>JACVBY030000617.1:0-1200000 GCA_017589505.3 Metroxylon sagu
CCCATGCTCCAGTTCTCCAAGCGCTTGGCCATCAAGGGCCCCCAGACCACCCTCGTCGTCACCCGCTTCATCGCCAAAACCGTCGTTATCGACGCTGGCCCCGTCCACATCGAGTCCATCTCTGACGGCCATGACGAGGGCGGCATCCGGTCAGCCGTCAACCCCCTGGACTACGACCAAAAACTCAACGAGTTTGGCTCGCGGACCCTCGAGGAGCTGATCGTGTCCCACGAGCGGTCCGGCGCTCCCTTCACGTGCATGATTTACGACACCTTCTTGCTCTGGGCCCCTGCGGTGGCCAAGAGGCTCGGCCTGCCGGTGATCGGTTTCTCGACGCAGCCTTGTGCCGTGAGTGCTATCTACTACTACGTGAATAAAGGGATGATTGATGCCTCCGAGAGGCAGCCCATCGAGTCTAGCTTCAAGGGGTTGCCGCCGATGGAGCGATCTGATTTCCCTTCATTCACTCTCAAGGAAGGACCCCACGCGCAGTTCGCCGACGTTGCTCTGAATCAGTTCAATATGGACAAGGACGATTGGCTCCTCCTCAACTCAGCTGATCCGTTGGAGGAGAAGGTAAGATTTAAAAGGACTTTTTGTTTCTGTCTCACGCTTGCACCGATGCATGTTATATATTTACGGATAGCGGTAATGATTCGTGATTTGATGTGAACTTTGTTAGATTCATCCCCTCGATTCGGTGAACGAAACTACCCCATGGTTGAGATACACGCTATTGATGCCGTAGCTTAAATCTGATGATTATTTTATGGAAGGAAAAATGAAGTAGTTGTATTGATTACGAGGACATTAGTAGGAAGTTTTCTCTTCGTATGGCTCCAGAGAAAACGTCGTTCTGACCTCATATAATGCAAATGGATCTATGAAACCATTATATAGATCGATTCAGTCGAGTCGGTCATATATCTGTCATTCCAAATATCAATTAATGGTTTTCGTTTGAAATTACAACAAGATTATTTGAAACGATAGTGGTCGATAATTATCACAAGATTATTTGACGTTCTAATGAGGAGTAAAGCGAAGAACAATTATTAAGTTTTTTTCGACTAAGAAATATAAGAAATATAAGAGGGTGTTGTGTCCTGCGCTAAATGTGTCTAGCGGATATGTTTATAGAGGAGTAGTGAGCAGGGTTAGGGTTAGCCTTCGAACTGCACGGTCCAGGGATAAATCAGACCAAATTAATTCGGAAGCAAAATGGTTCGGTATGGAAGATGAGCTATTCAAAATCGATCATACTATTTCTATACTAATATACCGAACTATTTGATTTGGCCTGATACAATGGTGGATATGAGTAGAAGCCTCTTAATTCATTTAATTAGTACATCATCGAAAGAAATGATAGAAATCTGACTTAACTCACGGATCCTGGTCAAACTAGCCCAAAAAATTAGGATTAAGATTTTTGCTTCTTTTATTCTAACTTGAATCTGAAAGGACTAATAAATTTTTAGTTCAGGTCGGATCCAAAAATGATATTTGTCAAAAAATTTATAATTAGTTATTTGAATATGAAGGTAAGATATATTTGTAATTTTATTTATTTTAACTTTTAGAATTTTATTTAGATGATATTATATATTTTTCATGATTTATCAATTAGATTGTTTACCTGATTAATATTTTAATATTTTATATTCTTTGATATATAATATTGTTGATGCTAATGAAACTTAATAAATGATGGGATTAAAAGTGCATTTTTTCAAATTAAGTGTTATTGAAGGATCGATATCAATAGTTTCAAACATCCTCGAGGAGGAGATAAAAAAATAAAATTAGGCATGATTTTGCTTTTTTTTTTTTTTTATGAAATTAAGCATATTTCCATCATTTGTTCATTTTGTATTTTAACCTTGTTTACAATTTGATAATGATTTTATTTAATTTTAAAAGTATGCTTGTATGGAGTATTGCTTAATTATATATTTTAATATTTTATAAATTTATAACCGATATTTTTATTAGTGTCTAATCATGTTATAATTTTGTATCTAATTACACTAGCATTTAAAGCGATAAATGGGTAAAAGAAGAGAAAAAAAAAAAAGAATTAAATTAATCATTAATAAATTACTTTAAAAAAAAAAAGAAAAAGAAAGCAAGCATTGAATTCTTAGGAAAAAGAACTGAGCTAATTTGAAATGACCCATATGTTGATCCTTCAATGATCCAATCTAAAATGATTCAGTCCAATCCAATTGACGCTTCTAGCTGCCAATTTGGTATAGGACACTGTATCGAACCTTGTTAGCTCGATACGGCCATGGTATCGGTTCCTCGCGCGGGGGCTTTTGCGGCTACGAGTAAAATAGTTTTGTAATCGAGAAATCTCTCTCCAAATCCTATAATATATATGGGCACTAGAAATTTTGCTGATAAGATTTCAATTGTCAAGGTGGTGACGTGCCTCAGGGAACACATGAATGCAAGGAACATCGGGCCATGCGTGCCGGGGATCGACGTGGACAAGCAGGACGGACAAACATACGGCCTTGACATGTTGGAAGTCGAGGGGGATGTCTGCATGAAGTGGCTCAACGAGAAGTCACCTGGCTCCGTTGTCTACGTTTCCTTCGGCAGCATTGCATCGTTAAAAGCCGAGCAGATGGAGGAATTGGCATGCGGCCTCAAGGCCAGCGGCAAGTACTTCCTCTGGGTGGTGAGGGGCCCCGAACAGAAGACCCTCCCTCGCGAATTCATCGAAGAGCCGCCGGAGAAAGGACTGGTGGTGAAGTGGTGCCCGCAGCTGGCCGTCTTGGCCCATGAGGCTGTGGGGTGCTTCCTCACGCACTGTGGCTGGAACTCGACGTTGGAGACGCTGAGCTTGGGAGTGCCGATGGTTGCAGCGCCCATTTGGTCCGACCAGCCGACCAACGCCAAGTTCGTGGAGGATGTGTGGGGAGTCGGCAGGAGGGCGAGGACAGACGACAAGGGGGTCTTCACGAGAGATGAGATCGAGAGGTGCGTAAGGGAGGTCATGGATGGAGAAAAGAGTGAAGAGATCAGAGAGAATTCAAGGAGGTTGAGGGATTTGACCAAGGCGGCACTGAGGGAGGGGGGGAGTTCAGAACAGAATCTAAATGAGCTTGCGGACTACCTGAATGCGATGGCCAAGGAACGCGGTCCCTTGAGGATCTAGTTTGGAGCTAATTAGAAGGAAAGTTCTTTGGAGGAATAATTAGAAGGCAGGACATTTTGGAGTGGGTGCTATGTTTCTCTAGTTCGATGAGCTTGACACAATAGAAAAATAAGAGAAAATGGAACGAAATATGTATTGCATTGTTTGTTCACCTTTCTCTCTCTCTATATATTTGTGTTTGTGTGTATATTAGGGATGTTTATACCTAGTTACAAGTTATATACAAGAAATATGAATAGAATAAGGAAGAAAAATATAATCAGATAAGTAATGTTAATACATACAAGAAATCAAGTATGACTATGATTCTCATTTGATTTAGTTTGGAAGCTAAATTATAAATACAACAGGAAGAGCAAGCCTTTGTAAAAATATCTATAATTTGATTATCAAAAATGACTAAAGTCAAGTGAAGAGTATCTCGAACAAGATAAGTTATACATAAAATAATAATTAATTTTAATGTGCTTGGTATGCTTATAAAATATATCATTATGAGCAATTTAGATAGCACTTTAATTATCACAATTAATAGTAGTTGCAAATGAAAGAAGAACATCCATATATTCTATAAGCCAGCATAATCATAAAAGTTCAAAGATAATATCAGTAAATGCACAATATTCAGTCTCTGTTCTACATTGGATAGTGACAGTTTATTTCTTGCTATGCTAGGAAATGAGAAAAACACCAAGGAAGAAGCAATACTTGGTAGTGAAGTTGGGATCAATAGGATCAATAGCCCGATCAGCATTAAAATAGGCCTATAGAGTCTTTTTAATATAACAAAGAATACAAAGTTCCATAGTAAAATCGATGGATCGAGGTTTTAATAAAAATTGATTGACAAGATGAATAATATAAGTAAAATTAGGACATGTAACAGTAAGATAAATCAAGCTTCCAACTAAATAGTGATAAAGTAATAGATCATCAAAAGGAATGGTATATAAAGAAGTGATCTTTATATTGGGTCCCAGTGGAGTAGTCACAGTCTTATTATGGTTAGCCCTGTCCGTAAGAGAAAGTCAAAAGAAAATTTAGCTTACAAGAGATAACTCTTCAAAAGTGGAGGAGACTTAGAGGCCCAAGAAAAAGATGAAGGAACCAAAATTGTTCAACTCAAAATGCTAGCTAAGAAAAGTTTTTAGATTTATAACACCTCTAATGATTTTATCATCAACATAGAGTAGGAGAATCCAAAATTACCAATAGTAGTACTAAACTTAGTAAATCAGGTCTGAAATGCCTACTTAAGATCATGCAAACCATGACAAAGATGAAAAGCTTTCTAAGATGAATGCTTATAACTAAGAGGAGGTTGCATGTGAACTTCCTCTTGAAGTTCATCATTAAAAAATACATTTTTAACATCCATTTGAAATAATTACCACTTATGCACTGCGGCAATGGTAATCAATTGTTTAACAAAGGTAAGACAAGCAACTCGTATAAAGTTCTTCTCATAATCAATCCCATATGCTTGTGTGTATCCTTCTACATATAGGAGAGCCTTATATTGTTCCATAGAACTACCAACATAGATTTTAACCTTGTAATACCCTATAATTCTATATAGACACTTATAATGTTCCTTAGAACCATTACAGTGTGTTTTGTAAGCCTTAGATATTCAATTTATGTTTAGCAATTGCTACAACTATATGTTGAGAAAAGATAAAAAAATTAAAGTCATTTGACACATCAGTATATCCACATCTATATTAATTTTCTTTTACGAATAAAGATATAAATATAAAAATTTAAATAGGTATAAAAATTTATATTTATATTTATTTAAACGAATACGGATATAAATCAAATACTGAAAGTGTGGATATAAATATAAATATAAGTTGGATGGTTAAATTTTATAACCACTAAATTAAAGATATCATGGAGCAGAAGGTAAATAAATATAACGCAATAGTAACAGGAACTTTTTCTTTCGAAGTTCATGAGTACCAAAAAGTTTAAATAGAATTACAGGAAAAATAAAAAATTTGGATATAGATTGAGTAATTCTCTATTGATATCTGTCTTTATTATTGTTATTTTTTTAACGAATATGGATGTCCAGAAGCTACCAATCCCTATCTGGTTTCACTTCTAATTTGCGACTCCAGATTGTACTTTAATATTTGTACAAGAATCCTCTATAATTAAGAAAATCTTAGTAGAAGGTGTCATTTTTTATTAGTTGACGACGCAAGCATTTTCAACTTATATAGAAGAAAAAGAATGCAAGTCTCTCTGTGGGCACAAGCTCATAGTGATTACCTTTCTAAATTACCATGCATTCATCAACATTCCAAGATATACCTGAGACAATTGCCTCAACATTTAACTCTTTAGTATCCTGAAATGGGTAGATCTAGGGATAAACCTCACGAATATAAATGCTACATACCTGTTACCTCAGTCGTGCACCTTACAACTTATTTCTGGTTCAGTGAATGCGAAAAACCATTTCTGAAGTAAAAGCCTCTACCTGGCCATGACCCAATACGGTAGACGTGGGTCAGCTTATATGTATATATATATATATATATAGCGGGCTTACGCACACTTAGTAGATATATATCATGCAACGCAAAGCTAGTAAAACACAATTGATACCAAATTAATAATTCTGAATATAAAAAATATATAAGCACCTTTGCCTTCATTTATAACATTCTAGTACTCTAAAATAGGTATATCAGAGATCAATCCCTCAAAACATAATGCGCAGGGAAGGTAACTAACTCTCACTTCCTTGCAAGCCTCCTCGCAGCTCCAAATAACAGAGCCCTACCAATAAGACCAGTCTGAATTCCACACACAACTGCTACCGTTCCACCGATGACAACCCATTTCCAGTCAATTCCATGACGAACCTCGTGAGCATTATTATTGTTACCTGCTTCAGACTCACTGGACGGTTCCGGGTCCATGGGACCGATGGTTCCATCGACTGGGATCTTTGTGGTGATTCGTGCCATTAGTGCACTTCTGGACAGGGATGTATCTGTTTTCCTTATTGCTTGATATGCTCTCATACCAGATTGCAGCTTCTTTACAGCTCCCCACATCCCATGACGGACACCGAGTTTCGCTACATCTTTGGGAATGCCCATGTCCTCGTAGTGAATGAGTGTTACCTCACATGCAGAAAGCTGTCCATCTTGTCTGCGTGACTCCACTGCAATTATGTCAATGAAAAGAAGAGACAGAAATCATTAGGAATATCTTATGATCCATGTGACACTCACAATATAATAGTTGATCCATGATTAGAATTGACCAACCATCCCAATGGTGTACATGAGATTTCATCTGCTGGACCATTCAAAATATCTGAACAGTGCAAAGGCTTTTGGAATAATTCATTTCTAAGTCATGGTTTCCAGTAAGTCCATTAAGGTTCACTATTTGAGCAGTAAAAAATCAAAAACAACAAGCATGGGATTCAAGTTAAATCATATTTGTTTGTCTACAATTTAGTCATAGTAGCATCCCATCTAATATACACAAGTACCTGCCCTGATGCGCCAACTTGAGAAATACAGATCGACACGCCTTGGCTTCTCATTCTTCTGTAGAGCTGCGTATGGAACACCCTGTAGAATAAGATGTGGTAAATTAATTAGCAAAACAACAGGTGCAATTAGGATATAGTGTACCATTAACTGATGGTGTAGATTGCATCAGATGCCAGCAAACTAAAGATGCAGAAATAAAACCAGCCACGGCTAGTAGTATATATACACACACGCACACTTGATTTTTCAAATAATAGTAATGTCTTGAAAATCTTAAAAGAAAAAGATTGTTATTTTTTGCAGGGGAAAAGCAAATGATCCAGGTTCTATATCCGGAGGTGCACCAAACACTTTCTATGGTTCAAGGGGTGTTACAAGTGGGGGCATCACTGAGGGACTGCTATTTGCATCCATTGCACAGTTGAGGGATCACTGCAACTCTGGACTTAGATGACAGTTAAGTTAAACTCCAGTAGCATCAAGCATATGACATGCTGACTGAAACCTAAGTGGACTAAATTCCATCACCATTGACCTAATGTTCCCTCCAGATCTCCCTCCCTCCCGTTCTCTGCTGCTACATCCTTACAACAGCCATGGGTGTCATTTCCTATCCACAACCTCATCAAGCAATAAAAGCAGCACATACTCCAAAGGCTTTCCCAGAAAGTGGTGCTATGAAAGTGATGCCTACTGCCTAGTCAGGTAGATGTTCTTCCCTCGCTCCCTCCCCTGGCAGCAACACCTGGTCAGGTAGGTCACCCCCCACCACAACCAAGAAAAAGCCAGCAAACTCCACCTAAATCTCAATCTTAGACTAGCTGAGTCAGCTCAATCTCTGCGCGAATTACTTTCCAAGCTCGAGTGAGCCAAGATCAAGCTGACTTGAATGCATATGAACGGAGGTTGAGCTGACCCTTTATAATTTTGTTCTGAGCTTAAGCAGAGCCCAAATTACTAGTATTAGGCTTGTTTAAACCTCTAATGCTACTACAGTCTTATAACTCAAGCCAAGATGGACAGAAAAATCAGAAAAGTCTAACGGTCCATTTGGCCATTCCATCCTGTTAATGTTTCATTCTTTCATATTGAAACAAGATCATGGAAACCCTTGGCTTTGCAGTGTGGAGAAAGATTTAATATGATTTTATTTGCCAGTTATTGAACATTTTTAAAACAACGTTTGCACAAGGTCATGCAAAACATGCAGTATGCATGACCAGTGCTGCTCTGTCAATGTAGTACAAAAATACTACTTTACAGACAAGTTGGATAAAATGGAAAAAGAGTAGTGCTGGGGAACCTTGAATTCTCTTTTCTGTGGTGTGCAGCTGTTACCCAGCTACATGGAAGTAGATGCCCTTTACGTAAGAGAATGGACAATAATGAAATAGGGATAAATTATTATTGGAAGAAAACAAAGTCATAATAAATACAGTAGTATACAAACAGCACAAATTGAAAAATGACAAAATATACAAAAGAGCATTGAACATGTTCTCTAATTAGATAGCAAAATAATAATTAGACAGATGATATGACCGCAACTAACATATAAACTTTTCATATAATACCTTGGTAATACAATAATAACTCTTTCCAGACTCCCATATGCGTCGACCAATGATATATTCTCGATCACTGCAGAAGAATGGGAACTGGAAATGACAGATAAGCAATCAAGTCAAATTTTTACAGAGGTGCAATTATAACTTTGAGACTCAACATCATAAGTGATGCTTGCTGAAAACCTTTTTTATCCAGTGAACAATCATGACTCCACTCTGATGGAATTCCTCCAATGTTTTAAAGTACGCAAGCATGGGATCCCATTTAAGTCGAAAATCATCATCCCAGAAGAAATCTCTAACCAATTCAGGTGTTGCATCCTCAAATACAGTTCTGCTGCGATAAATTATGGGGCCCACCTGAGGAACAAAAAAGAACATCAGAATTTTCAATGTATTATCGACAAATTATACCAGTGCTTATGATGTAGCCAAAAGCACAAAACTGTGGCAAAAAAAATGAAGAAAAAGAGTGGATGAAGAGACAATAAACTGAAAGAGGTTTGTACAAACATGGAAAATAAAATGGATTAACGAAGAAACATTTCAAAATAGCAAGAAAAAGATATATGGTCACGGTAAAGATGAATAAAACACGTGCATGCATGCATCTGAAACAAAGCCCATGAAACACAAAAATGTTGGAGACACAAAATGTTCTCAGAAGTGATAAAGATATGAAACCATTCTGTAGCAGTAATTGTTCAGTGTAAGAACACTATATGGTACCTCGGGTTCCTGACGCCAAGCTTGGTATATCATGTTTGGTGTGGTGCGTTCCATCTGATTTTGCCATACTGTATCTCCTACCTTGCCATCTAAAAGATGCAATAGGTGCTCCAAATCTTTCTCAGTAACAACATCATGCCCATCCTCAAATGCTCCACTGCTAGATCCAGAGAAAGATCAAATGCTAGAAAGTTAGGGGGGTCTGAACTTCAAAAACATACAGTAGTTCACCTAAAAAAAATGAAATAAAACAAATAGATATAGAGGTTCTGTGAAATTCCATCTAAATGGTTAAATCATAAATTTTTTGCACCCCCCCCCCCAACCAAGAAAAAAAAAAGAAAAAGATAAAATAATAAACAAAAAAAAAAAGCTAAGTTGTATATCAGGAAACCTTTTCCAGTGCAAAATGGTCCTGGAAACAAGATTCTCACAGCTTACTCAAATTAACAGCATAGTTTTTCCCCAAAACACCGTGAAAGCAGCAGCAAGGACAATTTTTATTAAAGTAAACAACAAGTTCATATCACATCATGGAATTAACTATTCATGAGACATAAGGGAACATTGTGTTGCACAACCACCCATTTTTTATATAAATTTATAAGAGCTTAACGTAAACTTAGACCCAGATTTAAAAGTATCACAAGTCACATATAACTTGTTCCAGATATGCAACTAATTTATATCTAAGTGACCTTGTCAAGGGCTAAATCCCATGGCAACAACTTCTCAGTCCTCCCTTTGTTAGGTTAGTCATGACTCTGTAGACTTATGATTAATCTCACAGAAATGCACTGAGTTCTTAATCTTTGTAATCTACTTCAGATCATTTCTTACATCTTTCATGTAGCTGTGGTGCAACACTCTTACCAGTTGAAGCTTTGCCTGATCCTAACGTATTCTGAACCAGTCAGACCAAATATGGTGAATTATTTTTTACAGCTGATCCTAGTCTCCCACATAATCTGTACACAACTACATATTGATGTCTTGAATGGATATTTGTGACTCATGGATAAGTGAGCCATTGTGACAAAACAATACTGAAGGTGCCTTTATGGCCAATGAATGCATCAAACAACAGTTCTAGGCAAATCCAGAAGGATTAACTAAGGCCTAGCTTGGATAAAGGATATGTATTTCTAGGATAACCCTTTTTATCCTCAAAATAATAGTTAATTTCAGGTTAAAAGAGAATAATTCTTTTAACAATTACGTAGTGCTACAGTGCAACTGACACTACCTTGGTTACATTTCAATTACGTAGTGCTACAGTGCAACTGACACTACCTTGGTTACATTTCAGTTGAAAAAGTTAAGTACGCTACTATTTTTTCTCTTATTGCTGAGGGAGTTTTTGGTCACTACAAAAATCAGACAAGGCAAGAAGGCTGGATAGCTTTATTCCACAATATCTAAGGGACAGATTATTCAGTGATAAAAGCCATTGACCAGAACTGTCAAGTATAACAATCCCGGCCTTTTGTATTGGCTGCTTGGAAGGCATTCCAGGCATAACTGTGGTTTATCCTCTTTCCAAATTAGGCCAATGAACCAATGCATCCCTGAGCATGGTCATGATATAAGATGTGAGATCTGGAAACAACTGTTAGAGATATCAATCTTGAAAGCCAAGAGTGTTGAAACTGAAAAGGCCCTGGGACACAGTCATCTTCAACTATTGATCCTTAGTTAACATTGAATAAATAAAAATGGTTTACATCAGAAAATGACCAGTTCAAATATAATACCCATCAACATAACTATACATCAAGCAGGACTTCATAAATATGCAGGCAGAATGCTTAAATCAATTCAACGTTAGACTAATGAAAAGGCATCAGGAGTTGGAAAGTATATGCATAGACACCTTCTTACAATGAATCAAAAAGCTGAAGTAAACCAACACATTCTATCCAATACTCATTGTGATTAAGTCAGATTGATGGTTCTTGACAACATCCTTGGATTATATAAGAGCACATCAATGGATGATTTCAAAATTTCCGAAGGAGGTTGCAACATGCAGATTGTCAGGAGATAGCTCAGAACTAAGGCAACCACTTAAATTTATTCTATTAGACATGGGTTAAAATTCATAAAATTAAAACATAGGTATCAAAGTTAATTAAAGCAATAAGATAATTTATATATTTTTTTACATTTGTTTAAGGACCTATTTTAGTGTAACATGATATGTTTACTGTTATGCAACAAAGGTAATCGGTCTTAAAAGAAACATGTTGAATACTTCAAATGAATTGATGGAAAATGAGGTTCAGCCATATGATGACTAATGAATCCAAATTGAGTATAAGCAATTAATCAATATCAGTGAATTTTGTAGGTTGTAATTAAGTAAGATATTACGTACCATATTAAAAAATATTAGTTATTTAATCCACTCAATTGACATGCCTAATACATTAACAACTCCATGATATTGTGCAAAGCTTTAAGTTGAGAAGGCACCATTAAAGAACTGAACAAAGTTCTATGATTTCTATTCCTACCAAAAGGATGTTTTCAATACACATTTCCATAGCATCCTCCAAGATATATATAAACCCTCTGAGTAGTTTCATAACTCAGCCAGCTACTTCTAGCATATCTTTACTCTTAGAAATCCCCCCACACGATCAGTCTTCTGTCTCAACTTTATAACTCGACAAAGACAAAATGGGACTTTAAGCGTATTAACGCGAACTCTTCCAAGAAGATACGGTTTATAATTAAAGCCTCCACTCTTTACACAGAAATTTTAAAGGAAAAAGTATACATAAATTCTTGTAGTGTAACCCAGTTTCTCTACAATTCAAATTTTCTCAGATTTCAAAAGATCAAATTGTGGAATGACGAAAAGTTCGATTTGAAAGGCTTACGCCCATGGAGATAAGCAGAATAGCTTCACAATCCTTCTCATAAAATGAAAAGTTGTATCCTAGAGGATCGCAGCCCGGGCTGACCCTATCGCGCATCCCGGAGGGTCCGCGGCATCCTCCGGGCTCCGGGCGCCGCTGCGGCTCGCAAAGGACAGGACGCCCGGGCCCAGCCGCGCTGCCAGCGGCCGTGGGGAACCCATCCCCGGCCTCTTCGACGGCCGGAGACCACGGATCCAGCATTTATTTTGACCAAAAGGCCCATGGCAACAAGGTCTTAAGCCGGCTAAATCCTCCTATTGCGGTGGAAATTCCAAGGGTATCCAGCATCCACATGAAAGCAAAGATACACCTTCCAATCTCACAATCACCATTACATAGAATCCAAGAAAGATAGGGTTTTCCCTAGATATTAAGCAATTATTTAAAAAAAAAAAAAACTTTATCTTTCTGTCAACATGGAAGAAGACCTAATCTGGCACAACATTCCCCATCCTAATTCCCTAAATGTATAATATTAAATAACTATCTCAAAGAAAACAGCCCAGGAACAAGAAACGAAAAGGAATTCATAGCCACCTGAAGCTGCCACCAGGGTCCTCCTCCGCCGATGAGATAGAAACCGCCGGCAGGGAGCCTGAGGCCTCCGCGGCCGGCGACCCCTCGCCCTTCCCTTTGAAGCTGGACCAGAGCTTCCGGCACACGGAGAAGGCCGAGAGGGCGGTGAACGCCAGCCAGAGGCGGCGGGCGCCAAGGCCTGGCGGAGCCGTCCAGAGGAACCGGAATTTACTCCTCATCCCCAAGAACAACAGCCCTGTCCACCGCGGCCGCCACGACCACCCGATCACCAGCCCGATCATCACCGCCAACCAGATCGGCACGGCGCACAGCAAAATATCGATCAACGTCTCCACCACCGCCGGCCGCCTCATGAAATCCACGAAATCCGCGTAGATATCTCCCATCTTTCCTTCTCAAATCGATCAAATCCTAAAACAAAAACAACAGAGAAAAACAGAAAACGAAGAAGAGAGAGAAGCCCTAGGACCAGATCGATCTACATGGATCGCCGGTGGAGAGGGAGGCGAGAGAGGCTTCCTCCGTCCTCGGTGGATTTGATTAAAGGGGTTGAGTTCGAGGCAGGGATAGAATATTACCGCATGATAAATTTAGATATTACATTGTGGATATGATCCAGCGAAGTTGCCGGTCGTGTTCAGTAACGTGTCGCGATGTGGTTGGCGGGTAATCTGGGCGGTCAGTCGACCGGCGGTGATGGGAGTTGTGACCTGACCAGCACGAGGTTTGAAGGGTCGCGCCGCAGCATCGATGACAAAAAAATATTCAGATATTCGTTTAGGATGGACGGTGCTCGTTACGATGACGCTCTGATATCAGTACTTCAAGCCTCAATGGACGGACGACGAGTTTATCGTTCAAAAAAAAAAAAAAAAAAAAAAAAAAGGTGCCAATCTCAACCTGTATCATTCTATCTCTATTATATACCTATTTTAAATAAATTTAATTTATTATAAAAATATAGTTTTTATAAATATATGTATATTTAAAATAAAAAATATTAAATTTGTATATAGTGCTTAAATATCTCATGGGATCAGAGATCAAGACAAAATACAACATTGGAGGATATCTTACCATATAAAAAAAATCAGGACAACATTATGTCGTAGAATTTAAAATCTTATTTAATATCACTTGCAATCATCCTCAGTTTGGTGATATTAAATAGTACATGCAATTATATGCGTGATTCACAACTGTTTGTCACGCGCAACAAGAGCTAATGTGAGGCCTGTTAAAATTTGAAGTTCTTACCATTTGACTAGAATTGCACTTGGATGTAATTTTGGGTTGAGAGTAGGGTTGATGATGGATGAAAGACACGGGATGGAGTCGACAACAAAAATGGACTCACCAATATTAATTACTTTTAAAAATGAACTCGCTAAGCACGCATGACGAGTTGCCAAGGTGGACTTCATCTAGGAACTTTGGACGCCATTGTTGAGGTACCTCCATTGTGGCATTAAATTATCAAACGTTTGAATTGAGAAAGACCTCAATGCCGGAACGATTCGTCATCCAAGCAACTCTCCATGCTAGTGGGATTGTATTTCAAAGGAGGCCTTTGATAATCTAAATAAGATCATTATAATGATTTTAAATCTTTAATAATCCTTATAATAGAATAATTTAATTCTTAATGATCTAAAATCATCATATTTACTATGATATATCACTAGCCTTTGGTAATTTAAATAAGATTATCATGATAACCTTAAATCTTTAATGTTTCTTATACTAGAATGATTTGGTATTTATTGGTCTAAAATCATCATATTTACTATAATATATGCCAGTGATTAAAGATTCTTGATGAACTATGATTATCGCATTGAGCATAGAATCCTAAATTACTGACTATGAAATATCAAAATTATCTTTTATTAGTTAATCACTATTAACCTTAAAAATAACCACCTCTTACATATTTTGCAAATACTATAATAATTTATTACTATTTTATTTATTTTTTATTATAATATTTAGAATAACTTATAACATTATTTTATAATAATATAATTATTATAATATTTTATAGTTATTATAATATTTTTAATTATATCATTATAATATAATAATATTATATGATATTATTAAAATATAATCTTATAATATTAACTTATATTATTTTAATATAAAATGATATCAAATATTTTTTATACAGATGAGGAGTATTTTGATTCCTAAAACTTAAGTCAAGATCACTATTTGAGCATAATTTTGGATATTCAACCTTCTGAATGAGTATGGGATTATTAGATTAAACGACGATTTTAGAGATGGGATGATATGGGATTACCACCATATAGGATCATTAAGGTAGAAGTAAATACAGTGATCCCATTACCTCTACTAAGATTATCGGTGATCCTCGATAAATAATCTCATACCAAATGCCTCCTAAAAGAATATTATTTCTAAGAGAGCCTTTTTCAGCCATTGAACACAATTAAAGATGTCACCCAAGATGAGTTAACATGGACTCCAATAGCAAGATGATGAAGGTGAAATGGAAATGAGGTTGACAACGAGCCTAGTAAAGAGAGCCCAAGTCTTAAAAGAGCTCATGCAAGCATAAAGGAAAAAGCATAGGGGCTTCTTGGCAAAGGGCTTCCAATGCTCAAGTTAGTAGAAGAAGAGAAGAGTGATGAAGGGCGGACCTTATAGTGATTTTTATTTATAGAGGAGATGGAAATAATAAAGAGGAGAGAACTCAAGCTTGTTAGAGGTTAGGAACGAAGAGTGGTGAGAGAGAGTCGGTAAAAGTCTTTACTTTTATACAAATTTTTTCATTATACTTGGTTTCTAAATCTGGTGATAGGACCATACCACGTATCCCAATAGTGGACCATATGGTTTGCCATGATGAAGGGGCTTTCTATGACTGCATTGGCTATCATCGGCCACATTCCTTGCAGGAAGTAGTTGGTCTTATCAGTTGATTAAGGAATGTACATGTTCTGTTTTGCCAATTGTACATTGCTAGTCGATCTATCAGTCATGCTCTCCTAACTTGTCTAGTCTATTGTGACACTAGTATGGTGTGAGTTGCCACGTACTATCTTGTTAGAGACTATATGGCCCCACTCTCAAGGTTAAGTTGGACTGCTTAGGTAAGGAAGTAAATTTAGTCATTGAGCATTGGTCTGCTTGGAGCCATAATAAGCCTCTGAGCTTTTTTATTTTTACAAATGACCATGTGCATTGCAATTGTTGAACTTTAAGGATAAAGTTCTTGAGCCTTTTTAGGTTGTTGGATGGAGAATATTTTCGAGCCATGAACTCTCTCTTTTCTTCATAAGAGAGAGCTCTTCTAATCTACTTGCTCTATTTCTCTTTACTAATTAGCTTTAGGTTGGAATGAAAAATGAGATCCTATGTTTAGAGCTCCTTAGGTAAGTGAGCTTTGTCCGAATCATACTAACGCCCATACTCGAATGAAATTTTTAAGTATGTGCTTAGATGAAATTTATTTGTTACACGCAATAAGGGCTAATGTGAGGATTATTAAATTTTGAAGTTATCACTATTTGTATAGAATTGCGCTTCGATGGAATTGGCTTGAGAGCAGTGGATGATGGTTTTTTTTTTTTTTTTTTTTTGGAAGGGGAGGAGGGGGGGGGGGGGTACAAGAAGAATGATTTTATGGGCTAATAAAAAGTCCCTCTAACATCAACTTCTACAAGAGAAAATAAATCATGAGGGAAATGAGAGAATCAAACTTAAGGAGTTGAAGCAGAGGTAGCAAGGTTGGCAAGATAGTATGCAGCTTGATTGGTTTCCATAAAAATATGCCGACAACACAAGTTCTTCAAGGTCAGAATGATGGAACGTAGTTGTTGGAATAAAGAATGATAATTATCAGAAGTACCATTAATCCATGAAACAGCTAAAGCAAAATCTCTTTCAAGAATTATGTTGTCAATTGGAGAAAGAACTTCAGAGCAATAAGACAAAGCTAATTGCAGACTATACGAGGCAGCAGAAATTTTAATAGAGGGGATTGACCCTGTAGGTAAAGGTGTAAGGGGTAGCTCAAATGATTGCGAATAATAAACCCTGCTCCTACATATTAGGGATGGATTGAACCATCAAAATTAATTTTCAAATATTCTAATTGTGAAGGTAGCGAGAAGACAGAAAGAGGAATTTAAGATCCTAAAATTAGGATAAATGTGCTACTCCAGATGCCAGAGGTTAAAGATAAGAAACATCGGCTGATGAATTCTATATATTCTGAAGCTAGATGCAAACTTATCTAGAAGGTTAGAAAAGTATGCTCTGAAATAATGTGCATTCTTGACTTTCTAAATTAACCAAAATAAGATACACGAGAAAGCTTTGGTGAGCTAAATGGTGAGCTAAATGATCAGTAACGATTGATTTCGTAATGAAAAGATCGTATATCTGGGCCATGGAACCAATAGATTGAAAAGATGAAAGAGAACCCCGTAGTTCTGAAGACTGCGCGATGAAAGAATGGATGGATGATTGTTGATGCCCCCAGATGAAATAGCCTTAGAAGTAATGAATGAGAGAGCCACTGGAGGAAGCCAACGAGGATATGGACTCACCAATATTAATGACCTTTTAAAATGGAGTCGGAAGGACACATATGACGAGCTGCCAGAGTAGATTTCCTACCAGAAACTCGAATCTTGGGTCGCCATTGTTGACGTACCTCCATTGTCGCACTATCAGCAGTCTGAATAGAAAAAGACCACAATGCTTGAATGGTTTCGTCATCCGAGCAACCCTCCACACTGCTCGCTTTGTATTTTAAAAGACTAATCATTTGGAAGAGGGTCCCCCAGTTGAACTTCTTCTAGCCCCATACCATTCTCCGATGGATTCTCCGTGGTTGCCACGTTCATGCTGTCTACGTGAAGGTGCATTCCTTGTTCAAATCTTTTTAGGCTTAGACATGGCCAGCACTTGTGGCAATATCGGATCAATCTATATTTTGTTTTTGCTCTTTTTCCTTTCTCATGATCATTCTAAACATATTTTATGTAATATTGGATTTGGAAATCCTACGGAAGTTCCTCTTTGCAACGTCTATAAGGAACGGCTAGGTCATGAATTATAGATTCTCTTCCATTTTTATTCCCCTGTATCATCAGCGTGTACGCATCAAGTATGACAGCACCAGCTGTTATCACCACTTTGCTCAATACAGCAGTCATGATTTAATTTTCAAATGAAGGATTGGAGAATGATATGTAAATAAAAGCATACGCCATATATGTGCCTCCAACTGCTGCATAGTTCCAAGGTTCAGAGTACTTTTAGGAGAATACATATCTAAAATCTATACCTACACTGAAATAAAAAGAAATGTGACAGACATATTAAGAAACCAAAGTTTGCAAGTGATAGATCTTGGTTGTACTGGCCTGGGAGATGCATGCATAGAGTTCACACTATGAAAGAAGCTAACATTATTGGATCTAATTCCTCAAGCAATCATTAGTGAAGTTGTCTGATTAAGTGGCCCAAGGGTGAGAAAATAAGCTAATCCCATCTGAGGAAGAGGACATGAAGGTTTTGAATTAAGAGTAGAATTAAATCTGAATGAAGATTCACCATAATAAGTTTGTATCACACATACATCCAAATCTCCTGTGAACCTATGGATTCATAATTAATCAGAAAATAATATACAAAAAAACCATGCATCCAGTGACTTCCAAAGGAGGATCTAATGCATGCTATGTGGATTATTTTCTTCCAACAACATGAAAAGATTATAAAATGATAAAACAAAATCTAAATGCAATAGGCCAGTAGTCTGTAGTAGTTAGGGTATCCCAGGAGCAAAATGAAACAAATGGAATCTTTTCATCTCCAAGAGTAAGCTGATGAATCCATATGAACTTGCAAGATTTTTTTTTAAAAAAAAATCGGTGGGATTATGAACACAAAAATGGCACCAAATATGATGCAGGATCACATGTAAAGCAATATAGTTGCCAGGAAAACTTATCAAAAGTTTAATAATAAATAACATTTGTACAAAGAAAATTGATAGTGGAATGTTAAGGTCCAAAAGATGACCAAAACGAGGACATGCTTTGAGAGTGGCAATAAAGAAATAACAAATATTTGAAAGATATTTAAAACCAAGAAGGTAAAACTACTAACATAGACGAGATGATACATGCACACGAAAGCATGTAATGTCATACGTATATGATAGAATGAGCTCTAAAGAAGAAATGAAGGAAATTCTACCAAAAAAAACATGGATGGTAAAATAACCATAACCATAGCTATCTAACTCCATCTCGATTATTTGGGATTGGCTTTACGAATCCTCTTTCGCCACCTATTTATGCATGTTAAGTTTGGATGCATTTCATAGTTGATATATGGTCAAAAATAGTTGTCAAACTGATATCAACTCTTCACCTGTCTCATCTAAGCTCAGGTTATGGATAGTAAAATGAGTGCTTAACTATGTGCATATCATAATTTTGCTAAGTAATGGTAAGAATGAGAAATTGAAATAAAGATCCATAAGATGAATAAATTTAGAGAAAACCGAGAAAGGCAATCATGAAGAGTTTCGATGCATCATCATTCAAAAGAAAGGACTATATTGCAGTGCCACAGCATGCAGAAGGATCAAATGAATTTGAAATTGATGTTTAGAAAATGATGAGGATAACTAGGCCAATTTGGTTAACCACTCAGCAATCATATAATTCAAATATTGAAATTATAGATAATGTCAAATCATTTTTTTTTTTTTTAATTTTGGGGGGTACTCTGTTGCCACCATAAGGATACAGGTGAAACATCAACCGCACTAACAATCACATAATTGAACTTATACGATGTACTGTTGGGGAGTTATGGGATACATTGGTGGAGTAAATATTACTATCATGACAGATATCTTATAGAACCAATTTGGCATTATGCTAAAAAATCATTTTAAGCATTGATATCTTTTCTTTCAAAATTAATAAAATGATCCAAAGAGAGGTGAATACATCAACCTGGAGCAAAAAGGAGGGAAAAGATGATAGAGTACCATTAGGGTAAATTAATTTAAATTATGAAAATAAGGCACGCTTAGGGTATCACTAAAATTATTTAGGACATGTAGAAATTGTGGTGGACCAACAATACAGTTCAACTTTAAGACTACACCTCTTTACACTTATTATTGATTAACCTACAACTGATGTTACAAAGATGATAAGGTGCATGTTACTTGGCATTGTTGTGGATCGACAATATTGTTCAACTTACATCTCTTTACACTTATCATTGATTAACTTACCAAGATATTACAAAGATGAAAAAGTGTGTTACTTGGTAGCAACTTAGTGTTAAATGATAAGACAAGATTTTGGTTGAATGTGAAGGTGAAATTATAGAGGAAAAAGATACTGTTATCAGTAAGACACATAAGGGAAGGAAGGAAGAGGATGGGCTCTTTATTTTTTATCCCTTTTTTTTTTTTTTTTGCATGTGTGTGTTTCAAAGATAGATAGGGAGCAGGAAGGAAGGGAGTGTCTGTGTGTGTGTGTGTGTGTGTGAGAGAGAGAGAGAGAGAGAGAGAGAGAGAGATTGCAACTAGTTAATTTTGTTTATCTTTGATAAATTATACGAAGAAAAGGAAAACATAAATGAAAAAATACACAACAGAATTAAAGAGGATGGAAGAGAGATTCACATTTGGTATTGCGCGATTGTCACATTCCCCAGAGGTTACTAAAAATTAACCAGACGAGAATAGAGCCTACAATTTTTTTAAGGCTTTAAAGAGGGTCTCAACACATAAGCATCACATATGAGAATCTTCAGGTTGATGTGCAATAATGCGGCATCGAGAATTTAAATGAGTACATTTGAGGATGACCAGAATCCGCACCGACTTTTTTCATGTGACTATGAACCAACAAGAGATAGCACAAACATGTGAATTAGAGATCCATGTAGGAAAGCCAATCATATTTGAGTTCGAAAGATCCATCATATTTGAGGGTCAGTGTTTCAAAGAGGAAGTAGCAATTGAATGGTGAGTAAATATGAATTAACTCCCAAAAAAAAAAATATTGGATACAACTTTCAATTATGCTTCTTATTTTACTGAAAATTATAGGAGTTTGATGCATGGAGACAACTACAGATCACAATGCCTCATGCAGTCAAAAAAATAAAAATAACGTTGACCAGAAATGATATTAATACTCATCAAATTTACGACAATAACACTTAAAATGAAAAGCAAATTCATGATATGAGGCATAATCTAAAGATTAGAATAAAAAGTTAAATTAAAGTATTATGGAGAATAAGACATTTTTTTCTCATATTGCAGATTAGGAAGAGAGAAGGAGATGTTGAAAAGAATTTCTTCAAGGGCATAGCACATTAAAAATGACACACATCATTGAGAAAGTAGTTGAAAACCAATCAAATTTTAAAGCATGATGAGAAAAAAGAAAATTTAGGAAGCATACTGACAGCTTCCTTTTTTAATGATATCCTAGCACAATCCACCAGGTTACTTCAGAACTTCCTCTGCACTTGTAATTAATGCACTAGCTAGCACCTCAAAGCATGCATTGCTAATGTTAGGGTCAAATTGAATCCCGAATTGCACTCTTTCCTCCATTCCATATACCACATAATATATCAACATCACACAATTCATCATTGTTAATTCTTGTGTGAACTTCAACTCTCACCCGCACACTGTGCTTCTAAAAGTTAGCAACATGAAAGAAACAAATTTGTAACAATGTTGGCATAAAAAACATATGCAATTGTGTACTTAAGATCAGACATGTTCAAGCATTTTCTGCTTGTACTCCAATTTAGATCTTATGGTTAACCTATGCCAGTCTATGAAGCATGGATAAAGATAAGAGATACACATCCACGTTGATACAGCAAATATTGGAAAAGTAGGATAAGAAGCAGCTAAGATAAGTTTTATACCTTAGTATCCAGAATGGTTTACTTCTGGATAATGCTCCCACTTTGAAATCTTCCTAGAACCTGGAACATGCACCTCATCTTGCACTTACTCCAGGTTCTAGAGAATAAGTTTTAGACGAACATACATGCATAGCTACATACATACACATATATACATATGTGTGTGCGCACACGAAAAACATCCTTAAATCATAGGAAGCTATCAAAATAAGAAGGCCATAATTCATAATTTTTATGGTAGCATCAAGTTTTACAAGTTCATCATTCA
This sequence comes from Metroxylon sagu, assembly GCA_017589505.3. Classification (NCBI taxonomy): domain Eukaryota; kingdom Viridiplantae; phylum Streptophyta; class Magnoliopsida; order Arecales; family Arecaceae; genus Metroxylon; species Metroxylon sagu. Next base: position 21,684 of record JACVBY030000617.1, read on the forward strand.
AATTTATCGATCATAATCCAACATATACTTCATATTTTTAATACAAACATCATAGATCCCAAAATTGACCTCTAATATCAGATATATGTTACCTAGACACTTAACATATAACAACTGAAGTTCTGAATATATGATCACTAAACATAAATGGCAAAAATATTAAGGATAGCAAGTAATTGTGTGCTAATAATACTCATCAAATTTCAGAGTGAACACTTATTTTGATGGAAAATGGATGACGCACAAAGCTCAACTTATTCACTTCAGCCTTCATCGAGTTCATATAAGAAAGTTCACTTCTATCCTGACTCGAATTAGTATGCCTCTAAACTATTGTGAAGCAATGAATGCAATGAATTCCTTATCAAGAAGATATTTTTAGAAGCTGCTCAAACAGACTGGTTGGAGTCCTATAGACACTCCAGAATCCACCCATTCCTAGTTTGAGGATATAGAATTAAAACAAGATCCAGATGAGAATGGGTTCAAATATTGTGTGTCCAAAGAGTTAATGAATTAGCAATGTCCCACACCACCCCCCCGCCCCCAAAAAAAAAACAAAAAAAAGATAATAAAGTTCTGATCTAACAATTCTTTGGACCATTTGGCACAGATACCTCTGAAGATGTTATGGAATTAGAATTAAGCAGAAATCAAAGTGAAATCATTGTGCATGCCAGTAATTGCAAAAAAAAAAAAAAAAAAATCCAGACAGCTCCTGAAGTTACAAAAATACAAACTTCAAGGCAAAGAAGGGAGAAAAAACCAAAAATTTCTCCTTCAAAATAAATGCATTTATCTCATTTCAAGATAATATATATTTTTCTCATGGACAATCACATGCGTATACATCCATAACCAAGCCCGATAAAGAGTCTTAACCAACACAGAATTGAATGAATGTTGCATAGAGAGAAGTTATAAAGAAACCTTCCTTGCCCAACGCTCCATCAGTACATCCCTCTGCTGTTGTTAAGAATCGAACCAAGAGTCCCCAAGACGGCGAAAGCAAGAAGCGGGCTCACATCTAGGGTGTCAAACACCGGCGGAATTATGTTCCTGAAGAGATTGAGGTAAGGGTCGCAGAGGTCCCTGATGGCCGAGAGGGGCTGGCGATCCCAGGGGATGTTGGGGAACCAACTAAGAAGGACCCTAACCATGAGAACCCCGCTGTAGATGTCGAGCCACTTGGCCATGCCGGAGGCGACAACGGTGAGCGGCGTGTTGAGGTACCCGCTGGGCCGGTCCTTGAGGGCGGCGAAGAAGAGGGGGCCCACGGCGCAGACGAGGCTCCCCCGGAGGTCCCTGATCTCGGAAAGCTCCGAAGCGGAGGGGGTGGCGCGGGCGGTGGCGGGGGCGGCGATGCGGGCCGGGAGGGAGAGGACGAACTTGGAGACGGAGAGGGCGAGGGCGAGGAGGGTGGAGAGGGTGCGGGTGGAGTCGGTGAGGAGGGTGGGGGGCGGCAGCAGCGGGGGAGAGGCGAGGGAGGAGGAGACAGCGAGGGATTTGGAGGGCCGGGAGAGGCGGAGGTGGGGAGAGTTGCGAGGAGGGAGGCGGAGGGACGGGGAGGAGAGGAGGGGTTTGGATTGGAGGAGGAAGGTGGAATTGCGGTTCGGATTTTGGAGGGAGATGGCGACGGAGGAGACGACGGTCGCCATGGCAGAGAGTTGGGAGGTCGGAGACGCCTGCGGAACTTCTCCGAGTCCGGGAACAGTAGATCGATCGAAATTGAAATGCTTCCAAGACGGTGTATTAACAAGCCGTCCCTAATTCTAGCGCTAGTAGAAACACAAAGCTGACGTGTAACTAGTTCACTGGATGCAATCAATACTGACGATTCCAGCGGAAGGAATACATATCAGAGAGAGAGAGAGAGAGAGAGAGAGGGAGCGCTCGCTATATATATATATATATATATATAATTTTAGCTATATTCAAATACAATTTAGGTTCAATTATTTTTTTATTCTTAAATTTTCACATTTCATAAATTTTAAAAATAAAAAAAAATAAAAAATTTAAAATCCATAATTCAAAGATAAAAAAATAATTTAATTTTAAATTTAAAAATATTTGAATGCAGTTAAGTTTATCTCTCTATCTTTCTCTTTATATATATATATCTTAAATTATATTATTTTATAATAATTTATTTTTTATTAAATTTTTGGTTAATATTATTAATAGATAATTAGTTTAAGTATAAAATAATTTTATTCTCCTCTTGCATTAATACATCTTTAAAAAAAAAATTACAAAAGCATAACTTGATGGTATAATAAAATTATTTTATACTAGGTAGTCCCTTGTGATGTTATAAAGTGACTAGAGTAGAATGACAACAATCATCATGGATTATAATAACTATTATATTATTATAGGATTTGTTCACCTTCACTTGTAGGTTATAGTTAATTTTTAGATATAGAAACCATCCCATGAGTAAATTAAATCTGAACAAAAATTTATGAAGAAGCTGAATGCTTGCAACTCTTTTCATAACTCTACGCCAATGTATAACGTAGACTTCAATTCTTGAGGAAATGTATTTTGATGAAATAAACATGGTGAAATTTTATGAATTTATTCATGATGAATCTGCTTCCTAGGCAAACGTGAAATAATAAAATATTATTAAGGTAATTGGCATGACCCCTATCCAGGGGATTAATATTGCGTGTCATGTAGGAGTATTTATTTTGAGTGTTGATACATTTTAATTAAATGGATAGGATTGTGTTACTAGAGAACGATACAATACCTCAAACAATGCCATTCTTATTTAATTGAGATGATATTAAGAGCATCATAAATTATCCTTTTCCATGTAGCTATATATACCATTAAAAGAATACAAATTAAAGAATATTGGGATTAAGATAGAGAAATGATATGATGAATATAATTTCACAGACCCTTCATGAGACTAGATTGCAGTTTATAGCTTAAGTAATCTACATCCACCACGCTGGTATCCATGCAATGCTCCCTTTGTAAACAAATCCCAACCTCAGCTGTCCTAGTTTGAGTTGAAATTAAGAAAGACATCGTACATGGACCCACCTCAAGTCATGAAGGCAGGATTCAAATTAGATCAAAAAATTTAAACCAGATGGAACCATAACAGTAAATAAAAAAAAAAAAATTAAATGATTATTTTGTTAATACTACTTGTTTAAATCATTTTAACAAATAATTAGTAAAAATTATAAAACTAGATTTGATAGAGTAAACTAATTTATTAGGGACTGAGCTTCGATTAAATTAGAATCAAATGATTAAGGTTAAATAACCATAAAAACATTTCTCAACCCAATCTCCTAACAGAATGAAGACTTTGTATGTTATTACATTAGAAGTCAGGCATGAATTAAATTTCATACGTTTCTCGTCTTGCCTCAACTCTTGCCTCCCATGGTTAAGACTGGAGAGTACCCAGCTAATTTTCTTCTCTACTCTTCATTAAACTTGTTTTCAGACGTCAAGCCTAATGTCCATGATGCAGTAAAGAATGAACACTTACATCCATCGTCGGTCATTTAGGCTTAAATCAAATCCAGTGCCATATGAAACAACTACGGTAAACAAACTTCTCACACTACTTCCAAGTACAAAGATTTATTTGGTCCAAACATTTCATCCATCACAGAGCGGGAAGATCACTTATCACACAGCTACAGAACTTTTATGGTAGAGATACCTCAACTCCAGGAGCATTAAGGGCACTAAAACGTAGAGAACAAGGTTTTTTTTTTTTTTTTCTTTAATTTTTCAAGCATCATCAAGAGCAAGAACCCCAGGAAGTGACTTTCCTTCAAGTAGTTCCAAGCTTGCACCACCTCCAGTAGATATATGGCTCATCTTATCAGCAAGGCCCATCTTCTCTACAGCAGCGACAGAGTCGCCACCTCCTATGATGGTTGTGACGCCCTCGGCACTCAGGTCAGCCAACTTCTCAGCAATTTCCTGAACAAATGAGAAAATGTTAGCACTCCAATGATCTCTCATTCTTAACACAAAAATTCCAGTCAGCTAACGAGATGAGGGAAGTAGAACCAAAAAAACAGAGCAACCAATTCTATAGAATGCCCAAAGATTAACTAATTCCTTGAGTTTAAGTTAGGTTGAGAGTCTTGCACTAGAATTACATGAACTTCCATGGATCATACAATACTCCTCGTGTCTTCAGTTTGTGGTGTTCTTACCGAGTGCACCGTAGGATGAGCAGATCGTTTTAGTTATTTTATATGCACCAATATCCATTTATGCTACTGAATCATGTGAATCATTTTATTATTTGGGTTAGGAATAGTTTGTCAAGTGTATTGACAACAAAACATAAATATTTTCACCGAGAATAGGATATAATAAGAGTTAGTACATTAGAAATTCATGAGGAAATAAAAATCAGTACAATTAGTTCATCTTTCAAAAAGGACCTAGTCCAGTTCATTGAGTACCATACTGGAATTCAAGAAAAATTAGCAAATTAGTTAAGACATAAAGAGAGAAGCTTAGAATCATGGTCTAAGATCTCCATCAACAAGGATAAGGATTCTAGAATGAAATTTTAAAATGCTTAAATACAACACAGTGTTAGCGTTTAGAGTATTGCACAATCAAAAATGGTACTGGATACTGGAAGGCTTTGCGGTCGCAAGTAATATCATGACAAATAAAATATTACTCAGGTTACTATTAGTTTTACCTCTGTTCCCACTGCAAACTTCTCAAACTCAAACACTCCCATTGGTCCATTCCAGATGATAGTCTTGGTGTCATCCAAAGATTCACAGAATGCCTTGATGGTGTCAGGTCCAATGTCAAGTCCCATCCACCCATCAGGAATGGCTGACGATGGTACAACCTGCAAAATAAAAGGAAACTTTGAAGCTGAAAAATATGTCTATACTCCCTCATGGCCCTTGGCTCCCAAATATCTACCACCAATACAGGCTTACACAGGATAATTGAAAGAATTAACTCCATAACTACCAACTCGAGAAAAATTGTTTCAGTGCAAGTTGTCAAGCCACTGTAATTCTTTCATACTGGTTTCAATTTTGGCAACTTGAAGAATCTAGTTCAAACTTGTGGCAACAAGAGATGTGCTCCTTTCTTTCACAGAGAAAACATCCATAAGGTATGCATCCACTTATCAAGACATGGGCATACAAGTTAAAATAGAAAGCAAAAAACTCCTTAACTATATGCTAGATCAATGGAAACATAAGTAGCAAAAGCTCAATAACATATATTAAAATTTTAAAGAATTACTTTTCCATGAAAATAATAGTGAAAAAGAAAAGAACCCTGAAAGATCTAAGCTTGGAATATCTCCTTTTACATTTTCCAAGTTAGCAGTCTTCAATATAAACAAGAGTGAGTAGACCTACCTTGCTGTTTGCATCAGCAGCAAACCTGTCAGCCACTACGACATCGGTAGGCAACAGCAGAGACACCCCTTTAGACTCGGCTTTCTCAAGTAATGCAGTTGCAAGATCAAGTCTATCTTCTTCCACAAGAGATGATCCAACTGAAAGCCCTTGTGCCTTGTAAAATGTAAATATCATTCCTCCACCAAGGAGAAGCATATCAACCTTCTCCAGTAGGGATTCAATCACCCCAATCTTGGTTGATACTTTCGAGCCACCAACTATGGCAGCAAATGGCCTCTTGGGATTCGCTACCGCCCCAACAAGGTAATCAAGTTCCTAACACAGGATGACAAATTTTAAGTGGAAAAAAATGCAGAAAGCTGAAAATCCAGATGCAAACCAAATAATCCTTTGAATTGATGTAGTTTTACCAATGGTCTTCACAAGAAAGGAAGAAAGGAACATCAATTTTCTGGTTGACAAGTCAGGGAAACAAAAAAGCTTACTAACAAATCCAAACACAGCACTATAGACGGTTAAACAATGTCAAACATGTACAACAAAAGAAAACATTAATATATACCTACTATTTAATTATATATGCATATAAGAATGTGAGAGCTTAACAAGCTTATGTAGATAAAATAGAACTAGTTAGATTTCACCATACCTTCTGCATAAGGAAGCCAGCAACGGCTGGTTTCAAGAATTTGGCAACACCCTCTGTTGAGGCATGGGCCCTGTGAGCCGTGCCAAAAGCATCATTCACATAAAGGTCAGCAAGAGATGCTAGTTTCTTCGCAAACTCTGGATCATTTTTCTCCTCTTCCTTATAAAATCTCACATTTTCAAGGAGCAAAACATCTCCATCTGGCAATGCAGCGACCATTTTGTCAACTTCCTCACCGATACAATCATTGGCCATCTCAACCTATTTGAAGGGACATAATTAAAATTTGAAAAACAAAAACTTTTGAGCTTCATCAAATACATTCTTTAAAAAAATATATACTGACTGACTGCACATCATACATACATTGACTCCAAGAAGTTCAGATAGCCTGGGCACCAGAGGTTTCAAGCTGTACTTAGGGGTGACACCTTTAGGACGCCCCTGAAAAGTGGAAAACCACAGTGATCGGTTATTGCCACACTGACAGGCTTAAAATGACAAATGTGTGTGTATCAAGAAGAGAGATTTAAGGCATGAAATAGAGTACATGAGAATGAATCAAAGAATGACACATAAAACAACCAAATTAACCCAAAATCTCTGATATGCAAAGGCACATATAATGACATACGCCAATTAGCATAAAATAAAATACAAGATAATTGCATGTATGACTAGAACAATGGACGATGGAACTGTCTATTTACGAAAAGGACAATGATGCATAATTTAACCATGATACAATTTCTTCAAACTACATCCCTGTCATTGAATGGCTGGTTAAAAAATTCCAAAATAATAGGGCATAAGTAGGGTACGAGCTCAACAAAGACGTTTCAAATGTATAATTTGCAATTGGGTCAGGAAAAGGACTTGCAGCTCTTTAGAACAATATGAAATAAAATGATGCAAATAACTAAATAAACCTGGCTATTATAACAAATTTGCTTGATTAGGAAAGCTACAACTAGAATGACATCCCAAATGCAACACAGAGTCCCACACACAACCACATAAAATAACTATAAATGTTAAAAACTAACAGTAATGCACATGTGAGTGCATATACATTATTAGTTCTTACAAATGGTGGCAGTTAACAAGCATTAGCTCTACAACAATACCAACTATTGAGCTCACATAAAGACAGCAGGCATCTCAAGAAAGATGAATTTTCAGAGCGTAGCAATCCCCTTCTAATATAGTGGAACACCTGGTTCACCCTATGCCTAAGATCCCAAGATTAGGTAGAAGAAGAGCAACAAAAAAATATGAGAAAATAATAAGACTTTGATAATTGCTTATGTATTCATCAACATACAGACTTACAGAAACACAACATTGTCTAAGCTTGCTGAGATAAATATTTAACATACAAGCTTCTAAACATAGAAAAAAGGGCTACAATCCATATACTTGCACATGGACAATCAATAGTGGCTCTCATGCAGGAATCATAAAGGCTCCTGAATGAAAACAAAGATGGAATACTGATTTCTCGCAAGGAGAAAAGTAGAGCTCCATGAAGGTAGAGATTAGGGACATGTCAGAAAGTAAGGGACAACAATGTCCTTGGAAAGAGATGAACAGTCAGGTTGTTATCTAGTTATCATGTCTAAAATTCAAGTTCCTTGGTACGACGCATGGATAATGAAAGGGATAAATGTTGTACTAGACATGCGTTGTAGATGCATGTGCAAGCTATTAAAAAATGATGACATCGCCCTAGATACAAAATTAAAAGGCTGGCACCACCATTGCAGGAACCACATGGTAATAAAAAGAAACATTACTGACAAGGCACGATATGTTCAAATACAAGCACTTACAGATTGAGTACCATATCTCAAAATTATATAAGCTCGGTATGCCACACCAATATGTACTGCCTTATACCATGCGTATCATACCAACTCTCGATACATTGAAATGACCTATATATCGAGCATACCAATATTATACTAGTATGGTTTCAGTATGGGGTATCCGAAACAACAAACCTTACTCAAGTCATCTTTGAACAAACAAGAAACTACCAACATAGTCTCTCAATGTAGGTCTTTCTGTTTTCTCTTCCACATCAGATTTTCCTCACCTGTGTTTAAAGTGGATGGAGCCCACTTGTGTATTGATAAATCTATGATATGCTTTCTTGAGTGTGGCTTTGAGATTTTCTCATCCTCGTCCCTATCCTTTTTCCAAGCATTTCCACTCGAGGAACTGCCGACCAAGAGCCTTCCTCTCTAGTGACTACATTCCACATAATTGAAGCCATGCCACCAACGAATATTCCACATAATTGAAACCATGGCACCAAGGCATCTATTTCCCCCTGAGAATTTGACCATGTCCAGCTCAAGCAGATGCAGGGGATGATGGGGAACCAAGGGCCCTTAGCATAGGTGTGAACCAAACCAATCATGCTCAAGTACAGATCATTTTTATAGCTGAACCTAGGAGTTGAGATGTTTGCTAATAATTCATTTTAAGAGGCTTGGTAAAGGCTGGAGGTACCTCAAGGATTTTATACATATTCTTCGAGGCAATCACCATGGTTAAATCTCGACCACCTTACAGTGTGGCAAATCCATAACACAAATTTGGTGTAATAAATGGTAAAAACATCCATGGGTTCCCTTATAACTTCATACTCGTCCTGTCTAATGCTTTTTTAATACATGCATGCGTGCATGCAACATGCATATGCATGTAATATTGTTTTTTTTTTAATTAAAACAAAGGCTATCTTTTATTTTTCGTGTAGTAGCATTTCTAGCATCTTGGTCTACCAAACTTACCCATATTCAGAAGTAAAAAGAAGAAGTAAAAAAGTCAGAGGTATCATTCAACAACCAAAAAAAAAAACTTAAAACCAAACTCTTTATGGAAGGTAATTTATTAGAAAAAAAGGAAGCAAAACGCTAACGAAGTCTTGACCAGCAAGTGAAAATAAATAAGTAAATAAATAAAACGATGAGAAATCGAGGAAAAACTAGCTGGCAGTATAAAAAAAGAAGAAGAAGAAGAAGAAGAAGGGAAGAACAGAGATGAAGGGCTGACGAGATGGCTGGCAAGGATGACACGGGCGCCGTGATCCATGAGATACTTGATCGTGGGGACGGCGGCCCTGATCCGGGTGTCGTCGGTGATCTTAAGACTGTCATCTAGGGGCACGTTCAGATCCACCCTCACAAACACTCTCTTTCCCTTCAGATCCTCCCCCTTCAGCGTCGACACGCTCCTCTTCGTCATCGCCATCCTTCCAACTCCCACCGAGAGCCAGGAAAACAAGCGGACGGAGGGATGTTTATAAGTAACTTGAAAGCGGGGGCGCCCACCGCCGATGCTTGCAGCGGGCGGCGGATCGGATGGACAGTAGGGCAGTCAAGTGGACGATCGGACGGCCATGAAAGACTGGCTGGATTTTGACGTGGGTCTGTGGGCGCCCGTGATTCGGGCGACGCAGGGAACGTGTGGCTTCTTCGAGAGCGTCTCCGAAGGTTAACGCCTAGTGGCAGGCGGGGCTCACGAGGTCCCACGACACGTGTCTCAAGATAAAGCTTCACGCAACCTTAATTATTTCTCAGTTTGGATTATCTGTTCGGAGCTTGGACCAACAGCTCGTCCAAACGAACTGACAAACGATGAGCTGCTACGCGGGCAATCTTTGCCATTGCGGCCAAGGGATGGATAATATTCTCGCGACTGATTTTTGTCTAATTGCCCATGGCCCAGGCACCTGATGCTTTGATATTTGTGTGCTAATGGCTGGATTTCACTTTGACAAGGAAAGAGGGGGAATTTGATGCCTATCTTTTCTGCTGGCTGGAGCATTTGTTTTCAGATTGCTGTCACTAACCTGCTAGCGTTTCCGATACTAGTGTTTGCATCGGAAGCACATCTTTCTAGTGAATCTGGCTGGACCCCTTTTAGCTGCATGCCTTCTGCGCCTTGACAAAGAAGAGTTCCATTCCACCCCCATCATTATTCTAAATATCGTTCTCAAGAATTTTGGAACTTTGTGACACCCTGCATCATTCCACTCAAGTCATGCATGTAAATGATGACTTATCGGATGTTGTTGCCGTTGACGGGTCTGCCAGTGTCATCTCTGAAACCTTGTAAATAAAATACTCGCTTACATTAATAACAGTAATAAATAAATAAATAAAAACTTCGTCATATTGACATGCAAGTAACACAACGGTAGTGATACATGCCAAGACTGGCATCTACAACTTGTTACAAGAGGCGTGCTATTAAAAAGGTTACACTTCTAGTTTACCCTAGCGCAGGAAATTTTATTTCAACCATCAACTGGCACCACATCACAGGAAATATCAACTCAAGGAAAAAAAGCAAAAAAGAAAAAAGTCCTCACCGAGCCAACCCCAGAAACCCTACAAAAACTCGACATCTTAAGTGATTCCACGCCTAGGTGGAACTCAGGAAGAAAGAGACAACAACATCATAGGGTTCTTTTAGAAACCACAACAAAAGACAGCAGCCTCAGGATAAAACTTGGCCTCATACAGCAACAGGGGAAGCTTCATCGAGAGCCACGACTCCTGGAAGCTCCTTCCCTTCCAACAACTCTAAGCTGGCGCCACCACCTGTGGATATGTGGCTCATAACATCAGCTACTCCCACCTTCTCGACAGCTGCAACAGAATCTCCTCCTCCAATGATTGTCGTCACGCCCTTCCCGCTGAGCTCTGCCAACTTCTTTGCAATTGCCTGCAAAATATAAGCCATGTCAGATAAACTGCTTTCATTGGCATACAAGCCTAGAGAGGACATGCAGGCCAATGGATACTGAATAAAAGAGAATCATCACATACCTCAGTTCCAACTGCAAACTTATCAAATTCAAAAACGCCCGTAGGACCATTCCAAATAACTGTCTTGGTTGTTTCCAGTGCATCACTGAATGATTTAACTGAATCTGGTCCAATATCCAGGCCCATCCAACCATCAGGAATTGCAGTTGATGGCACAACCTGCATAATAAATCTTCGTTCCTCAATCATCTCATTTCATATCTTTGATCTAACCTAGTGTGAACCGTTGTGGAGATATCTAGTTGATTTTATTATCAAATAAATAACTCCACATTTGCATGAACTTAAAAAAGAACTAAAATATTTAGAGAAGATTCATCTCTTAGGTTTTCCAGGTCTAAAACTTTGGGCTTGACAATAAGAATTTAAGTAGCAACCTTAACATATATAGTGTTATTGGACCAATAAATATTAATAAGACCCCAAAAATACAAACCTTGCTATTTGCATCAGGGGCAAACTTGTCAGCAACAAGAACATCAGTGGGCAACATAAGAGAGACACCTTTTGATTTAGCCTTTGCAAGAAGTGATGTTGCAAGCTCTAGTTTGTCCTCCTCTACGAGGGAAGAACCCACTGAAAGTCCTTGTGCCTTGTAGAAGGTAAAGATCATTCCTCCACCCAAAAGAAGGATGTCACATTTCTCCAACAATGATTCAATCACTCCAATCTTTGATGACACCTTTGAACCACCTACAATGGCAGCAAATGGCCTCTTTGGGTTTGCAACAGCACCAACAAGATAGTCAAGCTCCTGAATCAGGCATGAAAATGTCTAGTTAGGAATTGACTTAGAAATTATAAGAAGAAAAATAAGGAGAGAGGGAAGTAAATAATTCATGAAGTAACATATAATAAGGTTTTAAATTCCATGGAAAAGGAAGGTCCCAGTTTCTCTATAAAACAGGATGCCCACTACCCTGCTTATCTCTATCCTTTCTTCCTTCGTTTCTTTCCTACTTTTAGTTCTTCCCTTTCTTTCCTTTTTCTTCTCTTCCATTTCCCTTCTTTCTTTCTTCCTTTCCTCTCTTTTTTTCTTTTTTTTCCTTCCTTCCTTCCTTTCTTTCTTGTTTCTTCTTCTTCTTTCCTCATTTTTCTATTTCTGCCTTTCCTTCTTCATTTCTTTCCTCTTTCTTCTTCTTTCTCAGCAAGAATGAGAATGAGTTTTAGAGTCCTGCCTTCATCCTAGTCTTAACTTCCTATAGTAATGGGATGGGATGGCTGTGATGCCTCTGTTCCGCCAAGACCTAACACCTCGACACATGGTATACAAGATGTTGCAACATGAGAACCTACAGAGGAACTTCCAAGATGTTAAAATACACCAGTTGGGGATCCCATTGCCTCACTTTGGAATTTCTCAAAAAAAGACTCAATTTGGATATAAATGAGAACTAAGTGCGACTTCACAGTCATCTATGCAAATAATCTTTACTCAAACTTTTAACAACACAACAAGATATAAAAACTAAATACCAACCTTTGGCAAAAGAAAACCAGCAACAGATGGCTTCAAGAACTTGGTGACACCCTCTGTTGATGCATGTGCTCTGTGTGCTGTTCCGAATGCATCATTCACATAAAGGTCAGCTAAGGATGCAAGTTTCTTTGCAAACTCTAGATCATTCTTCTCTTCCTCCTTATAAAACCTTACATTTTCAAGAAGCAGAACACTGCCTTCTGGAAGTGCAGCAACCATTTTATCAACTTCTGGCCCAATGCAGTCGTCAGCTTTCTCAACCTGCATCATGCTCATAAGGAATCCAGAATAGTATAAAACTGTCGATTAAATTACAACTGCATGCAAAGATAAGCATACCTTGATGCCAAGGAGTTCAGATAGCCTAGGCACAAGAGGACTCAAGCTGTATTTTGGTGTGACCCCCTTTGGGCGTCCCTGTTCAGAAAAGAAAGATGGGTTTACAATCAACAGCTACCTGCAACTAAAAAAAATAGAATACAGACATTCTGGAGTTATCTGATTTTGAACAGAGACAAATGCATGCAATAAGTGCAATAACAAAATCATAATATAACCAGACTGAATTGTAATTGAACAATTTGTGATCAGCTTAATAAATCCCACTCCACCATTTAAAATTAGCAACGATCAAAGAATCCCATCCAGAAGTTTTAACAGTCCAAACTTCAAGGAGGAGCCAATTTTGAAACCATCGTCGGATACCTTGACAACATTTATAATGAAACAAGAAAAAGCAAAGTTTAATTTGTTAAGAAAGGGGAAGGAAAACATGATGTTCAAATTACGATTGAAAAGCCAATATAAATTTCATCAAATGACATCAGTGAAATATGAAGCTTAAAGGATCTAAAACTAAAATCGCTTCCAAAGGAAATATAACCAGAAACATGGTTTAAGTACCATATATTTAGAATCTAGTTCAAGTAATCTAAGTCCGAAATGATAACGGTATAACGCTGGAAGAAAAAAAAAAAAATGATAGCACCAGGTATGAAAAGTGGAGCCACTGGACATAGAAAGAATGGTTTCCAGTATCATGACTTTTCAAGCAGGGACATTTCATTGAAAATAATAAAATTTTCTTATCAGTCACTGGGAAAGGGATATATCTCTAATGTTGTAAAAAATAATAATTCTGTGGGCATCCTTCCCTAGCAATATCACGAAAAATCCCAACCTAACTTCCAAGCATATGAACACAAGCTTGCACGACATTGACATGAACTTTTAAGTTCTAACGCAACAAGAAGGTTGAAAATAAAGAAGAAAGCTGAAAAAAAAGACTACTTTAATGAAATGATCGCTGTGTCAACAACAATTATTAGTATGATCCAATATCGATTTATTTTTCCCTAGAAAGAAAGAAGTAAAACAACCAGCAAGTTCACAAACATCGGGACGGAAAGCAGGTAGAAATCGAGAAGAGGCTCACCAGATGGCTGGAGAGGATGACCTTGGCCCCATTCCCCATCAAGTGCTTGATGGTGGGGACGGCCGCCCTGATCCTAGTATCATCGGTGATGTTGTGGTTCTCATCTAAGGGCACGTTGAGATCCGCCCTCACGAACACCCGCTTCCCCTTGAGGTCCGCGGCGGTGAGGTCCCCCACGCTTTTCTTCGCCATGGCAGCCACGCCCCTTGGCACCCTCCCGCTTCGCCCGGCCACCGCCCGGATCCTCGCCGCCACGTGGAGCGCCAGCAGTGGGTCCGCCGCCGCCCCGGTGAAGCCCAGCCGGCGTAATGGCGATCGGAGAGCGACCGCGATGCGGGGGATGGAGCCGGGGAGAGCGACCGCCGCCGCCTGCTGCCAGGACGAGGAGGGGGAGACGGACGCGGAGGACGGGCGAAGAGAGAGGGAAGTGGGCGATGGAGCAGAAGCCATCGTAGCTTTATGGAGAGGGAAAGCGAGAATTAGAAGAGACAGCAAAAGTCGATTCGTAGTGAATAAAAAGGAAGGGGAAGGAGCGGGGGATTGCCAGAATAAAGATGTAAATGTCCAATCGTAAAAACATCTGCGGGGATAGCTCAGTTGGGAGAGCGTCAGACTGAAGATCTGAAGGTCGCGTGTTCGATCCACGCTCACCGCAAAATAAACATTTTAAATTTTCCAAAAAAATTGTTAAAAATGTATAAAAAAAAATTTGTCACATTTTTAACAAATTCAGGTTAAAATTGTTCAAATTAAAAAAATTATAAAAATTTTAACCTGATCTTGATATTGATTTAAAATTTTTATACTATAAATTAAAAAAATAAACATTTCTAATTTTTATATATTTTCAAAAAATTGTCATGACTCCATATTCATTTAAATTTACTGGTTATTTTAAAAAAATAAACATTTTAGGAAGAATGTATAAATTTTTAAAAATTGTCATGAATTAGTAACTCCACATTCATTTAAATGTACAATAACCATATTTTTCTTAAAACAAATTCAGTAAAAGGTTAAAATTGTTCAAATTAAAAATTATAAACTGGTCTCGATATTGATTTAAAATTTAATTAGATTCAAACGTTGATAATTTAAGTCAAGAATTATTTTATCTCAATATATTGACTAGATGTTAGTGAAAAATTTTAAATGTTTTGTAGAAAAGTTTATAAGCTAATAACTCTATATTCATTTAAAATTATAATAAGAACTCAAAAGTAATTTTTCAAGCCGAAAATATTGTCATACTCAATAATTGAGTTGTATAATATACATATTATGGTTTATTTTGTGTTCTTTTTCTCCTTTATGCAATACAAAACTCTTATTACACTTATAAAGGGATTTTGACATGTTAACCCTTGCATCTCTTTTACACTAATTATGAACTTATTTTTAATATTTAAGAAGATGTAATATAGCATTGATTGAAAAAAGAAAAGTAAATTAAATATTAAATTGAACTTATAGGGAAAACTTTGAGGGTAATAATATAAACATAAATAAAAATGTAAATTTGGTGAAAAATATAATGAATATATGATACAAATTAAAATTGATGACCAAGAGGTATCACAAATGATTTTTTTCATTATTTATGATCTATTACACAAATAGTAAGGCTAGAAAAAGATGCATGTAATAGAATTAGAGTTAGATAAAGTTGAAAGTATATTTAGAATATTATGTAATAAGCACATTTCTTGAAGACTTACGATAATTTTATATAATGACAATTAGGCCCACTATATTATATAATTCAAAATATTGGGTAATAAAGAAAATATATGAAAAAATAATAAGTACGGCAGAATTGAGAATATTAAGATAGATATACAGTAAAATTAGAAATATAATGACATGCTCCAATCTCATGATTAGATACGTGATATTGTTGCATATTTTATAGGATATAACTTCTAAATGTATTTGATATTGACTTTTGTACTTGCATAATTTATAAACCTTGTAAGTTAAATAATATTTAATTTAATTTTAATAGTTTGCAAAATTAGAAATTTTAAAAAAAGTTGATCTTTTATAAGTTTTAGGGTTGCACTTAGGAGTTATAAGCTGCGTCATGCATTTACCTAAGTTAACGGGTTAGGGTGTAGCACAAGGTCTGAATTTAATAATTTTAAAATAACACAATATATTAGTATTGGGTTCAAAATCAAAGAGTTCCATCATATAGCAATAAAATTATTTAGTTACAACTTTATTTATTAATCTAGTTTCAAATATAATCTAACTACCATGTACCATTCTACTATTCACTCGAGTCCATCATTGTCGGGACCTCTCCCCGACACATGCCAACTTATAGAAATTTGGCTAGAATTCTACTAGTCTTATGGTATGGACCATAAGGCACACGTGAACCCTATCAAATTCCCATAAGTTACATGCTTAACATATATAATCCTGTCAATAACATTTAACCTGCTCAGTTAAATCACATATGTCATCAAACAACAACAGCTAATTTATTTGATCCTGCTCAGTTTACAAACATCTTATACATACACATCACTATTCATCTCCAAGCCAAGCTTGATATTTACATCATATAATTACAACTTCACAGATATAAATATACATATATCATCATCTCAATCACCACTCTCAATATACAAAAATATACCTTACAATCCCTTTTTACATCTACCAACTCTCTCCCCAAGCACTAATAACACATACAAAAATTTCGGTACTGAAATTAAGATGCTAAGCCCACCTGCTTAGTCTTTGAATATTTTAAACTCAGCTGCTAGCCCCGAAGAAATTTTTAACACTGATCTGAAATAAAAATGCGAACACAAGAGGGGTGAGACCTAAGTCACAGTGACTGGATAACCATCTAACTATGAAAAGAAGTTGAGAATCACGTTATAAGCTCATAAGTATATCAGTGCAACATATCGCAATCGATATATAAATTTTTATAAATGAGATAAGTTAACTTATAAGTTAGCTTATGCTTCCAATAATATAATTTAAATAAAAAATTATCACATTTACAAAATTCCCTGATGATGGGCTGGGTATGCTACCACTAAGGTACATTCCTACAGTCGCCCTCCTGTAGGTGTACTCTCGGTGGGTGAGTGTACTGAGCGCCGAGGATCCCCGCACCACATGGCACCCCTCACATGTGCGGTTCACCCCAGGTGTGAACTTGCCCCATTTCTCTGGGCCTCCTTGTTGCCCCTCCCTTGGGCTAATATCTCTTAGCCACCTTGGCTCGTATAGTACCCTAGCTCTTTACTGAGCTGTGATTCTTTGTCCCATTGGGCTGCTTGTAATCTACCCCACTGGGTTGATCTAGCTTTTACTCCCCCTGGCCTAGGGATCATAGTACGATCGAGTCGCAAGGAGGTGCTGGCTATAATAGTGTGTGCAATGCCCATGCTATGTCACAGTCTACAGGATGATCAGCCCCATAGATACCCCAATGCTATTTATGTTGTATGCTGTAAAAATACTCAAGTATAAGTTTATAATCTAATATACAATCAACTATAATTTCTTGAAACATTTCTATTCATGCATGCCCATGCATTACTTTGAAATATAACTCTGAAGGAAAATTTTCATGCTTTACTGAAACATATGTTTTATCCAAGAAATGCTTTTTCATGAAACTCTATACTTTGCTGAAACTCATGCTTTGTCTGAAACTCATATCTTGCTTTAAAACATGCTGTAAATCCATACTTATTCTTTAAACTCATGTCTTGCTTTTAAACATGCTTTACAAACATAATAACCTTATAACCGGTTTCTTATTTCTCATATTTGATTTCTGAAGATACTATACTTAGTATAATACACTCATTTTGTAGCAAAATATCACTGCACTATTATGAAACATTTCACGAGATAGATGAGAAACCCACTCACCTGCTATTTCTTCTTTTCCATGCTATCCCTCTTGAAAAAGTTCCTTTACTTGATTTCCTTGACCTATATTACCACATATAATTTTATTTAGGTGACAGATACCTAGGTTTTTCCATGAAACATGCATGCATACCAAAATTCTCTACCTTTTCCTCTATCAAACATAAATCCTCATTATTTTTATAACATGAAATCCTCTCTTATTTCTTTTCCTTTTCTCTCTAACACATGATTTTATCATTTATCTAAAACCTTATAAGGTTTAGGATTTACCTTAAGGATGACAAGAAGAGAAGACACCAAGCTTTCTCCCTTTCTCTTCCTCCTTTCTTCTTCTTCTTCCTTTCTTTTTCTTTTTCTTTTTCTTTCTTTCTTCTTCCCCACGGTTAAAATTTTCTCTCCTCTTCCACCGCCCTCTTCTCCCTCACTCTTGATTTTTCTTACGATGGATGAAGGGAAGGAATAAGGGGTTTTTTTAAATGCCTTGGCAAATCTCCAATTTACCCTCAAACAAATCTTCAAAATGCCCTTTTAAAGTCCACATGGCATACCTCTTCACCATGCATTTTTATCCTTCTCCACTCATGAAAAAGCCCTTGACAAATTTCCTCTTTACCCTTGGAGAAATTTGCGAATGACGGCAGGATCCTTTTTTCCACTTTACCCTTAATCAAAATTTCAAATGACTTTGGTATCCTTTCCCTTTATACCCCTCACCAATTGTTCAAATGACATTGATAAAATTTCAAAAGTGCCCTTTCATTCATGATAAATTTTATGCTTCAAGATTAGGATAGTGCTTTGAGATTTGGGATGTTACAATCATAGCTCAACTTTTCTTATTATGTAACTTTGAAAAGATAAGTAAATATAATATAAGCTAATAGTTTAATTCGAATCCCCTCCTACACACACCAACAATATTAATATAAATATAGAAAATAAATAAAAAAAGAAATCACATAATATATCAATTGATACTTAAATAAATCAATATACATATATACATATAATGTATCATCAATTAACTGTTACATTCAAATGATATCATATATAACAATCTTCTTGATAAACAATAATTACAAATAATTTATCTTTCTTTTCTAATTAATATGTTAAGAAATGATTATCTTTTGGCATCAGGCCGAGCACACTTAAGCTCATGAAAGACAAACCTCAATAAACCTTAATATATCTTGGTGGCGGGGATATTCATTCTCCATGTAATTGGTCATGGTGATAATCTACACTTCTCATACTAACCTATGGTGGCTATCTCTAATACCATATATCAGTCCATGATAGGGTTATCCATAATTTTCATGGATCAACTCATAACGACAATCCATAGTTTTCACGTACATGCCCATGGCAATGATCCATAATTCTACATATTTGTTCATAATAGTAATACATAATTTTACATATCTAACTATGGCAATAATCTATAATTTCACATATCTGTCCATATTAACAATCCACATCACTTGGCTAATCTAGATATCTCTTACTTAATCAAATTATTTTACTAAATTTCAAATTTTATACTTTCCAACCCAAAACACCATTAGATAATATAAGATGTACAAAATCCAACGCAACAACTCATAAACCAAGTGATTCAAAAAAAATCAATATGTGATATAGGTATACATAAAGTATTCATATGATGATAATGTATAGGGATTTGTTTACAAGTCACCATCTATTCATCAGTATGTAGTATACACATATATAAAAATGTGTATAATTATATAAGCAATTATGTAAGAGATCTTTACCTCGACTAGTACCAACTCAAATGCAATGTTACTTGTTTGCACCTAACATATCTAACTGATTAAAAATAATATAATGCCAACTTATTATCAATCAATTATAACTAATTATCATCAATTTTTTTAATTTTAGGACTCTAATATTCAAATAACCTCAAACTCTAAATTTTCTTATTCTTATCCTAATTTAAAATTAAATAATTAAGAGTCTGTTTAGTTCATAGGAATGGTCTTTTGGAGTTGAAATTGAAATCACTAATTTTAATGCTAAGTCTCTATTTAGATGGAATTAGAATCCGATTTTGATTCCACTTGTAATTTGAATTAGGTCTTAATTAGAGAGATTTGAAATCTATATCTCCTAACTGAGATAGCAAAACCACTCTAGCCAACTGCAATATAATACACCCTTATCTTACCTTCTTCTCACATCCCTCCTCTCCCTCTTTTAATTTGAAGCCCTCGCAAGCTCGTCAACCACACTATCAGTAGAGATAGACACGTCACTATGCTGATTTTTTTTTACTATTTTTACTAGATTTCAGCAAGTTATGATCTACTTGGTATTTTCTATAAAATTATTTTTTTTCTTTTTCTTATGATGAGTTTGATTTTGTAGATATCCTCTGCAATTATCGATGCATTTTTGACTTATTCATATGAAAATCTAGCCTACCCAAGCTTTTGATTTTGATTTTTAATTCTTATGTGAACCAAACAGGTGAGGAAAATTAGCAATTCTCATTCCGATTATAGTAAAATTCAATTTTGATTCTAATTTTGATTATGATGTTAAACCAAATGGGCCTTAAAAAGAATTAAGATTTTATCTTAATTTAAAGATTAGAGTATCAAAGTCTTTGTTTAATGGCTTCCAATCCAAATAATCATACCCTTACCAAACCAAATCTAGTAATTAGAATGGATTATTGAGCAGATACAACCATCGGTTGGAATATATGAGGACAGAGCTAGCTAATAGTGCCTACTAATTTGAATCGATTAGATTGGAGCCCAGCTCGCCAAATCAAGAAACTAAAGACTAGTTTGAGTAGTATAATGATGGTCATCAAAAAGTGGATGTCCAGTGACACCTCGTAAAGGTTAAGATGGTTGTTGAGACAATAAGCGGTGGCTAGCAAGGTTTAGGCCAGTAGCTTAAACACCAAGGGGAGGTAGAGGAGGGAGAAGACCTTTCTTTGGGGCCCATCTATGGACCACTTAGAGGATAAAAGGAGAGAGAAAGAGAGAAGAAAGAGAAAGAGAGAAGAAAAACCTTACTCTCGATTCTCTTTTTAGGTGGAGAAAGGAGGATGAATAGTAGTGAGGGATGATAGTGCTAGTAGCTGGCTATCGTTCGATGGTAGCAAGGTGATGACTAAAAGCAACTTAGTAACAATAGTCAACTAATCACAGGAATGACTTGACACAGAGTTTAGGAGAACTTACTTATGAAAAATCGAGAGAAGAGATTAATAAGGAAAGAGAGGGATGCTCTAGCTAGTTGGCTTGAAGTTTTAGTCATCAAGTTAGGTTAATAATGTAATAGTAAGGTGAAAGTAGCTGCAACTCACCCTCGGTAGAACCATGTGAAATAGGGATACGAGATAGATGAAGATTGAATCCAATAATGGATGACTTTGACCAAGCCTAACTTTGATCATCAACATGGCTCAATGGTAATGGTCACTGACACCTAAGGATAAAGAAAGACGAAAACACTCAGTATCTGGCAACTCAAAAATAGTAGTAAAGATAGAGAGGCGAGAAGAAAGTAAGGAGTCAAAATCCCCTCGATCATAGTGATTTCTCAACGAAATTAGTGAGTGATAATAGCAATTTAGTAGAGATCTAAGGGGAAGGATGTAAAGGATAAAGAAAGATGAAAACACTCAATATCTAGCAACTCAAAAATAATAATAAAGACAGAGACAAAAAAAAAGTGAGGAGTCAAAATCTCCTTGATCATATTGATTCCTCAATGAAATTAGTGAGTGATAATAGTGATTTAGTAGGGGTCCAAGGGGAAGGATGTAGAGGACTCTAACCTAGCCCTAATAACGTTTTAATGATAAACAACTATGGAGCAATTCAAAAAAGGAATAGAGAAGTTAAGTAGAGAGGGAGATCCACCCTCCCTTAAGTTCCTTGCAAAGGTTGGATGACCTTGGAAGTCTCATAATATATATTTTTATCTCTCCTTCTCCAATTAGGAGAAGCCTTTGCACTTGACTTAGCTTCATTTGACTTGACTTAGGGTGCAATGTTGAGTTAACTTGGCTGATTTTTATTTTTTTTATTTCTCTTTTATTTTTTATTTAGAGGGGAAAGGGGGCAATCAAGTGGAGTATCATCCTGCTCCATATTGGATTGGTCCAAAAAGGTTAGATCTTATATATAAATTAAAAACATAAATACACTAATGGAAGACATTGTAGGAGTTGAAGGTGGTAAAAAAAAAAAAAAAAAGAAAAGAGAGAGATTGCGAGGATCTTACTCATATTTATAATAATATGAAAGATATGAAAAAATTTATAATAACATAAAAGATAATCTTAAATACGAATTCTTTGCGAACAAGGAACTCCTTGCATTGTTGGAAAAAATGTTAGATAGTTATGAGTTATAATAACATAAATTATGTTCATACTAAAATCAGACAAAACTTTTTAAAAGAAGAACCTAGTGAGGATCACTTGATAAAGTTGAGAAATGTAGGCTGCTCTACAAGAATTATAGATACGGAGCAGAATTATCGCTTCAGCATGCGCTGTGATTTGCCATCCCGTCCAAGATGGAAGGCCAGGCATTGCTTCTCTCTCAGCTCGGCGCGATGCTTTGACGGCAGGAAAAGCTTCTAAAATGGTGTTAGGAACCAGCAATCCCTGGAGCTCCGTTGGCAAAAAATGGTGGCCGTCGACCACCCCTCTTATTCATATTTTTTTTAAAATCTAATCCAGAAAGAATTCTATATGAACCGTGGCCATGTACCTCTCTCTCTCTCTCTCTCTCTCTCCCTTTAGGAGACTACCAGCACCCTTTTACCAACCAGACATGGTGGACTTCTTTACCAACCAGAAAACTTGGAATGTTATGCTGATTCATCAACGATTCAATTGGTTGATGAAGATCCGATCCGGTTAACAAGTAATTTATCCTTGACATTAATTGTTGATCAGCTAACATGGCTTGAAAGCTCAGCTTTATAGAAGAAGATCATAAAATTCAGATCCTGTCCGGTTTCTCTCATGGCAATGGACTTTGCTTCTGGTTCAAATCTCCATTACCGTAGGGCAACTTAACTGGCTGCGGTCTCATCGTTTGAGACCACAGCGAGCGAGCGAGCGAGCGAGCGAGCGAGCGCGCGCTTATTGGCTGCTGGAGGAGGTCATCTATCTGTCATCAATATTCCCTTAAACTTCGGAGGCTCCTCCCCTGGAAGAAGACGACGCTGTTTTAATGTAGTTTGTATGCGGATGTCAATCACCCGTTCAAAAATTTTCCATCTTGTTTTTTAACCTACCGGTGGGGGAACGGCAGCAGTTCGTCGTCCATGACACCGACCAAATCCATGTTCGGTAGCCCACGTCTATCAAAATACCCGCGATCTCTCTCGCTCCCTTATTCCCGCTTGCCCGCCATAACCGACCCGCCACCGGCGATGCTCCGCCCCCACCCCTCCCGGCGCCGCCCCGC
Source organism: Metroxylon sagu (assembly GCA_017589505.3). NCBI lineage: Eukaryota > Viridiplantae > Streptophyta > Magnoliopsida > Arecales > Arecaceae > Metroxylon > Metroxylon sagu. The sequence continues at coordinate 44,871 of JACVBY030000617.1, forward strand.
CTACGGCCCCCAGCTGTGCGCCGCCTCCGCCGCCCTCCTTCTCCTCCTCTCCCTCCTCGTCCTCCACTCCCGCCTCTCCTCCTCCCCCTTCCCCCTCGGCCTCGGCCTCGGCCTCGGCTCCGTTCTCCCCCACCGCCTCGACCAATCCTCCTCCGATCCCTCCCCCCTCTTCGACGACGCCAACAACGATGCCTTCGACGGCGCCGCCGACGACCGCATCGACGAGCTCGACGTCCTCGACGAGGACGAAGACCAGAAGCGCCGCCACTCTGCGGAAGAGGACGAGATCCTCCGCGCCGTCGGTGCTGGCGCCGGTCTCGACGACGACGGCGACTCCGACGAGACGGACCTCCCCCGGACCCCCCGATCCGGCCTCTTCTGGGACCACGCCCTCGGCGTCGCCCGCCAGTCCTTTGGCAAACCGGACCCCCGACGTCCCTTCGATCCGTGGGGCGACGACGCCCCGCCGGAGGAGTTCCGACCGTCCGATTCCGATCGGAGCAAGATCGCTTTCGGATCGGACGACCAGCCGGTCGACGAGGACCTCCGGCTGAAGCTCGACTCGATCCGGAGGATCGAGGATGCCCTATTGCTCAAGGACAGCTCCGGCGGCGGCGGCGGCGGCGAGTCCCCTCTCCGAGAGGGGTGGGCGCGGTGGTTGGAGGGGAAGGGAGATTTCCTCCGTCGTAATAAGATGCTCCGATCGAACCTCGAGCTGTTGATTCCCAAGAACCATCCTTTGCTCCAGGATCCGGACGGGGCTGGGCTCCCGGTCCTCACCAGGGGGGACAAAATGATGCAGAAAGTACTCCTAGTGGAGATGGAGAAAACTCCCTTTGGAGGGGGTGGAGGTGTTGAAACCAAGGTATCTTCCAAGGTATCAAAGAGGAGGAGAACTCTTCATTTGGAGGAGAAGAAGAGGCCGGAAAGCGTTCCGGAGGTTCAGGGGAAGAAGATTGGTTTGAAGGAGGACCGTCCTGATGAGCGATGGGGGTACTTTCCAGGGTTGGACCCGCATCTGACGTTTTCGGAATTCATGGATCGGTTTCTCGGGAGCGGACCGTGCACGACGAGGGTTTTTATGGTGTGGAACAGCCCACGTTGGACGTATGGCATCCGGCACCAGCGGGGGCTGGAGAGTCTCCTGCACCACCACAGGAATGCTTGTGTTGTGGTGTTCTCGGAGACAATGGAGCTGGACTTCTTCAGAGAGTTCGTGAAAGATGGGTACTGCACTCTAATCTCCAAAACTCTAGTTATCTTGCAGTTCTGCAATTAATTACTAGCTGATAGTTGAGTTGGATATTTGCCATGTGGTTGTTTCTTCATTTATGGGTAAAAAAGTATTCATGAAACTAGAGAGGGTCACTGGTAAACAAAGGAAGGGAATACACATATAGTAACTCAGTTCAACGTATGAAACGCCCAAACAAGAGTAAATCCATATTTAGCAATGCTAATGTTAGACAATGAAGAAAAGCTAAAAGAATTCCAATTGCTCCATGTTGGTTGTTCGCTTAAAAAGCTTTCAGCATTTACCTGTTTAAATGGTCATTGATATTTATGCTCCCATGAGATTACTAGTGTTTATCAATTTTCTTTAACCATATGCCTATGAGGGGATACATTTCCATATCATTAGAAATTTAAAGATATAGAATTGCAATAGTTTAATCGTGATTTCTCTCTGCATATATTACCTTTATGGGTTTTGTCGATTTTTATGGCTTTATGAATCTATTGTGCAAAAGAATACAAACTTTTCAGCATCCAAGTTTCAGGGATTTCAGCAGTTGTGATTTCTTTGTTGCATAAATTATCTGCTTATAGTGTTACCATACTTCTTCTACCTACCCATATCATTTTTGTTTGAAATATTAGAGATTTATATGTTATGATAGGCTTATTTAAGTAATTAACTTCTTTGTGTGCGCTTGATAATTAAATTTTGTGATCCTTTATTTTATACTCAACAATTTGTTTTCTGCTATAGAGGGTTTTGCTTGTTTTTAGTTGTTGTCAAATAATAGAAGATATATGTTCAATAAGATGCATAATGGATATCTACAACCTACAACTAGTACTGTGGCCAACACATGCCTCTGTACGTTACCATAACTGCCTCCACGTAGCCCCTTAAGGCAGCATAACTCCTATTGCGCCTAGAAGAAACTAGTAGTATCTTAGAGCATAGTAAAATTGTGAATGTTTTGGCTTGCTTACTTGTCTGGATTTCTACTTCTACAGATTCAAAATTGCAGTTGCCATGCCAAATCTTGATGAACTTTTGAAGGATACTCCGACCCATGTTTTTGCATCTGTATGGTTTAAATGGAGGAAGACAAAACACTATCCAATCCATTATAGTGAGCTAATACGTCTTGCTGCTCTCTACAAGTAAGTTTTCATTTTTGAGTGAAATATTAATCCTTTTTTCAAAAAAAAAAAAAAAGTGAAATCCATTTTTTTTGTTTTGTGGTTAGCAACTATTTAACTATTTCAAACATAAGTTTCACAGTGGTGATCATTAGAAAAAAGAATGATCTGAAATTATCTTTCATCCATTTTTAACACGCATGCGCACACATATGGTTGATATTTATCTTCTACAGCATCCTTATTTTTCTAGTTGCTTTAACCCTTTCCTACCGGAGTTTCTTTCATTTTATACTGCATTATTGATTGACATAAGGATTTGAGTATGGGTGCATATTGGTCTATATTGGTAGTACCATACCATATCGGTATCCCCATAGCAAGGTTTTAAATTTTAACGGAATGGGGCATCTTAGCTATCCCATTTTATTCCTATAGGAAAAAAAGGGATCAGCATAGGGGTGAGACTTTGAAAAGTATCCATGTAGAAAAGGAAGAAGAAGAAGAAAAGAAAAAAAAAGGAAAGAGAGGAAAAATGAAAGAAAGAAAAGAAAATAGAGAAAGGAAAGTAGAAAAAAAAGAAAGAAAAAAAGAAGGAAAAAAAAAGAAAGGAAGGAAAGAAGGAGAATAAAAAGAAAAGAAGGAAGAACAGAAATAAAAAAAAAAAGAAGGAAATAAAAGAAGGAAGAAAGAAAAAAAAAAAGAAAAGAGAGAAATAAATAAAGTTAGAAAGAAAAAAAAAAAGAAAGAAAAAGGGCTATTAGGACATTCAGATTGGGATGGCTAGTGGCCAGGGCAAGACAGCAGGGTGTCTCATTTTGTGGAGAAATCAAGACATTCTCATCTCAGATTTAAAATCTTGCTCCTTAATACTCCCTATACTGATCCTTGTTCACTGTGGTGGCACTAGAAGACATACCATGTATTAATATGGTACACACCATATAGGTCCTAACCATATCAGTAATGTACCAACATCAGTATTTCAACTCATGCTTCACATTATCTATAAATATCTTGAGCTATTATGATTATGTTATCCTCAAGTATTTAGTTCACTTTGTTTTATGTTTGAACAATAATACGTGGGTTTTCTCTGAAATTCCAGGTATGGTGGTATATACCTTGACTCTGATATCATAGTTCTAAACCCTTTACATTCACTTGAAAATTCTATTGGTGCTGAGGATCAAACGACTGGGACTTTAATCATTAATGGTGCAGTGATGGCATTCAGAAAGCACAGGTACTTGAACAGTAACTTAGGATTCATCTTTTTTATTGATCACATGCTTTCTCATTGTTAATTATCACGAAATTAATAGTTTGATACAATATTGGATCTGTTAGGACTTTATTAGCTGAAAGCATTAATCATCATTATAATTAGTTTTATCTTTTTTTAACAAGCTTGGTTTTAATTTTCTATCCAAATTTTTAATTTTTTATGGATCCCATTGTGGCCAACCCAAGTAGATGTGCTGCATACATATATACATACTGCCCATGTTGAATATTAGGGTATTCAATAATGCTCTCAAGCTATTGATTTCTTCAGTAAAGGTAGCTGCATGGGAGATGCGTCAATTGTATGGGAGAAATGCTGTCTCACTTTCATACCATATTGGTCTCCCTTGGTGGTGTTCTGATGCATGCTCTAATATTACACAGTAATTAAGTAATGTTGCTTTATTTACAGCTAACCTTTTGTTGAAATGAAGGAGTTACACTTAATTTTTATGGCTCTCTTCTCAGCTTAGTAAATGCACTTGTAATCGAGCAAATTCTGTTGACTAGATGTAGGCATCTAAACATAAAGTTAATATGAAATCTATTTATCTGTTTTCTGTAACTTATTTCTAAACAAAATAACATGCATCAGAAAATGCAATATCCAAACAGGTATGCAGAATTTACAGTGAGAAGTGACAACACCACTGTATTATAGTATGAAAACACTGCAAATTCTGTTGATTAGATGTAGGCATCTAAACATAAAGTTAATATGAAATCTATTTATCTGTTTTCTGTAACTTATTTCTAATCAAAATAACATGCATCAGAAAATGCAATATCCAAACAGGTATGCAGAATTTACAGTGAGAAGTGACCACACCACTGTATTATAGTATGAAAACACTGCTTCACATTTAAGCAGTGTATTATCGTGCTTATATATGTATCAAATGTCAAATAGTATGAAAACACAACAAATCTATGCTGCAGTTATAAGAACTACATCCATAAATAATGACAACCAAATAAAGAAAAAAAAAAATGAACCAAGATCATAACTGATCAAGTTGCATGAGTTCTGAAAAAGTTATGTTCCTTTGTTAAGTTAGGGAAGCTGATATTCAGTGACTGTTCCCAATAAACAGGGAAAAAGAGTCTTGGCAAAGCCTGATTATTATAAAGCTGACAAAGAAACATCAATAATCAACAGTGAATGGCATGAATGCATAGTCACAGGAGGTATTATTGAATGAGATATGTGACTGACGATGCAACATGAGTTTAAGTTGCTTGTTCTGGAGAAAATAGAAGTTGCCTCTGCAGGAGACATTACCTAGGAGATCTCCTGACCAAATATACTTATTAGACAAGATCAAATATTAGTTAAAATTGATCACAGAATTGAAAGACTGTGTAGCTTTTGTTGAAGATCAGACACACGATAACTATCTGCAGCCTGAAGTGTATCTGAAACATAAGTGATGATGCACTTAATGTGTTGTTAAAAAATCTTTATAGGGTTAGAGGCATGATTTTATGCTGCATCTGGGATTGCCACAAGTTCAAGAAGTTGCTGGTTGGTGGAGAAAGAAAACATGATCTAACATTTATTCGAGGTGGATTAATGGTTCGTAGTGGCTTGTAGCCTTGTCCATGGGGTTGCTAATCGAAGACTAGTCAGTCAAAGAGTTGACAATTACCGCAACCATGCAATCCATCTTGGCCTTTTTTTTGTTTGTTCATTCGTTCATTTATTGATTTTTGATGTTCTAGTTTTGTAGGCTAGCTTGCAAGAGATTAAGTGGATAGGAGAAAAAATAAAAGAGGTTAATAAGGTAGATTATAATATTTGATATATTGGAAAAGACAGGGATCAAAATAGAGTAGAAATTATTGTAGATAAGAGTTAAAAGATGATGTTATAGACATTAAGAGAGTGAAAAATAGAATAACCTTGATTAAATTGGTGTTTCAAGGGGAATCTATTAATCTCATTATTGTTTATGCTCTTTGAGTAGGATTCGATGATGCTACAAAGCAATGCTCTAGGGAGGATATGGATAGACTAATTTAGGAGATTCCAAGTAGAGAAAAGATATTTATTGAAGAAGATTTGAATGGACGTAAAAAAAAAATTTAATATAAATTTTGAAAAAGTGCATGAAGATTATGGTTATGAAGGTAAAAATGAAAAAGAAGATGTCGTTTTAGAGTTTGCAATGCACACGACTTAATATTAGTTAACACATGTTTTAAAAAGAGCTATCATTTTATAACATTTAAAAATAGGTGTAATATTAAGTAAATAATTTTTTTAGTAGAAAGAACGATTGAGTTTTGAATAAAAAAGTTGGTATAACTTTCTTTTTCTGAAGGAATAGGAGGGCAAAAACCTGCCAAATTTATTAAAGAATAAAAGAATGTACAATTAGCCTCCCCTAGGGAGAGGATATCTAGAGATTGACCTCCTTGCAAGAGGCAGCAATCTTAGATTTCAGCTTATCCTCTAATTCTTAATTATACAAACAATTCCGTTGTGGTACAGTGCTTCAAGAGATTTTTTCTTCAGAAAAATCTACTGGTTCCCTTCCATCCAAAGCACCAGCACATTGCCAGAACCACTTGGTTCCTTCCTCTTGTCATACTCTTAGGTATACATTTGTTCCTCCACTCAGAAATATTAGGGATGCTGGCTGACTTTTGATCCCCAACTTTAGTTTCAATATTCTCTCCAAAGACTCCTGCTGGCCTTATAATGCAGGAGGTGCCCAATCGTTTCTTCGGGCTGGCTACAGAAGACACAACCTCCAGGCAGTGACCAACCCTTCTTCGTCAAAACCTATGGTGTGGACTTTGTTCCTGATTGCTAGCCATGAGAATAATTTTTATCTCTGGAACAGCAGCTTTCCATAGGACTCTATAAGGGTATTGAATATCTCCTTGGTTCAAGAGCTTGTAAAGAGAGTTAACAGAGAACCCTTTAGAGGACAGACTAGCTTCCGGCTAGGTCAGTCCTTTAAAGTCAGTATTAGAAGCTAGGGAAAAGAAGACTCATCAATTAATTCCACAGCCATGAGAATAATTTTTTTCTCTGGAACAGCAGCTTTCCATAGGACTCTATAATAAGGGCATTGAATACCTCCTTGGTTCAAGAGCTTGTAAAGAGAGTTAACAGAGAACCTTTTAGAGGAGGAACTAGCTTCCAGCAAGGTCAGTCTTTTAGAGTCAGTAATAGAAGCTAGGGAAAAGAAGGTTCATCAATTAATTCCACTCCTGCCGTAGGGTAACCCTTATGTTCCAAATTCTAGTTCTACTCACAAATTTGCTGCTGCCACATTCCTTTTCAACAGACCGTCATACAGAGCTGGGAATAGTCGGTACATCTTTCCTGTTTGAAAATTAACTTGGAAACAAAACTACATTTTGATCACTGAAAGAGACCTCACATTCATTCAGTAAATTTATGCTTTCCTTCGCTTGCAAAATCAAACAGAGTGTGCATTCTATGAATAAGCTTTTTGTGTTACTAGTCTTAGTTGTCCTACATGAAAACAGCACTACTTTTCCTAGATCTTCATTATTTACTCATGATATTACCATCAGCTGTGTTAGTTCCGACATTAACTTATGAAATGTGTTTGCAGCCCCTTTGTGATGGAGTGCCTGAGAGAATTTTATTCAACATATAATGATACCCTTTTAAGGTGGAATGGAGCTGATCTGATGACAAGAGTGATGAACAAGTTTTCCGTGGCTAAACTGTATGGACAACTGTATGGACAACTGGACATAAAGATAGAACCTCCTCCTGCATTTTACCCAATAAGTTCCATGAATATCACAAGGTATGCTTTTTTCTGCTGCAATGATATATGTTGAACCTCCTTGTTCTGCGCCTTTTATTTTGAATCATTGAGTCAGGATCCTAACTGGCCCTACTAATAGGAGCAAATAGAAGTTTGGTGTTGACTATAACACCTCGCCACCTACTGCTAAAATCAAAGACATTACCTTGAAACTGACATGCGAAATATAATATAGGCTATATGGTCCACACCTTGAGGGATTTGTGAGTTGTGTATATCATTCTTTAGCTTAGCGTTGCATCAAGGCGCTACCACTTTATGCCTCTGTATCTTTTAGTTGTCCAGGGCATGTGCAGCATAGATAGATATGGGCTCTAGTTTTGGCAACAATTGTGTCAAAGGCCTCAACCCCCCGCCACCACCACCACCACCAAAAAAAAAAATCCTGGTAGGCTTGTTGAACACATTAAACTGAACTAATCGAGTCCTGTGCAGGTATTTCATGGAACCACCTGATGATTCTGAAAGAGCACAGCAAGATGCTCTCCTTGCAAGGATGTTGAACGAATCAATCACATTTCATTTCTGGAATGACTTAACATCTGCGCTGGTTCCTGAGCCAAACAGCCTCATAGAAAGGCTTTTAAACAGATACTGCCTCTATTGTCTTCATGTGTTGTGACTTGTAGCGGGACAATCTGACCTTCAACCTCATTTTGCTTCAGCGAAAGCAGCTGTCCTTTATACATGACTTGCAGAAAATAAACCTGCGCTGTGGGTGCTGAAATGGGAAGTTCAGGTTTAAAACATGCTGATCGGTGGGCAGTTTTCTCTTTGCCTTGTTGAACCAAGGAAATTTGTGGCGGTATGTTAGGTAAAATTGAGGATGAGAAATTCAGTGACTTTGCACTTGGCACCAGTTTCAGGAACAAGAGGTGGTAAAAGATTGATAAATCATACTGGATCATAGTTTATCCCATCAAAGAAGTTTCCACAGGAGAAACCTGCCCGCAGGAAACATTGTTGCAGAATGTCAGATGTGATGTGGCAGGCTGCTAGGTTCCCAGTCATGTGGAAGTCAGTGAAGTATCTTGTTATTTTATTTTATTTTTTTTGCATGATTTGTTGCGGCTGCTATTGTATTGTTTACGAGTCTATGCCTAGTTAGAAAATTAGATGGCTTGTAGACAGTTTTGGGGTGGTGAACATAAATCTGTTATCCAAATTATATTCATTTTTTTAGGAGATTCTAGAGCGGTATGCATGTTTGTGAACTCAAATTGGCATAACAAAGGTTTTCTTGAATTTGGAGTTGCATATGGTAACTTGTGTTTATTAGAAAATATTTATTTTTATAAAAATGATTTCAGCTTTATGGTCAGAATCCTTGATAGAGATTTTATATATACTTCGCCTTCCCATGTATAATGAACCATGAAACGGTATTTAAATATGGAGCACGACATGGCTTTTAGACGTTTATGATGGGAGTAGCAATCTTGGATATGAACTATGAACACTACTAAAACTTCATGCAGCAGGTTTTGGATTGAGCATCAATGAATTTGAATTAAAATTGGGCCGATCTATTAGGCACAATTAATAAATAAGGTGGATCGTAGGTTGACCCGCTAATCCAAACTTAATTTGATTATTAAATAATTCAATTTGTGTATCCAATCGATCAATCCAAATATGGTATGCCAGATTTATTTATCTAAGTTAATGTCATTCTTTAATTAATTATTAATTTATAATGATTATATGTTTATGTAAAGATTTTATGTTTTTTTTTTTTTTTTGAATGAAAAAATTTTTATTTATACTTTAGTTATGATTTTTAATATATAACTATTTTATAAGTAAATTATTATTAACATACTACATAGGTTATAGGTTATACGGGTTACACAAATTTTATATAGGTTATACACATTATATAGGTTATATGGATTAAACGAATTAGGTTATACGGGTCACATGTGTTACACAAGTTATATAGCTCCAAAAATAATGCCAAATAGGATTTTATATAATTTAATAATTTAAGCCTTATTTAGCATTACCATTAATAGTTATACTTTTGTATGTACAGCTTCAAACATGAGAATTTTTGCTAATACAGCTTTTAGTAAAAAAATATTTACTATTTGATGATTACATTCCTGAATTCTAAAAAATTAACATTTTCTTGGTAAATATTTGTTTGGTAGCCAAATATGAGAAGGTGCTTTTAGTTATGAGATATGATAATTACAGGTTTTAGTAAAAAATTATTTACTATTTGATGGTTACATTTCTGAATTCTATAAAAATTAACATTTTCTTGATAAATATTTATTTGGTAGCCAAATATGAGAAGGTGCTTTTAGCTATGAGATATGATAATCAAGGATCTCGCATTGTATTTTCAACGTACGATACATACGTGCAAGTCAAGGTCTCCGAGAATTTGACATATGATTTGATTTCTTGATATGTAGGCCTACCCATTAAGGTCTTTGGTGGCAATATCTACTCATGTATTTTATCTCATGCAGCAATCTAAGCGACACGTTTTCGTGAGCCTTGTAGCAGGCGATTCTGTATCTAATTTTAAATGAATAAAAATATAAAAAAAAATAAGTACATTAGAGAAAAGAGGAGTATAATTATAAAACAATCTTGATTTGTGAGACTATCTCCATCCCTCACATGCTCTCTTCTGTTTAAACAAATATGGAACAAATACTGAAAAACTTCCGTCAGAACTAGTCAGGGAAAATTTCAGGGCGGTAGGCTTTCTCACCAGATCAATGGTCGTAGATTCGATTTCACTACCTTTGGCAGTAATGCTGGCTAAGCTGGGTGAGCCTCAAGCTTGACCTGCCCAATGAGACCCCTACAGGTATAAGGCGCATCTGACCACCACTGATATGTTCATGAAACCAAAGCTAATCTTCTAATGGATGTTCATGAGAGGTTATATGGTTAATGGCAAATGCAAGCATACCTCAACATGGTAACCCATGGAAGATCGCAAGAAGCTGAGGCTCAGCAGTAGATACCGTCATGCATGAAAGATACCAGAATCAGTCAGGCTTGAGCCCATTTTATAACCCTATGAATCACAACCCTAGACCAACTGTGGTGATAACCCTATGAATCACAACCCTAGACCAACTGTGGTGACAACAACTACCCTACTTATAAAGCAGGGAAAAGAAAACTCTCAAACAGAATTAAGGGGAATGCATGTTACCGAGGAAAGAAAAGAAATAAAAGAATCGAAACAGGAGATTGTGATAAGAACGATTAGTACAACATATGAAAAGATTTCACACATTATATCTTAAAAGATTCATGGTAGTGATTCTCTTCAACTCATTTACAGGACAAATACAATGCTGTAAACAAAGCACATAGCATTCTAAAATCTCAACCTAATAATGATCAATGTGATTGCCGTTAAAACTGAACATAAAAAACATGAAATAACAGCATAACATGATATACAAGGGCAAAGAATAATCACACACACAATAGCTCATCAAACGCATTCCTTTGATTCTTGCACAATTTGAAGGTTCCAATTCACGAGTAGATCAGCTTCTTCATGAATTGCACTCTACTGGAAACCTTTGAAAGCTTCTACTGACAACAATCTCCTTGCTGTGGGAGCTGGTGGTGCCAAACCAGGTATATCTCTAATGTCCTTGTTATGTGGGTTGACAATCTAAAATTTTGAAAAATGGCATTAGAATCCAAAGAACAATCTGCGATCATGCATGTACAAACATACTGCAGACAACCTGATGCAGGAAGAATGAACTGGAAATTTAAGTAACTGCAAGCACTGGTTCTTAAAAAATATGCAGTCATGCTACATCCATAATATGATGTTTTGCTAGATCCACATGAGTAAAAAGGGGGGGGGGGGGAGGACATGTACAAAGACAGTGCAAGTTGTTCCTTTTATATGATCTCCATGATCATATGATGCCATACATAAGAACATAAAAACATATTGTGATACCCCAAATTTAGTCCCTCATTGGATGGGGAAAAAAAATGTTATGTGCTCATGACTTAAGTTTACTTGCTATCCATCAACTTCCACTCGAGTTTTTGGGTCACGTAGTTTCGATCTGCTAACAAAGTTAATTGGGCCAGCATGTGGGCTTGGAGCGTTACAAATTGTATCAAAGCCGATCCAAGTGTGCGAAAGTTGATGGGCATAAGAAAAAGGCTACCCATGCAACGGTGGTAGAGGCCCGCCATGGCTTAAAGCCACCTTTACAGCACTACCAATGACCCAACTCGAGGTACATTCTGGCTAGCTTTTGGCGTGCGACGCAAACATCGCATTATAAGGGCGTGCGATGCAAACATCGCATTATAAGGGGAAAGATTGTGATATCCCAAATTTAGTCCCATATTATAGGGGAAAAGAAAGTGTTATGTGCTTATGACTCAAGTCCACTTGCTACCTATTAACTTCCACTCGAATTTTTGGGCTACGTGGTTTCGGCCCGCTAACGAAGTTAATTGGACCAGCAGATAGGCTTAAGGCGTTACAATATAAAAGGTTCACCAACGAATGGAAGCCACTAAATCATTCCAAGTTTAGTGATAGCCACCTAATATATAAAATGGATGATCAAGAAAAGAAACTGTTGTAAATAAGTTCATATTAGTTTAGATGTTTAAACTAAAAGCTTAAATTTTAAGTCATACCCTATAATGGTAATTCAAAATGATTTGATATATGTAAAGGAAGCTCCGGTCTCATAGTACGTGACAAAAGCATCAAGGCTTGGAAAAAGAAACCACAAGAATTGTGAAAGAGAAATTACCTTCACAATGATAATTGCAATTACACCGCAAACAATGAGAAATAGAAGACCCATGATGCACTTGTCGGTGGCCACCTGGAATGACAAAGTATGATGATTAAAACAGGCCCTAGTCAAAGTTATAATGAAAAGGAATAGAGGAACACCAAGCATAAGGTCATGAGGACAACCTGCCTACCAATCTCTTTCACCAGTTGAGAAGCCTTCTTAATAGAAAACTGAATTGTATCCAACTCATTAACAATTCGACCCATCTGTTCAGTCTGCAAAATTACAAATAAAATACTAAGATGCCATTGAAACCCAAGAAGAGCAAAGTTCAGCTTGGCTAAATTTCATGTGGCTGGAGCGCTCCACTCTTCTGGTATTTTTCAGCACAGGCTTGGCTTGACTAAGCTCATAAGAACCGGTGCCTACTTATGTCTAACATTCTATGGTCCTCATCTCCAAATCCTAAAATAAATTATTCACATAATTAAGCAGATAACAGAGACAAGCACTTATTTTTAATGAAATAAGTTATTATGATATTAAATTCATGAGTTTTCAACTATATTACTTTTTGAATTCTTTACATGTATAATAACTTAAAATGTCAAAGCAAAATGAACTTAAACTAACACCAGCCAACCAAACTAGATCAGCATGAGTAAAATATTTGGGCTGACTCTGCTCTAAAAAACTAAGCTAGAAGGCCAGCAAACCCTAGCGCAACTATTGATCTCAACCACTTTCCGATTTGGAAGGTAAAATAGAAATACCAGCATTTACTTACTTGGCCTTTAAGATTTACAGCAGTTTGAGTTCCTACTTCAATCGTTTGCTCAACAACCTGCAGGTCAGCTTGTTCATGAGAATCATCAGAAAAAAGAATGGCAGCAGGTTTTTATCACAAGATATAGCATTATACCATTTTTGAACGTTCAATTGCTTGATCAGTCTCATCCATCTTTTTCATTCCAGCATCTATAAGCTCCTGATTAGACATTGCTGCAAGACAGCAGAATATTAGGAAGCTCAGTGAAAGTGACTTCAAGTTAATTCTGAGAAGGCCAAGAAGATTAAAATCAAAGCAGCAACAAGAAATGACGAAGGAACCTCTTAGTATTGAACTATAACTCATAAAACTGATACAGAGAATTGATTCAATGTTCTTTCCATAATAAAGAAAGCTCTGAGCAATTTTGTTTCTTTTTTTTTTTTCTTCCCACCTAACGATGGAATGGTGCAAACTAAGTAATTTCCATGGCATTACATCTTAGGACAAGGATGGTACAAATATTAGGGTTGCATAGCTAAGCAGATACTGGTAATGGTTGCAAAAAATCCTTATATCCAAGTATGGAGACCTGAGGGCTATGTATTCTATCTTCATGTACATGCATGTGCATGATCCTGAAATGAATTACAGCCTAGCTTAGAATTGGTAAAAAATGAAAATCTATACTATTGACAAAAAAAGTTCAAGTATCATCGCATGGGAGCACAAAAAAATTAATTGCCATTGTGCACATCATATTACTGTCATTTGATCATGCATCAGACTTAAGAATATCAGTGCCACCCTCAGTCCCATCCCAATAAAGACAATCAACTCTTCAGCCACACTAAGCAATCAAGTTGGATTAATGCATAGTGTTGTCAGAAAAGCATGTTGGGCAGAGCAAACAGGAAAGAAATATCTGCTAAACACCTAAATCATATGGTTACCTGCAGCATCCACAATGACTGAAACCATTTAATGGTTAAATAGTCCCTTGGATTGGTGACTTGGAAGCAGTTTGAAACTGAAAGCAGATTTAACTTTCAAGACAATCTTTTCAGAGACTCCAGAAAAACAATTTAAGTTCCCATTAGATAGAGCATTCATGGAGGTTGCTTTAGTTTTTTTTCCTCTTTTCTTTCTTTCTTTCTTTCTTTCTTTCTTTCTTTTTTGTGTCTGTGCTTTTTAGAGAGAGAGAGAGAGAGAGAGAGAGAGAGAGAGATTGTGGGGGTGCCACCTCCAAAGTTTGAGTTTGAAGCTGCCAACTGACAAGGCTTCTTAAGTGGTTATTTCTGACAATCATTCTCATGCCTGTATGCACCATTCTGCCACTTCAAGCACTCCAACTGTGGTGATATTGCCAGTGTTGACCAAAAATGAGGTCATGGTCTTCCTATTTGTTTTGTTCTACTTCACGAGGTACTTTCCAATGACTTCTTTAACCTTAATGCTTTCTAGAACACTTCTTTTTCCCTTATGCCCTTTATAACTTAAAATTCCATTTATATTTGGTTAGTCTTTTTTCCCATCACAGCTCTTATATTAACCAGTCTTGGACTCAATGTTTCCTTTCAATAAGTTTAGACAAACCCACATGTTTAACAATAACCATCCATGAAATCAAAATAAGCTTAAGGATCAAGATATGTGATTTATCTGTGAAAGAGAACTTCAAATAAAAACAGCAAATTATAACCGTAATCCCTTATCAACAACACGCTAGAAAAACATGGAGAACAAGCCTATTTTAAAAAAAATGGGCCCAGGCATAAGAATCTTAACTCATGAACGGTTCATTACAGCACCAACTGTTCTGAAATAAAAAGTTCTTTCAAATCCTTTCTCACTACCTCTATGCAAGCCTTCTTTGGTTTCCTCTCCACTTTTGACCCTTTTAACTCATAATTAAAACCATCTGCTTTCAGATTATCTTTGTTCAAGGTCTTAAAGTTAGTGCCAATGGCTGTGTCAATCACCCACTGGCATGTGTGATGAGCTGTGCCAAAATTTAAACCAAAAGAATTCAAAAATATGTTTCTTAACAAAAAAACATTTAAACGAGGTTAATAGGAGCCATTGGGCCACCGGCTCAGCATGGTGAATGCCAGCCAGTAAAGAAAGGCACAACAGGTATGTAAATCCTTGTCTCCAACTATACATAGCATGTGATCGAACAAGTACAGAAGGACCCCAACTCTCATTGATGCAACTACCACGAACGTACTCAGCTTCAACTGGATTTGAGCAAACTTTCATCTTACCAAACACCACTTAAAATAACTGTAAATATATATAAATCATACTATAAATGGACTGTAGATCATGAAGAGGATATACTCCTGTAAAAAAAATGCTAAATGATGTAAAGATAAGTGTAACCTGATGCCATTTGAACATTGTCCTCAGCTACAGGATCACTTCCTCCAGCACCCATATCAAAGAGCTCAATTCTTTTATTACCAAGGCTATTTTGGTACCTGTAGAACATCAAATTGCAAGGAACAATTACTAATGCAAAAGTTCAAGATGGGTGCATATCAAATCTGGGTCAGCTACACTTTGATTATTGAAGATTAAGACTATAAAAAGATGATAGAAATATCTGTCCAGAATATTTCAATATCAGAGGTAAACATGCAGAAATGTCAATGTTTTGGTTTGACAAAATAATATTTCCATTTTGTAATAAAGAACAGTTAAAGCAAACAAAAGGAAAAAAAAGCAAATAGATGAAAAAGATTGCAATTAACTTCTAGAATATAGAATAAAGCTGGGGGACTAATATCTACAACAAGGCAACCAAAGTTTAACTAAATATAGAATAATTATGCAAAAAAATGTATGCAACCTGTTCTTAAAAAAAAAAAAACAAAGAAAGAAAAAAGAAGTATGCAACCACAAAATAGATTGAACTAAAACTAATACATAAATTCCATTAATCTCGTTGATGACAAAAAACATTTAGCACCTCCCAAAGTTAACCAACTGATAGGTTAGCTCACTTCAGGTTATTTTCAAGATAACAGGTAATCTAGAGATAGGATCAGAAAACAATATTCCCAACATCCATTTATTGCAGCAAACAAGATTGTGAATCTGCTACACTTTAGCCAGCTCACAAGGCAAAATAATGCTCAAAAACCTAAAGTATGCACCTTACATTCCTATATTTATTAGCTTCTGCAGATTGGCCATACTTATTTTTTTGAAGAAATTAAAACTTAGAAGGTCCTAGAACAGTTTATTTTTAAACCATATATATTCAGTTTATCCATGGAAGACAAGAAAATGAAATGTTATCATAAAAATTCTCATAGAAATGAGAATGAGTTCTTCATTCGGTAAATGCCAGCTCATGAATTAATATGTCATCCATACGAAGGAATATAATGCTGCATGAACAGAAAGAAATGGCATATAAACTCCATAACTTTTGATACAATCCACAAATCATATAGGCGCCATTTCATATTCTTACATAAAGTTTTTTGAATATATATATATATATATATATATTAAGGTCCCAAGCAAAGCTGTGTAATAATTTATGTGGCTTCTCATTATAAATCAATTTAAAGCCTTCAAGGAGTAGTGAGAAACAGGACATGAGATGTAAAGACAATAAGATTTATGTACTATTAAAAGCATCGGCTCACTAGAAATCACCACCAAATCTTAGATGAAATACTGATAAAATGGTAATTCACTGTGTTATTCAATTTGACATAGGATCAGTAGAGCATGTGGCATAAGTTTTACCTAATTGCAGTTGACTAGCTTAATATATCAGTTGCAGAATATTTTCAGGTTATTAAAGACGGACAGCAGTGACGAAAACTAGCTGAACATATTTCCACAATATATAGCAATCAGGGAAGTCCCACACACTAATTATTGACAAAGAGTTTTCTTTTATTTTCTAACCAAAGGATACAAAAAGAATGATGCGACTTCAGAAGGGCCAACAACTTGATTGGACAACTAATTCAGTGACCTTTTGCTTTTGAAAAAATACATTTCAGAACCACACCAACAATCTTGCCAAAGCAAATCAATGTTTTATGGTTAAATTTGGATCACAAATTAGTGCTATTTAACCTAGTCAAGTAAAAAATTTATTAAGGTTATTTCAATCATCTTAAGAATCTTCCAATCTTGTAAACAAAAGAACAAGATTAAGTTAATGTATCATATAAAATTTGCATTCTTTGTTGCATGTCACATAGATTTGTACAGGGTTTGTTTATCAACTTAAAACTTTCTCAGGTACTCTTCTTTGCAACCATGGAAAAAGTTATATGAGACTTTCACTTATATAAAATAATCACTGGAGAAGATTGTTTACCAAATGCTGGATCAAGCTTTCTTCTGCTTATGTCACTCATATGATATACTCAATAGAAAAAATAAACACAAACAACATCACATTTACAGGAGTACAGTGAATTACCTAAAATCTGCAGGGACATTTAGTATTATGATAGAATGCCAAGCATGGATTTCCCTCCACAGAAAACAATTAAACAATGAATATCCTCTTCTTGACAAGGTAGTGTTTATCATGCCTAGAAGAACAGGATAATTTTTTCAAGGATGAACACCAGTACTATTGGCACACGCATATCAATAGAAATCTGAAAATTTTTCTGAGAAAAAGCATGCAATAATCAGACAGATTAGAGTTACAGTCATAGGACTGGGCCCATAGCTCAGTTAGTGATGTACAATCATAATGAAAGATAACTATAAGACCCAGTCTCAAATAGAACAAGCACAAAATTGCTAATATTTTTATAGAAAAAAGTTGCATTGAAGGATTTATTGTTAAACCTAAAGATGCACTCCTATGTGACATAGGGAACCAAGCAAAATTATATTAATAAGAGACATATCACTTCAACAGTTAATAATTATTTCAAACTTACGTTTTTCTCAAGGCAACATACGAGTTCAGCTCTTTGATCTGCAATGAGTGTAACTTAATCACATTACACAGAAAGATGAGAGCAAATATGCAAAACACAGAGCAGAAATCACTGACCATGGATTGCTTCTTTTCATTAAGTTGCTTGTTGACTTCAGGAGGATTTCGATTTTCTTCTTCTTTAATTTCACGATCAAACTCTTTAATCAATCTGTAAAAGACAACAAGGAAAGCAGTTTGAAAAACACATGTTACAAAGGCATCATTCCACAGAAAACATTACAAAAAAATTTTGCTTGGCAACTTAACAGCTGATAAGTTCAAATGATGTATGTGAAATGCAAGCGACATATAACATACTTGTTGCTCACTGAAAATTGGAATCACTTAAGTAAATTCTGTTACATAGAACAAACTGAAGGAAAGTTTGATCCGACATACCGCTTACATTCCCTCATCTTTCCTGTGAGCTCCTCCAACTGCTTAGACTGCCTATTAGGGTCTTTAATCTTATCCAATTTCTGGAATCCATTTCTGCAGAGAATAAAGAAAAAGGTAAGCCTCAACATTATAGAAAACCTTAGTAGGAGTTTCCCATGTGTAGTTTGAATTTGAAGAATGGGATGCAACAATCATGATGGGACATTAATTTCTTTTTATCAAAGTAAACATACAAAGAACTCTTGCAAAGCAGGTTTTGTTACATAAAGAAGAATTAAAAATAAGTGGCATGGACCTATGATTTATTCATTTTTAAATGAGCAAAACAGAAAATTATATAGCTATATTTCAATAACATCCAAGAATTTTAGAACCAGTTAATGCATCAACATGATTCACATCAAACATTAGTATATGCAAGGGAACAGTGCTCATAGTCTTAAGCCACTACAAAATATAGCAGAGAACGTATAAGAGGAGATGAAAAAAATAGATACAATCAAGATGAACAAAGAAGAAAAGAGTAAATGAAAGAATCATAGTATCTACCACCATATTCTATAATATAGAATCCTCTAAAATTCTGTCTACAATGTTCACTTGGCACATAAGAGAGATTTCTGGCAATCAAAACCTTAGAAGACTTAATTTGGACATCAAATCTAATTATATAACTCATGATAATTTATAATTATAATTTAACATTCCTAAGAAAGAAATACATAAATATCAGAATATTTCATCCATAAATTAAAGATGAAGTTCTGATAACTATTTTATGGCTGAAATCCCCATAACTTTGCCAAGGCCCCTAAACCACACCTAAGTAACAAAGGCATCATTAGATATCTTTGTGTTCTATCATTTATGTCATGAAATATCAAATCCATATGTAGTACAAGTTGGATGTGACAGGTGAAGAGTAATTCGATAGCTGGGAATTAATATTGGTGATCCAATATAAATTGAAGACAAAATGGATTGAAGAACTCTTCGATAGATGTTCTCCGAAAATTGTCTTTTTAATATGTCAAAAGCCACCTTCATACAATTTATTAGAAACATATATATAGATCTCAACCCATAACTCTAATTCGGGCTCTAAAAGGAAACATGCTAGAATTATTTATGTGCAAATATGGAAACCCGACCAATATTCCATAATGTCTCTAATGAAAAATTTATAAGAAAATCTAGAAAACCTCTAAATCTCTTGAGCTCGCACACTCACTCATGGGATGGAAATAAAATCAAATATTTGCTTGTTGAATTCTTTGCTAGTGAACCTGTTGGCTCTTGTAAATTGGCATGGTCTAGCTAGTCATAATACTTGTTAGCTACATCATGTGCTACATCAAGATGATGACAGTTTGGTTTCATGACTAGATGACCCTAAAGTCAATCTTGATGACAGTTTGGCTTCATGACTAGATGACCCTAAAGTCATCAAACTCCATTTTGTAAACACTCATTATCAAGTTGTGTTGCCTCTTTTTTTGACTTGCTCATTATCAACCCAGGCATGATTTATATTGCTCTTCAATCAAGTAACAGTATGGTCCAATAATTTCTTTTTCATGAATGGACTTGCTGCCACTCTCGAGATGTATAGAATTGATCTACTTTCTTTGGAACTTGATGCTGTCATAACATGTAAGGTAACACTTTATTAGCTGAGAAACTTGCTGGTATAGTTCGAATCAACAGAGATATACAAAGAACTAGACTGAAACAGTAAACTACAACAAGCATCATGCAGTACTGAAAATTCCTGTCAAATAACAATCTATTTGGATGACTCTTCCAAGGTCAAGTTTACACACATATGCAAAGGCCCAATCTCCTTCCAAAGCTGAAGAAAGAAGCTAACCTACTCATGAAGCTAGAATCTATGCTTGATTAGAATCATAACTCAAGCTCATTTTGCAGTAATTTGTTATATAATCAAAAGAAGCATGGACAATACAGATTTGATGGCATCAATAGATAGCACCCATCATACTTCAACCAATATACCTTGATTTGTTACATTTGATTTACCTCTTTTTCTTTTGGGTGCAGTTACATTGTAGCTAATGTTCCCAATAAGCAATGTTTATCCAATGAAGGAAACTTGCACAGCACGAGTCTCGAAATTGTTTACCAATGACCAAAAGACCAAAAAAGTTTGAAGGTAGATAATCGTCCCTGATCTAAAAACCAAGCAAACTTGAAAAACTTATATGGCTTTTAGAGTTGCTTTGTCAACAAACTTGTCTCTCAACTTCATCTCCATACGGTTTTGTGGGAAAAAAAAAAAAACTGTAATCAATAGTGACACTGAGGGCTAAAAAATGTCGTCACATGTTTTCTGAGAGATATTTCATATATAAATGGACTAAAAAGGTAATAACATAATCTTGAGCCTCAGTGGAAGCTGATCTGATGTAGTAACAACATATTTTGGTTGCTATAATGTATCCGTTATAGTATCAATTTTAAATAAATCCAATTCATTATAAAATATAACTTTTGAAGTTCAAATATGTTTAAAAATTAAATAAAACACTAAATTTTCATAAATAATTTTTTAAGAAAAACGCATCCAAGCAAGTGCTAAGATGCTTGATCGGGTCAAGGATTACGACGGGACGGGATGTGGGGCATCTCATTCCGTAAAAAAATTGAGACACCTTTATCTTATGAGATTTAAAACCTTACTTTGGATTCTTTATCTTGAAGATTCTTGATCTATGTTTGACCTCAGGAATAGTTTCAACACCGAAGCTCACTACAAATGCTTGCAGTGTAGCCTACATTGACATCATATGATTGTTGATAATATACCAACTTACTGTCCATATGTCAAAAGGTCTTCTCATATTTGGTGTGCTCATTAAGATCAAAAATTTTGAAACTCAAGTCTTCATTCATGATTATGATAAAAGGGACTTCCAACATAATCATTTCTAGAAATCCGTGTTGTTGCTCTATAAGTAGTTCCTACAATTGCCATGCTCCCGCATTACATACTTTTCACATCATCAATATGGCCCCCTTTCTTTGATATGCTTGTTTGATCTGTCATTTTGTTACATTCCTTCTATAAACTCTCTTGATAAACTATTATGTATATACATACATATTAAATGCCAAGAGTAGGTCCTTCCTCCTACAATAATTTGTTTTCCCTAGGTAAAAAAAATCAATGCAATGGTCAACCATGCTCAATGCGGGAAATTATTATTTTTTTCCTTACTACCTAAATGCTATTCAACCAGCATCTTACATAGCTTTAAAATTCAATTGATACGATTAAATTCAATCTTCACAATGTGATAGAAAAAGTTTAAGTATTACTTGTAATTTGATACCATTATGCCTTTCCTAGATTTATCGAGCATTTAGAAGAGGACGGTCCTTGACGCAGTAGTAAAGTTGCTCCATTATGACCTAGGTGTTATAGGTTCTAAACATGAAAACAAACTCTCTGCATATAGGGATAAGGCTGCATACGTCTAACCATCCCCAAAGCTAAGAGTGATAGGAGCCTCTTGCAGTGGGATGCCTTATTTTATTTGCACTTGGAAACTATAAACAATATTATTTACTAGGATAATCATTTTTATTCCTTTAGCTTTCATACAAAGACTTGTCTCCCATCTAGTCCTACAGCTTGTCACATTCTACTTTTCCTGAAAATGCCATCACTTCAACAAGCTAATTGGCTGCTCCTAACTTCTTTCACAACCAAGTTTTGATATCCTTGTAAGTTTATGCTCCAAGCTTTGTCATCCTTTGACACCATTTTCAAACTAATAACTTCCATCTTTCAACAAATACATTGTTTCTCAATGGTACCTGATATTCTTATTTCGATCAAACATTACTTCAAAACATTTCAATTGGCCTGTATATGTTTCTTGGCATTCATTGTTTCCAAATTATTAAAATCATAAAACAAAACCTTTTTCTTTTCTGGGTTAAATCACTAGCTTATATCCCCTCCATAACAACTTTTGATACCTTCAAGAATCTTGTCAATTTCTAACTTGTTTTTCACCTTCTTAAAGCAAGAATTTTCTATCCATTACCTATTAAAGGACTGGACTTCATCATGAGTCTTTTGTTGCATGGCATTGTCAGCTCTAGTCATTTTGTTGTTTATTCCCACATTATATCCAGCAATGCTTCTAAGTTTCATTTTGATTTGATATTTGCCCATGAAATTTGTCATTCTCTTAATGGATCACACCAAATTATTCAAAATTTTTGTCTGACTCCCCTTTTACTCCTTTTGTCCTATCATATGCATCCAAAAACTACTGAATTTTTCAGAATCAAATACAAAATCCTTCAAACAGAAATTTTTCTTGCAATTCTTTTTTTTTTTGGTGAATTCATTATCTAAAACAAATCTCTCTCTCTCTCTCTCTCTCTCTCTCTCTCTCTCTCTCTAAGCTCACTATACATTCGATTAACAAATTTTTAAACATAAAGTCAACAAGGAAACATAAGTACTTTTATTATGCAAGAAAATTCTGAATCACCAGACTATTAGCTTGCCTGACCAATAATTTCTCAAGAAATATTTAAAAAAAAAAAAATTTCCCCGGTGTCTATACAACTTATTGCTCAACCCCAAATTATCACTAACTTAAACAAAGAAAAAAAAAATCCCCCACTTTAGGCCAGGGACATAGATAAGCATACATCTAAAACTCCACAAACCGTCAGAATTCACCCCACATATCTAAAACCCAATGGTAATGATAGCCACAAAACCAAATGCTGTCAGTGAAGAACGATCTTACTGAAGGGCTCGGAAGATGTCGCCGATCTCGCCGGCAATCTGCTCCAGCTCCGCGCTCACTGGCAGATCGTTCGCCATTCCTTCCAAAAATCAGAGACCCCCGCCGCAAACTCCCCTCAATTCCGTATCCTCACACCATCATCCCAGTGGAGAAGAAGAAGAAGAAGAAGAAGAAGAGCAGATATCCTTCTCCTCTCGCCGATCAACGTCGACACCAAGAGGGCTCCGACTCCGCGAAGGACGAGAGGGAGGAGGATAAGTCCGACACCGCGAATCCCTAACCCTGAACCCTCTAGCCGAGATCACGGAGGGCCGGGCGAAAATTAATCGAAGGGGGATTCGAGGGACGGTCTCCGAGTTTTAGGGCTCCTCGACGAGGGAGAGAAGGTGAAGGAAAGCCGTGGGTGGCGGAATCGTTGAGAGAAAAATAGGGAAGCGAATTATTTCTAATATTAAAAACTTTTGAATAATTTTAAGGGGCCAGTTCCCGGCGCGGCACGTGTCACGCGACGTAACAGCTGTTGTACAATCGCGGATGATCTTAAAGTCTGGACGGTTGGATCGAGATTAGGATATTCGATCGGATGGTAAGGATGGGAGGTTCGGATGAACGTTGCGATTTATTTCTGGGACCGCGTATTATTCGTTGAGATATTGATGTAGAGCCCCTTTATTTTCCTCGACAGTTTACAAACCCAGTTGGAGTGATTCGCAATGCGTGTTTTGGATCCAAATTTCCCGTTTTGCCCCCATATAAACCGTAAGTTGGTCGTGAGCCTGGAGGCGACTCGTTAGAGAGGGGCGGAGACAGGGTGGGAATGAGGTGGAATGCGCTGTCGGCGTGGGGTCACCACACCGGACGACCATGTGAGCTGTGGGGTCCACCCGAGACGTGAAAGAAAAGGGACGCGCCACCCTCTTCGTTCGTTGCTTAGCGAACGCTCCTGGTTCTGGGTATGAATTTGGGTCTCTTTCTGTGCAGTTTCAGGAAATCCAATTAGGTTTCGGTGCTTTTAAGAGCGGGGAAAGTCAAATCAAGCTGTTCCATTTGACTCGTGACCTTATAATAAAATCAAACAAAATAAAAATATTATTTTGTAACCCTTTATTTAAGATTAGAATTAGAATTAGAATTTCATCCCTCGTCATTGCCGACCTAACTAATTTAGAACATGCAAGATATCGTTGTCAACCCAACCTCTTATAAGATTTTATCATACTAATTTATATATTTTATTTAAATATTGAATATTTTAAATATTTATTTGTTATTACCTATTTATGGCATCACAAGTTATTAGAACAGCTAATGGTTGAACGGTTGAAGTGGAGAGGTTCAGATTTGATAGCCTAATTAGAAAAAAAAAAAAAAAGAGAAAAATAATATTGAAATATAAAAAAAGGGTAAAACAGAGTTTTTGATATAATTAGCTGAAGTTGAGTTGGAAAAGATAAGGATTAAGCCTTGGCATGATTGAATAAGATTTAGTTAAGATTTAGGATGGAATTTTGATTAGACCAAGAGATCTAGGGTTTTGTTTGAATGAAAATTTTAAAAAATCATCTTTCAAATAGACAAAAAATGAAGAGGCAATCTTTTTAAGGTATTTTGGCCAAATCAAGATATGAGAAGGTAAAGCATGGATCGATGGATGGATAAGAGGTCATTTTATCATCAATTATAGAAGAATGTATTATGATATGATAGCTTAGGCTATTTATATCTATTCCTAATAAAAGATTTCGAATATGATCAAAATATTAAAAATTTCAATAGAGTTATCGCTAAATAAAGATAGATATGCCTTCAACCAAATTTTTATTTTGGAGATATTAAAATTTTATTAGTAATTATTTAAAAAAAGATAAATTTTGAAGAGATTTTTCAAAGAAGTCTAATCACTAAAATTTTATGTTTATGCAAAGCATTATATTTTTGGAAATTTGTAAATAACATATATACTATCAAAAATCTTTGTTACTTTATTTAGCAAATCTTTAGAGTTGTGCTATAGCAATAAAAGCCTGCTTTAGTTATTACTTTACAATATTGCATTTGAAATTTTGGACATCTTTAACCAACTTGAACAAGTTGTAACGGTCACATTATTGTGAATCCAATCCACTTAGGTTGTTTATGTGTTGTTAAAGGGTGTGGTTTAGGTTCAACTTCGGTCGTGGTGTTATCTAAGTATTGGTTGGGTCGGGTTGGTTCTAAGTTTCGATGAGTCGGAATGAGTTAGTTCTAGGTTAAAATGTAGAATCAATCCAATCAAAATTGGCTTCAGAATTTTAGTATCAGAACTAAATGGATGCTATCCTGAAACTATTCTAGAACCAACTTGTTTCTTGGTGGGTTACCTTAACTTAGTACTCACTCTTGTTGCTACCTCATCTTCACTTATCTTAAAGCACTATTCTCCTAACACTTCTCAAGCTCTCGTTATTTTATCATCTCCGGTCTTCATAAGGAAAGAAAACCTGAAGCAAAACTATAATAGAGTCCCAAGAGATTGGTGCACTTCATGGCCTTCTTACATCTTCTTCCCTTCTATCACTAAGGTTCAATGTCATAACTCTCTACTGGGCATAGAGTAGAATCATCTATACTGCAACAACTAGGCAGAACATCCATCTCCTCTGTGAACTCCATGTTAAGCATCGAAAGCACAATTTAGACACAAGAAATGAGCACTATGGATACCAATGCATACCTAAACAAACCATTGATCAAAGAATGGTGCAAAACTTTTATTTCCCAAATAGATTGGAAGAGGGTGCCAATATATAGTTTATTTTTTCTAGGCCTTCAGAGATCAAAAACCTATGCTTGATGTTGTGAAGTGGATGGGATTATCAAAAGGAGAGGCACTGATGAACCATAGAAGATGTAAAGATTTTCTTATTTATTTGTTTCTATTTTTATTCTTTTAATAATGAGATCATTTTCTCCTTGTAATCCTATATACAACATCCAATACTTAAATGGAAAAATAGCACAATCTTTTGTTGATTCAATTTTTCAAATTTAATATGATATCAGAGCATGTTTGCTAGAAGTTCTTAGTTAGAATCTTTTCCAACTTAGTTATTTATTTAATTATCCCTAACATTTTATTGTCTTGAAGCTGGTCATTCTTGAGTTAATTTTCCTTCTATATGCATGATTTAGGTTGAACCTAAGCAGAGGGGTTAAGCCAAATATATATTATGGATTCTTTTCTTAGTAGCTTAAGCTTTTAGAATCAAATATTTAGTTAACATATTAAGCTTTCATGAGTTAAAATCCCCTCCAATTTTGTTATTTATTTAATTATCCCTAGCATTTTGGTATCTTGAATATGGTCTTTTTTGGCTTAGTTTTTTCTCCACATGCATGGTCCAAACCTTACATTAACCTTGATATATATTGTTAGCCCTTATCCTATCATCTTAAACTTCTAGGGCTAGTTAATTGATTCACCATTAGCCACCATTTTCATCTTCTTCTTTAGCCATGCTGATAGTCTTTCGAATTCCACCATTACTTGATCTAACAACTTTAACAAGAAATTGGTCCTTGCCTCAAGAAGTGATCTTCTATGACTAATGCATTTGGCGACAAAATAAATATGTTATTATAGGATAACACTTTAAGGACAATATGTAACTTAATTCATTATAAACAAGCTTTGCTATATCAAAATGTGCATATTCATGAATTTCATAACAATCTTATGATTAATTAAAAACTTTTACAATACTTCAAATTCAAGATATGTTACATCTTAAATAGAAAATATTTAGTAATTATAATACTGCTATTTTCAAAGTTTACAGCTCATTAAAATATATAGCGAGCAAAAAAAAGAAATAATTTTAAAATTTTAGTTCTTCAATTGTCCAATTTCACATTTGAGGTAAATTTGTCCAAAATAAAGAAGATATACATCCATAATATCCACATGTGAGACAAATTTATCCTGCAAAACAAAAAAAAAAATCATATTAATAGCAATCATTATTTGCCAAGTAATAATAAAATATTGTAAAAAAAGAGATGCTTCAGAGTTCATCCATCCAAAGTGTTTAATTAAAAATGAATGCTCATATGTTTGCTATAATTTGGTATTTTACTCATCTAATTAGTGTTAATTCAGAAGATATTAAACCTTATTAATAGTGACTTGAATTTCATATGTTATATATACATTCAGATTTCATATTAGTGTTACTTACTCTAGGCTACAATCGAAATAAAAAAAAAAAAAAAGACTTACTTTATTCACTTTAAGATGAAGTTGTAAAATTAGGAGTTGCTGTACATAGGTCAGGTTGGTTCGATTTAAAGATATTTTTTGAATTAAAACATAAGCTAAAGCCAAATCAAATTTTTTTATTTCAAAATTTTTTAAAACAAAACCAATCCAAGAGATAAAAAATTGATTCAAAACAAACTAAAATTATGATTTAATTTGGTATTATGATTTGATCGATTTTCTTATACATTCTTAGTTATAAAATATGGAGTCAAGAAAGAAAGCTATTTATGTGTTGAACATGGCATTGAACTTAAATTTTTGAAAATCGCCATGAACGGTTCATTATTTGCACTTCGTCCGTTTGTTCGGTTTTCAAACTCGAGTATGTACCAATTTGAGCAAGTCTGTACCCACATATCTGGTTACTTTCAGTAAATTTAAAGATGGCCAAAAGACTATTCAAGTCCAAGCTATAGAGTTCCTCCGAACCATTTAAAATTTTACAAACCCACTCGTGCGCATTTTACTGAGTGATCCTCACATCTCTAACAACAACGTCACCTCCATTTCACTCCACTCAAGACCCTGGCAGCCCAAATGGTAGGGAACCGAATGGAGGTCTACGTCCAGAGCTCCACCATCGTTAAGGCAATCCAAATGCCGAGTCCTCTAGAGAACCCTTCACCATCTTTGACCGCACTGTCATCAACATCCAGGTTGCCGTCCTCTCTTCACCTTTGCCCTTCCTACCACCTCAAACTCTGCACTTATTCGAGGCCTACCAGAACCTCTAATTTTGTTATCCTAAATTTAGTTACAATATATAAAAAAATATTACATACTTATACTAAAATTTATTTATTATTAATTAATTTTTATTTAAATATTTAGATTATATAATTTTAGCTTGTTAGAAATTAATGAAACTAGCATATGAATTTGAGACATCTCAAATGGTATCAAAATCGTTCTGAGTATGTATTGATTGATGGGCATAGCTACCTAAGAAAATGTTTTCATTATAATAGAAAAGAAATATATTATATGCTTATGATTAGATTTTAACTGGCTTATGGCGTACAACGAAAATTCACATTATAAAAAAAATTATAATATTTTTAATTTAATTTTATATTAAATTAAAAAAATTATATATTTATATTTATTTTTATTTTTATTTAAAATTTTGAAATTGATAACTTTGATATGTTAGAAATTAATTTAATGAGATTAAGAGGTAGGCTTGCGGCGTTACACTGGTTCACCGCCCACGCTCAGCGGTTGGATTGGGTATTGCCGCCGCAACCGCCCGTGCGCCCTGATAGGCGGCCATGGTTGAGGTGCGCTAGTAGTAGAAGCCCCCGATCCAAGTTCAACTCAACCGCTTCAAGTGCGGCTGGCTCAGAATCGCGGTGTTCGCAGTCGCAGCGATGCAGTGACCCGCCCCTTCCTCGTGTTCTTTGAGCGAGCCGGATGAAAGCTTGCTCTCGACCCAAATCTTGAAAAGGCTCCGCAACCCAAGCTGAGATCTCTACCCCCTCTTCTCCCTACCCTCCCTACCAATGGACCGGCCCTCTCCCTCCCATTTCGGCCAGGTGGCCACCGGCCGAACGGCTGCGTACAACCCTACTTCCAATCCGAACCAAATCCCTCTTCTCTTCTGTTCTCTTCTACATCTTCTTCCCTCTTCTCTCTACCAATTCGTCTAAATCCTAGATCCTCTGTTGTGTGTTTAATGGAAATAGTAAAAACAATGGAAGATGAATGAGATCAGGAGGAAAAAAAAAAAAAGAAGATAATTGATGCCCTACCTTGATCCGCTGAAGGGTCGACGTCGATAGCCATCGATCAATGAGGCGACAAATTCCAGCGGATCGAGCAAGGAGTTCTTGGGGTCGGATTAATATTTCTTTTTTTTTTTTAAAGAAAGTTGTCCCAAAAAAATCTTCTATTTTTTGATAGATAAAAATTGTTTAGGATATATATATATATATATATTTTTTGGAGAGCTATCTGAGGCTTTTTAATGCAAAATATTAGTCTTTTTTTTTTATTTTTGATATTCTACATCTTCTCTCCTTTTTTTTTTTTTTAGGAAAATTGTCTAAGACTATTATTCTAAAATATATATTTTTTATTATAAAATAAATTTATTCAGGAATTATTTAAGAAGAATATTTTTTAAATTATAAAAGAAATCTGTTTGAATTTTTTTAGATTTTTTACTTTTTGTGAAAGCTGTTCCAATTTTTTTTATGAATTTTTCTTTTCTTTTTCTTTGTCAAGAAAATCTCTTCGAGAATTTTTTGAAAAAAATTTATTTTTTTTGAAAAAGTTGTTTTAAAATTTCTTTTAAAATAATCTTTTTTGTGGCAAGGGGAAGTTATTTAGGATTTTTTTTATTATTTAAAGGTGAAAGCTATTTGTGATATTCTAATTTTTTTTTTTGATAAAAATTATAAAAGATATAATTACCGAGTGATGGTTAAGCAAGCCAATGAATACAATACCTTAGCTATCATTAGCATAATAAGGAAGATAGTAGGATTAAATGGTTGCTTTTATTGTAAGACTTTTAAAATATAAAAGTATTTTGTTAAGTTTTTTTGAAGCCTAGTTTCATAATACTAATAATAGCTAATATTTTATTCCTATTGTCAAAGTTAGCCTTGATTGAAGATATTGCATAGGAAATTAAAATTAAATTTGCACCGTTTGAATTAAAACGAAACTTTTCTATGCATTCTAAATATTATATTTGTTTGATCTTACATTAAAATAAAATCCAAAAAAAAATCTTAAATTTTAAATGCTTATTTGATAACTTTATTCAACCCGGCCAAAAATTGGTTTAAATTCATTTTAAATGCATCTACAGGCTAAACCATGGATACCCATCGAAAATCCTTATTATAATATATAATTTATAAAAATTTATTATCATAGTCGTCAATGTTAGCTAAAGGGAAGACTAAGAATAATTTATTATAATTTATAATTTATAATATATAATTTACAATTTATAATTTATAAATTTAGTGCGTATTGACTTGGAGGAGATGTCACTGTATAGCCTAAACTGTGGAGCTTTTCAGCATCGATGAAGATAACTTGGCACCATTACTCTTTGGCATTGGAATTCATTTAGTTGTGGTGTTGGATCATTATTCTTTGGCAAAATTCTTTCTCTAGTGCCATCTTTTTCTTCAATGCACCGAGAATGAAACATGCGTACCATTCGTTGCATTACTCCTCCTGATTTTAGTGTAGGTTTGACTGAAGGAGATGTGTCTTAACTTTCGTACATGGACCACTTGTTAAAAATGTCTTAATCAATCTGGAAAAAAAAAACCTCAACAATCTTGGACTTTGTCACAAGGAACTCAAAATCAAGTAGATTCCTCAGTGTCAATCCAATGTTAAATAATCAAGAGTTTATAAGATTCATTACGAAAGGGAGGAATTTAGTTTCATCTTACTTGTCCACGACAAATGGTTGGGACAAAACTAAATGATAAGATATGATAGTGTGGTGTGGTTGGCAATGTCATGCTGCCCTGGTATTGCTCTGGTTTTGCTGAAAACAAGCAGCTAAGGTTGCCTTTGACCTCACCTATAATAAGTGGAGCCTATACTGCTTAATTAGATGGATTTTGAATGGATTTTGAGAACAAATGCAAGCTGAAATTGGATCAATAAAACTAGATCAGATCAGATCTGATCTGATCTGATTGGAACATATTAGACCTAAAAAAAATTGGCAGAACTTCCCCTAAAAACAGGATAACTAAATTTAGCAGAATGATTGGATCTAACCTCATAGTTCTAAAGCCCGAACTAGCCTGACATGACACAACAAACCGAGCGAAGTTTAGATATTTGATCAAGGCTAGAATGAATTACGTTATTCTGGACTTGGATCAACCCGAACCAGTCAAGGACTTCACAAAAGCATCTGGATTGGATCCAGAACTGATACCTGGAGCTGGTTTTTAAAATCCAACTTGTGATGCTGACGAGTGAAATGTTCTGATTCATTTGAAGCATATGCTTTTCTTCCAAGAAATAACTGGCTTTTAAAACCTTAACTTTCTGATATTGCTGGATTGGAAACATGCATGTTTCCCAGAAGTCATTATCCTACATTTACTAGTGCCTTGGGTTCAATATTTGAGGGCCCGGAATTTGCTGTCTTGATGGTGATTGAATTATAATTTGTCACTTGCACAAGCCAAGTTGGTTCTTGCATTAAGAAAGAAGCACAAAGGACATTCACCTTATGTTGGTAGGGAGAGTAGTAGCCAATAGCATGCACTGTCATATTCTTACAATTATATATGCTCTTCCTATCATGCGGCAAATAAAAATTAACTAAATATAAATAAAAGCTTTTTTTTAATTATAAGGGTTTAATTCTCACCTTCTATTCTATACCATAATATCTTTTGAGAGTTTAAAGTAGAATTGATGCTTCATTTTTCACCAAGGTAGTAAAGGGTGATATCATCGGAGCAAATACTCAATGTTATTTCTATATCAATTAAATAGTGAGGAGAGAAATCTCTTCCATCTCAAGAAATTTAGGAAAAAAAATTAAAAAAAAAAATTGGACATGCCATGTTATAGGCCATAATATGCGATAGGGCAATGATTGCATCTATAATTTTGCTAAATCATCGACTATTCTTAGCCAACTATTTTAATGCATCTTTAAAAAATCAATTGAATATTTTTTTAATTGTAGCGTGTAATCTGCTTATCATTAACAAATCAAGCTCTTAACAAATCTACTAGCTATAAGAATCCCAAATTTTTCTATTTCTTTTAAACACCATTTCTTTCTAGAGCTGTTATTTTTATTTTTTTAATAATAGAGTGCAATCTAATGATTATTAACAAAATTCTTGACAAACCAAATATTAGTCGAAACTTTTCTTTTTCTTTTAAACGAACACTTTGAATCTTTTCTTAATAATAACATAATTTAGTTGTTATTACAAGGAGTGGTAAGAAAAATGCATTAATTAAAAGAAAAGGGAGACCTATTAAGCAATTCTAAGTTTTGATACTATTTAAAGCTTAAAAACTAATATATATTTAAATACTAATCAAGAATCCTCTATTAATTGTATCAAAAAAAAAAAAAAAAATCTACACATCTACTTACCACAAACATCTATGGTACTAGTAATTTGTTTAGTCCAGCGATGCGTATTAAAAATTATAAACATCGAAAGGTGTTTGATAATGATACCCTTTTATCCAAGTAAAAATAGTAAATGTGCATTGATTGAATGGAGATAAGTTGGTAATAAATATTTTGCCATTTGCATGAGTCGGTAACAAAATTAATTAAATAAAATAGATCAATTAAGTTTTATCTTTTAATTTTATGCGTTTCCTCTCTATTATTGATTATTTTCCTCTTTATGTGTTTTCACCTTGTAATTTAGGTCCTATTAAATGGAGTGAAGGAAAATGTATTACTTAAAAGCAAAAGTGCATCAATTAAGCTGTTCTAGATTTTGACATATTCAATGCCAACTATTAACAGCTTGAAAGATAGTATTCACAAGCATTTATATGAAAATTGCTATCACAATTAAATACCAATTTAAAAATCTATATTGCAAAAAAAAAAAGAAAAAGAAATCTAATCATCTGTGTACAGTAAATATGTATTCTAGCAACCATTTTGTTAGTTTGGTGACGTATACTAAAATCTATAAAAAATGAAGCTAATATTTAAAATTCTAAATGTATTATAGGTATATATGATGTGTTTGATGGTGACATCCTTTTATCTAAATCAAAATAACAACAAGGAGTGTGCATTGATTGAGCGAACAAGAGCTGGTGACAAATATTTTGCCATCCACATCCATCTAGATATTAAAAGTTAATTGAATAAAGTCAGCCAATTAAGTTTTATCTTTTAATTCTACTCAAGAGTTGTGTTTCCTCTTTATTATTGATTATTTTTTTCTTTTCTCTCCACCCACTTTATTGATATATCTATATAATTTAATTCCTGGAGTGGAAAAGAAAGTGTATTAATTAAAAGAAAAGGTGCATGTATTAAGCTATTCTAGATTTTGATATGTTTAATGCACTCTATTAAAAGCTTGAATGGTAGTATTTACAATCATTTATGTACAATTAAATCCTGATTAAAAAATCTAGATTATAATGAAAAAAAAATCTAAACAACTATGTACAATAAAATCTATGCTAGCAATTATTTTGTTAGTAGAATCTATTATTTAAAATTCTAAGTATATCATAGATATGTATGATATGTTTGATAATAATATCCTTTTACCTTAGTAAAAATAGTAAGGAGAAGTGTGCATTGTTTAAATGGACATTAAATATTAAAAGTTAATTTAAAAATATTAATCAATTAAGTTTTATCTGTTAATTTTACTTAAAATTTGTGTTTTACCTTTTGTTATTGTATATTTTTGTTTTACTCTTCATACATGAAAGATAAATCTAGATGAAGTGGGAAAAGAAGTGCATTAATTAAATATAAAAGTGCATCCATTAAGCTATTCTAGATTTTGGCACATTTTTAATAACTTTCTATACTATGCAATTAAATCTGGATTAAAAGATTTAGCCTATCCTGAAAAGTAAAATCAATTACTTGTGCAATAAATTTCTATGCAGGCAACATAAAGTAATTTCTAAATTAGATTATTAGAAAAGTTTTAGAAAAGGTCGGATGCTAAGACATTTTGTTACCTATTTTTTATCAAAATACTAGGAATATACTTATGCAATTGATGGGTTCTTGTGTAATTGAAAACTTTTTAATAGTATATTTTAAGATGAAAAATGTAGATTGATTTTTTAATTTTATATTATTAAATTTAAATATAAAAGTAATAATTTTTTTATGTACCACTTCCAACATTAGGAAGTTAAAGGCATAAGATAAATATAATAAATATATTAGATAAAAAATATTTCTAAATTTTAAAAACATAATAAATGATTTAGAATTATTTATACTAAAAAATAGATATAATTTTTTGCTTAAAAAAGGTGATAGAATCCAAATGAAATAAAACTTGCCATGTTCATAGACTTATGGTAACTTATAAGAATTTATAAGATTTTTTTTTTTTTTTTTTTTCCTTGGGTCAAGGGAGATGGTGCCCTAGTAGGTTTTGATTATCTACAACTCATACATAAATGCTTTGTTTGCATACTTACATTATATTTAAAAGCTATCAATAATTAATAATAAGTCATTTAACTTATTGATACATGTGGCATAAAACAAAAGTAGTTGATTTTCTGATTCAAACCATCTTAGCTTTATATTTTTAATTTTATATTATTAAAGTTAAAATTTAAAGTTATATTTTTTATGTACCATTCCAACATTGAAAACCAAAATAAATATAAATAAAATATATATTAAAAGTATTTTTAATTTAAAAAGAGTTTAATTAATTTAGAATTATAAATTAAAAATATATAGAATCTTTTTTAGAAAAAATAGAATGATAGAATCTAAATGAATTTGTTAAAAAAAATTAAATAGCATATTACATAAAAACATTTAAATATATAAATATGTTATTTACATATTTAAACAATATTAAAAGCTATTTAAGTTACCTGACTTTAATATTTAGCCCTCATTGACCAACCATGTGTTATCTAATTCATCATATTAATTTTCTTTAATTTTTGATCCTCCTCACCATATGCATTGAGATGATAACTGTGTGCACATACATAGTTATTTTCTTATCACATATATTATATTCTCATTGCACACAATTACTTTTCACTGTATACGATAATTATATGGTAAGAAGAATTGAAAATTAAAGAAAATTGATATCATGAATTCGATGTTAAGGAGCTAGTTAAAAGAGCTAAATATTAAAGTCTGATCCATTGAAAAGAGTGGATATTATATATATATATATATAGGTAAACTCATTCGAATGTATTCAAGTTCAAAATTCGATCACCTTTTCTATATTTGGATTCACATGAATCCTCAAGCTATTCCTTTTTTTCATTTTTTCCATATTTGAGATTTTTGAACTGTGTGGATATAAAGATAAGGGAGATGATAAGACTTAAACTTGGCTATATTTAAATATAACAAAATCTACTTCTATATATATATATATATATTGCTTGTGAATACTTGAATTCGTATAGATCTTAAAGCAATCCAACCTTTTTTATCTTTGGGATATGCGATTCAAATGAAACTAAAAATGAAAAGAATGATCGAATTTGGACTTAATCCGTCACACACAAGTTTAGGTAAGTGCATACATACATACATACATATATATATATATATATATATATATATATATATATATATATGTATATATATATACATACATATATATATATATATATATACATACACACACATATATATATATATATATATATATTTATTTATTTATTTATTTGTAACAAAATTCAGTTGGCATCTTTACTCAAAAAAAAAAAAAAAAAAAAAAATCACTCAGCCTTGTCATGCGCTCTCACCTTGTCGTGCTTCTAAACGCTGTCGTCCGTAGACAACACCTTATCTCACCATCATACCAGAGTGAGAAATGGACGCCTCCGTACTCGACGCGTCCCGTTCGAACGCCCGCGAGAGCCCTTAACATCACCCCGCGGTTACCGAACCCAACCCTAGCTGACGTCCGTTAGATAGTAAGGAGGGGAACAAAATAGTTAAAAAATATTTTTTTTATAAAAATAATTGAGTTAACAAAACTATCAAGAAGGACCTCTCCCTCTTAATTTCTTACATGCCAATCCATTTCGTAATCCACTCCATAATTCCACTGTAATCTCCTCAGTTTTGAGACTAACCCAGGTTAAAGTCCGTTATATCACGGAGATCAAGACATTTCCAAAAAGGGCCTCTCCCTCGCACATCTCCATATTAATCCATTTCCCTTACTGCAATCGTGCTCTCTCCCTGCCGAGAGGGCTCTCGATGCCTTCTTGGTCTCCTCCGTCGCGAATCCCCTCCTTCTGTTCTTCTTCGCCCGTTTCTTCTTCGCCGTAGGAAGAGAAATCGCCATGGCGGTGAAGAAGGCGGCGGAGTCATTCTCGAAGGCGTTGGTGGAAGAGGTGCAGCGATGGGGGGCGATGAAGCAGACGGGGGTGAGCTTGAGGTATATGATGGAGTTCGGGGCCCGGCCGAAGGAGAAGAATCTCTTCATCTCTGCTCAATTCCTCCACAAGGAACTCCCCATAAGGATCGCGAGGATGGCCATTGAGTTGGAGAACTTGCCGTTTGGGTTGTCTGAGAAGCCCGCCATCTTAAAGGTATATGATATGATTCATCTCGTTTTTGTTGTTGTTGTTGTTGTTGTGAGTTTTTGAGTGATTGTTTTGGGGGAGATTTTGGTATTAAAAGTGTTTGAAGAAGTTGGTTTTCGCTGAAAGCTTGGATTTTGGTGACGGATTTTGATTTTTGGAGTAATATGTGATTTTGTGTGTGTGTGTGTGTGTTTTTCTTTTTGTGTTGAATTCGGATGATTTCTTGTTTTTGCAGCAGTTTCATGTGGATTTTTCATTCGAGTTTTGATCTTTAGATTTGTGATGTCCAAATTTGGTTTTTAAAAGTGTCCTGTGTTTGATTGTTCTAATTTTCGGATTTTTGGGGCTATTAGATAAGTGTAAACAATGGTTGGTGAAGAGCCGTACGAATTTATATGGAGCTTATAATGAGCTAGATTTTTGAAATTAAAATATTTCATGGAGTATTCTTTCTGTCTCTGTTTTGTTGCTGGAAGAAATCTTTGCATTTAAGTTCACATGGCTTTTTTTTTTCCTGATCTGTATTAATTCCGCAAAATTGAATTTCTGCTCTGTCAGTTTTTGATTATTTTAGAGCATTGTGGACTCATTCATAGAATGCATATATGCTATTTTAGAGCATGTTGAAAAAAAAAAATAATAATAATAATTAAGGAAACAAATAATGTTTGTATTAATTTAGGAGTATGCATTAATAATAATAATAATAAATCAAGAATAAAAAATTAATCAAAAAATAATTTAGGATAGCCTATGGATTGAAGCATATCGAAGCGCTCTCCTTAAAGAAGAAACACCTCCACCGAATGAATCTCCTACCATCCGTTGGACCCCTTGTCTGCAGAGAATCCCCAAATTAATGATGGTCCGATATACTCACAAGAAAATATATAAGGAAACTACATAAAAAGATAGTTTTCACATGGGGATAGAGTTTATCTTGTGTAGTATCTATTGTTGGCTTTCGTGATCAATTCTTTTGGTTATTGATGCATCAAATAACATCTTTTGATTGATACTAAATCCAGTGTTGAATTTGCAGATGAATGCATTTCCCTTATGGTCTTATGTGATGTTACTTTCTCTGTTGCTCTAGGCATCCTCATAGAATTTGATAATTTGTGCACTCCATTATGGCATGAATTATTTTTTTCTCAGTTTTAGAAATCATTATGGCCTTCCAGCTGTTGGATAATATGTTGAATATTGTACTACTTTTTCAATTTTTATTTTTATAAAAAATGTGATTCTGTATTGAAACTGTAGTGCTAGAAACTAATTGGTCTCTTGCCTTTTTGAAGGTGAGAGAACGGTATCATGATTCTTTTCGTGATATTCGATCCTTTCCAGAAGTCAAGGACACAACTGATGAGTTGGATTTCACTGAAATGATCAAGATGATCAAAGCGAGGCATAGTAATGTGGTAGCAGCAATGGCACTAGGTGTACAGCAGCTGAAGAAAGATATGAACCCCAAGGTTGTGCCGTCAGGTCTGGAAGAAATCCGTAAATTTCTTGACCGTTTTTACATGTCGAGAATTGGTATCCGTATGCTTATAGGTCAGTACAGTCTTACTTCCCATTCCTTTTGTAAGTGTAGGTATTTAGTATTTTTTTGTACTCTTGTCGACTAGTTCTCACCACAGTGGAATTGTATAAGAGATAATAATTTAGAAGGCATGCTTGGAAAAATCAGTAGAAAACTTATTTTAGTATTTTACCAAGGAAACCTTGATCTTTGTGAAAATCCAGGACAGCATGTGGCTTTGCATGATTCTGACCCAGCACCTGGCTGTATCGGTCTAATAAACACTAAAATGTCTCCAATGCTGGTGGCCCGAGCTGCTAGTGAGGATGCTCGCAGTATGTGTTTACGGGAATATGGGAATGCTCCTGAAGTTAATATTTATGGAGATCCTAGTTTCACCTTTCCGTAAGTATTATTTGTATTTTTACCAAATGGTCATCATGATTTATGTTCTTGCCTATTGTTATCTCTTTAGGAGCCATGCCAGTGGACTCATGAATTCACAGTTCAGTTCCAGTCATATATGTTTTAGAATCTTCTATGCTCTCTGCTCTTCATAAATTTGCTGTGCCAAATATTTGGATTATGTGAATTTGAAGGGCAAAGAGATCCTTTCAGCATTACCTTTGCATCAATGTTAGGCCTTTTCATTTCTCACGCATCAATTTTGTTTTCTGTTTACAGTGGCAAACAGATGTCTAATCATGTCAAAGAATAATTTCTGAATCCATATTTGTGCATGAAGAACACAGTTGACTTTCTATTGTTGTACATGTAAAATGTCCAAATTGATTTTTCCTAATGAATTTTCTCCACTATTTAAGCATTTTACAGGCTTGGAATGCATTAACTAATTTGGATTTCTACTTTTTTTCTACTTAAAATGCAGATATGTTCCACCACATTTGCATCTCATGGTGTTTGAGTTGGTCAAAAACTCATTACGTTCTGTTCAAGAACGATATATAGATTCTGACAAAGATGTGCCTCCTATCAGAATTATAGTTGCTGATGGAATAGAAGATGTCACAATAAAGGTATGCCTCTAATAATTGCTTGTAACTGCAATTCTTGTGTCTACTTGATCAAGCCTGATAATCGCAAGATTGATGGCATAACTTTAGATGTGCAGATTTATTCAAACTTGAGGTTTTTTGCCCTGTTTTCAGTGTTATACCTTCCCACTTGTCTCTTTAGATATGCTAGTACACATGTCATTTCTTTTTTCATGTTGTTTGTTTGGTTAGAACTCTAAACTTTTGCAAATTTAATGCATGAGTAAGCTCAAATGCAAATTAACTTTAATTAATCTTTTTTTTTTCCCTTCGTAACATACTTTACCTATACTGTTATTGTCCTTGTCTCATAATGAACTGTACATAGAGAAGGAAGTAATGCACCTTCAAATGTTTAGGTTGTTGATTGCTTTCATGACTAAAGCAGTCTTCGCTACTGTTTTGTCTTTAACATTCATGTTTGGCCAGAAAGATGTTTCATATGGTATCCCGAGAATTCTTCCATTGAAGTTCTCTATTTACCACTTAGTGCATTAGAAGGCATGTCGATGGATACTATTCCTCGAGCATGCAAAAGATCTACTAAAATTTTTGTTCACCATCTTGTATGTTGTACTGACTTCCAAGAATAGGCACTTTACCCCTTTTCAGCCCTTTTCTTTTTCCAAGTAATTATAGATAATTTCAAGTGCTTGTACAACTCATGTCAGTCTTGTTTTTTTGGGGGATTGCTGACCTGTTCTTGAATCAGCAACCCTTATTGTAAGTAATGCTACTTCTTAACCAATCTCTGTACTTAACATAAAACATGTCCATTGTTGCCCCTAAGTCTTGCCGCATGACTTGAAATATATGTATGCTACTTAACACCAGCTTCCCATCTTCTTTACATAAAACATAGACGTAAAGCTTGTGCAACTTAGACCAATTGTTTATTTGAATATTTTGCAGTCATGCTTATAAGCCTTGGATTCTGATTGATCATTTTAGTTCACAGATATCAGATGAAGGGGGTGGCATTCCAAGAAGGGGTCTTCCAAAGATTTTTACCTACCTTTATAGTACTGCTAAAAACCCACTGGATGAAAATTATGGAGTAAATGATGGGGTAGTTATGGCTGGATATGGTTATGGACTTCCAATTAGCCGTCTTTATGCTCGATATTTTGGAGGTGATCTGCAAATTATTTCTATGGAAGGATATGGTGCGTCTATCATCTTTTTAAATTGAATGTTTGACAGGAACTTTCTTTTTGTTTTTTGCAGTTTGTCTCTGCTCTGCCTACAGTTCTGTCAATTTTCTTTTCATCGAATTAAGCATAAATCTACCTTTGGTTAACTAAGGTGATGCATGGGCAGCATGTGTAAAACATTATGAATTTAGTGTCAAAACATGGAAAACTATCAGTATGCTATGACTAAGACATTTTACTTAGATTTCAATGGATGTTAGATTATTTTTTTCCAATGTTGCAGTCAAATTTAATCATATTAGTTATTTTAAAAGATTTTCTAATCCAGTGAGATAGAGAGCTTTAAACATTGGAACAGCATGGTGAAGAGAACATGTGTAGCCAATCAATACTCAAACATGCTCAGACGCATAAACTTTAGATGCACTTGCAGACTCTGACTAGTTTGCCTGTTGTAATTAGTTATCTTTGCATTGTTTGAAAGTCTTCATCATGATGTGGTTAAATAATGATGAATATGTTTCTCTTAAATCGGCATCTGCTACAAAGATAGTTAATATAGGCACATCCTAGATGTATCTTGAATGCTTTTGTGTGTAGCACTCTATTATCTGGCATAAGGTACAGCCTAATATGTGTCAGATATTTCTTGTAAAAGACAATTTATTTATAATGTATATATTTTTTTTTTCTGTAAGTTGGTCTTCAATGCAACAACGATTCATTCTGGACATATCCTGGTCATGTCTCTATTTTTTTGGGTCTATCAAGTAGTGGGTTGAGCCTGATTGGGCTAGTAATCACCAAATTCATAATTGTCTGAATCAGCTTTGACTGTCATCATTATGCCTTAAATGAGATAGAGCAAACCTAGAGATAAAGAGTAGAAATGCCTGAAACTACAAAATTTGTAATCAACTCGATAAGAGTTACTACTTATCATATATAATATAGTCTAAGGTTTTAAGTCCCAAAGGGATGGGAGGCATCCCAGCATTTTTATTCCCGTTCCTGTGGGAAAATAGGACTAGCGCAGGGATGGGACATTGAAACCCAATTATATAGAAAAGAAGAAGAAAAAGGAAAAAAAAAATGAAGAAAAAGAAGAAGAAAAAAAAAAGAAAGAAAGAGAGGATGAAAAAAAGAAGAAAAAGAAAAAAAAAAAAAAGGAATGAAAGAAGAAAAATAGAAAGGAGGAGAAAGAAAGAAGGAAAGAAGGAGAAAGGAAAGGAAGAAAATAATAGAAAGGAAAGAAAGACAAAGAAGAGAAAGGAGAAGAGAAAGAAAGTAAATAAGGAAGGAAAGAAGGAAGAAGGAAAATAAAGAAGAAAAAAGGAATAAATAAAGGAAAGAAGAAATAAAAGAATTAGAAAAAAATAGAAGGGGGAGAGATAAGGGTCCAATGAGACAAGATAGGAGGACAGTGAGGTATCCCCGGAGAAATCAGGACATCCCCATCATAGGATTTAAAACCTTAAATATAGTTATATATGTAAAAAGAAATTTTATCCATTTATTGTCATATCCCTGCCATCTTTGTATATTATTTCTTCAAAATTTGTTGTGTTGACATGTTCTAATTGTTGTCTGTCCACATCCATGCGTCAAAGCAGAATACCTTCTTTCTTTCAATCGGTTGTCTTGTCTTATTTTTCTCGTTGTGCATAATGATCATCTTCAGGACAATATTAGATGTTTTCTCAAGGAATTTTGTATTTCGTTCCCTGTTCATGAAAAATTTGAACTATCATATTCAAACCTTTCCATGAGCAGCTTAGAAAGCAGCCATGAATCCTCATTGCTTGGTCAGAAAAAGGTGGATGTCTTCAGTGATCTCTAGTCTAATGACACAACCCGATTTTTAGTGGTTGGG
Organism: Metroxylon sagu; assembly: GCA_017589505.3. Taxonomy (NCBI): domain Eukaryota; kingdom Viridiplantae; phylum Streptophyta; class Magnoliopsida; order Arecales; family Arecaceae; genus Metroxylon; species Metroxylon sagu. Next base: position 87,219 of record JACVBY030000617.1, read on the forward strand.
GCCATAAGGGTGGTTTACTAATGGATAGAGTTTTAAAATTCTCCTGTGGGGGATTTATGCTCAGGTGAGCAATTTATTTAGGAAGAGATGCGTAGGGCTGAGAATAAGAGCCTTGTACAAACTGTAGGAAATCAGATCAGAGATTGCACACAATTGAACCAGTTTGTTGCGTTGCTAAGCTGGTGCCCTTTAGGAAAACCTGTACATGCTTTCATGTTTATATTATAAGTCTTTATTATTTCATACTGTAAATTTATGCTGAAGGAGTGCATAATAGATCACATGTAGGGCGGATTTGAGAAGTTTGGAAAATACATAAGGCAGTTGTGATACGGAATAATGGGTGGAAATCAAGCCTACGGAATAATTGGTGAAAATCAAGCCTCTTCTAATAATGGTATAGATAATTAAAATATTTGAATCTTGTATTCTCTAATATAATTCATCCAGAACTCGACAGTACATTGCATGTGATTAGTTAAAATGAAAGAGCATCTAATGGATGGTTTTGAGTCCTTTACTCGATAATTACTAAACATCTATATTTAAGTAAAAAAGTTTATCCACTTCACCACTTTGAGCTTTGATAATAAGTACAAATCTACCATGTACTTTACAATCTTATGTAATGCTAATATATGCTATTATTTATTGAGTATAATTTCTGTCGTTGCTGTGGCATTGATGAATTTCTGTTTATCTTAGGCCACTACCTACTTGACCTTCTTTCCCATTTGTTTGACTAATTCCTTCAAATTGGGGCTTTTCAAAGATTTCCAAATCAAGCCTTTTTATTAGAAGTGTCAATCAGGCTCGGGATAAATAAAGTTTGGGAAGTCTCTTGTTTGTTGTGTAACACATCCATTTGAAGCCGTAGCACATCAATACTGATTTTCATGTAGGTGTTTGATTTATTGCCATTACTATTGTAATTTCTGCATTTTCTTGCATCAATTGATGTCATGCCTCAACCAATCACCTGGGTTGGACTTGTGACATGGCGATATATATCCCCTAGGTATGTGGCCATGTTACGAGTCCAGCCTAGGTGACGGTTTGGAGCGTGACAATTGAAATGCTGGTTAGTCCTTTGTATTCACTTAAATGGTCAGTAAACCTGATTTTTTTTGTATACAACAAGCCTGTTCTGGGGAAGTAAGATTTGTATACAACATACAACTCATTACTTTGTCCTTTCCTAGCTAATATCTGACACATATGTATGTTCTAGCTTTCTCACTTATTAAAACTAAGCACTCTAAACCCTCGTGGCCTTGGTTTTCTTAAAAAATTGTCTCTTGCTTCTTTGGGCTCTCGCTTAATGTGGGTTCAATTTAGCTTGTCTTGCCCATTTAAGGAAAAGAAAAAGGAATAATTACCTAAAAAAGGAAAAAAGGGTAAAGAAGGTAAAGAAGAAAGCTTTAACTTATATAGTAATGATTTCCGCTATTAGGATCAATCATTCATAACGAAAGAGAGATTAAGGATGATGCTATCTATAGGATTAAAGTAGGTTGGATGAAATGAAGAAGCACAACTAGAATATTATGTGATCATAGAATATTTGCTATGGTGAAGAAAAAATTTCATATGACAGTCATAAGATCGGCTATACTTTATGGTACAAAATGTTGAGTAGTTAGAATATGTACATTAGATGAATATAGTTGGAATGAGAATATCGAAATGGATGTATGGTCATACAAGAAACGATAGAATAAGAAATGAAGTTATTCATAAAAAGATGGAGGTGGCATCAATTGAGGCCAAATTAAGGGAAGAATGATTTAAATGGTTTGGACGTTTGCAACGTACATCTAGAGGTGCATCAGTGCAAATGAGAGATTTGATCCATGTAAGGTGAAAAAAAGGATAGAGGTAGATTGGAAATTATATGGAAGAAAGTGATAAAAAAGATTAAAAATCTTTATATCTTATAGGAAATATGACTTAAAATTGAGAGAATAGAGGAAAAGGATTCATGTAGCTGACCCCAACTAATTTAGGATTAAGCCTTTGTTGTTGTTGTTAACCTATGATATTTCTAACTTATTGTAGACTTCTCTTCTATTATAATTACCACATGTCATAACATTATTGCCCATTTTGGAACTGAGAGGTTAGAAGCTGAGTTTATCTTGCTTCTCAAATTGCATCATTATGCTTATTTCTCTTCCACTTCAAGATATGTAAAGTTTTTGAGAAGACCTCACAGGCACTTTCAGATTATGGCATTGCCATGCTACAGGCTTGTTATCTAAAACATCATTTTAGATTAAGTAGACCGTGGATGATTAGTTGTACCTGTATAAAATTCTCATAGGTACTGGATCAACTATTATTCTTCTTTTGTCTATATAAGTCATTGGTAAGGGAAAAAATTAAATGGGATCTTCAGTTTGTTTTACGGTAAGCATGGATATTGCAGTTGATTTATTAGGGTTGATGCTAAAAGACAGCACATTTATGGGGGCATAACTTGTTATTTTTCTGCAGCAAGGTTTCTTTCCCTCTTTTTTTATATGTACTCTTTGCTCTTGGAATTTTATGGTATTTGGCACTAGACTCTAGAATCCATAAGAATTGAAACTATGGTTTTAAATTCTAGTGGGATATCCATGGGACATCAGGATGGGTTGCCATCTCAAGTGTTGGGAAGGAATTATCTTGCTATCGTTTTAGCAACCCAATTGGTACATATGGGGACACTCCTATCTTAAGTGCCAAGACAGATCAGAATAGTGGTGCGCCTTGTTCTATGAAAAAATCGAGATAGCCTCATTCCACGGATTTAAAACTTTGTTTAAAACACAAATTGGATATTTATTTAATATGTGAAGAAGACTGCTATAGGTTCTTGGTTTGCCCTCTCTCTCTCTCTCTCTCTCTCTCTCTCTCTCTCTCTCTCTCTCTCTCTCTCTGAGAGAGAGAGAGAGAGAGAGAGAGAGAGAGAGAGTGTGTGGTGGGAACACAGTGGTTTTTTTTCTGTTCTCCTTTTGCCTTTAGAATAGAGATGCATAAAATAACTATACAACTCTTTGCTTCTTTTTATATTTCTTTCCTGATGCATTTGACACATGTACTTCATCTAATTTTGTATATGCTAATTGTTTATCATTTGATATTACAAAACTTTGTTCTGCTGAGTTCCAGTTGCTTCCATATGTTTGTTCTTAGACTCTCTTTCCTCCTTCGTTTTGCAGGAACCGATGCATACCTTCACTTGTCCCGTCTAGGAGATTCACAGGAACCCCTGCCGTGATCCTGTACCTGGTTCTATTCATGCTCGTAAGAAAGCTTCCTTCTTACATTTGGCAGGTGGAGGTTGTAAATTTGCTTTGTTAGGTGAAAGGCCTAGCAGCTGATTCACATTATTTCAAAGATCAGCAGCATCCAATTAGGGTACTGACCCTTTCTCGTTTGTGAATTTTCTTGAAATTATTAATTTCAACTCATGCTGGAAGTCCAGAGTTGTTGGCGTTGCCCTTCAGAAGTCTAGTTTCATGATTTATTCAGCAACAGGGCCAGAATAGTGGATGAGTTCATGGGAACTAATTCCATGGTTGGAACTCTGCAATGCCTTTGCATGTTCATGAGATTATTGGAAATGCCCAAAATGGGGAGAATAAATAAACATTTATCTAGTACCAGACCTCAATAATTTTTTTTTTTAAAAAAGAAAACCATTAATCTAATATCAACAAGAATCCGATTTCCATTATATGAGCTGTGTGAATTCTGGGACCTGGGCCACATGTCAAAAAATCTATTGGTTTCTTAAACTGTGTGCATAGGAAAACTTTGTGGAGCCCTTGGAAAATATTGGATCTTAAATAAGGTCCGAGGCAAGAGCGGACAGAGTGGTTGGGATTTTCTTCACATGTGATCCAAACAAAATATTCGAAGAGTTGTTGGCTTTTGAAACTGTAGTCTTTCAGTGTTATAAACCAATAGTTGTTTCATGGAAGATAAAGACCAGCCCTTTTCATTGGACTGCTGTTCCTGTGGCCTAATCCTATAATTAGATTTATCCACTGAAGGACAAGGAAAAGGAACCCTGGCAAGCTGGAACCTAGTCTATTGACCGATGTCGGATGCCGCCACTAAAGAAAGGATGTGGACACCAAGGACTGCGGACTAAGCCATTTACTTTCTTGTCAACGGACTGGTCTTGGAATGGTTGGACGGAAAGCTGACGGATGAAAATTGGATCGATCTTTTCCATGGACTTTTTAATATCTTTTCCTTCCAATATCTTCAATTAGCTTTTGACTGCTTGAAGGAATGAATATCGTCCTCAAGATGTGGCTGAGAGATAGGTATAAGTAAATTTCTTCAAATAAGGTTCAACCAGTCTAAGAATATTAGGGGTAAAGATTGAGAGATAGAGGTATATAAATAAATAGAGGCATATCTGGATTATTTTTTTGGGTGCAAAAAACTAACAATATTCTACTCTAACAAATTTGAAAAACCAAAATCCAATAGAAAAACATGAATTCATTAGAAAAAATTGATAAAGTTAGGATGTTATCAGAAGCTACGCATTGCATCGGACCCTGAATACCCTAAATATAGTGAAAATGGTAAAGGTAGTTAGGATGGTCCTTGGAGGCGATGCGTCATATCAGCGTCCATATGTGATGAAATATAAGTAAAGGTTTTCACACCTTCATGAACGGATGTGGGTAAAGAAGTTAGTCTAAAAAAATAAAAATAAAAAAATAAATTACATTTAATAACTTGAAATATAGGATCATTAATAGAAAAGTTAATAAAATTAATAGATACAATAATTAGAAGGAGAATTAACATAGCTTGCTTGTAGAAGATCAAGTGGATAGGTGAAAAAGCAAAAGAGGTTGATGATTTTAAATTTTGGTATGCAGGTAAAGATAGAAATAAAAATGGAGTATGAATTATTATAGATAAAAGCCTAAAAGATGAAATGGTAGACATTAAGAGGATAGGAGATAGAGTAATTTTAATTAAATTAGTGATAGATGAGGAGTTTATAAATATTTTAATGCTTATGCTCCTCAAGTAGGTTTAGATAGTATGACAAAGCAAAGCTTTCAAGAGGATATGGATGGACTAATTTAAGAAACTCTTACTACAAAAAAAATATTTATTGGAGAAGATTTGAATGGACATGTCGGAAAGTATAATATAGGTTTTGAAAGAGTAAGTGGAGGTTATCGATTTGGAGATAGAAATGAAGAATGAAATATTATTTTAGAGTTTGCAATGGCATATGATTTAGCATTAACCAATATATATTTTAAAAAGAAGGACTCTCATTTGATAATTTTTAAAAGTGGATATAATGTTAGTCAAATAGATTTCTTCTTTTCTTTACTAGAAAGATTGATTGAATGTTTTGTAAAGATTGTAAGCTTATACCGAGTGAAAGTCTAACTACATAACATAAATTAATGGTTTTGGATGTATGTATTTAAAAATGAAGAAGAAAGACTATAGGGTATAAGAATCCAAAGATTAGGTGGTGGAATTTGAAAGGAGAGAAACTAATAACTTTTAAAGATAGAGTGATGAAAGAAGGAAAATGAAATATAGATGGAGAAATTAATACCATATGGAAAGAGATGGCTAATAGTATTAGAAAAGTAGCTATAAAGGTATTAGGAGAGTTAAAAAAAAAGGACTATATAATAAGAAAATTTGATAGTGGAATGAGAAAGTTTAATTAACAGTTAAGTCCAAAAAAGTGTATTATATAAAACTGTCTAAATGTAAGAATAGAGAAACATATGAAAATTATAAGATGGTTAAGAAAAAAGTTAAAAAAGACGATACAGAAGACTGGATGTAAGACATGTGAGAAATTATATCACAAGCTAAAAACTATAGATAGAGAGAAAGACATATATAGAATTTTAAAACTAAAAGATAGAAAAATTAGAGATACGTTTTATGTTAAATGCATTAAAGATGATGATAAAAAAATTTTAGTTAAAAAGAGGGATCAAAGAAAGATGGAGAAGTTATTTTAATAAATTATTAAATAAAATGATATAGATAATTTATGATGCCCTACTAGCTTTATTGAAGATAAAGTTATGGTATATACCCGTACAATTAGGATATTTGAAGTAAATGAGGCTATAAAAAAGATGAAAATAGGAAAAATTATGGGACCAAATAAGATTTCTATAAAAATTTAAAAATATTTAGTTGATGCTAAAGTAAATAGGGTGACATTTATTTAATAAGATTTTAGAAACTAAAAAGATGTCTAATGAATAGAAGAAGAGCATTATAGTATAATTTATAAGAATAAAGAAGATATTAAAAAATGTTCTAATTATTGTCGTAACAAACTCATAAGTCATATTATAAAATTTTGAAAGAGTATAATTAAATATAGGTTGAGATGTATTACAAAAATATCAGAGAATTAATTTAGTTTTATATCAGAAAGGTTGACTATAGAAGCTATTTTCGTTCTTAGGAAGTTAATGGAGAAGTATAGAGAAAAAAATAGAATCTTCATTTTGTTTTTATTGATTTAGAGAAAGCATATGATAGGGTCCTGGAAAAAATCTTATGGTGGGTACTAGAAAAGAAAAGAGTACATGTTAGATATATTAATATAATAAAAGATATATATGATAGAGTAATTACTAGTGTAAGAACTATTAGTGGTAATACTAATGAATTTTCTTTTATAATAGGTTTACATCAAGGATCAACTCTTTGTCCCTATCTTTATACTTTAGTTATAGATAAACTTACTAAACGTATTTAGAATGATATTTAATGTTGCATGTTATTTGCAAATGATAGTATTAGTGGATAAAACTAAGGCTGAAGCTAATCATAAGTTAGAACTATGGCAAAATGTATTAGAATCTAAAGGTTTTAAATTAAGTAGAAGAAAAACAGAATACGTGGAATGTAATTTTAGTATAATTAAAAATAAAGATGAATGCCGAGTAGAAATTGGGGATCATAAAGTTATTAAAAATGATTATTTTCTGTATTTAAAATTAATTATTTATAAGAAAGGAGAGATTGAGGATGATGTTGTCCATAAGATTAAAGCAGATTGGATAAAATGGAGAAGTATAACTAGAATATTATATACCTGCTAAGTTGAAAAAAAAGTTTTATAGGACAGTTATAAGACTAACTATGCTTTATAACATGGAATATTGATTAGTTAGAAAAATATACGTATATAAGATGAATATGATAGAAATGAGAATGTTAAGATGGATGTGTAGTAATATAAGAAAAGGTAGGATAAGAAATGAAACAATTCGTAAAAAGATAGAGATAGCTCTAATCAAGAATAAATTAAGGAAAGAATGACTTAGATGGTTTGGATGTGCAACATAGATTTAGAGATAAATCTGTGCAAATGAGTGATTTGATATATGTAAAAGAAAAAAGAGGTAGAGATAGGCCGAAAATTATATGGAAGAAAGTAGTAAAGAAAGACCTAGAATCTTTGCATCTTATAAAAATATAACTTAAAATAGAGTTGAATAGAGAAAAAGGATTCATGTAATCACATGGAAGAAAGTAATAAAGAAAGACTTATAATTTTTACATCTTATAAAAAATATAACTTAAAATAGAGTTGAATGGAGAAAAAGGATTCATGTAGTCGACCTAAATTAGTTTGGAATTAAAGATTTATAGTTGTTGTCGTAGAATTTAATATAAAAATATATCATTTCTATTTCATAATATTGTGCAGATGTAATGTCGAAGGCTTAGAATTTTGTTACATAATGTTGTTAATGTATGATGTTGTTGTGTTATGCATGCAGCACTAATAGATCACACCCTCAAACCAATATTTTTGAAAACTTCTGCACCCTTTTAGTGCTCAAAGTTAAAATACATAACCAATTCAGCGACCACGATGCCTTCCATGAACGTTTTCCCACCATAAATTTCTCCCTCGATTGATTTCCTTCTCTTTTTGTTCATTTTATTTGAAGAAAGAGAGAGAAGGGCAAAAAGGGTAGTGCTGGCCAGATAGTGCAAGATAATTAGTTCGACTTCAGTTTGCTTGCAATTCTAGGGTTGCTTGATTATTTAGTTGTCAAACAGAAACTTCAAAGCATTTTTTTAAATAAAATAGAAGATAAATACAGAAAATGCTTTGTATTTTTATTTTTTATTTTTAGATTAGATAGCATAGAAATACATAATTATACACCAGAGAGGTTTATAAAGAGAAACAAAACCCTCCTTTTTTTTAATACAATTATATTCTATCCTATTTGCATATATATACTCCGATATATGACAATAAAGCTAAATGACTTTAAAAATGAGTTCTAGAACAATTTCGATTTATGGTTTCATAGCTATCACAGATGATGGTTGCCTATATGGTTGCCTATGTCTCACTCATAGAAATTGTATGGGTTAAGGTCACCTGAATATATTCAATGCCTAAGAAAAGATATAAATCCAGAACCTTGGGTACAACTTCTCCATGCCAAGCCTTAGGAATCTCTGTGCTGCATTCTTCTTGTGGTCTAGTGGCAAAAGCATCAGCACTTGTGCTTCTTTCATGTGTTTCTTGGACTGCACCACTTGTATGGATTGTAGGAAGAGTTGGACAAAAGAGCTAAGTCCCAAGTTACATCAATAGGACTGTTGTTCCAGAGAAAAGACATCAGGATCTATCCACTCTTTTTTTCTACCAAAAAGGAAGTGCGCCGGAGGAAAGCTGCTCGATTAAAAGAAGGTTGGATCAAAAGAAACATGGCCAACCACTTTATGACCACCCAACCAATTCATTCGTTGGGCTATAAGCTTTATAAAAAGAGGGGAAATACAGCAACTTTGTTTCTTTTCCACAGCCATGACATCCGATATAACTTGTCTCTCAAAAGTTGATGAGATGAGATTATATTTAAAGTCTGATTCCACGGCGCAGCAGCATTGCTTGCTCTACCTTTTCATGTTCGTAGATTCCTCTTTTGATAATAATCATGCATGCCTCCTCCTATTTCTCGCATGGTAGCACCAGCTTGAGCCGCAGCAACGATCTTTCATGGACATTGCGCAGCATGGATTCCTAAATATGGCTGCAGATGTTGTAAGGAATGTTCTGTGGGGCTGCTTGTTCCTTGGAGATGCAACCATGGTGGATCATCAGCTTTTTGACTATGTGGCTCTTCTTGAGATGAGATGAGTAAAAAATAAAAGCAAATGACTCGTTGAATGATGGATAACATAGGAAAAGATAAAAAAGAAAACGATCAATGCTACTTGTGATATTTTAAAATGATTAGAAAAGTATAAAAATGAGAGGAGAAAATGTGTCTAATCTGGCCAAACTTTGAGAATTTTTAGGCTCAAATTGATCGGGCCCTACATATAACTTCAAAATAAATAATTTTTAGTTTTAAAGTATTTTATATATCTTAGATTTGTAATCCATTGTGCTAGTTTTCATTCCATGAGAGCTTACATTGACTTTGAGTGGGAAGCGTTTGAAGCCAAATGCTCTTACAACCATTCCATCCTCACTATGTGTAGGCACGTAATTACATGGTAAACTTCTCAAAGCAAAAATAGCTTTAACTTGATTAATTTTTTTGGGTAATCTAATTCAACTTAAATCTCTTAAAAAATTAAAAAAATGATGAAAATTGGGTTTAAATCATCTTTTTCTCTCGTTAGTGAATCCAAATTGGGATTTAAAGTCTTTGTCTATTCTAGAGAGGTTTACTCTTATATAATTTGGATTGGATTTCTCTTCTAATTAAAAAAAAAAATTCAGCTTTTTTAAAATAAACATGATTAAAAGAAAGGATAAATTAGGTTTTATAAAATCAAAACTAAGGCTTAATTTGATAAGTGTAATTATTAAAATGAAGCACAAGCACCAAATATATCAAACTAAAGAGAAATTCAAGAGAATTAATATAAGAACAATTGAAAGTAATTGCAAGAAAATAAATGAGGAATAAAGTAAATGAGGTATAAGGATTTATAATGATTTGACACTTCTTGTCTATATTCATTCTTCAAGACTCCTTCCTAGAAATTCCACTAAATTAATCTTCTTTACTAGGTGAAGATCAAGTCCTTCCACCTTTCCTTTTCATAAGTTAAGGACGAACCCTCACAATTTCTTTTTATAAGCTTAAGAGGAACCTTCAACTCTCTTTTTCATGGGCGAAGGAGGAATCCTAACAATTCTTTTGGCTAATACAAGAAAAAGAAAAAATAAGAATTACTTTCTCAAGGAATGAAGATTTGTCAATAAAGCTATAAACTTGGATAAAGAGGATTTACATGAAAGGGTCAAAAATAATATTTTCTCAAGTATAAATCAATGGATTTTATCGCCAATCCATATATAAAATCAGTGCCAAGGTCTCAAATTTATAGAAAATCCTAAAACCAGCCGTTGAGACCCAAATCCCATTTGCAACAATTGAATTAAGTTGATTGTTGGTGTTGTTAAGTACCTAATCGATTGACCACTTGGGGTGGCCGGTTGATTGTTTGAGATTCAAAGTGTTCTCAAAAAAATTGATCGAGTGCTGGAGAACCATAATGCACTCAGAAAGTTTGGTTGACCACCCAAACACTTAGAGCCACTGGTTGACTACTCTAAGCAAAGTTTTAGATTTTTGTTTATTTTTCATATTATTTTTAATCCAAAACTCAATCCAATCAATTTAAATGGACCTTGAGCCTTATGTTATTTCTTGTATTATGTTTTACAATAATTATCCTTAGGAACATAAAAATTACAATTTGAAGCCTTTTCTTTGGATATTTTTGTGTCGATTGATATTTGATTATTCTTTGTTCTTTTCTAATTTGGATTTCTTGCATACTACATAAGCTCTTTATGAATCAAGTATGTGTTGAATGAAACTTTTCACTTATTTTTGTGTCTAAATTGTATATTGTATTTATCTACTATCATGAACTCAAGTATAGCATCGGTCCTTTAATCAATATTTTATTATCATCAAAACATGCATTATTGAACCCTTAGGTTCAAATGGTATTTCTTAATTTTTTTAAATATTAAAAATATCAACCATTTGATCTTAATATGATTGGTGCAAATGAATCATTGGCAACTGGTTCCTATCCATAATGTGTATGGCTAGTGTGATGAAAAAGTTAAACTTTATGGGCTATTTAAAATCTATGGAGCATGATCAATGTGGTAACAATAGAACTTTAGTGACAAAATCAATGGAACTTTAGGGACAAATATGTGGATGAAAAATAGAGGAAGAAGATGAAGAAACCTTATCATTTTATTTTGCTGCTTCTCACATGGATGATAACTAATAAACGATCAAACTTTACAAAGGGCAACTAACAATTTCATAGCATCTCTAGGACTTACGTTCATCCAGCTAGATACATCATATTGGGATCAATTTACAAAAGAGTAAAAGGGATTAAGGAAATATTTAGATCTTACTAGATCTATATGCAAAATTTCAAGTGTTGACTGCTAGTTTGGCATTCATGCCAAGCCATGCATCCATAGTGCCAAAGAGATGGCTCCCTTTGCCATTGGTATGGCAGAGGAAGAGGGGCACGTGTCGCCTCATACAGGAGAGAAGAGGAGGATATAATCTTCCTCTCTCTCATTCATGGTAAGAGCACCAAAGCCCTCTCTTTGGGTGCAAATCAATAAGAAATGAGTGGGTCCTAAAGATAAAGTGCAAGGTAAATGGATCAATTGATAAGTATAAGGCCTGACTCATGATGAAGGGCTATACCTAAATGAAGGGTATAGATTATGAAAAAATATTTTCTCTTATAGTGAGGTTTGCCTCTATTCGTCTAGTCTTAGCTATTGTAGCCCATTTAGATTTAGAGTCATATCAGATGGATGTCAAGACAACATTCCTCAATGAAGGACTAGACAAAAAGATCTATATAAATCAATTTATTGGCTTTGAAGTAAAAGGATAGGAGGGTAAAGTATGCCATCTGAAACGATCTATATATGGTCTTAAGTAGTCGTCTAGGCAATAGTATTTCAGATTTTATAAAGCCATTACATTGGTTGGCTTGAACATGATTAAAGAAGACTATTATGTGTGCATCAAAAAATAAGAAGATGGAATTCTGATTTTATCGCTGTATGTGAATGATATCCTTTTAACTAGGAATAATATGAGGATAATCAATGCCACTAAAGAGTAGCTATTCTCTATTTTTGAGATGAAGGACATGGAAGAAATGAATTATATACTCGGAGGAAGAATCCTAAGGAATCTAAGAAGTTTCTTAGTTTGTTTCAAGAAACTTATGTTGAGAAAATCTTAGAGCAATTCTATATGCACTATCTGAAACCCGTTGACACCCCAATTGAGAAGGGTTGTACTTTGAGCCTCAATCAGTACCCTAAGACATATGAGGAAAAAGAAAGAATGAGAAGGGTTCCCTATGCTAGTGCAGTGGAAAGCTTGATGTATGCTATATTGTACACTTGCCATGACATTAATTTGCAATTGGCTTAGTTAATCAATACCAAAACAATCAATACCAAAACAATCTGATGGGAAACCGTTAAAAGAATATTTTGTTACCTTTATGGTACTGCCAATCTCATCCTATACTATCAAGGAGAGGACTTGAGATTAAAAGGCTTCTGTGATGTAGATTGGGCTAGTAATAGAGATGAGCGAAAATCTACCTCAAGATATACATTTATCCTAGGAGGGGGAATTATCTCTTAGTGCAGCAAGAAGCAAAGTTGCATCACCCTCTCTATGATAGAAGCCGAATTGTCGCTTGCTCGGTGGCTGTTTAGAGGCAATGTAGCTGGAGAGATTCTCGAGTTGTCTCGAGGTTTTAACCAGTGTTCATGAACTTATTCAAATCTGTTTTGATAGCACGACCACGTTACAATACACTAAGGATTCAAAATATCATGATAGAACGAAACACATTGACATAAGATATCATTACATTCGAGACATGATCAAGCAAGGTGAAGTCATCTTTCAGCGTATCTTTACTAGCAAAATGATGGCTGATCCGTTGACTAAGCCTTGTACTAGAGATGTATTCTGAACCCATGTTAGGAGTTTGGGCCTACGTAGAAGTTGACTAACAAGGGTTGTACTTTGGATATTATTGAAATAAAATGTTTATTTCATTGTCTTTTATGATGTATTTCATAAATGTGATGATGTAAGGCATATGAATGTATGAATGTCAAAGGTTTAGATCAACTAACTCACATGGATGATCGTCCTAGCACTTTTGTGGTTAGCAAGATGAGACAAGATTGACCATAACTGACATTTGAGTAGTGACATTATGAAAAGATGCATGTGTTACGTAGAATATGAAAGGTGCATGTGTTGCATAAAAAGCTGCATGAGTTGCAGGAAATGTAGTGGGCCGCATGAGTTGCAGGTAATGCCACCTCAATTGGTATTGAGATGAGACTCAAAAAGAGTTAGATACAGAGCATGTTTAGTATGTCGACAAATCCATATAGAGCCTAATGAAACTGAATATGAGCATATGTGTGAGTGCTTAGGTTGGGCATTTTTGTACTGTTTGAACTTAAGTTTGTACGACTTTTGAGATTGATATGACTTATTAAGTAGAAGCTATATTGCAGCATGCACTATGTGTTACATGTGCTAAAGTTGATCATTCAAGGGGTAACATGATAAATTTCCTCTTTGTCACCATGTGAGTCTTAAAGACTGTGATACATCCCTAGACTTAAAACTATATCATGAAGTTAAAGTTCAAGATAACTCTCTCAGCCCTGTCATTTAGTGCTATAAAAAATATGGCTATATGAGATAATATTAGGAAGTTAATTAGACAAAGATGGATTAATATGAGTGTTCAAGAAAGATCATTCGGTAACACACTTTGAGTTTATGATTCATACCCTAAGCGATTATGCGCATAAGTTGCAAATAATCATGAATACAGACATCTGATTTAATGATTTCAAGTACTGCTCAGAGATAAGTCTCTTGAGGGGTTGAGAATACTTGAATTTGTGTAATCAAATTATCTATAACATAGATGAAATTGGATTCATTGTTAGTTAAATAGTAACTTAATGTAGGACTTTCACTACGTACGTTTTGTTAAATCGCATGCTTCATTAGTTGTACGAGGACAAAGATATACGTGAGATTGAGAATTTTACGTATTTTATAAATGCATGGAAGATTGTTGACCGTTGATTTGGCAATGATGCTAGGCCATATACCCAAGGTAGAATAAATGGCTTTCTCTGCCACTGGTACCAGAGAGTGGGGGAGGATTTAAATCCTCCTCTCTCTCGTGAGACAAAAATTAAATCCTCCCCTCTCTCGTGAGACAAAAATACAGGCAACCTCTCTTCCACTGCGCCTCCTCCTCTCTACGAGCCGCGTAGCTAGGGACGTGGATCTGTGGGGAACTTTCGTAGCTCCTCCACCGCTTGATGATCCAATCGGTAAGTCCTCATTGTTTCCGCTCCTTTTTATCTCTCTAAGTCTTTCTGGTGGTGGCCACGGTGGCTGTCACTCAAGAATCCATATGACGATATTATATGACCTTCTCCATAGACAAATATGAAATTTAAAAATGCATACAAAAAATCTTTTTTTTTTTTGGCTTAATTTGTAGGTACTCTCGTCATCTAGCTATATTATAGATGTACGGCTTCAGCAACCTATCGACGTGTAAAAACAAACACAGATCGAGTAAGCAATTGCAATTGGGATTGGTGCAGATTTACATGATTATGTTTGAGAACAGTTGCAGCTAATCCAAAAGACTATTCATATTATTTTTCTAGTCAAATGCTTGTGCCCACACAGGAGACCCAATGTTGTAGAAAAGAGATTTTCAAAGAGAGATATAGAAGTAATTTTTTTTTTTTTCTCAATATTGGTTGTTCGCTCGAGGGAGATCCCCACCTCAAGGAAGAAAGATGGAAGGGGGTTCCAAGTGGTAGTGAAGTCTTGTGGTATTAGATACAAGCGACATATGTTCAAATCTTGCCTTTACATCAATTTTATGTTCATAAAAATGATCAAATATATCGTCTTTTTCTTTTTTTTTTAAGGGAAAAAAGAGAGATTCGAGCTCTTGTACATTTTCTATAACTAACAACGTATTTGGAACATAGGTGGTGTCACGTGTATGATAAACAAGATGAGGGATATTTCCCTCCTCAAAGATTAGAAGGGTGGTGTTTCATATGATAAATATGATGAGAGATATTCCACTGCTCAAAGATTGGAAGAGCTTATGTAAGAATAAAGTTATTTTTTATTTTTTATTTTATAGTGATCTAATGATATAGTTTTAAGCTTGGTACATGTAGTTTCTCATTTTTCTATGAACTTACATTTTGAGGTTAACTAGATAGTTAATATGTTCACAAAGCTTAGATTTATCATGATTTTTTTTTATTTTGACTCAATCATCCTTTCATAACAAAGGCATAAGCAATATGTATGTTACGGCAGGACTCTTTTTGCCACTTCCTTACAAGTAGCCTTTTTTTTTTAATTAATGCTCACCAACTTTCGTAGATCCAAGTCGGTTAAACTTTCATTCATCCAATTCGGCTTTAATATCATTTGTAATATTTCAAGTTCATTTGCTGGCCTAATTAACTTATTAAACATGATTTTAAAAATTCGAGTACATATTAATTGGTAGTAAATGAACTTAAGTTATAAACTTCTCAAACTTTTCTTTTTTATTCATTACGGGATTACCTTGAGGTATTACACAATATGTGAAAGGAAGGGATAGAGGTGAGGAAAGATATTATTGATTGTTTGTTGTAGACTTAAAGACTTTGAAGTTAATTAGTTCCAGGATTTCGAAAGCCTAGCTATAAAATGAACTAGATATAAAGAAGCACATCTAGTGTTTATCAATGTGAAGTATGAGTTTGTTTAAAGCAATGTGCATAGTCTAATTGATTTACAATTTTAAATGTTTTGATTGGGGGGAGAGAAGGAAAAGATTCCTTTATCCAATATGTTCAACTTGAACCTTTTTTTTAAGAAAATATTAATAATAAAATAAGAATCTTCTCAACATTTGCCTGCTTGTTTGCAAGCATGCATTTCTTCAACATCTATAACCAATCTTGGTGCTTTTTCATCCATCATTGGATCTTCAATATTTTCATGCTAAAATCTCATATTATTGGCTGCTCCTCCGGCATGTTAGATGCTTCTCCACCCACTGCCATAGATAGTAAACCACTATTCATCTCTCTCTCTCTCTCTCTCTCTCTCTCTCTCTCTCTGTGTGGTCCCTCTACGTCCCTTCCTCTTCCTCCAATTTTTTTTTTTTTTAAAAAAATAATGTTTTAGATTTAGTAGTTTTTTTAGTTTCTCTTTTTTTTTATTTTTTTTTATTTTTATTTATCCGGCCATCTCCAAATCCACCAAGCTTCCATATCGATCGATACATTAACATTGTATCATATTTATATCATCGGATATAATAAAGACTAGTATATATATACGTATAACACGTCATATATCGCGTACGGGTATACGACCCCTTAACTTCGACCCTAAGGAAAACCGACATCGCACCCCACTACAGTAACATGCTACGTAAATCCATCAACTTCCAGGGGCTTTTGTCCGTACTCAATAGCGAAGTGCGCTAAAACTCGATCTTTTGAACTGCACCAAACAGCCATCACCACCTATCGGACCTCGATTTCTTCCTCCGCTTGCTCAATTCACCGGTGGGCCCTACCGTAAAAAGACAGTTTCCTGTTCCAAAACAAACAGTTGATTCTCAGAAATTAATTACGGCAACTATTCCCTGCCCTCGTACACGTGCTGAAGCCGTGCGTCAACGGCACCGTTAAAACGGCGTTGCGCCGCCGACTATTTAAGCGCCTCTCAGTCCCCGGTGGACATTACGCTGCGCTCCGTGTCCTCCTCACCCATGCCGTCGCCCGCCAGAGCCGCGCTCGCTTGGGTTCTCCGCCGACGCCGCCGCCGCCGTCGCCATCGCCTCCACCTACCCCCAAACCGTGGATCCTCCGCCGCTATATAACCGAGGTCTGCCGCCGGGACGACGATCGGAAGACGGGGGGAGTAGTTTTGAGGAGATCTTGATGAATAGAAGAGGCGGACGATGAGCGGCAGCGGAGGCGGAGGCGGAGGAGGGGCGGCGGGGGGATGGCGAGGGAAGGCGGAGGGGCAGTATGCGACGGCGAAGACGTCGGTGTGGTGGGACATCGAGAACTGCCAGGTCCCGAGGGCCTGCGATCCCCATCTGATCGCCCAGAATATAAGCTCAGCCTTGGCGGCGTTGGATTACCGCGGGGCCGTCTCCATCTCTGCCTACGGTGACACCAGCAAAATCTCGGCGGCCGTCCAGCAGGCGCTCTCCAGCACCGGAGTCTCCCTCAATCACGTCCCTGCCGGTAGAAGATCAAATTTTTAAACCCCAATTCTAATATGTTTTGGTCTGTCTTTGCTTTTGTTCTTCTGATAATTTAATAGCATTGATATTTGGATGATCAGTGTCTTCATGAATGTTTTGATCATGGAAAAGATTCTCTGAGTTGTATATTATTATTATTATTATTATTTTGATTAAAAAAACGCTTCCTTTTATTTTTCATAATTGATATAGCAATCTAATGGATATTGTTTCTGAGTTTCTTTATTTATATGATTTTCTTGTGTTTTCATTAAGCTTTTTTGGTTGGACTGCGACATCAGGGGCTTTGAATGCTCTGATCATGGAGAAGTTGCTCTGATTTCTCTACTTCTTGCTTTCTTTGTAGTTAATGTAATCATATCTTTCATTTTGTCCGTATAATTTGCAATTTGAATGCCACGCGTTGAAACATTATATCCTGTTTCTGGTAGACATGTATTTGAACTGTTCTAGCAAACATGCTTCTAACTGCAAATGAGCTTGCACAGGTGTTATTGGATGTAAGATTGGTCTGCCTTTAGATTATAGAGCTCATGTTCTTCTGCCACTAGAAAAAAGATCCATTCTTTTAAGTTACTTTTATATCAGTTGATGTGCATCTGCCTTATGTTCTAGCTTGATAAGTTTGTGCATGCCTGTTACATTTGCTGAGCCAAGTTTGATTCCGTTATGCGAAGCATGGCGTTTGGTTGTTCTGTACTCGATTTTGATTCTTTTGTATCAGTGAAAGGCATGTTGAAAGAATGTGCTACCAGGGCACGGTAATGAGCTACCCTATTATTCCTTTATGAGAACACACGGGAAGTGCATTTGATGGTTTGACGCGTGAGCTTCTTGTCTTGTGTTTGAATCTATTGCCTTTTTGCTTTCCTTTACTCAACGCGGTAGACAAGGAAACATTTTTCATGGTCTGCATGTATTCTAACTTCATCCACTTGGTTTATTCCTGATATTGGACGAATCTAGCTTATCTTTTATATGCTATTATTCATGTAAAGATTCTGTGGGGTGGTTGCTCATAGTCATAGTTCGTAGCTGCATGCAAGAACATGAATGCCTCTTATGCAAATCTCAGTTGCTACACGCTAAATATATACATCATTATTACTTAAGTTTATCTAGCTTTGTGCTAAAATGTGTTTTGAAAGTTAGTTTGATGATAAAAACAATTCGGTTGTTGTAGTTTTTATGTCTTCTTAGAAGGTTGGTTGCTGTTCTAGTTTTTGCTGTGACTTACTCGTTTTTGACTTGCTGTCGAAAATTTTTGATGATAATGCATTATTTTCAGATGACATGTTACAAGCAAGATTCCACCTTTTATTGCTAGTACCTTGGTCAAATATATATTTTTTTCTAGATGACAACTTGATACTTGTTCATTTTTAGTGCTTGCAGTTAAAACTTGTTTCATATCCAAATTTTGTGCTTTGGATTAGACTAGTTCAATAATTTTTCTGGGTTCATATTCAAATTTTTTGGTCCAGAATTCCATGTTACACTTTTGGAGGTCCAATTAAGCAGAATACAAATTCTGAAAGTAGTTAGAATATGCTGCTATTTAGATTTCATTGGACAACGATATTTGATATTTCATGCTTATATATTCAGTGAAGGATATGATATGAACTAAGTCAGTATGATGATTTTAAGATGTGAAGGATAAACTTTTAAAAGGATGTGGGGTACTTATATCCATGAATCTGGTTTATGAATGTGAATTTGGGATTTTTAAAATATCAGGGCATTTGAAATCTGCTCTGTTTTAGATTTGATTTGAGGAATAAATATTTGGGGAAAGATATTGCAAGGAGTTGATTAGAGATAATGATGGATAAAGATAAAATGAGCTATAAGTATTTACCAGCTATGCTTTATAAAAGTTTTAAAAGTTACACTGTAAAGTCTAAAGGCACAGTTGGTGTCACATGTATCTAAATGCAAGGGATGTTGTATGGGAAATAGACATGTGTGATCAAGGCTTGCAATCTTGGTTCTGGATCCCATACCAATACCATGGGTGATCAAGGTATGTCTCTTGTACCAAGTATCAGTGCTAGTATAGTATGATACATCTGGTATGAGGTAATAAGCACTAGTATTGTGAACCTTGTGGGTGATGATTCCAATGCTTACGCTTCAGATTATATGCTTAAAGATAATAGGAAAGGTTTAATAGGAGATTCCTTTCCTTTAAAGAATGAATGGGTGGTAAAAGGTAACGTTGAGTCCTTTTTGTAATTATATTTCTATTTAAAGAAAGACTTGGTTATGTTGAATATTTTGGCTCTAGCAAGAAGATCATCTAATGTGACAGAAGCTTGCAATGCATGTGAACTCTTTACCCCTACTGCTAAATGCTCTAATTAATATAATGTTGTGATTGTTGGTTATAAGAAGTTCATTGAGTGCTTATAAGGCAATACATACATTTTAGCAGCTAACCTTTGTTGATTGGAGTCAGAGATGTTGCATCTAAGCTGGTCATTATTGATCTCGTACATTTTTGGTTAAATACAGGATTAGGGTGGTTTACTGAAGCTAGATATTTTGTTTGATGGTAATGATTGCTGCCCAATGAGGGACTTGAGAAGGATGAGTTGCATGCAGAAATGCACTTCTCTTGTAAGGCAGGTGGTCTTCTCTATCTCTTTTTCAACATTAGGATCTTAGTAATGGAAATCTCCTATTGAGGGTAATACACCTGCTTCAAAAGTTTCTTGGAATCTTGAAGCTGCACCCCCTTCCTAAGCATATTCATATTAAAAGTATTTTTAAAGTGCATGCTTTCCCACTTCTCCACCTGCACCCACTTCCGCATTTGCATCCAATTCAAGCAACTAAGATCAGGACATCATCATTATCTTATTAATACGGAAATGCTATAAGTTGTACTTGTTCTTCAGATGTCTTCTTGTTTGTCAATTTTTAAGCTTTTGTTGATGTAGTATGAGCTAATTGTTTCAAATGTTTGTCTAGCTCTCTTTTTTCCTTTGTTTCAGTTTCAAGAAAATAGTTGTATGTTTTATGGCCTCTTTAGTTCTTTCTTTAAATATCTCATGAACCAGTTTTAAGGATTTTTAATGTGTAAAGTAGATCTCAAATCAACCCT
The DNA here is from genome assembly GCA_017589505.3 of Metroxylon sagu. NCBI lineage: Eukaryota > Viridiplantae > Streptophyta > Magnoliopsida > Arecales > Arecaceae > Metroxylon > Metroxylon sagu. The sequence continues at coordinate 107,761 of JACVBY030000617.1, forward strand.
GACATTCACGTTGTTGATCTTTTTCCTCTTTCTTTTTCCTTTTAAACAAGAGTGTTGATGCCACTTCTTTATTATCTAAGAAATGATTGGTTAACATACACCTAAAACATTCTCCCTGTTGATCTTATTTTTGTTGGATTACCTCGTTCACTTGTTCCACCAATGTCTAAGGTATCCAAGGGGAAAGTGATATCACCCATGAAATCATTTGAATTTTTATGAGCATTTTTGGTTTCCTTTCGCATAAGGCTATCCTTAGCTATATGAATGGTCTAGTTAGGAAGTTTTCCTTATATAGTATATTCCGTCATGTTGTTACATGCAGAACCATGCATTTTGTTTTTTTGTTGTTTATGATCCCTTGTTGACGTGACATTATTGAAGAACCCATCCATACTTTTGCTTTGTTATATTGCTACAGACTTAAGTTGGAATATAGTGCATTTGCAACCACTTTGTTTTCCCAGAATGTTATTCTCTATGGTCTTTAATTATGTAGCACATGCTAGCATTTTTTTTGGGATTGGAGATGTGATGTAAGGAACTTCAACTCAACCCCCTTTCACAGAATTCTCTGTATCTCATTTTAGTTTTTGTTCATATTGTAGTTCATTTGAAGAAATGAAGTAATTCATTTTCTCTAGATCATGGTTTAAAGTCTCAGTACTGGTATCTGGTTGGGTGCCATATGGTATATGGTTGGGTGCCATATGTTGTTACATATTGCACATGGTATAAAATGTGTTGATACTGAGGTGTTCCTAAGTACTGGTTTGTCACTAGCATGGTATGGCTGGTGTGGACTGGTACTTAAATCCTTGCCTCTAAATCTTATCTTTTTCTGTCTGTGTGTTCTGTTGCCATGGATTACTTGAGGTTCTGATGATGCAGTTCTTGTTCTAAACCCATTTTAACCCCTGTTATCAGCCAGTAGTAGCTGCTAGCATCAGATACATTTCTGGAGCATCCTATTGATTCTTACCAACTTCCAAACCAAATTTGGTATATATTCCTATAATCCTATTGTAGTTTTCAGGCTTTCAGTTTATCTGTGCTTCATAAGATATCCTATGCCCTGTCCTCTTGAGCTTTACTTTTCAGTGTTGTGCTGATAGGGTTCTTAACATAATGCAGGTGTCAAAGATGCAAGTGATAAAAAAATTCTGGTCGATATGTTATTCTGGGTTGTTGACAATCCTCCACCTGCAAACTATTTGCTTATTTCTGGTGATCGTGACTTTTCCAATGCGCTCCATCAATTAAGAATGAGGAGATATAATATTCTTCTAGCACAGCCACCAAATGTATCCCAAGCACTTCTTGCTGCTGCAAAGAGTGTGTGGCTCTGGAAAAATCTTCTGGCAGGAGGGCCACCATTGTCAGAGTCCCCTTACTCAAGTAATGCATCCAATGGAAGTTTGTCGGGTATGGAGACATCAAAAAAAAATATCGCAGATGTTGTGCGGACATCACAGCCCATAGATACTCCTGCTGCTAGCTCGCAGTCTGGAAATCAAAATTGTAGAAATAAAGCTGATAACCGATACAAAGGAAAGCAGGTTATAAGGAACCCAAACCCAAGTCAAACAAGTAATGACACTCCAAGAACACCTAGCAATGAGTGTAAGCAGCATCAATCTGGAACTGAAGGTCTCACGAATGGAGCATCCAATAAAGGTACTCTGAAATGGACTAAGAAACAGCCAAGTCAAACTTCTACTTCCATGACATCGAGTTCTGAAGTCAAGGAAGGTGCTCAGTTGAACCATCCAGGAAATAGTTCCTTCCCACAGCCATCACTTCAAAAGGCATCGTCCACTGAATCTAGTCATTGTCATCAAGCGGAGACAGTTCATGCTAAGGAAGGTTCTAAGTTCATCGGAGCCAGCAAGCCCATCACAACAAGTGGGCTTACTCCAGATTATGGTACTCTGAAATGGACTAAGAAACAGCCAAGTCAAACTTCTACTTCCATGACATCAAGTTCTGAAGTCAAGGAAGGTGCTCAGTTGAACCATCCAGGAAATAGTTCCTTCCCACAGCCATCACTTCAAAAGGCATCGTCCGCTGAATCTAGTCATTGTCATCAAGCGGAGACAGTTCATGCTAAGGAAGGTTCTAAGTTCATTGGAGCCAGCAAGCCCATCACAACAAGTGGGCTTACTCCAGATTATGGTACTCTGAAATGGACTAAGAAACAGCCAAGTCAAACTTCTACTTCCATGACATCGAGTTCTGAAGTCAAGGAAGGTGCTCAGTTGAACCATCCAGGAAATAGTTCCTTCCCACAGCCATCACTTCAAAAGGCAGCGTCCACTGAATCTAGTCATTGTCATCAAGCGGAGACAGTTCATGCTAAGGAAGGTTCTAAGTTCATTGGAGCCAGCAAGCCCATCACAACAAGTGGGCTTACTCCAGATTATGGTACTCTGAAATGGACTAAGAAACAGCCAAGTCAAACTTCTACTTCCATGACATCGAGTTCTGAAGTCAAGGAAGGTGCTCAGTTGAACCATCCAGGAAATAGTTCCTTCCCACAGCCATCACTTCAAAAGGCATCGTCCACTGAATCTAGTCATTGTCATCAAGCGGAGACAGTTCATGCTAAGGAAGGTTCTAAGTTCATTGGAGCCAGCAAGCCCATCACAACAAGTGGGCTTACTCCAGATTATGGTACTCTGAAATGGACTAAGAAACAGCCAAGTCAAACTTCTACTTCCATGACATCGAGTTCTGAAGTCAAGGAAGGTGCTCAGTTGAACCATCCAGGAAATAGTTCCTTCCCACAGCCATCACTTCAAAAGGCATCGTCCGCTGAATCTAGTCATTGTCATCAAGCGGAGACAGTTCATGCTAAGGAAGGTTCTAAGTTCATTGGAGCCAGCAAGCCCATCACAACAAGTGGGCTTACTCCAGATTATGGTACTCTGAAATGGACTAAGAAACAGCCAAGTCAAACTTCTACTTCCATGACATCGAGTTCTGAAGTCAAGGAAGGTGCTCAGTTGAACCATCCAGGAAATAGTTCCTTCCCACAGCCATCACTTCAAAAGGCATCGTCCGCTGAATCTAGTCATTGTCATCAAGCGGAGACAGTTCATGCTAAGGAAGGTTCTAAGTTCATTGGAGCCAGCAAGCCCATCACAACAAGTGGGCTTACTCCAGATTATGGTACTCTGAAATGGACTAAGAAACAGCCAAGTCAAACTTCTACTTCCATGACATCGAGTTCTGAAGTCAAGGAAGGTGCTCAGTTGAACCATCCAGGAAATAGTTCCTTCCCACAGCCATCACTTCAAAAGGCATCGTCCACTGAATCTAGTCATTGTCATCAAGCGGAGACAGTTCATGCTAAGGAAGGTTCTAAGTTCATTGGAGCCAGCAAGCCCATCACAACGAGTGGGCTTACTACAGATTATGGTACATCATGTCCTGAATTCCCCATGAACAATGGAAAATACTTACCAAACTATCATCAGACCCATTATCCTCAACCGTTAAAGCCTAGTGATTTACTGCCTCCACAAACTAATATTGCTTCTGGTAATTTGTCTGCAGCAAATTCTCAAAAGCGGAGTTCTTATCCACCACCAAGCAAGCCTAGAGGCCCACCCTCCACTTCACCGCAAACCTGGCCAAGTGGTTCATCCTCTACTTCAGGACCTTCAGGTAGTCCATTGGATTTTAGTAAGCTTAATATGCCTAAATATCCTGGTAGTTTTCACCATAACAGTCCATCTCTTCAGCAAACCCCAGAGCGGAGCATGGCTTGTGTGATGGAGCATCCTAATTCTCTATACCATGTGAAGCCTTTCTATTCTGACCATATGTACAGACCTCCACCTGTCCCTGCCATGCACAGCAATATATCCAGTAATGGGATCTGGGGTGCCCCAGGATGCCCAGCACCACCTATTGAGGTCCATGATCTTATAGGAAACATTCTACGTGCCTTGCATATATTAAAAACTGACAAAATAGCCCCAACAGAAGCTAATATTGCAGATTGCATTCAATATGGGGAGATGAATATACAAAGTTTTAATGTTAGGATGGCTCTTGACTATGCCATCCAGCATCAGTCTGTTGTGATGCACAAGTTAGGAGGTAACGTGCCATTCTTTATTGGAAAAAATGATGCATTATGGAAATGTGTGAATGTGATGGATGGTAATGCAAAGCATCCAAAAGAAACATGGGATGCAATTCAAAAATTTCTTTCTTCAAATAAAGGACTTTTTGCACTGCAGACCTCACAATGCAGGTAAGTAATACTAAGTTGATGTTTGTGCTGTTCCATTCAGTATTTTTACCATTGTTAAAGGTGCTTGCCTATTGTATGCAGGTATCAGGTTGCCACTATACTGAAGAAATGGTGTTTGAAACATCTTATTTTGGGTGATATTCTTCAGATCTTGCATGTCGTGATCATGGTAAAGAAATGGATCATACCTCATTCTTCAGGTTGGCAGCCTTTGTCTTTTAACATATCAAGTTCAGATACAAATGCAGATGCTGGTGCCAGTGCCAAACCTTGATATAATTCTCCTAGTCGGATAGGAGATGATCTGAAGCTAGCTTTAGAGTGGAAAGGCTTGAGGAGTAGGGATCGTTTCAATTTCTCATAATAAAATGTTAAAGTTAGTATAAATGGAGCAAAAGATAGCTGTGCGGTCCTATAGTTAAAGTGTGATGCCATCGAAGCAGATTACTTCTGTATTCCTTGCTGTTGGTGGTGGTATTAGAGTGGAAAGACTTTGGAAGGAGGAATGTTTTAAAAGAAAGGGGTATTGGAATCTATAGTTTATCCTTCCTCCGGAAGGTAACTCCTGTGCTTGCAAGGGCTGTGTTGAGGCCATGCAATTTTTAGGCACAAGTGATGCAGTTGCATCACTTAAAGCAAAGTTGTACCATTTGGACATGGAGAAAATACAGTTAGGCCAATATAATTGTAGGCACAGGCGATACGGTTGCATCACTTCAAGCGAAGTTGTACTATTTGGAGATGGACAAAGTACAGGAATACCAGAAAATAACTTGTGGTCATCGAATGACAACTGGCATCTACGCATATCTGAATGTTATGGAATGTTTTGGATATCATACTCCTTGTGCTTGCTCTCTTTTGGTGGTAATGATATAATCATTGGTAGAACATTGGCTAATTGAAGTTGTCATGGTAGGGGACTGGTTTGTGTTGTTGGCTTTGGCAAGTCATTTGATGCAATATCTGGTATATCTTGCAGAGCATGCCTGTGAAGTTCTAGCTTGGTTGTTCAGCATTGCTACAATGTGAACTTGAATGAAGTCAACATTCTGTGTTACGTGTGAAGAGGTGTAATTTAGTGGCCTCCAGCTGGCTTTCAAGGGAGTTCTAGCAAGGCTGCCTGTTCAACAACAGCCCTTGGCCCCTCAAAGCATAAGCCTATAGCTAGTAGGTTGATAGGTGATAAGTTGCAGATTAGCATGGACGCCCTATGACAAGCTGTAAGATCCAACTACTTTCTATATAGAATGGATCCCATAATAGTAAGTACATACCATAGTTAACAAGCTCGTCATGGCAAAGCATGTGACGGACGGTTTGGACAAGCTGTCTATTCTTCTCCCTTAATACAAAAGCTCAACTTAAGCTGTGGATAGATTTTTTATCCATCATACTAGGCTATCAAGTTTAAGTTTAAGAATCCTCTTTTAAGGGGCTATCTCTTCATCTTTCATTTTATATTTTCTCTATTAGAGAGTATAGCTACAAGGCTCACCATTAGCCATCTTCATCTTTCCTTATTAATTTGAGCATTGGAGGATCTTTGCCGAGTTACCCTTGATGCCCATTATGTTCTTCCTTTGTCTATGTAAGTGCTCAATCGAAGATGCTCAAGCTAATTTGTTAGGTCGGATCATCTCTCTCGCTTTTGACTCACTAATCTTTTTCATCATCACCATCATTCTCGATGATTCTCGAAGTAGAGCCTTGGTTGACTCAATTTGAGTGGCATCATATTAGCTCTGTATGTAGGAATGAAGAAAAAGTTATACAACTCAAACTTAACAAGAAAGCTTTCACCAACAGTAATGTTATTGTTCGAACTGGGTTGAGGATTAGATCTTCCTTTTTACTCTTTCTAGAAGCATAAGAGCGTGCACAAGGAGGTTTATAAAGCTTATATCATATTGTATTCAAAAATGGCCCGAAGGCCTTACATCAGCTTGTTGAAGCAGGATTTATTCAAAGAAAAGAAAAAAGAAAAACAGAAGAAGAACAAGGAGGAGAAGAAGAGAAAAAGAGAGAAGTGGGAAGAACTATATGGATGTCGAAGAGGTCGGTTCCCACCTCTCCAACCACCACTAAGGCCCCAAGGTTGGGCTCTGATGCCATCCTGACCTATCTAATAGTTATAGAAGTAGGCTTCTATGCTAAAGAAGGCCATATTATTTATGTATGCAGGCATAATCAAAACAGCTCCACTACATGGGAGGAGTCACAAACAGCTCTCTCTTGTTAGGACCTCTAATTTTTGACACATCCTTAGTATTGCCACTTGCTACTGCTTGAATGTAGCTTGTAACCCCTAGACTTTGGGGTTTTTAGGCAACCACTCTAGCTAGTTTATATTATCAAAGCTTCCTAAGAAAGAGAAGGGCTTGGGAACTAGACATCAGAGCCCTCCTCTCCTTAAATAGGGCCAAGATTGACCCTAGTTAAAGGAGGTTTTGTTCAATAAAACCTAAATTAGATTATGCATCTTTCATTTCAATTGAGGTAATAGGGTTTCAAGGCTTGCAGGAAGTGGCATATGGTGGGTTTCAAATCATTATAAAGAAGTCAAAGAGCTGTCACATGGTCTCCAACCATAGGGATAAGATAAAAGTAATGTAATATGTGGTTAAGGCATTAAAGCACACAACCATTCTCAGAAAGGTGCACATTGAATGCTCTGCCTTAAAACTTGCTTAACCTTGAAGATGAACTCGGTGCTTTGAGTTAGCCAAGGTAGGTTAGGTCAAAGAACTCTATTGCTAGATTTGCTTGGATAAACTCTATTTGCCAAAAAAGAGTAAGTTTGCTTTGCTAGATAGCAGTCCTGTTTGAAAGAACTCTTATTGGAAGAAAAAATAGATAGGTTATCAGAAGACTATCCAGAAAAAGTTTTTTTGCTGAGAAAGAGAAGAAGGTTCGCTTTATTAGAAAGCCGATCTACTTGAAAAAACTCTCCATAGAAGATGGAGTAGATTATCAGAAAATTATTTGAAAAAACTCTCCTTATTGAAAAAGAGGAAGCCATCTCAATAAAAGAGCCGACTTGCTTGGAAGAACTCTCCTTAAGAGAAAGAGAAAGTAGATTATTAGAAAACTGCTTAAAAAAATTCTTCACTAGAAAAAAAGAGGTCTTCTTTATTAGAGAGCCAATTGTTAGCCTTCATACCATCATCTACCTTAGCGGAACCGCCTCGACTATGAATGATATGGGGTGCAAGAGTATTTTCGTATTTTATATTTTGCATCTTTCTAGTGATGACTTCTTTTTTTAGATGATGTGAGAAATCTCTTGGAAACTTGGAAAAGTTGGAAACTGGGTATGATATCAATCACAATGTATATAAGACTCAAAGAGTGGTACATTGCATAATATCAACCATAAAGCTAGTTTTTTACTTGTATATATTCTTGATTCCTTGCTTTTAGCTGAACATATGACTGCATATACATACCAAAATAGCTGACAATTCAAATAGAGTAATTAAGTTATAGAATGGCTTCCCCCCTCAGCTTGGACAAGCTTAATAGAAGAATCCCTTCTAATAAATCAAACACTTGCTTTATTTCTTTTCACAAATCCATCAAAATAATCTTCAACATACTACAAGGAGAGGGCCTCCTAGTAACAATGACACCATTACTTAAGAATAATAGTTTATGTCATGGTTGCCCTTATCTTTTGCATTTATGGTTAAAGATATACTTTAGTGGATCTAAAAAAATTTAGTAGTGAAGTCTAAAGCTTGCCTTATAATATCATTAGGGATATTATTATATTAAGTTTCAATGCATCAAGGGACGAAGGCCTCCAAGTAATAATAACACCATTACTTAAAGAATTACAACTCATGCTATGGCTGCCCTAATCCTTTGCACATAAAGATAACAATATAGGCTCACAACTAAACATTCAAAAATTCATCCAAAAGAATGGAGCAATGAAGTTATTATCTTCCGTTAACATAGACAAACTAACTAGAAGAATCCCTTCTAATAAATCAATCACTTGCTTCATTTCTTTTCACAAATCCATTAAAGCAACTTTCAACATACCATAAGGAGAAGACCTCCAAGGAACAATGACACCATTACTGAGGAATAATAGCTCATGTCATGACTATCCTAATCCCTTGAATTTATGGTTGAAGATAACTTCAATGGATTTGAAAAAAATTCAATAGTAAAGAGTAAAGCTTACCTTAATACATTATTGGGGATATTAAACTTATAACACTAATTTCCAGCAAATGGGCCTCGAATCAATTGAAAAAATAGCATGGAACTCAACCAAAGTATTCTTGCATTGTTTGAAAATCAACTTAATTTTTAAGTCAAACATGATATGAACCAACATCAATGTAGCTGACTACAAGGTAGTAATATATTAATTATTATATATCCACAATGACAATCATATAATAACTAATAACCGACATCATAAGTCTATAAGACTATAACAAAATTTATAGCCAAGTGCTGAAAAGCCATCAAATTATCAATGAGAAATGAAGGACATAAGTCGAAACTATCAAATCACCACTCACATCAAAGAAACAACTAATTCCTACGTCAGTTCTCAAATTTCTTCAACTCCAACTCCTCAAGTTTAGGAGAACCTAGAAGCATAACATTGAAATAATTAGCAAAGAAAAATAGTAAAAAAAAGAAAAAATACAAATAGCAGAACTTGTTCGAGCATTGAGTTGTTTGGTCTTTGTGATTGAGACTTGAGTTTAAAACACCTACGGAATCTTCTAACTTAGGTTTCAAAGTATCTAGAATGAGAAATTATAAAAACTAATGATAGTTAATAATAATAAATATAATCACTGTTATGAAATATATACCTTTCTTTTCAAACATTCAATCTTGAGTATAAATCAAAGCCTCCACAATTTCTAATTTAAGTGAACTACAATTTTTATCAAGAACTCTTCCTTTAATATTAAAAGCAAATTCAAAAGCCATAGTGAATATGAGAATACTTAGGATATCACATGCCATAAGAGAAAGTTCAAGATATCAAATTTGATTAGCTTTCCAAAATTCAAGGACATCCAACTTTGTTTTTCTATCCAGTCTTGGTTTATCCAAGTATAATTTGGTTGTAACTTCTCAGTAGCAATTATAAATTCAAAACTTTCCCATGTATAATCATAAGTGTACTCTCAGAATAACAATTTCTGTATAACTTCACATAACAAAACTTTATAAATTGTATCTTATATCGAGGATCCAAAATGACCACTATGGCTAAAATTAAGTTATGGTCAAATCAATACTTTTCAAACTTTTAATACATCTGCATTATCATATTTTGCATAAAAGGATTTATGTTTTGTATTTCTTGTCTCAAAGCAAGCCCAATCATAAAAACTTAAAGAAAAATGCAAGTTTAATATAGGGCATTTAACTCTTGAGGATATCAAAGTCGCATCATAAAACACACTAAAAAGGCTTACAAATATTTTCTAGTCTAATCTACTCCTTTAAATAAGTGATGTTTGTAATTAGAATTACTTAATTACAAATGAACAAAAGCACGATGTAAAAAAGAAGGTACTTTCAAGCATAAAAAAAGCTGAATTCTATCTTATAATGAAATATTGCTTCAAGCTTTTTCTATTATCCAAAGAAACTTGTTCAATACATTCTAAAATTTTTTGTTTTCTAACTTATGAATCTTTTACATGTTTAACACTTTCATAAATTTTGAAAATAACTTCATCTATGTTCTTTAATCCCTCTTGTATAATTAAATTAAAAATATGAGCATAACATCAGACATGAAAGGACTCACCATAAGAAAAAAGTATATTCTTTAAATTGAGTTGGATCTCCAATACAACAACAAAAACATCATTTATAGAAGTATTATCCAAAGTCATGCAATATAATTTCTTTTTGATTTCCCATTCAATCAAAAAATTATAAATTATTTCATATAAAAATATTCTATTATGTGGAGGAGGCATGAGATAAAAATCTTTTTTTTTTTTTTTTGATAGTACACATTCTTCATTAATAAAATGTGCAGTTAAATATAAATATCTATCCATAATAACAGAAGTCCATATATCGAACATTACGCTTATTCTAAAAAGAATTGAGTGGAACATAATTCTACCTTATTTTCTTTATTTTTGAATAATTTTAAAAAATCAGCTTTTGTAGTATTTCTTGAGAATAACTTAGCATCCTCACAATCTAAGCAAACAAAGCTCCTAGACTTTTATATTCAACAAGCTGAAATGAAATGTCATACTTAATAAGTAGTAAATATTAACAATTAACAAAAATTTTTAAGTCAAATTTAGTAGAACTCATGGATATAGACCCTTTAGACTTGGATGGGATCATTTGTTCGACTCCATGATTCTTTCTACAATTTTGAACATCATTTTAGATCATCTGTTTCAATCTTTTTACTAATTGGATATTTCACACCACAATTTTTGCACTCATAGCATCTTTGTTTACATGAAAATACATATAATAGGTGAAGTTAATTTTCTTTACATTTGACAGGCTTGGAGTCACCAGCCATCTCCATAACAATTAGTTATAAAAATAGCATCTTTTATTTTTGTTAGGATAAAATCCTCTCGAGATGTCAACGAGAGAACTTCTTCTTGCACTACCATTATTTATGATTAGAGTGATGGCCATGATTAGATACCAGTGAAGCAAGTTTTAGCAGAGCCTATCCAAGCATAGGCTGATTATCCTATCACGATGATTTGCAATTGACATGACAGCCACAATTGGATGGATCTATGCCTATAATGGATGGTCATGGTTGGAGAACTAGATAGCTCTAGTTCATATAAGAACTTGAGAGTACTACCTCATCTTTATTTGTTCCATTCTTCATAATAAAATAGTATTTCTTTCTAAATTTGAAATTTTTGTATTGGATTCTCTCAAAAAATATTGTATGGTCTGAAAAATAATTATTTTTAATTGAAAAGTGATTTGTAAAATAATGTCATTAGTTTTTTGTTATTTTCCATTTATAAAATTATTATGGCAATCATTATTTTAATATTAAAAATTTAAAAATATATTATAAAGTAAATAGTAGGCATTAAAATCATCATAATAGTTAATAACAATTTTGTGGGATTTTCAAAATAGAATAACATTATTATTGAAACCTTGCAAGCGGTTAAGATGTTGCAGGTTGAATTATTGTCTCAACCTAAGGTTGTTTTCATCTCCGCAAGAAGATTGTTCAAATTCAAACATTTGTTGCTATCAAATGGCATGAATATAACTTAAAATTTCTCTTTACTTTCACCTTTTTTGCAGAAAATATTAAGAGTTTTATACACACACGTGTAGACAAAATGCTCTTAATGCAGCCTTAGCTACGCATTTTTTGTCTCATACACATGGGACTCGCCTATTTAAGGCCTTATATGGGATAGTGCTGAATAGACCAATAACAGTTATTTTTCACCAACTATATAAGGTAGCTGGATTAACAGCTATTACTAACAAAGCCTAAGCAAAAAAAAAAAAAAAAAGGTTTTCACTTTTAGTGCAAGCCTATATATTGGTGACATTGCATCCTACGCCTTGACTTTCGGTCGCCAAGGCTTTCAACTTGCAATTTTATTGAATCTCACCGATAACCAAATGGTTTCAATATATATTTAAGAAAAAAATTTATTGGATTTATTACTTAAATGCTGAACCATTGAAGAGAGCTAGCTAGTCACCCTTCAGGTAATTTGTATATTTTCTAATTTCACCAAAACTCTAGGCTTTCACTTTGACTCGAGTACTTGCAGCAGCTTAGATATGATTTTGTGAGGTCTAATAAGTGATTAATTACTTTCTCATATGATATTCCTTTGCAGTCAAAGCTAATAAGTGATTAATTACTTTCTCATATGATATTCCTTTGCAGTCAAAGCAGTCTAAACACATCTTATACTATAGAAGACTTAAATATTAATGTCGTCCTCCTGAAGATGAAACAACCTATTTGACCTGGTTGTCTTCTTTTACTTTTGATTATTCTATGGTTTCAATTTTAGTGCTCTTCCTGACCCTTTAGCTCCTTAAACCCTGATCTTGAGGAGACGCCCTTAACTAATACACCGTGTCCACAATTTATTGTATTAAATGTGAAGCTTGCACCTTAAACTAACTCAAGCCATATTCCTTCTTTTTTGTTAGGAAGTTAAACTACCTCTTAGCATTTTAAGTTTGACAGAAGTCTTGCAGTTCTCAATTTACATTGATCTGGATGATCTTGCATAATCTTGGGATACCAAGAACCATAGAGCAATTAGGTCCTGGCAATCCAGGTCATGGAAAGGACAGACGGGACAGACCAAATCTTTTTCCCCCCAACTCAAACCCCTGCCATTAAGCTTTTCAGCCCATGCCTAACTGATAAATAATACAACATTTAGTAGTATTCTGACTCCTCTTTTTTTTAATAGAAAATTTACGTAACATGGAGATCAAAGAGCTCAGGATGATATAATCACTAACTCGGCAAGTTGTAGTTCCAAATATATAAAACATGTACAGTTACAGCCTCTAAATCAATAAAAGATCATAAATTGGATTAATTTATTACATTATGTTTTCTTTATTGGATTGATGTTTTGAACAGATCGAAACAATCCCAACTAGAGCTCCAACCTGCAGATCTTGTACAACAAGCAATCTTGACAGCACCAAAACTGATGAAGCGTAAAGACCTACATGTATATAATTTTAACTTCTAATTCCAAGCTTCCCTAAATTCCGAGGCAATACAACTATAAATCTAATATATCAATCGTCTAAGTGCTAAATGAGGCAATGGCATCCATCTCCTCTTGCAAAAGAAGAGCATCAACGAAAACATCTAGGCTCTCTCCTTCCATGACATCCTCTATAGAATGTTGAGTGATCCCAACCCTATGATCAGTAACTCGACCCTGGGGAAAATTGTATGTCCTGATTCGCTCAGACCTGTCACCACTTCCAATCTATTGAAGGCATCAGAAATCATGTTGGTGAGTCAATAGCAATGGAGAGAATGCAGCTAAAACTGCCTACCTGCTCTGCTCGAAGTTTTGACCTGCTTGTTTGAAGTCTAGACCTCTCCATTTCATAAAGCCTTGCACGTAGCACTTTAAGCGCCTTGGCTTTGTTCTAAAAGAGAAAGGGAAAGAAATTACACGAGTCACCTCTAACTCATCTGTTATGCTACAGGTCTTTAGCCAGGAGCAATTACAAGTCAGACTGAAAATTTGCTTAAGAAATTGAAAAGAGCATCAAAGTGACTCATATGACATTCATCTGGACCAAGGTACTACTTATTTTCATGCCAGCACAGTAAGAATATAGTATGAGAGAACTGCATGAAATGCCATCTCTTACTGAGTGTTGTGATCTTTCATCTTGTATCGCCACTGTTATTCCTGTTGGAATGTGAGTAATCCTAACAGCACTATTTGTGGTGTTTACAGACTGACCTCCACACCCACCAGATCTGTATGTATCAATTTTCAGGTCTTCATTACGCAACTGGACATCAACCTGCAGAGTGGTTGATGGGAATGTCATTTATATCTAGTCAGATCATTTTGGTGAAACATATTAAATCCAGAAAGATTCAAAAGAACTTTTTTAAAGGGAGGGGAAAAGGCATAATTGAAAAGGATGCATCAGTTTTAACAATTACCAAGTCTTAACAAAGAATGCCCTATAGATGATTCAGCACAATTGAACATAATCTATTAGTGGCAGCTCATGGTCTATCCTGATAGCAAAGCTGGATCGCAGAAATTCTTTATGTACGAAGGCATTGTTGAGAAACAAAATAACAAAGCAAGATGCATATTCACAGAATTACGTGGACAACAGTAAGAAACTCTAGAAACCTTAAAATTCATCGTTAACTCCGAAAATACAACACTGCATGGAACAGCAATTGCCTGATAATGTCCATGCTCATTCCCACACATCCTAAAACAAAGGCAGCAGTTTCATCAATTTCAACACAAATTTTAGGAGAAGCCAATGCTTTCCTGAGATCCTACCAAACAAAAGCATAATATGATGAAAAACGTTTTCTCCATTACAACATGCTCGTTATGCTTTCAGCGTGTCTCTCATACGGTTCCCACAACAGACCTGCAGCTACAACATCACAGTACCCGCAAGCAAACAAACATATACATAGACAAATACACATACAGGGAGGCTTCCAAGACTAGGAGTTTGAAGTGTTAGATGTACAAGCATATACATAGACAAATACATATAGAAAGAGGCTTCCAAGGCTAGGAGTTTGAAGTTTTAGATGTACAATCATCGAAATAAACTGTCATTGTATGGCAACAACAGAGGCAAAAACAAAGCTTTAATCGCAAACTAATTGGAATGAATTTTTTTCCTCCATTTTGCTTGGTTTTGAGTCATATTTTCTATAAGATATAAAGATCTTAAATCTTTTTTTATCACTTCCTCCCATGTAACATTATGTCTGCCTCTACCTCTTTTTTCTTCTCAATCTTTGCCTATGTTATATATGTCTAACCCATCCAAGTAATCCTCTCTTTAATTTGTTGGTGTTACATCTACTTTTTTACAAATGACTATATTTCTTATCCTATCTTTTTTTATATTATCACGCATCCATCTTAACATTCTTATTTCAATCACATTCATCTTGTATACATGTAATTTTCTAACTATTAAACATTCCATATTATAAAGCATAATTGGTTTTATGACTATCCTATAAAATTTTTTCTTCAACATGGTAGATATTCTATAATCATATAATATTTTAGTTGCACTTCTTCATATCATCTAAACTGCTTTAATCCTACGAATAACACCATCCTCAATCTCATTTCTTATGAATAATCGATTATGAATATTGAAAATGATCATTTTTACGAACTTCATAGTCTTCAATTTTTACTTTACATTTATCTCTATTTTTAATTGCACTAAAATCGTATTTCATATATTTTGTCTTTATCTTACTTAACTTAAAACCTTTAGATTCTAATGCATTTCTTCATAATTCCAACTTACGATCAATAGTTTCATCCACTAGTACTATATCATCTACAAATATGATCTTGAATGTCTCGTAAGTTCATATATAACTAATGCAAAATGATAAGCACTAAAAGTATATCCCTAATGTAAACCTATCGTAATTGAAAATTCGCTAGTAATACCAATAAATACTTCTCACACTAGTAGCTAATCCATCATATATATCTTTTATTACATTAATATATCTAAAAGGTACATTTTTCCTAACACCCACTATAAGACTTTTCTAAAGACTCTCGTATACTTTCTTTAAATTAATAAAAATCATATGAAGATCTTATATCTTTTCTCTGTACTTCTCTATTATACCTTTATTGAAGAAAAATAACTTTTATGGTCGATCTTCATAGCATAAAATCGAATTAATGCTCTTATATTTGTGCAATGTATCTCAACTTATGCTCAGTTATCCTCTTTCAGAGTTTCAAGCTTAATGTCATGATAATTAGAGCAGTTTTGAGTATCTCTTTTATTCTTATAAATTGATACTATAATATCCTTCCTCCATTTATCAAGCATCTTCTTAGTTTCTAAGAGCTTATTAAATAAATTTATCATCTAAGTTACTCCCATATCATCTAAATATTTTCAAACCTCAATGAAAATTTTGTTAGATCATATTACTCTTCCTAATTTCATCTTTTACATAATCTTTTTTACTTCAAATATCCTAATTCTACAAGTATACATCATATTTCTATTCTCAACGGAAGCAGTAAGGTAACCCAAATTATTTACATGATTTTCATTTAATAATTTATTAAAAATATCTTCTGCATCTTGATTTGATTAAGACTTTGTTGTCGTATCTTCTTGATTTCCATCTTGATCCCAACTAGTTTGTGATTAAAGTTTTGTTGTTGTATCTTTTCCATTTTGATTTGATTTTGTTCTCCTTAACAAAAACATTTTGATCATTATCTTTGATGCATTTAATTTAAATCATATATGCAGTTTTTCTCTTATAGTCTTACAATTCTATATATATCTCTCTATTTTTAATTTCTAATTTACGATATAATTCTTCCTATGCCTTAAATTTAGCCTCCCATATTACCCTTTTAACTTCTTTTTAATCATCTTATAGTTTTCATTTTTTTTAATTCATATATTTAACTAGTTTTCTATACCATTCTCCTTTAGCCTTAGCCGCTAAATTGAACTTTCTCATTCTAACAAGTTTTCTTATCATATGACTTTTTCTTTTAACTCTTCTATTATCTCTAGAGTTATTTTTCTAATATTATTAGCCATCTCTTCCCATATGGTATACATTTTCTTATCTAAACTTCATTTTCCTTCATCATTTTATTCTCAAAAGCTATTGGTTTTTCTCCTTTCAAATTTCATTACCTAATCCCCATATTCTTATATTCTTTAATCCTTCTCCTTCATTCTTCAATACATTAGTTTATAACTATTAATGTAAATTGTGTTGTTAAATCTCATTAGTATAACCTTATCATCTTTACAAAAAAAATACGATAAATCATTTTAATAAGAAAGAAATTTATTTGACTAGCATTATATTTACTTTTAAAAGTTATTAGATAAAAGTCCTTTTTAAAATATGTGTTGGCTAACACAAAATCATCTATCATCGCATATTTCAAAATGGTATCTCTTTTTACATTTCTATCTCTGAAACCATAAAGATAATATACTCAAAATTTAGAGGCAAACTTGGCTACATTCGAATATAGCCAAGTTCAAGATCCGATCACCTTTCCTACTCTTGGATCCACATGGATCCTAAAGTCATCTCATCTATTTCACTTTTTTCAGCTTTGGGATTCATGAACTGTGTAGATCCAAGGATGGGGGAGATAAGCAGATCCAAGATTGGCTACATTCGAATGTAGCTATATCTACCTTCGAAATCTATATTATATTTTCCTATATATCCATTCAAATCTCCTCTGATAAATATTTTTTCATAGGAATCTTTTGAATTACTCCATCCATATCGTCCCAAAAGCTTTGCTTTGTAGTATTATCTAAACCTACGTTAGAAGCATAAGTACAAATATACGTTAGAAGCATAAGTACAAATAATATTAATTAACTCTCTTTTAATATCAATTTAATCAAAATTGTTCTATCTCCTATTCTCTTAATATATACAACCTCAATCTTTTATACTGTTATCTACAATAATTTTCACTCTATTTTTATTTTTATCCTAACCTGTATGTCAAAGTTTAAAATCATCAATCTATTTTGTTTTTTCTCCATTTAGTTTTTTGCAGACAAGCTACATTAATTCTTTTTTTAGTTATTTTATTTATTAGTTCTATTAATTTTTTTATTAACGACCCTATATTTCAAGTTGCTAAACATATATTTTTTTTATTTTCTTTTTATTTTCTTTGACTAACTTCTTTATGCACATTCATACATAAAGGTGGGAACCCTTGCTTACTTTCCACCATACGAAAGCCGATGTGATGTGTAGCTTGTGAGGACCACCCTGGCAATCCTTAAAAAACTTTCTATTACACCTGAGGTCCAATGTAGCACGTCGCAAGTAGAGGATGTCCCAACAATTTTCTTTATTGGATTCATGTTCATAAGATGCAACTATAGTTTTCATAAACCTACCCCAGCTCCTCTCCTTGATTCGAGCTTAAAACCAGCTATGTATAAAACTATATACATTGTAAAAGGAGAATTTGCACATCATGCATCTAACCATGCATTAGATATCTTTCTTCTTTGCAATGAATAATGGCAGAAAACCAACCAGTTTCAGTATGAAACATCTCATTAGCAACCTAATGATATTATACAAATAAGAGAAGCTAATATGCATATCAGAATGCAGAAAATATTATCACATCCTAACAAGATCACATGAAATTATCTTCACCTCATCAGCCTGAGGAAGTATAGCAACTGATACAGCACTGGTATGAACACGTCCTGCCTTCTCGGTCACTGGAACACGCTGCCAAATATAAGATATAGTATCTTAGAATAGAATGTTTCAGTTATACTCCACTAAGTTAAATAAGACTGAAGATAATAATCTCCACTACACCTGAACTCTATGAATGCCACTCTCAAATTTAAGTTTACCATATGCACCAGCCCCTGATATTGTTCCACTGGCTTCCTGTAATGAAGAGTACTTATACTAGTAAACAGCATAAAGATGATTCTTTGTTTGAATTTTATACAGAAATGAATGAGGATTTAAATTTTTAATGAGCGGACTGGATAAAAACTCTGAGTTTTGTGCATGCAATTCATAGGCTTTAATCTACATAGATGCATACAACAAACATGTGCATGTGCATGGTCATGCATAGACAGACAGATAAACAAACAGGCATACGCTGTTACAACAGGTGCAGCAAATAATGCATACCTTGTATCCTTTTAAATCAGACTCCATTATATGTACAACATCAAATTTCCACCCCTTATTTTGTGAGTATCTCTCATACCTGTTGTGGTATTTAAAAAAAAAAACACATATATATATATATATATATCCATTGCTTAAAATTCGAGCACCAACTGGATTCTGTAAACAGTAAATAAAACAAGTAGGAAAAGAAGCATACATTCTGAATATATCCATTGCAAACAAAGAAGCCTCTTCACCTCCAGTTCCTGCCCAGATTATCATCCATCTTAAATTTAGCATGAAACTACCAAAGGAAGCAGTCAATCAACAAGAACTGACAGCAGGAACCAGGATAGAGCAATGCATACTCGGAATGAATCTAAGTAACATTGAAGCCACGTTACCTGCTCTAACCTCCAAAACACAGTCCCTTTCATCAGCATCATCCTTTGGAAGCAAACATTTAAGCAACAGATGCTGCAATCTCTTCTCCTCCTCCACAGCTTCAGCCAATTCCTCTGCTGCCATCTGGTGCATGTCTTTATCTTCAAGAGAATCAGATATCAATGATTTTAGACCAACAATCTCCTGTAAATTAAAATGTCACACCCCATGTTCGGGAAAATTTGTAAAAGTTACTGGCGCAAATCAACTCCAAATATTAAATTAACTCTAATACACACACACACACACACACACACACACACACATTTATCCATGTATGTATGTATGTATGTATATTAAAAGTGCATTACATAAAGTTCTAAAAAAAGCTATCAAAAAAAATGCATAAGCTACCAATTGAACTAAAGCTATAAGTAATACGCTACAGGAGAGGATATTGCCAAAAAAAGAAGTTAGAGGAAACCAATTTGGGTTCATGCTTCAACGTCAAGAGATTGAAACAGGAACATAAGCCATATGGTATGTTCCTGCAGTATACAGTTTTAATTGATGAAAAGTTTAATGCTAAATGGAGGTTTGCAAGGAACTTTAGAGGGTAAAAACTTCAAAATATATATAATCCACATAAGACCGAAGGTTTTGCAGCTGGACACCCCAGGGAAAATATTTATATTAATATCATGGACATGGTCTCTAATTTGCGTTTTTCTTTTTTCTTTTTTTTTTTCTTTTCTTCATCTTTTTTTCACAACTATCTTAGAAAGAATTCCAATGGCACAAGAAGAGAGAGTCGGAAATGATCTGTTCCCCCCACCCTAGAAAATCTCTCAAGCCATACGCAATTCCAATTTCATCCATCCATCTGCCCTCCTATAAATTGATATCTTTTCTTTCTTAACAAATATACCCATCCTGGTTTATATTTACTTCCCCCTTCAACAAAAAGAAACAGTGAATGAACCAAGAAAAAGTGATTGCATTTATCAATTGCACAATAAGTAATATCTTTATTCAGATGAACTCAGAGGCAAGCGACTTCCTTCACATGCATCATGCAGGTGCCAACAATCAATAGAAATGAAAATATAGGGTATAGAATACAATTTCAACAAAAATTTAGGCCCTTGTCAAAGCAGAATGTCAAAATAGCATAATGTCAAGTTCCACTACCTCATTTTCATTAACAAAGGACAGACACAAAGACACATATAATGTAACTGAAGATTGGTGGATGGAGAATAAAGAGGTCTCAAGAATGGCCACATGACCATGGCATGCCTTGGCGGCTAAAAAGGAAAATATCTATGAAATGGCAAATAAAGCCTGGAGCTCTAAACTGTTCCATATGATAATCAATAGAGGACCCAAGTAAATAATATGAATGTGGAAGAGATAAGATAATTGAGATGGATGTCGTAAAAGTAGGGCTTTGAAGGATGGTATAAGGAACAAGTATATTGAAGAATATAAGTTGCATTACTGAGGTGAAAGTGAGGAAAATCTAATCAAGATTGCAAGTGTCATTCCCCAGAACCTGATTTTTCTTGAACTCCAAAGCGTAAATCTTGCTGATCAAATGTTGGTGTAAAACTAACATTAAAATTGAACCATTGTTACCAAAACATCTGATATAACAGAGCATAACTAAGCATATTGCAAAAAATAAATCCTATATGAAAACAAATTACAAAACTTGCACGGTCTATCAGACAACTATAACTCTCAAAATTACAAACACTAAGCAAAAATACCATACTGTTAGTGTTACTAAAAAAATCACTAGATCCACAAGCAGTTTCAGAATGTAAAGTCCTCTTTTGAAAAGCTCCACTACAGCCCTCATTAATTGCTTCAAAAATATTGTATGATACATGAAGTGAGCTTCATAGCTCAGCAAAAATAGATAACCTTTAAAACGTAAGTCATATTATCATTGGAAAATTCAAGTGAAGCTTCACTACCCACCATTTTTTTAATGAGATCTGAAAATCAAGAATTTTAATAAGGAATGAGATACCATATAAGGCTCAAAACACAAGCAGAAAAGAGTTCAAACAGTTCAAATGGTATCATATATCAAATGAAAGTTCATGAGAAGGTTCAATGAAACAATATGATAACATACAACAATTTGATCTTGTATTAATGTATGAGATAATGCCAAATGAACATATCACATTCTAAATTTCAGAAAAGCTCAGTTATACCCTGAAGGCTGGTTATATCCTTATTACTAGCATAGATGAGGCCACTCATTTCTAATGCAAAAGAAACCAAGATAATCCTTTCTCTTCTTCACTCCCCCAAAAGCCTACCCTCCTTTCCCACATTCCTCCCAGGCCTTGCCCATTGGCCTTTATCTATAGGCACAATTAGATTGTTAAGGATCAGTTCCCTCAGTTGGTAGAATCGGACTAGTTGACCAGGTCAGTTGGGTGAGATGGTTAGACAGGTCACTGACTCAGCAGGTAGGCTACCAATAAGACCACAGGAAACATTGCTTGTTTATATGAACATCATTTAGATAAGTATCCCTTAAAACATTACATTACATAAGAAATTACACCCAATCTGAGTTCAATGAAAATACTCAAAATTAAATTTCAGAAATATAGAAAATTGACTTTTCAACTCATTATCAAATTTCAGATTTGTAGGGTTGGGTCAAAATGGTGAATTTCTAATACAAAGATATTTCTTAAAAGGGCTCATGAATTTTAATATATCCAGACATCATTAAAATTTGGTCTGGTAAGAAATGCCATGTAGACCAGACTCCAAGACTTCATCCAATAAAGTGCAAATAAACAGATAGTGCATCAACAGAATGGTTCAGATTCTAGCATTACACACGTATGATCAGACATAACACATCTAAGAAAAGATTAAAGGTAGCTCTAGTTGGCCTGCCAAATGAACAGATTGTTCATGGGCAGCTTGTGCAACTTGAAATCTGGCATAATTACAGCTCACTCAATTAATAAACAAGATGAAAAAGAGCTATGACAGCTCACTCATATTTAGCTTGATATAGATTGAAATATTAATTAATTATTAATAATACATTATTATTTTTTTAAATAAATATTAGAATATATTTATTTGCATTAAGTCTTGCGTAAAGTTATCAGGCACTCTTAGGGGATTCGGTTCTCCTCTTGTTTTCTTCTCTCTTCCTTTATTCTTCCAACCCACACAATTGACCACGATCGCTGACCCCTAATGACTTCAACCCTCTACTCTAGACATAATACCTTACCCCTTATTTCCTTCATCCCTCTCCTCTCCCAACTCTACATGTTGAAACCTGATCTCCATTGTTTTGAATCCTTGAATCCTAAAATTCTTGAAGTTTCTCCCCCTCTTGCACCTTCTTTTCTCTTCTCTTTCCCCGTCCGTGGTGGTGGTACAAATCTAATGACGATGGTCAAGATCAAGCCACCAAGCTAAAGATATTTAGAGAATTGCAATGAAGAGCATCTCTCTCTAAAACTCCTCTCCTTTGGTGATGCCAAGCCATCATGACCATTTCGACGACACCTCCTTCCTCATTGCCCGTAGCCCTTCTCCCCTTCCTCTCAAGTCAACCAAGCCTAATCTAGTTGAGCTCAAGCTAGCTTGGGAGTAAACAATCCAAACTTGAGCTTGTTTTCCCAGGCTCCTGCGAACTCAAGCTTGAGCTAGCTTGGGAGCAAACAATCCGAACTTGAGCTTGTTTTCCCAAGCTCATGCGAACTCAAGCTTCCTGGCCGTGGAGAATTTTGAGCCGAGATCAAGCTGGTGATGACTCGCTCGTTCAGATCGCTTACAACCTTAGGCCCTAGTAAGTTGAGGTATCTAAATGGATTAAAAGCAGAGATAAAGAAGAGTCGACCTAAGTTAACATGTAGATAGGTGGATGGGAAAGAACTAAAATAACTTGTAGAAATTTTCAAGGAAAACCTTAAAAGAAATAACAAGTGAATACATCTAGATAAAGTTGATGGCAAATAGGTATGGCATGGCTTGATGCATGTGGTTATCTTACTTTAGTAGTTGATGGCAAATATTTATGGCAGAATGAAAGCATGCGCATCATCTTACCACTAAGGGAAAAACATACCTCGAGCTTATTTGAGTAGTAATGAAAAGTAGAGGCGATGGTGAAAAGGTGCTTCGACCAGACATGTATATGGAAATAAATAAAAGTGTATGGAGTAGCTTTGTACACGCTAGGATATGATGAGCCTTCAACAAGGATTAGCTATAGGTCACGCTGCAAGTGTGCACTTGCTCAAATGCACTAACCGTTTATCCGCATGAGGTTGTCTCTTGCTGCATGTTCTTTGTAACAGTGTGCATCAATTCATCACACAAAGAAGAATTAAAGGGGAAAAAAAAGATATGTAGCATTAACTGACCTAAAAATTAGCTTCAAAAAAGCATGGTATGTGTGGTACAAATACTTGACCTGGAACTTGCAATCAGTCAAGTATTGATATTTATTATAAATTAAACATTACATAATTAAGTAATTATTGCAACCTGGATCTAGAAATAAAGATCAGAATGACTGTGATAAGATTATGACTTAGATGTGCCTTGGAGAGTTGACAACTTTGAGATTAGAAAGGAAGGTTTCCTATAACAAATAGGCTACAGTTCATAGGTCGGTAAATAGGGTGGGCTAGTAATGGGGTCAAGCATGACCAAGACTACAACCATTTCCATCTTTGGTGAAGAATTTTCTTTTAGAAACAAGTTAGAAAAAGGTGAAGTGTTTATATTACCTCCTTTTTGGCTCTCAACTCCTTAATCAGCTCCATGGAGCCATCTAGTTTTCGTAGCTCTTTATTGGCCTTTGAAAAGTCTGCTGCTGAAGCTGTTGGCTGTCTTCAATTAGCATAATAGACATGACAAAACATGATAATCAGCCAGCTGATTTAATTAATAATAATTTATCAATATTATAGAAGTTTTGGTAGTTCCAACCATACAACCAGCTTATAAATATTGTGAACACTAAAACTTGTAAAGCAAAGCAAAACAAAGCCATACATTTAATTACAACAAGCATTATTATATGTATGTTCAGAGAATTTTGCTAATGGTTACCTCAAGAAGGAAAAAAAAATCATAGTGCAATGAAAGCATAGGAGAAAGTTGTCGATTGAAAGGATGGGGATACAACTTAGACAATGGGAGAATCCAAATACTAGGACAAGAACAAATTTTGAAAAATTAAAACTTCTGATTAAGTTGTGATGATAATGGGGAAAAAATGGACATAGATGCTCAAAATCAATGATTCAAGTCTCAGTGGAATAGGGGCTAAGATGGCCGAGACGTCTCATCCTAAAGAGATTCTATAATGAACCTCAGTTGTCCCGTCTCATCCTGTGTCGACTATAATACATTATAGTATTAATTTTAAATAGATATAAGTTATCATAAAAATATAATTTTTGAAGTTTAAATATGTTTAAAAATTAAATAAAACACTAAAGTTTCACAAATTATCTTTTTTAAGAAAAAAAATCCTAAGTACTAGAATGCCTGACTGGATTGAGAATCGATGAAAAAACAAGAACACCTCTGTTCCATAAGATTTAAAACCTTGCTCAAAATAGTTTGAAGGATTTTGATGAGTTGTTTGCATGATAGAGAAAAATGCAAACTAGTATTATAAACGAGAATGCAATTAATATGCCACTTGCTATCATGTGAAAGCTAAAGCTTGTAAAGCAATCAAGTGAAACTATGCCATACATTTCATTACAACAAATATTATCACATGTATGTTCAAAGAGTTTTGTTAATAGTTCCCTCAAGAAGGGAAAAAAATAATAGCTCAACAAAAAGACAAGAGAAAGATGTAGCTTGAAAGAAAAGATGGAGATATAACTTAAGCAACAGAGAATCCAAATACGAGGACAAGAACAAGTTTTGAAAAATCAAAACTTCTGATTAAGTTGCGATAATAATGGGGAAAAATGGACATGGATGCTCAAAATATTTTGAAGGTTCTTTGAAAAAAACAATAATGCAAACTAGTATCATAAATGAAAATGCAATTAATATGCAACTTGCTGACTTTACATAAAAAAGACAAACAGTTAAACAAACAGTTAAACAGTCACTAAATATTAACAGAAAGCAGAATACAGAGCAAGCAAACTTTGCATGCAGGTAACTCATTTATTCAAAAGAAAAGCTAATAAATAATAATGGCATTCACTTGTTTCACCCATTAAGGGGCTTTTTGGAGGTTGAGCTGTGGGTGTGGTCTAGACCGCATGTTTGAGGGCTGTAATTCAATTTGATGCTATAGCTCGAGACCTAGGGCTGCTACAGCTCAAGCCTAAAATATTACAGCTTGACTTGTAGCCAAAATGAGCGCAAGTCAAGTTGCAGGCACTCAAGCGGCTCAATATAAAAGAATTACAATACCCCACTGATTCCTCTCACTCCTTTTCCTTTCTTCAATAAAAATACAACAGGACTGCAAACCATCCAAGACTGATCCCCTCCTCTTCGATCAAAACATAGGAGCTCTAAACCCCCCACCCCTTGGATGGCTTCACCAACCCATCCAGCTCCAATAACCTCACTGACTGACATCCCACTATTCAGCAACCCACAATTATCACAGCAGCAAATGGCTCTTGACTTGGAGAGTGGTTGAAACCCTGCTTGGAACTCAATGCTTCGCTTCAACATTGCTGCCAACGATCCCGTTCATTAAGTTCTCATCCTCTTTGTTCTGAATTTATCCTTCAAGATCAACAACTGGATCAGCACCCTTGGAACTGTAAGGAAAAAAGCAACAGCTTATCCCACCTATATGCCACCAGAACATGATCTTCAATATCACTGCCTACAATGCCAGGTTTGATAAGCCCATTGGAATTGATTTCTAGTCCTAAAAGGAAGATTTTATATTTTTCTTATTCTGTGAAAACTAATATATTTAGTTTTTATTTTTAGATCTGATTTCTAGATGTGAGTACTCAAGCACGTGTAGATCAAAGAAAACTAATTCTTTTCAGTTTGCAAATTATAATCATTTCTTTGTTTCTTCGATTTCTTTTTATGTGTTCTGGTGCTTTCAGTTTCTTTTTTGGTTTTTCTGGAGGTGATTAATGTGTTTCAAAATTTGGGTGCTAAGAAAAATTTCCTATGATGATTTATTTACTTTTAGATTTTTCTCACAGAACAGATCTAATATGATATTATGATACCTTTATAGTTCCATGCTTATGACATGAGTTAAGCTGACCACCATATTGTATCTCATAGCTGCATCAACCATAAAACTTCTTGGGACTTATAGCTCCAAGCTGCAGCTTGCTTCTTTGAACTTCCAACAGAATAAAATTCAGCCCCATGCAATTCCAGAAGCATGCAATTTGAGTTGCAGTGCAACTCCAGTCACAGGATTCCTAACAGTCTCTAGGTTCTTGAATGAATGAGGTAAAAGAATGCAAAATCACATGCTATTTACCATTCTATTTACAGGTCAAGTTCAAATATAGTCACAGATCCTGATTTTGCATGTCCAACGGATTTGTATGTCCACCAAACTTAAGTCAGCACTTTGAGATTTGATCTTTGAAAAAATTCACAAAGAACATTCCATTAACATCCTGATTAAAATGCTGAAAATTAATTTTACTTGGAGATGGCATTTTGGACCATCCAAAAATCCATGAAAGCCCCAAGCATGATTTATGTCATTCTCTTCATACAACAACAACAATAACAAAGCTTTAATTCTAAACCAATTGAGATCGGCTACATGAATTCTTTTTCTTCATTCAGCTCTGTTCTGAGTCATATTTTTTGTAGGATGCGTGTCATTCTCTTAACACAAGCTTTAAAAGGACAACCCACATACAAACCTCTCATTGAAGCATGATAACAAAAATTTCTTTGTAGATTTCCCTCTGAAGCCCTCTACTCCTTTTTGGTTCCTTTTAAATCAGCTAAAGAAAGATTTTTGTGGGATGAATTAATAATCTTGGACTCATCTTTATCTTGAAGGCTCAAAACGGTGGTCTTTGACCACTCAACTAGGAAAATAAATTATGGCCCTTACCCTATTGCATGGAGTTCTCATGGAATCAATCTCAGACCTTGAAGCATGAAAGGCCCATATCATATCATTATTTTAGAATCATGACAATTAGTTGCTTGGTCCTTAAGTAACTTGGCTCTGAAGTAATGGCTAAAAGTTTCTAGACCTATAAATAACTTGGACTTGAAGATAACTTTAATTTTAAAAAATATCTATTTGGTTATTGCATCCTAAAGATACGTTATCCATATAAAATATGGGAAGGCTAAAAGGATAGTACTGAGTTGCAATGTGAGTTTTATTATTGAGAGAGAAAGTGGTTCCTCTCACTCTTTCTCCAGTACCCTCTTTCCATTTTCCCTCCCTATTTCTCTTCTTGATGCCTCTCATTTTATTAGACTATCTCAGATTTCTTCTGATATTATCCTCTTTTCCACTCTTCTAAACCTCAATTTTCTCAAAATTTTTTATTGTGGCTTGAGATTTGTTGAGACATCAATTTTAAGCCCGCTTAGAACCCTCTTATAACCTTTAGGATAAGTTGCTTAACATCCTTAGTAGCCGTTTACAAATTAGCTGATCCAAAAGCCCTTCGGGTTGAACAATCATGAAAACACTTCTTTGCCCTCTATTCTTTGGTTGGATCGGAAGGCAACAAAGTAGCTTGTTCCCTAAATACCCTCACCCATTGGCCCATCTAAGCTATTGCATAATATCCAAAGTGACCCTGCATCATGTCCCCTTCTAGCAGAAAAACAAAGATAAATAAATCCTTTTCCCCTCTCTGTTACATATCATATGAAAACATTCCACCCAACAGTCACTAGATATATCTTTCCAATGTGCCATGATAATCATTCAACCAAAACCAAAATGTGCATAACACATATTTCTTAACACAGGTGGGGCTAACACTAATTGAACTAGGATGTCTCCTATGCTAGTTATTGATGACAGGAGTGTGGACCGCATAATGTCCTTCTTCTTTATTGAGTAGCTGGGACTCGAGACTGAACCCACACCTAAAATCATATCATTTGAATTGGCTCATGAAAGATGAGCCAAGGTTTACCTAGTGGTCATATCCCCCTGCTTAAAGAGTGGAGGTTCTACGTTTGAGTCTTGAGTGATATATGATCAAGGTAATTATAATACGGGTGGTACAACCTTTCTTAGATAAAAAGGAATTAACTCAGGAAAGACAAGAAAAACAAGGTTACAGTGGTATGCAATGTGCAAATTTAGCTTGAAGAACAATTTGTTCAAGGCAGTGTGGTACCTATGAATGCTCATGGTGCTAGCTATGGTCATTCCTATTGGAAAACACTAAGACACCTGAAAAAATAAATCTACATGCCAATGTCTTCTTTTTTTGGTGACATTATAAGAGACCTTGTAGTGATTGAAACTTGTCATGCTTGGGGTACCACAATCAAAATGAAAAGTTAGAGCACTCAGGTAGCAAAGAATGATGAAGTATTTCATGTTGAGAGATTAAATTTAGGCCATGAGCAGCAAGGTTAGATATTTTGTATCGTGATCTCTTTAGACTTGATGATAGCATCAAGGTGTGTTGCTCAAGATATTATCTAGATATTCTAAGACCTTGGCATGCCAATCATCTCTTACATGAAGTTCACAGCGTACATAAAACGTTAGCCTTATCTTAGCTTGTTCGACAACTAAACATTGTAGATTGAACAAAATGGAGGAAGTTGGGTGTTGTGTCTATTTTGTATATAATATAAACAATTGCACTACATTAAAGTGTACTAATCCATGAAAATGCTTTGTACTTAAACAGATAGCAATTACAGGATCATGCATGAATATTACACAATGCTGAGTACTTTTTTTAGTGGTAAAGCTTCAAAAAGAATATCCATATGTATGCAATTACATGATTCTGTCTAAATAAACCTTTGATCATTGAAACAAAACTTCCTATACAGATTATTAGCCTCCTTCAAACTATCAAGTCTCCCTCTTAATTTCTCTCCTCAAAGGATTCATAGCCTAGCATAAGATATTGCAGGGATATGATAGCTGGCATGGGTACAAACCCTTCGCAAATGACAAGCATTAGGTTTATTTAGATAGAATCAACTTTAGAGGAAGGCTAGAATCATCACCTAACAAGCATTAGGTTTCTAGACAACTTGTTCTGATCTACAAATCTATGTTCACATCCATCATTTAGATTTATTTTACAAAAATAATGTGATTTCCTTATCAATTGAAAAGAAGAAAACAAGTGTAGCGAAAAAGTAAATGAAGAAGAAGAAGAAAACAAGAATGAAAATGTGCACATTACAAGTATACGGCTTTTGATGCTCTAGATGACAATTTAAGTTGTGAATTTGGAGATCAATGAGCCCTTACACTAAATCATTTGGATCAGTTTTTGTTTAATTTAGTTAGGAACCATTTCCTTAAAGATTAGTTATGCAAGACACCAAGAATGTAGAATGTTTTTAGAAAACATAAGTACTAACATAGGAAACACATACAAAAGGTTGCATCACCAATTTGTAACTTTGCTTCTCCCTTTTAAGCTAGCAATTAACAAGCTGTAGGGTTAACCAATAATAGGAAAGTTACATAAAGTTGAATCATCAAAGACTTTTGTTACAGAAGTTTTCTTTAGAAGGAGAATTCATGAAATAAAAAAAGAAAAACTCGAGAAAGGTACCATATAACCATCATGAATCTCTGAGTCGAATGGGGTTTTCAATTAAAAAAAAAAACAACTTTTCCACCACTCAACTGCATATCCAAAGTTGTAAGCTGGAACATTTCTAGTAAGTAGTTTTTTTTTTTTTTTTTTTTTTTTTTTGTGTGTGTGGGGTGGGGCGCAAGAGGGGGGGGGGGGGGGGGGGGCTGTGCACTCCTGTGAGAAAACATTGATTTGTCTATCAAAAAAAAAAAAAAAAAGGAACTTAAAAATATTTGCACAAATTGAATAATTCGGTTTAACTCATCCAATCATGAGCATAGGTTAGTTGCATGACCCTAGCCAAGTGGGGCCAATTGACCTACCAATTTTATATACCTCCATCCCTGGCAACATAAGAAAAAATCGAGAGCTATGAATACCTATTAGAAGATAGCATCTCCCATTTTTTATTAATGATAACGTTTCTAAGTGAAGTGGATCTGCACATTCTTAAAATTGACTCGACAACAAAACAAGCTGAGCCTGAGCTAGGCCTTGCTAACTTGAGCTTGACTCATTTGCTTGGGGTTCACAAACATGATTTTAAATACCATCAGAATGGAACGATACACTGGTATTTTAAAACACTGGTACCAATTGGAATTGACTTCGAATCAGCTGATACAATGTTGGGATAGGGCATTCCAGTCAAAACGGGTTGGTACTGCCCGATACTAAGATCAATCCATAAGACATTCCAAACGGATGCAAATTTTCTGGAGAAAATGGAGGGAATAGGGAGCCATGTGGGGTATCCTTCCCCACATTCAGGCACCCCATGAGAGACTTTGCCTCCCCTTGTTCTTTAGGCACCCCATAGAGGGAATAAGAGAGAGGTGTGGAGAAAGGGAGTATAGTGTCTTCCGCAAGGGTGAGGGGGGACGGCCATTAGATCTAATGAGGCCCCTTTTCCTCTCTTTTTCTTTTGAAATAGCCAAAAATTGATAAAAAGATGGAAAATGAGTGGCAGCCATGCCAAATTTTTCTTATATTGCTTGAATTTTGGACATATTGCAATGTGGAAAACACTGTACAACATGATGGTTTCTGTTTTCTTTGATGAATAATTTATTTTTTATGAATTATTAATATTTATAATTGTATACATTAGAATATTAATAAAATAAACATAAATAAAATTTAAGGATGAGTTATAGGACGTGTGCATTTGTGACGTATGCAAGCCACAATTTTTTCACTTGGATCAGATGATTGGCTAGTTTGGGAGCCCTAAGCCTACGCACAAAATTATGATCAATTTTAAATTATCTCATGTAAATGGCATCCAATCAGCCATTGAAAATTATATGTAGCACACACATTAGGATGCCTATGAGAGGCCCTGCCCCTAAAGAAATCTATTTTTCAAATACTTATAATTATTTAATTAATTTTGATCAATAAATTAATAAAAAATGGAAACTATGAAAAATCTAAAAAATGAGTAGATGTCTTAAAATATAAATATCTTTTTATAAAATTAATTGTCATGCATTTAAATAATTATCAGATTCTCATGATTTCAAAATATTTTAATGGAAGATATTTATAAATTAAAAAATAAATTAAAATAAAAACATATAACATGCAATGATAATTAACAAGATAAATTATAAAATAGCTATCTTTCAATTTTCTTGATTAACATGTTTTGGTAATTTTCAAGCTATTTTTAATGTAAAATTACTTAAAAATAATAAAATATCTGATTAATTATTAAAACAGGAAAAATATAAGGCTAATTAATAAGAAAAGTTTTAAACTACTTATCTTGCTTGTTGTCCCTCTACGGAATGTAATATGATTAAATTATTTTAAAATAAAAATTTATTGTCAATTATAAAAAGATTAAATTCTAAAATTGTGGAAAATGCATCGATTATCAAAAATGACCATGAGATATTGGAGCCATCAGATCTTGACTTGCCTAGATTATCTCACAATACAGGAAAGATGATAATGATAGTTCCAATGATGAGTCTAGAGGTCAGGATGGATAGGATGGCCAGTCTAGAGATTGCCATGGTTATTCTCAAAGGCTCAATCCATTCATTGATGATGCAAAGTTTATATATGCCACTAAGGATCATAACTATGAGGTTTGGACAAAAGCTATACATGTAAAGAAGATGTTCTCCTACAGATAGGAATATACAAAGATGGTGCAGCTCAGGGTACAAAGTATCAGGGCTACGGGGAAAAGGACATAAAGAGATCAGAGAGTTGGTTGTAAGAAACTTTATTCAAGAGTAGGAGGATTACATTCACAGCTGACACATTAGAAGTTGATTTGATAGAAAAAACTAGACAAGAAGAAAAAAGAAACGAGGAGCAGTATTGTGATATCGAGAGCTGTTACATCAAATAAAGAAAGTGGAGACTAATGACACACCTACCAGTATATCAGATACCTATTGTGGATGGTAGATTTCATCATATGTCTGAGGCAGATCTCCTAGTGCATCAGATAAATTAAGCCCATATTTTCTATATGCATTCTTCCACTCTTGTAGTCCACAAAATCCAACTCTACACATTATCCTTCCTACTAATATGGGCATAACCAAGGGTTTAGAGTATGGTGCTGCCTCCTATTACACTCAGTCAGGATGGCCAAGCTCCTAAAATGACCACACGCATACACAGTCATAGTATTAGAAGCCACAGCCAGGTCATTATCAAACATCATATGACTAGTAAGGATGGGGGCAGCATCCACATTAGTATAATATCCAAGATCCATATACATTCTATTTCAGATTGGATTTATAAAATTAGTTATCATACATTTTCATTTTATGATACTATAATTTAATTGCCAATTTCAAAATTTATAAAATGATTCATTATATATTTTCCCTAATAATGTCATACTCTATTTGTCATTTTCAATTATAAATATTGCTAGTTTATTGATCCTTATTGAATCAATCAATATCGGTACCAATACCAACACTTTCATATCACACACCTATTGAAAATATAATACTAAAAATACAAAAGAAAGTCACCCCAATGGCAACTTTGCTATGGTTAAAAAATGAAAAAGAGGGACTTCTTGGCATCCCGCATAAAATCATGGTGTCTCGTACAATGTGTTATACAGGACAGACGAGAACCATATCAGTCTAACCAAAAACTAGTACCACCTCCAATAGCAGTTTTTAAAACCTTGCTCACACCTCTTCCTTTTTTCTTCTAAGAATCCTTAAGGTCAAGGATTTAATTTATTTAAATTTTAAATCCATCTATGGAACATGAAAAACTCAGTATTTGAGGATTTGTGAACATAAACAAGAGCATCTTCTTCCTCATTCTTTTGGGTAATCTTTTCTCTCTTTTCCTCTTGTCACATACCTTCCCTCAACATTTTTTCCTTTGCCCATATTTCCTCTTCTCATTTCACTTGATTTTTATTTATTTGGATAACTTTGCTGGAACATTCATTTTATATGCTGTTTAAGTGTTTAATCTTAATTACTACTTAGATTTCAAGCTTCTTCATGCTATTTAATGCCTAGAGTTTTTTCCCTAAAGATTTTCTCTATTATTGTTGCTACAACATCATTGGTCACTAAGCTTGCATTTCATACATGATTTCTATCGCTCAGTGCATGCTGGAATTTTATACGGACCCTTTCCTTGTTAATATTGTGTTGAAACCCAAGAAAGTCAAATCAAACATTTTTGACAACTTAGTGAATTTTATTGCTTCCTGGAGCTCCTCAACAGTGCAAGAGTCCTTTCAAATTCCTACAGTCATTGCAAAAAGGCCTCTGAACCTAAGCAGTCATGAGCTGTGGCTTGGCCACCATTTGTTTAGAATAATTTGGATATTTGATGTGGCCACACCTTAAGACATGTCAGGCACCTTTATTATTTCCCTTCTAGAGAATCAAGTCGATATCAGTTGTGCTTTGCTGTGTCTTGATCAAATTGGATGAAGAGCGAGGCTTTCATATAACAGATGTACCTCTATAATGCAGATAGAAAGAAAGAAATAGATAAACACAAGGTAATGTACATAGAAATAAATAAATAAATAATGTGACCGAGGCCACTTCAATTTTTCAACTCTTCCCTTCATTTTTAACATATATGAAAGTAAAATTAGCAACTAATTATTTGATAAACATACAAATTAAAATATGTTCATTACCTGGTTGATTTGATTGTGAAGGAAGGCACTTCTCTGCTCAATGGCTACCATTCTTTGTTCCATGATTTTAAGAAGATCAGTGGAAAGTTGTGAATATGATTCTGGCAAAAGAAATGTCAAAGAACAGTCAATGTCAATGGAATCAAGATCTCTTGAAATCATTCCCTCATAATAGGCCTTATTGATACATTTTCACCATGTCTTGTGCTCCAAACACATCGAACATGATGATTAAAAATTGGATGGAGATGATTTTATCAACTCCTCGAGGGAAAGATTAGTTTGAGAGGGGAAGCAGATTCATGGTCTAGGTTTACAAAATTCTATTATATTTTTCAACATCAAATGGTCATCCTAATAAGGCCAGAGACCAAGAAAATCATTAATTTATCATTTTAAATTCAGCAAGTTCACATGGGTTATATGGGCTTGACAAAGAAAACCATGTTTGAAGCAATCATTGTCGAGATTGAAATAGATAAATTAATCAGTTTCCTATTATTAATCTTCCTTCTGTAGTATTTTAAATTATAAGGAATAAGATCACATAAAAATTGTATCAAGAAGGTATAATGCACCATTCAAAAATTTATTAATTCCATTGCATTCCTCGTTTCCATGTTCTTGGGATAAAATTGACAATTTGCACAAGCTCAACTAAAGAACACTAAATCATTGTTTTGTCATTGAAGACAACTTTTTTTATTAATTCCATTGCAATATAAAGGGCATATTGATATATTTTACCTCAAACAGTTGATGCTCGATTGAATCAGTTTGTTACTTATCTACAAAAGCAGTAAAAATCATTGGCAGTTCAAATATGATGAAGAAAAGGTTTATTACCAGATCCTGTATCAACAACACGAAGGTGAGTTGTTGATAGGTGAGGAGTTCAAATAGATCATCAAATTTAGATTTAGGTATTCATCTTATAACTTACTTATAACTTACCAATATACAAGGGCAGCCCAATTAGATCATGATAAGTTTTCACATTGAATGCGATATTCTAACCTAACAGTAACGTCCCAAAATTTCTCAATTTTTTTGTTAGAAAATTCACCAGAAAACTCAGGATGACTCCCTCTTGAGACAACCAAGATGCTTAAATCATACATTTACGAGGGTTAAGAAGAAGAAATAAACGGGGGAAATCCATGATTGATTGGAATAATAAAAGAGAGAAGTGGATGTACCTGTGGAATAGTCGCAAAGAGCCCAGAGGAGGGGCTTTGCGATCGGAGATGGAAAGAGCCGCCCGTGAGGAATTGGAATCGGCGAAGTGGTCAAGGAGAGGGACCCGAATCGATGGAGGTCGCGAAGCAAGCGTCGCCCCCCCTGAAACCCTAGAAATTTCATCTTCGCCGTAGAGGGAGGGAAGGAACAGACGCCGGAGGCCGAGAGCCGGACCTGAAGAGACCCCGCTTCTCCGGGCTCCGTTTGGTGCTGCGGCCTGTGGAATAAGCCCACTCGATGGCTCGACTCGGCCTGAAATAGACGAGTTGAGTTGGGACAGGGTTCGTAACCCGTTGAACGGGACCGATCCGCTGCCATGGCTGGTTCACGGGTCAACCGCGGTCCAATGTCAAATGGACCCGAGATGGGAGAAAGATATGGAGATATGCAAGTAAACATGACTTGGATTCGAAACCAGGTTTGTGTTGAACTTAAACGAATTCGAGTCAAAATTGAATTCATCAATTGAATATAATTAATAAACAAATTGAGTCTTAGATTGATCTATTAATCCAAAATTAACCCATAATCGGCTAGATTACTAAATAAGTCAATTTGTGCAACTAGATTTTACAATAATAATTATATACTTATGCGAGAATTTTATGTTTATGTTACTTTTTCTTTTAAATAGAAAAATTTTTTGTTTGTACTTTATTTATGATTCTAAATATATAATTACTTTATAAGTAAATTGGTATTAAATAAATTAGATACATTATACAGATTATATGAGTAACATGGGTTACTTGAGTTATGCATTTGTATCAATTCGAATACGATCTGATTATTAAATATATGTAAGTCATGTAACTCGTGTAATGTATGGATTAGATTCGAATTTAGATTACTGATTCGATTAATAAATAAATTAAATTATAATTATAATTATAATTATAATTGATTTATTTATTATTATGCTTTAAATTTAATTTGATTTATTTATAATTTATTGACATAATTTGTCATTCCTCCGCAAGCTTCTCGCTAATTCTGCCATGATGGGCGCTTGATGCCGAGCTTGCCGGTGGCTGTCCCTGTCCTTCCCTAAGAGCGATGATACATGTTTGGATTTTAGGTGCAACGGAATGGCTTGTGAGACATCGGGCGGATTGTTGTCACAAATATTGCGACGAGATGGGATCATTCTGTTATCATTCTCACGTCTCAACCGTCATGCCTGGGGAACGAACATCTTTGTCCAAATATCGATGGTGGGGCATCTGATAGCTGAGCGTTTTGTGCCATGAAAATATTGGGACGGCCTCGTCTGATAATCTTCTGCATTATAGGTCGGATAGACCATGCTGATGGGGGTGATCCCTATAGCCTTGCGCTCGGTTCTGATAGCATACCACCAAGACAAATCGATTTCTATGCTCTCATTTTGCCAATGTACTCGTCAAGACAAGCCAGCCGCTGGAGTTCCGAGTAGCAGGCAAACTCTGAACAATGATGAAGGAATTTGTCACTTTCCTCTTGTTCCAGTCAGCATCTTTTACAGTTCCGATGTGGAAAAGAGATGTCAGTTCGTTCAATCATGGCTCTGTGCATTAGGATTCACACAAGAGTTGTAATTGGATTAGATGGTCCTTTGAAGCATACGAGAAAGCGAGCATCGTAAAATATATATTATAAAGCATCCATTTAATCACAGATAATATGCAACACATGCATTGCAACTAAAATTGATCCAAATTCTTTGCGTTTGGTTCTCAGTGGCTTATCTACTGCTCCTAATATGTTTGAGCTAGGAAACTCGAAACAACATCATACTTTGGTGAAACAGAGTTGTTTTAGAATGACACATATGCTCACATACTGAATAGATATTTTAGAGTTGCTATATATGGACATGGACTCCCAAAATACCTTGTGCATTTTAAATGCTTGAATTGAAGAGATGGTTTTTGGGTGCTTTCTTTGAAGTGCTATAAGAGTCTTGATGTGTCTAATGATAAGAAACTTCCTCCACAAAGGGTGGGTTTGGAAATCTGAGTGTAAGTGAGCCATAGCTCTAGCAGGTGGGCTGGATCTATTATTTGATTGGGTATGTATACGGTGAAGCTCATGTCATTAGGAATGCACATGCTTTCCACTCTCTACATCATGCTCGGCGGCTGATTTGGCCATAGGATGAACTTTAGTAAACGAGCTTGACTCGTTCATTGGATTGTTACTTCTAACTAGCATGGTGATTGGGGTTTTATTTGTCTCAAGGTCACACCACTTGCAGGATCCAGCTTGTCAACTTCTTGTACAACATTCTTGCTTCTTCCAGCCACCATCTCAATCCTTAGAGTTTTGCTATGCATTCCCCATTGCATATTGGATCCTAAATCTCTCGTCCTCTTGCTTATCCTTCCGCTTGATAATTTTTTCTCTGCCTTCTCTAATCTTTTCCAACCCCTTTCCTCTCCGATCAATTCCCTATTCTCCTCCTTGCCATCCTCCGTCATGCTAGTCAAACCTTAATTTATACTTTAAAACTTCAAACCCTAAACCTTGTCTCTAGCACCATTGTAATTCTTAACCTTTACCCTATATTTCTTTATAAATCCATATGATTTTTAGTCTCCTTCATTAACCATTAACTTCATGCCTTGTTTGATCTACTTGAGATCCAACCCTAACTAAGGCCACCAAACCCTACCTCAATTTATGCCATTCCACTGTTACTTACCTTTGATTTTTTTAAAAAAAAATTTGTATTTTTAAGCCGTCATTAATGTCAACATGCCGCAATGGATTAAGCATGTACCAATACCTATGGTAGTTGTTTGATACATCCAATATTGAGCACCTAGATGTGCTTATATTGCCCTAACACTTAATCCTAAGGTGTTCTTAGTATGTATTGGTGCCATGGTGCCTACATGCTCGATCTTGGGAAGTTCTTGATGTGTGCTAATGCTTACGATGCCTACATGCCAAATCCTTGTAAGATTTGGTTGTGTCGATACCATTGTAATCAAGTATTATCATTTTATTATTACATTAACATGTATAGTTTATGTGTTTATAATAATTATATAATTTAACACACACATATATATACACACACTTGCCCATATAGAAGTAAAGGCTCATGACCAACTAGGTGGCTTGCCAGAGTTAGTCCAAAATTTATCAGGCCTGGGCACTAAAAGTAAGGCCATGGAATAGGTCTGGAAAAAAAAGTAGATCCAATATAAAAATTAAAAAATAGCCTAGCTTAGCCCAGCTCAACTTCAGGTGGCCCAGCCCTAACTTCAGGTGGCCCACTTAGCCCAGATAGAAATTTTGTAGGCTTTAACACTAAAAAATTCTAATTAGATCTTAAATGAGGAAGAAAAAAAGAGAATTAGGTCTCATAGCACAGGCTTAGGATTAGCTCTTTGAGAATCGTTTGATCGTGTCGGACTTAGGCATGAGGCCTAGCTACCCATATGTAGCCCAGCCTGGATCAAGTTTAGTAAAAATATGTCACCTATACTCATGTGGCCTAGCTTCCTTCTTATATATATATATGTCATGGTCAATGGATATCCCATGAAAATACTATGGCATTGTTTGCTTTAATATATTTTCATGTATATTATATATATTATGTATGTATGTATGTATATGTGTTGAAGTGGTCTGTAAGTCATGTCCCTAATTGCAACCTCTGTGACAATGGCTAGGGACCACTAAGAGCTCTTGGGATCTTTACATCTATTGACTTTTTAGTAGCGACTACAAGCGGATATAATCTCTTCCCATGTACTTGGTTCTTATAGATATATCCTAGCAATAGAATAACCCAGGAGATGCAGGGCATGGTTCCTTATGTAATAAATGCTAAATTTATATACTATTTGTGGTTGAAGTGCTACACTTGCCTTAGCGTTATTCTCACAATTCATTTGAATTAGCAAAGGAATAGAGCAAAGGAATAGCTATGTCTTCAAGACTATTTATGAATTTAATATTGCATGCCTAGCATGCTTAGGATGTTCCAAGGGCTGATGTGAAATACAATCCATGTAACTATTGAGAACAATTTGTCATGTTCATGAATATTCTGGGGCACAACATTAGAAATAAGGTTGTTGCTGTCAGCTTCCTTTGGTTACAGGAGACTGATGGTCACCACTTCAATCACATGCTCTATACCATCAGTGAGCTACAAGAGTAGTAAATGAGACCTCACAGCACCACTCCTACTTGTAAACAATCAAGGCTCACTATTGATATAATTGATGGCCTTTTCCCCTCAAATGGTTTAGTTCATTATTAAATTAAAAAAGGGTTATAAAGAGTGATTGGCATGGTGGGTCACAGGATTTTGAGATATAAGGTTCACTTTAATTAGTTCCATCTTCAATCAGTTCGTAGCTGGTATCTCTTAAACTCTTAAGTTTATTATGATTATGATGATATATTTGAAGTTAAATTTTATTTTCTTATTTGTAATCTTTTCATACCATGTTTTATTTTTATTTTTTAGTCATATATATATATATATATGATTGATGAGTAAAAATTTGAATGATTGATGGGTGGGTCTAAGAGATAGGAGGGAGTCACAAGAGGAACAAGGACCAACATGATTGCTCTTCACACATGGACCCCATCCATGCACAAGAAAGAGGAAAGTAAAATAGTTAAAATAAAAGTTGATAGTCATTGACGATAGGAGAACTTCAAACATACTTTATAAATTAGAATTAGGTTTAAGCTTCATAAATTATAGGCTTTAATATACTTTTAATTCTTAAATATTCTCTATAACCGATGTATTATCCTAATGCAAATAAGTAGACTATTCACATAAGGACATGCTGACTAATTCATTAATTTAACTGACTAGGATGTTAAGAATACAACTTTCTTAAAATATAAGGAGCTAAATTCTAATAACTAAGAGCTTAAAGAACAAAATGAATTGTGAGGAAAAGTTTGAGGATCAAAAGCATATTTGTGCCTAAATTAGTTTTGAGCTCAAGTGCTAATTAAGGAAAAGAATCTCTATTCTTTGAAATAAATTTTTTGAAGTCCTTTTTATTAAAAAAATATTTTAATGATGTTACATTGAGGAAAAAAAAAATACTGATCACATGCTTTATTTATCCTTTGCTTTGTGCACGAAACAAACAAGTTAAATTTTTATTTTTATAATGAGAACTTTTGAGATTAATATTTCTGTTAATTTTCTATAAACTCTCTTTCCATAAATTCCTATCATGTCCTAGAAAGTTTTTCTATCAGCAAATTAGATACTCTGAAACATATTTTTTGCCCACCTTTTTGTGGACTTATCTTGAGTCCTATCCCATGATAAGGATTTCTCGTTAATTATTTTTTCTTTGATTAAAATATGATACATCATCTTATAGTTAGGTTTCAAACAACACCATAGAGGATGATGGCTTTGATTTTAAATCTTATATCAGAAGATCTCAACCATTCATTCTTCCCCTTCTTGCGCGCATGGTAAATAACCTTTTTTCGAAAAAAAAAATCGAACCTCACGAATATATTAACATCAATATCCATTTAGCATTATTTTCCTCAATTCAAGGGCAGTGGCAATTTAGAAATTTTATGCAACTTCGCAAGCATTTGGTGGACCGCAGTCGGGCGCTAAGCCCTACCGACCGCCGTCGGAGTACTTCCCTCCTCCGTTCGTTAAACCCTCGCCTTCCTCCGCAAATTCTCTCTTCTTCCTCTTCGGCACGAATCCTTCCCCAAGTCGCCTACTCTACCGCCATGCCCTCCGCTCGCCTCGCTGCTCACACCTCTCTCCTCTCTCCCTGAGCTCTCTTCCTCCCGCCGCCATGTCCGCCGCCTCCGGAGGCCTCGTCGC
Organism: Metroxylon sagu; assembly: GCA_017589505.3. Lineage (NCBI taxonomy): Eukaryota > Viridiplantae > Streptophyta > Magnoliopsida > Arecales > Arecaceae > Metroxylon > Metroxylon sagu. The sequence continues at coordinate 148,861 of JACVBY030000617.1, forward strand.
CCGCCTCCGCTTCCTCTCTTCCGGCCCTTGGGTAGCGTTTCCGCTTTACCGAAGCTTCAGCTCGGAGCCGCTCGTCGGCGCCGTCGAGCATGAGCTTGGCGGCGGCGGCCGGGTCATCGAGGCGAAGCCCGGCGTTATGACCCCCAACTCGAGGAGGACGGGGGCGATCGCTGTCAAGTGTGGAATGACGGCGCTGTGGGACAAGTGGGGCGCGAGGATTCCGATCACGATCCTTTGGATGGACGACAACATCGTCTCCCAGGTGAAGACTGTCGAGAAGGAGGGGATCTTTGCCTTGCAGGTATGATCGATGGGCCACGAAAAGTTTAATTTTGATGGCTTTTTTTTTTTTTTTTTTTTTGTATACACTCTTCTCTGGATTCCTTTGAGAGTTGTATTCCTTTTCTTTTCTTTTTTTTTTTTTGGATTTGATAACTTTGAGTTATATTTTATATGATGATATTGGTTCAAATCTTATTTTTCTAATTTAAATTTATTTTTGGTTGTAATTAGGGTAGCAATATTGGGAGAAATGTTATACTTTTTTTTAAAAGTTCTTTTCGAGTTTTATTGTAAATTCTGACGAAATTTTTTTTTGGTGCTAGTTAGATTGGGGCGGGGCAAAAGAAGGAGAAACATTTGACGAAGCCTGAGGTGGGCCATTTCAGAGCTCAGGGAGTTCCTTTGAAGAGGAAACTAAAGGAGTTTCCGGTGACAGAGGACGCTCTTCTTCCAGTCGGTACTCTCATCACGGTTCGCCATTTTGTGCCTGGTCAATATGTTGATGTCACAGGCATTACGAGAGGAAAAGGTTTTCAGGTATTTGGCGCCTTTGTTTTTTACCAAAAAAAAAAAAAAAAAACTCTTGTTAATATATTCTTTCTTGTATTTAGATAGTGATTAAACTCAACCATTTTTGTGCCATCTGCAGTATTTTGCTATATATGCGAGCATTTGTTATTATTGACTATAACATGATTAACATATTCTCTTGTGTTTTTAAATATTGTTGTCAAGCTCAACCATTCTGTGTCATCTGCATTACTTTGTTCTATATATGGGCATTTGTTATTATTGACTGTGTCAACATTTTTCTGTGGGGTTATATACGGTTGAAATTCATAGTTCTCATAGTGTAACCAACTTTGAAAGGGGATTTTGATATAGAAATCCTTATAAATTTTTATTACTGGTAAGTCTCAAACAGAAACCAATGTACCCTATGAGTTTCCTTAGCCCTGTTAATCATGGAAACAAACCAGTGCAGGAATTTCTGTTATTGGGTTATGTGGTGGGGAAACATAGTTTGAACATTCATCAAAGCTATATGTAAGTAAACATAAGAGGAGATTGTGATATGGAAGTGCATAGAAAGTTTCCTTGTTGATTAGTCTTAAACGAAAAACAGTGCTCTTCAGAGGAATCTTCCATCCCTGTGGATTCTAAAAGCAAATTCTAGTGCACCATAATCACTTTCTTTATACATGCTTTTGTGGGACAACTTTGGTAGATTCTATTTCATTTACTGCTTCACTTGAACAAGTTTCTTTATATATATATATTAAATATTAGATCCTAGTAAATGCTTAATCTTAAAAATCGCAAATATGTCCCCTCAAATTGATCAGCTAGATTATTATATTATTTGACATCTAAAATCAACATTTCTTTGTCTCCTTGGATTCAATTTTTATGATGCTGATTATCATTCATTGTTATCTTGTTTGAAATCATCAGCTGATAAATTATATTTTGCCCACCCTTGCGATTACTTTAAGGCTTTGTCTTGCAATGTCCAAACACATATGTAAATAGTTTTCTACCTAGTTGTTTGTGATCCTTGCATAGGACCTAAAAGCTTGGGTTCAATTTATTGATCCTGTTCTTGATTGATAATATCCTTAATCCTCCTTGTGGTCCCAGCTTTATGAGCAACTTCCAGTTCATTTCATTTGGAATTTTGGATTTTATTTGCACAGATCCTCTTTAAGTCCTGGTCCTGGGAGATATGTTTTCAGTCTTAATTTCATGAGAACAAAAGTGCCTATAACTTTATCAAAATAGAGAAGATTCACACAGTTTTGGTCATCATATTTGTCAGTATCAAAATAGAGAAGATTCACACAGTTTTGGTCATCATATTTGTCAGATTTTCTTTCTCAGTGTCAAAGGTTTGTGACAATCACATAACATCACAGGGGTGCATCATCATCTCATTCTTTTTGTTTTGTTTCTATCAGAAGTATTTTTATTTTTTTATGCTAATTTCAAAGTATCATGTTTATAACTTTAAGAAGTTCCTGCTCATTTGTTTCAGAATGGTTTGTTTTGTTTACATATTAAATTTTGGTCTGCATGTCTTTCTTTGATGTGATTTAAAAGAATATGAGAAATATATACCTTATGACTAATGTCTAATAAGATTCTAGTTGGTATACAGTTAATTGAGTCCCTGCTTAGCACTCAGTTACTAGGCTTATTTGCCATTGGGAGTCCAGAGTTCAAGACAGCCCCCACCCCCCCCCCCCAAAAAAAAAAAAAACAATAAAAAGAATTTGAAGATGGAATTATAAGGAGAACATTATAAAACCATATGCTATTAAAATAATGAATTTCATAATAACATTGCAATGAAGATGCCGTAAGTCAGTGGGAAGTACTGATTTGTCTACTCTAATACTAAAGTTATGACCATTCTCATCCTTACATGTTCAAACAGGATAAAAAAATTAAGTTTGGTGCTTAGGCATTCTTGTCTAAGCCAGCTATCTATTCTACCTTTTAAAGCACTTGTTATGAGATGTGATTTAATTCCAAGAAATGGTAATCTTGGGTTAGTTGAGTTTGTCCTCGCCATTGTAGTCAGCTTTTTATTCTATATGGAGTATATTGTAAATTATTATTGCCTTATAAAATGCTTTTTTAAACCTTCATCTCATGCTTGAGTTCCTAACTTCCTTTTATTGCATGATTGTCATAATAAATCTTATTTAGGTATGCATGATTGTCATAATAAATCTTATTTAGTACCTATCATCTTTATGATGAAATTATTGTAGCCATTGATTGGAAACAATCAAGTTTAAATAAAATTAAGTAATATTATATTGCATACAAATAAATGCTTCCTGCATGCATATAAAAATTATAAAAATATTTTTATAAATTATTTTAATTTAATTTTGATTTCAAGAAACATAACACTAGATTGAGGGCGATACTTTTAGTGTCATGCTTTTTTCTTGAGGAGTTTATGTTGTTAATCTGGTTATCATGACTATCATGACAACTTTGAAGTGTTTTGCTTGGTGTTCTCAAGCCTCAAAAGAATTAAACATGAACTTCAAATTGAGAGGGAGGTTTTGTTTTGCATAGACACATTTTTCTTGTAAGTCAAGATAGAGTTTTTGAAGCCAGAAAGGAAAGGGATGTTTTAAAAATTTAAGTGTTTAAATATGCAAGTTTGTAATCATGAAGTAAGGGGTTCAGGGTTGAACAAAAGATTGTTTGGAGATGACTTAATTTTCCAATCCATTTGAAGAAGAGGGTTTTGACTTTCTCTATCAGGCTTAATTGGGACCGAGGAATGTAACTTAATGACATTGCAAATAATTTTCAAGGAAGAAGAAATTGTACGAGGCCATTGTTTGTTTTTGCGTCATATGTCTAGTATTACTTCATCTTCCTCATGCTCTGGAGAATCAGCAGCATGTCAAATCATAAATCTAAAGATCTAGTTCTGGTTAAGGCTGTGTCCAAAGGTCAGCTTTTCCAGCCAATGACACCTACTCATAAGGATTTTTAATGGGGAATTCCCTCCTCTGTTGGAGGCACTTTTCATTGCTCTTGTTTGGATCCGAGCCTTAGCTTTTTTCTTAGAGCTGCATTCACTTTGCCATTTGCAGATTGCATCATGGACTTCCCCACTAATCCACTCAGGATTATATACAGATGGGGCCCTGGGGGATATCCCTCTGAGGATCTAGCAGTACGATGTTGATTTCCTCTGCTCCAGTCGAATGCTAAAGTAATAGGAAATGCCATTTTGGGTGGTATATCTTTCAAGAGCCGGGAGCTTGGTGAGGATTGAATTTGAGTTATGTTCTTAGAGTTCTATCATTTCTATAATGTTAAGAAGCATTAACATCAAACCCTTGCCTAATTAATTATGCAGCATTTGTGATTTTGGTAAAATTGACGGCAGATTGTAAACACGTGCTGCAGATGTTGGATTTGGGTGGGCTAAGAGCATTTTGGTTAGGACATGTAGTCTTAATTGTGCTTGTGTTGTGCACGACTGTGTAGTTGTTACAAAATTAAGAATCAATTTTGTAAACACGTGCTGCAGATGTTGGATTTGGGTGGGCTAAGAGCATTTTGGTTAGGACATGTAGTCTTAATTGTGCTTGTGTTGTGCACGATTGTGTAGTTGTTACAAAATTAAGAATCAATATTTATTTTGTTAGGATTGAATTGATAAGACAACTTATTTTGTTGACATGGTTATCTCAATATATATGTGGAAGGGGTGGGCTCTGGTGTTGACTTTCGTGCTGAAATGAAACAATGGGTGACAGGCTTTAATTCATCTGCTTGGTTACTGGTTGTAATGAATCACTGTTAAGGAAGGCCACATGAAGAGGTCCTTTTGGTCCCTTTTTTCTTGTCAGAGAGATGTTAAAGAAGGTGCTGTTAAGCATGCTAGATCCATATCTTTGAGTGGTCTACTGCTGTATAACATGCCCAAGTTTATTTCTCTGTCTGGCATCTGAAACCAAGCTTCCAGGGGGTTATGTATCAAGGAGATGATATGCCATGCTTATGTTTGTTATGAAATTATGGTGTGAGAAAAGTTTTTGTTATGAAATTATGGTGTGAGAAAAGTTGATGTTTCCATGATCCTTCGATGAGTTCTATGGATATGCTATAGAATGCTTTGCAATCCTGGATTTGTGCCTTGTAGTCCTTTTGCAGTTGAATTCCTTATTTTATATCTCTGCTTCCTCGGCATCTGATTAATGGAATCGGGGAGCTTTTCGTTTGCAGTGATCATACTTCCTAACTTTTAATTTTGCTTTGGTGTCTTCATAATCATCTATCAATCTCTCACCAGTACTGTTAATTGGTTAGGGATTGCATGAGTTACAAAATTGAAATATATCTTGATGAACTTTATTTTTAAGTTACACAGTTCAGGGAGTCTTAAGTGATCATAAAGAGAGAGTAGGTGAAATATCCATATGTGGTTTATGAATTTTGCTCCCCAAATTACCATGATATGCATCTATGATTTATTCAGAATGCCTTTTTTTTTTAATAAAAAAAAGAAATCTTGTCCTTTGTAGCTTTATGATGAAATTTCCCTTATTTAACTGAGTCCCAACAATTGATCTAAAAGAGGTACACTCTACCATGATGCAGCCATTCTTTTGGGTTAAATTTGTGCCATTAGGTGATTTTTGGACCTTCCTGTTGGTGTGGATAAAGACATTACTAATATGAACAAGCTTTAGTTGACTAGCATGCACCTTTAAGTTAGTTTTTATGAACTTTTATTTGCAAAAAACTGATAAATACTGCCTACGAATTTGAATGAGCAGACCATATTTGTACAAAACTAGGAATATATTTTGCTCAACCATCCTGTTCATACATTTTCAGTTTTTGGGTTGATGGTAGCTTGTCAATAAAATATGAATTTAGATAAAGATCTCAAGACTATAACTATATACCAGAATAGATAAATGGAATTCTGATGGAAAGCAGAGACATAAGAGAGAGGGAAGGAGGGATACTGTAGATCCTTGGTGCATTTTAGGGGAACATGAGAGTGCATAAGTTACTTAAGTATCAATATTTTGGCAAGATTATTTTTGCTTAAGCTTAAATAGTAACAGAGCTTGATTTTGCCATTGATTGCAATGAGCAGCATCAAATAACTTTGGATAGAAGTGCTATGACTGTTTAGTCATGGGTACAGTAATTGTCAGGACACAATTCTGCAAAATGAGCACTGAATCTCTGACTAAAATTTAAGAGATGGAAGGGTATTGGAGTTTGGACAATGCTAGGAGATTTGCACCTTGAACTACAGCATTCACAATCTGACACTTGCAAGGGATCATCCTTAGAGTTCATGTTCTAGAATTTAGTAGAGTGCTGTATTTGGCTGTCCATTGGCTTATGCATGGCTCAGATATGGTTATGTTCAAGAACCAGATTATCTGAAAATCAAGTATAATTTCCAGGATATGCTGAAAAATTATGAGCACTACATTCATCTATAAATAAATTATTATTTGTCATTTTTCACTCATCTTTTCCCTTAGATTGCTTGTCTATCTATCGCTCTTAGCTTTTCAATTAGGCATGCACAAACAATAAGAGGAGATATTATCATTTACGCTGCCTGCTGCTACTTCAACCTTCAACTGGTGAGTAGTACCAGAGATGCTTGCTATCTTTATAATATGGCTGAATCTGTTCAAATCTTTAATTATTACTTGGCTGGTTGAAAGGATCAAATCCATGCATAAATTCTGCTAGGTTGGATACTGTTTCTGAATATAAGTGTTTTTAATCTATTTGTGATCAGGAAGTTACTTTTATTATGAAATGATCTAGTTCTTACTTGGCATTCTTTTTTGTTTTAATCCTTCACTTTTGATCTGTCTGGCAGTATGGGACCATGCCAATGATGTATCTCTTTTTCTAAAGTTTCTAAACTTTGGTCTACTCTCTTTTTCCCCAACCATTAGGGTGGAATGAAAAGGTGGGGTTTTGCTGGAATGCCTGCATCGCATGGTGCATCATTATCACATCGAAGTATTGGCTCTACAGGTCAAAGAGATGCTCCTGGAAAGGTATTTATTCAGTACTAAAGTAAAGAGTCACATATTTTCTATGTTGGTACAATATCTTGCATTTTTTTCTTCAATAAATGTGAACAATGTTTCGTATTTGTTTATTTATTTGTCACTATATACTGATATAATTTGGCGAACCAAGTTATTGATTTGATTCCTTTTGCTCAGCAGTTTTAATTCTCATCAGTGAAATAGTGCAACAAGGTTCTTCTTTGGACTTTGTAAAATGATTTTAGAAACCAATAGAAGCATCCAAAAGATGCTCTTTGATGCTAAGTTAAATATAGTTTAGGTTGAAATATGTATTCTAAATGAACACTACAGTCAGTGTCCTATAGATCAGTGCCAAAAGCTGTTGATATCCTGTTTAATGGGTTATTTGTGAACTTAGACAAAAAAAAATAAAGTTTAATGTAAAGCTTTATAAAGATGCTCCAAATGCAAATATGAGCAAGCTAAAACTAGATTTGTTCATCGAAAAATAAAAAAAAAGACTTGTTCTATGGTGCTTTAAATCCTGGTTATGTGCTTTGTTCATCTTGTTTGTGAATTTTTCTTAGAGCCAAGATTGAGGTATTGTGTACCAGAACCATGGCAACCTGGCACTGGTATTTTTCTATGATGCCATGCTGAACCAGTGCCGTGTAAGCACTGGTGCCAAGCATGTACTGCATGATGCCTGTACGGCACGGGCGTGCATGTACCATGCTGTATCTACTGTGCCCAACCAGTGCTCGTGTCCATGCAGTGAGTCATGCAAGTAAAATTAGTTCATTTGTTGAAAGGTGTGTGGAACACCAAATTGCCTTAAAGATTTTATTTTTCACTGCTTTGATGAACTGCAGACGAGCTAATGCATGCACCTTTGATTTGTTGGCATTATCGTATGATGGGTGAGATGGGAATACGATTTATGCATCTTTCTACGATCAAATGGATTTATTGCTGTTGATAGAATCATTCGATTCATCTGGGAAAAAAAAATGAAGTCATAGGTGAAATAACATGGACATAAACTTTGATTAGAGATGAGTGCCCATTCTTCAAATGGTTAGAGATGAGTGTCCATTATTATTTAAGGCATTGATTCATTTGTATATAAAGCAGAGATTGATGTAGTACTTAATTGTACAATTAACCTATGCTATGGCCCCACTAAGTGGCTGTTCCCAACTCGTGATCTTTTAGATCTGTGTTCGAAGCACTCCCATACTCTTTGGACCTCTTACATGTGTCATATAAACATCAACCGTCTCTTGAAGTTCCTCTGACTAGCTCTTTCATGTTTAATAGATATTGGAGCACGAAATGATAATACGTGATTGATCTGATGTGCTCTCATTTGGTTCCCAGCTGAGGAGCATGGCCAATGAAAGCAAATGATATCACAATTTAAATTTTAGAGTGCCCTAGTTGTTAGTAGTACTATAATTTCAATTTTGACTTTGGATTCTTTGTTGAAAAGCACCAGTCATGTAGGAGTTGACCCTTGTTTGAGCCAGATTAACTGATCGTTCAGGTATCATTATCCAATAGAAGATTGCTTGATCCAAAAGAGGGAAAAAGTTCATATTACCATCAGACCATTTCAACCTTCTGGCAGGGCCCCGGGTCGATGCAACTAAGGAACTCAGTTTACTGTCTGAAAGTCTATAAAGGTGATACATGCTGGCAGTTCAGGCTGAGCCTGATTATTTTTCCCTGATATCAGAAATACATAACTGGGACCTGACATTGCACTGTGAAGTCAGGTAGAGTTCTTTGTGAGTCAGATCATCAGAGTGACTGGGTTGCCATTTATCTGTGATTGGAGTTCTTTTGGACCAAGGAATCACTCCTTTCATGAGACATCATCATTGTGCTTTTTTAGAATTAATCTTGATTATATAACATCATCTTGTGTGACATTGATTCATATTCACAGTGTATTTAAGATATGCTTAGGTTCATGGATTACCATACTTAAGTGCTTCTAACTCTTACTGGAAATGTGGATGATAATTGCCCATGTTTTGCCAGATGTGCTTAGAGATCTATTTCAGAAACCTGCTATTGTTAATGAGAATTGACGATTATACCTTCAAAAGTTGATTCAGAATATGTTGTCCCCTGAGTTTTCTATTAAGCATGTTTTACGTAACACATCCATGATCGAAGGGGGGAAATGAACTTACCTTATGATGCTTAAATAGGTTTTTAAAGGAAAGAAAATGCCTGGGCGTATGGGTGGCAAGCAATGCACGGTAAAGAATGTATGGGTCTACAAGATTGATCCTGCAAGAAATTTAATGTGGGTAAAAGGCCAGGTATGATCTCCACTGTGGTACCTGTCTGCTGGTCAAAAGCAAAAGTTTAGGAGGTTGATGTCATCTTGCTGTAGCCCATCCCAAATGGCCATTTACCTACTTGATTTTGTAGGTTCCAGGTGCCGAAGGGAATTTTATTTTCATTAAAGATGCTGTATACAAGAAGCCAGACATCTCCCAGCTACCGTTCCCAACCCATTTTATTCCAGAAGACGAGGAAACATCAGAGCTGGAGCCGCTTGTGGCTGATCTTGGGGATGTTGATCCTTTCATGGTGGCGGATTAGCTGATGGTGGAAGATTTGAGAGGAATTCGGGATCATGCATGTTGATTATTAACTCTGTAGTTCTGATTAGTTTTTATTTTTCTTCCCAAATAGCGTGCAATTTGTTTAACAATGAAAATTTTGATAGCAATCCCTTCATTAGAGTTCATGATTTACATCAGATTTTTGTTGGTCACTCATCAGCAAACTAGATAGGAAGCAACTTGGCATTTTCCATGGGCTATCATGCACTGTTAACAACAAAGCTACAAATCCTGCTGTCCGAGGCGATTTTATTGTAACCAAATGAACAAAGCCCTAATAAGGTTTTCCTTTATAAGTTGACAGCTTCTGATCAACAGTACACGAAGATTCAGTTTTGTGATCAATGAATGGACTGTAGAGGATGATCATTTGTTTTTGCCTCTTTTTTCCTTCTTTTTTAACCAATGTCGATGGTTGAATGAATTGCTTGTTTCCTGTACGCATCCATTTTCTGGTGGGCATGAGGGTGCTCGAGCATTGCACTTGAATTTTAAGACGACAAAGTCATCCGATGGTGAAATGCCCAAAGTCATTCATGCGTTTATACCTGCCTGCCTTAACAAATTTTGGATGGTGGAATCCAGAGACGGCGCATAACATTTCTCTACCAGTTCCTCGGTAGAATAGCAGCCTTTAGCCGACCTTTTTCTATTTTCGTATTAGGTTGGGAATAAACATCAAAAATGGGTAGGCAAAAACTTCAATGGGAATGCCTTTTTTTATTTTGTATTAGGTGCCTTATTTTTTTATTTTATATTTTCATTATAAAAGATATTTTTTAAAAGTATAGGTAAAAAATTTAATGAGAATGCCATTAATTCTTATATTTTTAAGCTTTATAGTCTTTGTTTTCTAATTTCTTTTTCTGGAAGAACAGCGTGAAAATATCTATAAATTGTTTGTTTTTACGTTTTTACTATCTGAAGTTGTGTTTTTTAAAAAATTATTTATATGAGAGGCCTTAAAGCTAATAGGCCTTCCATTTCCTTTGAGTTACAAAATTTTTTAAAAAAGAGATAAATATTAAATAAATTTCTAAAAATAGTTTTTAAACTTTTAATTGAATTCTAACTCATGCAACATAAATTTTTAGATAAAATAAATATAAAAATTCAAGCAAAATTTTAAAAATCCATCCTCTCCACGTTGTGTCATGGAATGGTATTTTTGTAGTTTACGAAAACTTTATTAGCATTAATATATCTTTCATAATTAGTTCATAACTTTCTCATTTGACCTTTATTTTGAATTGTTCAAGATATATTAAAAAATCAACTCATTAATATACAAATTTAAAGTAAATAATTTTTAAAATTTTAATTATATTGGTATTGATGAAGCTTTCTTTTGGACTAATGCGTGTTAGATGGCCTTTTTTGATATAGTTGGAGATAAACTTTAAAGAAGTACATATCAATCTAATATCTTACGGAGCGTGTTCCTTTCCAACATCTTAGCTTAGTATAAATATTAAAGGATCACGCTTCAAACTTATTTGAATATAACTTTTGATATAACTATGCTTTTTATTTGATCTTCAATGGTTTATTACATGATTTTCTTTGATGAATCTTTTTTCTAGGAATCAATTTTTCTTATTTGAATAATTAGTAGATATAAAAACCTTTCTTTTAATAATATATATGAAAACCTTTAACTACATCATCATATACTTTGAATTGCCATCGTAAATTAAAGCATAGAATATCAATCGTGAGTTGAAATGTTATCCAACATTAGTTTGGATTGCTAATTATGGGTTGAAGCATTGTCATGCCAAATAGATGAGTTAATATTAGAACAAAACTTTGGTACAATTCCTTAGATGTGATCCATGTGGTTTTTCACTTAAAAAATAATATATGTACTATCATCTCATTTAAAAAATAAGACATGTCTTTAAACTTATCTAAGAACAATGACAAATTCATTGGACAATAAAGAAAGATACCTATTACCTTTTTAAATAAAATGATAGTACATTTATTGCTTGTTAAGCGAAAAACTGCATTAATTGCATCTAACGAACCCATACGTCCTTTGCATTATTATGCTTCTAAAACTGCATTAATTGCATCTAACGAACCCATACATCATTTGCATTATTATGCTTCTAGAAATTGATCGATTTAAACTTGATAAATTACCCTTGAGAATTATTCTTTTAAAATAATCGAACCATATGGTAATGTTAATAGTAGGGCAAGAAACTAAAAAGAAATTCTTAATAATAATTATATTGTTAGCACATTAATATATTAATGCTCTTATGAACTCTAGAAATGATGGATTTGACTTTGAATAAATTTATTTTTAATAAATTACCTTTGGAGATTATTATTGATTACATATTGATTAATTGAAATACAATGCTAGCTATATTGATATGGACATTATTTGCTTTATTGTTAGAATTAACTATAGATTATTTATGATTTTAATGCGTAGGTGATATTTATGCATGAGGGTGCATGGGTGAAGATTCCTATAGAGCTATGACTCGTACCTTCCTTATGTATATTTTTTCAAGCAACAAGATGCTTAGGATCAAATTTTGGATTGGACTTAAAGGAGAAATAAGAAATAGAAAACATTAAATTTTTGATATTAGAAGAACTTTTATTTTGTAAATAAATCAATTTTATTATTATAATTAAATTTAAGACATTGATTTATTTATATATATATTGAAATTATATTTAATTGTGAATTGTTAAAATTTAGGCCTTCCATGCCTCCTAAGATCGTGCCTATGGATATGTAGGCGGCTCATATATCCAACCCATATGATGGATTAGGAGCATGATGATCACTCAATCATCAAAAGCTCAATCATGGACACATTGACATTGGTGAATTTGAACGGATGGATGGTGATAGGAAGGATAGGCTTATCTTCTTTAACTTAGCTTTGGTTAGGAAGCACTTGTTTAATTTCTCCATGCGGCAAGGCTTTTGTTGCATTTTGAACATAGAGATATGTAAAGAAACTTTTAGATTTTAACTAGGTATATGCCCATGTAATGCAGGGACGATGCTTTATTTAAATTCTAAAAAGTAAAGATAAAATTTAAAATTAAAATTTTTAAAATATTATTTATAAATAAATTCTATAAATTGATTTATTATTTTATAAAATAATATAAAAATAAACTACTCTTTATTTCTTAGCTTATCTTTGTTTGCCGACTGTTTAAGATAAGATCTATACTAAAATATAATATTTCTATACTAAATTTAAGTGAATTACTATTCATGAGTTGTTTAAAGTGTAAATGCACCGAAAATCTTTTTATAGAAACAACTCCATCTGAGAGATAATAGTATTTTTGAAAAAAAATAAAATTTAAAAGGAATACATACTTTGTATTAACTTTATTAACTTTATGTGATAGTGGAATTCATTACAAGAAAAGCTAGTGGAAAAAAGCCTACACTAAAAATCAAGATACATGATTAAAAAAAAAGGAAAAGTTTACGAATTATTTTTTAATATTTTTAGAGAAAAATAAGGTACTTTTGCATTTTTTTTGGCTTAATGTAAAGAAGAGATGTGTCATGCCCCAAATTTAAAGATGGATTTAGGATATAATAATTCACCACATGCATGCAGAATTAAATCCCATAACAAGTAAGGCATCTTTTCATATAACTAATACATTCGACCAAAAAGAACAAACTACTTATCCATTAAATCCATTAAATCAAACTGATCAAATTAAAAAACAATGTCAATAACTAAAGAATTACATAAGGTGCTAATATTAAATACGAAATGTTTTACAAAAAAAACTAAAGCAACTTAGGCCATCTTCTACCCTATTTCCATCCCTTGTTGTGGTCTCTGGAAAGAAAAAAAAAAAAAAAAAAAAAAAAAAAGAGCTAATGCTCAGTAAGTAAATCCTAAAGATATGTAGAGGGATCAAGTAAGTACAATTAATAAAATCTCTCTTTATACGTAGATACATTAAAAATACTTACATTTGTACAGTAGCATTTTAATTAATTTTTAAATTATCAAATATATAAACAAATATATCAAATCTTTGTAGTGATAATAAGCATAAAACAATATTAATTTATTTTAATATTATATTTAATACATTTATATCAAGTCAATAATTACTTTACTTTAATAAAACATTGATTTATATTTTAAAACTATGATAAAACTCAACAGCCAATAAAAGTATGGTCATATATAACCACTGTGATAGGGTCCAGTAAATAATATTACTGCATTTAACCCCTATAGAACCATATTTAACTCCTGTGGAGTGTGCCCTTTGTTGCTTTGAGATTTTGAAACTAACAATAGCCTTCGTACAAACCCCGATAGACTGGGTACACTCATACGTAGTTTAATTGTGAGTTTATAACTTTAATATATATATATATTACGTTTTATTTTATATGCAATTATTCCAGTTTTTACATTAAAAATCTATTTACATATAAACTTTTGCACACTATGACATAATATAAACAACTTACTTAATCTAGAACTTTCATATAAACTAGTTATGCAATCAAATTTACAAATTTACAAATCAACTTTTTGTGACACATGTGCTTAACATTTATCACATATATTAAATGTTATGCACTTTTCAAATCATAAATTTAGAGCATGATTTGATAAATATAATAAGTTCAATATATAGAAAATGATATTTGAATAAACTTATTCAATCGAGGTTAGCATGTAAATAAACATATAAAATAATTAATAAAACTTTAAAATTCTTTTATAAGTCATTAGTAATGTAAAAATACTCTAGTTATAGTAAAATTACTTACAAAAATTTTTAAATCAAACTTTATATAATTTTAGAAATTTTTAAATCAAATTTTATATAATTTTAGAAAACACTCTAACTATGGTCAGGTTTACTTACCTTTCTGGATAAAATTATCAATAATTAATTCTTAATTTTTGATGCTTAAAGACTCCATCATCCTTCTTATTCCTTCAACTTTTACTTTTTATACTATTGATTTAATACCAAAAGATTTCTATTGAGCCCCATGTATTTAAAGATTTTCTAAAAGAAAATAAGTTTCTTATTCTTCATAACATACCAATCTCCTAATACCGATAGACCTTTTAGTTTTATAGGAAACTGATTTCTTTAGGAAAACTAAAGAAATAAATATCCATTAAATATTTAAAATAAAATTTTGACTCTAAACTAAATTCTAACTCATCCAACATAATTTTGAAATATAAAAATTTGAATTAAAAACATCAAAAATCATTTTTAGTCACCTTTTTAGAATTTATATGCATCATAAAATTGATCTTAACTTTCTTAATTGAATTCCTATTTGAGTGATTCAAGATGCATTAGAAAAGTAACTCAATATGAATATTATAATAATATAGATTCAATCAAAAATTTTAATTATATTATTTTTGATAATTTTTTAACTTAATTCAGTAAAATTAGATCTTAATCTAAAGTGAGCTATAACCTAAAAGGGTTAGGTCTCACAAGATGGCTGCAATTCTTTCACTTTTCCTATTTTTTATCATTATAAATATTTTTAAAAACTTTCATGGTTTTACATTGTTGATGTTCTAAGTTTAGAATAAGTAAGAAGATTGCTATGAATTGTTTTCCTTTTTCTAATTTCTCTAACTTGTATCATCCACTCTTCTACATGATGTATGGTTTGTGTGAAATTTTTTTCCTTTTTATTTATTCATATCATTTATTTTCACCAGAGATGTTTTTTTAAGTTTTTCTTTTTTGTTAAAAAAAAATAGAATATCAAGTTTGTGTTTCTTTTTCATTTAAATTTAACCCTACTCGTATAGGTTAGTTTTCTTTCTATCTGTTATAATAGGAAAGACGATTGCAAATTTATAACCCGTTATTTTTAGCAACAATGTCCATTTAGCATGTCATTGATTTCTATAAAATCTTTACTATTTCTATTTAAGTATAGAATACTCTATCTATCAAAGTAATGCATACAAATCACCTCTAGAGACCATATGAAAACTAAATCATCAACAAGGCTTTATCAATGCTCTCGACTTGATCAAAGCCATGACCTTTTACCGCACAACATTCTTTTCTCAACGGTTTATTGCAACAACTAAAATAAACACTAAAAAAAGGAGAAGTGATTGGCATCAAAGGATCAAACTGAGCTCCGCGCAAGCCAAAGAAAGAGTGGGAGGAAGAGAACCTTTATCTGAACGTGGCCATAGAGCAAAGAGAAGAGGTCTTTGAGTTTCCCTGGCCTTTGGCACCATGGGTGAGAAGAAAGACGTTTGGGACCGGCCGACAATGGCTTCGGCTTATCTCCATGGAACCTGCCTCGAATGAGGTAAGGATAGGAGAATTTTTCTTTCCACGAAAGTGAAAAAAATTTTTACCCATAAATGGTGATAGGACTGAGACGAGAAGAATACTTCTCATCCCATAAGATTTTTATATTTTTATATTATTTAAATATTATTATATTATTTTAATATCTTAAATATAGCCTCATATATATATAACTCTAAAATATCTTAAGACTGCATATGCTTACTTCTTTTATATTTGTTAAGACTTATAATTGGATGTATTTGTTTCTTATAGAATAACTTTTAATCATAAAGTTATGTTATTATGCTTTTATAAATTATAATTTAATATATTTCTTATGAATTAGCTCATAAAATTTGTAATTATGATAAATTTATTTAAATATATTTCATTTATTATATAAAACTCAATGATTTTTTTTTATTTTTAAAATGTAGCGAGTAAGAATTAAAATAAAAAATAAATATTTTAATATAAAAAATGAAGCTGATGTGGATGGGGTTTCTGGTGAGATAGAAATCTTTATAAGAATGAAAATAGAAACTTTATCAAAAATAAGGTAGGTAGAGATGAAAATCCTTACGGGGATGGGGATTTCTATAGAGACGAAAATGAGAAAGTTCCTATCCCATTGGTGAGGATGAGGATGGAAATGAAGAGTTAAAATAGTAATGAAAATGGGGATGAAAAATGGCTTCCTGCCCCATTGTCATTCCTATCTTTAAGCCTTTGGCACTATAAGAGAGAGAAAGAGAGAGAGAGAGAGAGAGGGGTGAAGGGAGGCATGAGGTTTATTATGCATTACGCATGTAGAAAAGGAAGAAAATAAAACTATATTTAAAATCATTCAATAAGGTTGAATATGTGTCAAGAAAGGAATAAGCTTTTCAATTTCACTAAAGATTATAAGGATATGTATGCTTAAAAGCATTAACATGTTGGTAAACCTTTTCTATATATATTCTTTCAGTACCGATGTTTAATACGCAGCAACAGAATGGTAAACCTTATTATCCATGCAATATATGAGCTGATGTGATTTATGTATTAAAATAGGAAAGTAAATGGTGGGAAAGAAGAGTAAAATAAAAAAGAAAAGATAGCATCCAATAATGACGAAAAAATAGAATAAAAAAAATATTTATAATTAAAAATATTAAAAAAAAGATTAAACAAGTAATGAAAGAAAAGTAAATTTTTTAAAATTTACTATATTAGATTAGATTAGCATTAATTTTTATTATTTTGTAAAGCAACTTTTATAGGTGATTGAAAAATAAAAGGTTTATAATTTGAAGTATAATTATCAATATTGATATTAAACCTTTCAAGGATAAAGATAGAAAGAATAAATCCACCTATTCATATAAAAAAGAGAAGTATTTTATTAATTTTAAATTTTAAATTTTAAATTATTTTATCCAATTCCACAAGTACCGCAATAAATGTCCTTGCGCCGCCCCCGCTGCAATTCTTGGCCATCAAACCAACCGCACCCCAAACGGGGAGAGCTTTTTTTTCTGTGGACTTTCTTCGTCTGTCCCACGCCGAAAGGTGGACGCTTTCTTCTCCTCCTCTGCGCTTCTCTCCTTTTCACCTTAACTCTTTTATCTCTTCTGAAACGATTCTGGTACGTAGAGATGTCGTCGGTGCAGTCACTCGCTGGCGAAGAGACTCATAAGCACTCGCTGCCGATGGAGTTTCTCGCCGTTTTCGTGCTCCTCCTGGTTGTCGCCCTCCACGTACAGGCCTACTTCATCCTCCGAAACAGCCGTTGCTTCTTCTGTATTCTGCTTGGTGAAATACTCATCATCGCTGGAACATTCCTTGCTTCCTACCTCTGTGTTCCACACTATGGAAAGTTCTGAATGCTTCATGATATGCAAAACAGTAGGCTATTTTTTAATTGTAGGAATTGAAATCAATGCAGCTCATGAAAGATTTGAAACTTTGTGCTAAATGTTTCACATCCTATCTACCATTCTGAATTGCTATGCTGTTTTCCTGTTGAGAGAAAGTTGAGAACATTCTTGTTTATGAATCCTGTTGGGGAATTGATATAAGGTAAGCAATGATTGTTCCAAAATCTTAAGTTTTGTTGGAATTTTTTTTTTAGGATGTATTTATAGAACTAGATTGGCCAACAGGACTTTCGTTTCATGGTTCTCTTTTTACTGAAGAATTGAATCCAATGGCCGGCACCTGGGGAAAGTCCAGGTTAAAACCCTAGTGGCGTCTCATTATAATCATATTGCTGAAAAAAAGAAAAAAAGAAAAAAAAAAAAATATATATATATATATATATATATATATAGAAGTAGTCAAATGCCAGCCTTTTGTCTAGATTTAAATGAGTTGTTGATATAGCTGTTCGCATGGTGATAATGCATTTTGCCTTTGTCTAGAATTTAAATGAGTTGTTGATATAGCTGTTCGCATGGTGATAATGCATCTTTGCCTGGGTTAACAAATCTGTAGATGTTTATCAAGCAATTAATGAGAAACAACACCAAAGGGTTTTGCAGCAATTATTATGTGGCCCACATTATTATAAAACTTGAAAGCATCATGCATTGCCTCACATATATAGTGGAAAGATGCTGGATCTGTTGTGCTTGGTGAGCTATGCATTTAAAAAATGGACTCAAATTAGTTGTTTGAAATTAGATATATTATAAAAACATGACAATGACTGTAATGCCCCAAGTCCATCTACGACTTAATTAACTCCGTTAGTGGGTCAAAATCATGTGGTTCAAAAACTCAAGTAAAAGTTAATGGGTAGTAGGTGGACTTGAATTATAAGCACATGACACTTTATTTTTTATCTAACGTCAGACTAAATTTAGGGTATTACAATTTCTCTTCCTTATAATGCGACGTCCTCATCGCACGCTACAAGCTAGCCAGAATCTCTATCCCGAGATAGGTCGTTAGTGCTGCAAGGGTGCTACAAGGGTGGCTCCACGCCATGACGGGACTCCACCACCGTCCCATGGGTAGCCCTTTCCTCATGCCCATCAATTTTCGCACACTCGGATCAGCTCTGATATCATTTGTAGTGCCATGACGGGACTCCATCATCATCCCATGGGTAGCCCTTTCCTCATGTCCATCAATTTTCGCACACTCGGATCTGCTCTGATACTATTTGTAGTACTCCAAGCTCACCTATAACCCAAAAATTTTGTTAGCGAGCTGAAACTACATGACTCAAAAATTCGATAAGTTATAAGTACATTGGATGAAAAATATTGGATGAAAAATAAATGTGTTATGTGCTTATAACTCAAGTCCACTTGCTACCCATTAACTATCACTCGAGTTTTTGGGACACGTGGTTTTGATCCACTAGTGAGTTAATTGGGCTTACAGGTGGGCCTTGGGCGTTACAATGACCTTGAAAGCTATATTGGTTAAAGTTGAGATGCCATGTGCTATGACTTTGTCAGGGAGTTGGAATTATTTGATTTGCCTTCTGTATTAAGATCCTCCACTTGGACTAGCCAAGAGTAATTTCTGGTATTGTTCTCCTGTGTTTAGATACTTAAAATCAAGAAAAGAAAAGACTAAGCAGAAATTGTTTTGATTGTAAGAAAGAATTGTGCTCAGCTGATTCCTATGATCTGGTTGGAATGTCTATATTATCCATTGGCTGAGAAATATTTATCTTTGATGTTTATGAGATCAGGGAAATAACTACAAAATTAGCTGCTATGGAATGTGGGGGTGTGATTAGGAAAAGAAAAGAATGATTTGTTGCTAAGAAATCAGAAGTTGGACTATTTTATTCTGTTATCTTGTCAAAAGCAACTAGATGGGGTCATTACATGGTGGCAGCAATCTAGAGTACACAGCAGCAAGAAGGGAAAATAATACTTTTGTTTTTCCCATAGGAGTAGGAGAAGATTTAATTTAATCTATTGTCTTCAAGTTGGATATTGATATAACTTCTTGATTTCTACTCCAAACCTTTTGTAACCCATAGAAGATGGCGATGGGTGGGGTTGCTTCAATTTTAGCAGGAGATCTAAACAATCTTGAGGGCCTGGATTCTCCTTCTCCTAAACATGTGAAAAATGTTCCAGTTTTAAAATGCTGATAAATCTCCCAATCCAAATGGCTTTTTCCATGTTGTTCTATCAGTTAGTTCGGATCAGACATTGACTTTGAGAGAAAGGATTGTGATTTGCATGGCTTTTCCATGTTGTTCTATCAGTTAGTTCGGATCAGACATTGACTTTGAGAGAAGGGATTGTGATTTGCTAGATTAAGTCTCTTTAGTGGTTCTTATACTGAAGAAAGGAGGTCCAAGATACAGTTGGCTTCAGACCAAATTCCTCAATGAACGGCATTGCTAAAATCCTATCAGAAGTGTTAGCCTATAGCTCAAGTGGTTGTATGGCAGAAGTTATTGCATGATAGTATTGTTGCAGTTGTTTGAGGTTATTCATTCTTTCAACTGAAGGAAAGAGGGTACTTGGATCTTAAAGTTTGTTTTAGTAGGCCTACAATAGTTTGGATTGGGATTTTTATTTGATCTCTTGCAGCCAAGAGACTTCAGCACAATCCGAAGGATAAGAGCTACTCTTTGCACCACTATAAATTATATTCTCTTTAATGGTGGAGGAAGGATAACTAAATGTAGATGGCAACTTCAGCGAGTTAATCCTTTATAGCCTGCTCCTTTTGACTGGATTCTCTCGTATTAATAATTTCAGAGCTGTGGTCTTGGGTTATGCTGCTGGTATCAGAGATAATCCAGACATTTCCCTACTAAAATATCCAGACGATGCGTTAATCTTTTGGAAGGTTCATGACTTACAGGTATGGCTATTGAAAGTGTTTATTTGTTTTCAAGGGAATTTGGTTTAGAGACGACCTTTAATTAAAGCAGTTTATGCTGAGAGATATAAATCAAACAAGCCAACAATTGTTAGCTTGGGTGGCACCTCTCTTCTGGGTATTGGTAAATAAATAAAAAAAACAAAGGAAGAAAGGATATTTCAATCAAAGAAGAGTTAATTTGACCATGCTTTTGAATTATGAATTGGATAATTTGCACATTTAAACATCTTGGCCTAACTCTATTGGACAAGATGTTGAATACACCAGTGTTCCCTTTGATAGGGCAGGTAGAGATGCAAGTTTTTGTCAATTGGAGCTTGATTGATTTTGGTTAACTCCGTTCCGTTTGCACTTCTGATGAAGCAAGAAAAGATCTCTGGCCTTGAATATTCCAGGATTTGTGTCTTCTGGAAAGGAGTTTAAAATTTCTCAGATGTTTCTTTATGCAACTGCAGTAAGGATGAAATCAAAAGAATAAACAATTGACCAAGTTCTTGACAGATTTATGGGCTGGATATTCTTCTTGCCTCTATTTTTTCTTTTTAAAATTTTCTCATAGGATAAAAAGGCTTCTATTTGTGCTTAATCCAGAATCATCAATGGAAGAGTACATTGGGAGTTTTGAAGGATTTAGGTAATGCTAAATGGAGTTAAATGGAGTTGAACTGAGATTTAATTCGGGTTTTGATATGATATACTTTAATTTTTTAAATATTAAAAATATTAATTATTCGACCTTATTTCAATGGATGCAGATATATTTCTGTCAATGGGTTATAACGGTTGTGGTAAAAAAGTCCGTGGGCAAAATTCACAGATCTTTTGCATGGTTCGTGTGGTAAAATAAATGGAACTTTATAGGCAATATGGATGGAAAATAAGAGGAAGAAAATGAAGAAACCTTCTCATTCATAAAGGGATCAGGCTTTGCAAAGAACTACAAAAGATTTCATTTGGCATCTCAAAGACTGATTGATGTTTTGGCAAGCCAAAACTTCACCCGAATGACTTCTAGACTGTCTTCCCTCCTTATTTGAAGAAAAATTCATCCAGCTGGGATAAAGAAATAAAGGGTTCAATCTAGAAAAGCAAGCTCCAGAGAATCTGATACTGAAGTAGATCTTTAGATCTTGCCAAAACTATATGCTAAAATTTCAAGGAAAATTTTGATTGAAAAAAAAAATCATATAATATGGGCCTTAGAAACATGCCTCTGCCACATTGCATCTTCGTTGTCTTTAACAAAGTGTTTTCATAGAATTCAAGAAATAATTACTTCTCAATGAAGCACTCTGATGAACAGAAAAAGAGAAAAAAAAAAAAAAAAGAACAAATTTCAAGACAACAGATGATCTCTATCTCGGTGTCTGTATCTGTGAATATATGAAATATACTAAAGAAAAAGGGCACCTTTTCCTTTGGTTCCCTAAGAATTTAGTGTAATTCTCCTTCCCTTTACAAATAATTCATCCAAAAAACATATCATCTATACATACAAGAGGGAGACAAGGGAAAGAATTCCTATTCCTTGCTCCTCCTCATCATCCAATCTTTGACTAATCATATTCATTCATTGGCCTTTATTATCCACAGAATATCCTCCTCAAGCTCTCGAGCCGAGGCCACTGACAGCATTCCCCTCTGCCGAGGCTAGCTATATCATTGCCCTTCCATTGTAGAAATTATTGGTCACACTCTTCTTCATTGTTTCATTGGTAGTGGAATTCTCAAAAACATATAGATGGCATTCGGCATTATCAGCAGCTTCTTTATGGATTATCTAGAGAAGAAAAGGAGTTGCCAAAGTGAAATACAATGTTTGGGATCCTATGGTAATTAATCTTTGCCAGAAAAGTTAGCAATTTAATTCAATTTAAAACAAATGTATAATATAATATTTAACTTTTATGTTCAAAAATAATTTTAATAGAAGATAATGCATGTCATTTATTATAATAATATCAAATTTGTGAACTTAAAGCTTTTGTTTGAAGACTATGATAATAACTCTACAATTATAACCATGGCTACATATAAATCTTGTGGCAGATCCAAAACAGATCATTATATTTAACTCTATAGAGGTGGGTTTCAGTGTCATACAAGCCTTGAAAGATAAGAACATCTCATGAATCAACGTTGACTAAAAATTTACAGCTTATGATATACATACCATAACTTGTCATAATTTATTTTATATCATATAACTTGTAATATACCTAGGTGTCATACAGGTTCTCATAACTTAAAATTTAATAGGAACTAATAATTTATCAGAAAGTTAACTTGCATATGAGTAACACATTATAAGATATATGCTTACTTGATCCAATTTTTGATGATAACATTTACAAAACTTTTGCAAAATCTATAATCCTAGGACATGACAAAGATGCTGAAATTTTTTATTAAGTATGATAACTTTTTCAAATAATTTTTATAAAACTACTAGTTATACTAAATTCTAAATACATAAATTTTCAATGTAAAATATTTAATCAACTAAACCAGAATTTTCAAGTAATTAAATAGAGCATTCATAAAATATAAGATTTAAATCTTTAATAATTTTAAAAATGATTCTAACAATGATCGGGTTTACTTATCTCTTAAGGGTTCCATCATCCATTTTAATCCTTTAACTTCTATCTTCTGTACTATTGATTCAATACCATAATATCTTCATTGAGCACTATTTATAGAGATATTTTCTAAAGTAAATAGGTTTTCTACTCTTCATAACATACTAATCTCCTAAAATCAATAAATTTCTCAGTTTTTTTTAGGATATTAATTTGATTAAGAAAAATAAAGAGATAAATATCCATTAAATATTTAAAATAAATTCTTGATTCAAAACTAACTTCTAACTCATCGAACAAAATTTTGAAACATAAAAATTTAGATAAAAAAACTAAAAATCATCCTAATCACCATTAATAGCACTTTCATAATTTTTGCCAGTACTGATATATGTTCATAAAATTAATTTTTCCTTAATTGAACTCCGATTCGAGTGATTTAATATGCATTAGAGTGCTAGCTCAATAGCAGACATCATGGATATAGATTCATTTAAAAATTCTAATTATATAATTTTTTATAATTTTTAGTTTGAGCCTTAATTTAGAGTGAGCTAACTTGAAAGGGCTAAGTCTTACAAAGATAGCATCAGACGATTAGAGCGAGCAGATGAAATGCCAAGCAATAGGAAGAACAAGATGCTAAAGAGAAGCAATTAGGTAAATTCCCTAGTCTAATCACGCATAGAGAGGCAACCTAGACAAATGATGAGAGATGATGCTAGAGGGGAGGAGAGAGGTGATGCAGGTGGGCCAAAGAGAGATGATACTATCATGCTAGAGAGAGGTGATGCCTCATGTCGAAGAGAGGTGATATTAGTGATAGACAATATAGGAGAGAGGTGAATGCCCTAGTCAACTAGTCGAATCATCAATGGATGATAGTTGTAGAACGTGAGCCAGTGGTAACTAAGATTTTGTTTTCATTCGAATTGAAGATGAGAGGAGGAAATGATGGGTTAAGGCTAATCATCATCCTAATCCATTAGATTAATTGAGGACTAATCTTAATCCAACCATATTGACTTGGGTCGCTAGCCATTTAGTCTTTGTTATGTTCAAAAGATGAACCAAAATGCCGAGTTGGTGAAGCCAATGTCATGCATCCGATTATAACTAGGTTGACCTAATTAGATCAACTCAATTATTGACCATGTGTCCATGCTTGGATCTGCCTTAGGCTAGGTTTGGGCTTGGATTCAAGCCAGATTAGGCTTGATTCGAGCTTGGAACTTTGGGCTACCTAAGTTTTATCTTTTGGAGTACTTCATTTTTTATAAAATTTCACTAAAAAAAAGGTGATCAATTCTTAGATCATAACTAAGGAACTAATTCTTAGCGCTGCCAAGAATCAACATAAAGAGAGTCAATTTTAAGGTTTTGTATTAAGAATCAATTCTAGTAATGCTCAAAACTGAATCAATGAAATCTTATTAGATCGAGTTGGTATTAATTCTTAAATTATTCTATCCAATTGCTCGCCCCTAGCTTTTTATAATCAGTATCATTTATTTTATACTGATAAATAATTTTTCACAAAAGTATACGTAGTCTTCATATAATTTGGTTGAAATTTATTTTTATCGAAAATTTATAATGAAAGCCGCGTGCACGTGCAAACTACGCAACCGACTTTCCACCGCGTCGCTCTCTTCTTCCGTTATTCGGCGTCACCTAATATTTTAATACAATTTTTCAGGCAGGTTTTATGCGCGCGTAAAGGACCCACCGTTTGCTTACTGACAAAGATGAAATAAAAAACGGACGGCATCCATCGTCCGCTCTTATATAAGCTGTCCGCTCGCATGCTTGTTTTTCGGGCGCTTAATTATATAACTCCGTCAGATCCTACCCCGTTTCTCCACTTGGGTGAGAAAAGGTCGGCCTCTCTCGCCTCCGACCTAGGGTTGGTGGTTATCGTTAGGGTTTTTTCCCCTTTTCTTCGTCGAGGGTTTCGATCGGGGCGGAAGGGAAAGGATGCCGCAGCGGCACTCGAAGAACAACAATGATCTCGCGTTCTTCACGTACGACGAGAAGCGGAAGCTCGGGTACGGGACGCAGCGAGAGCGGCTCGGGAAGGACTCTATCAAGCCCTTCGACGCCTGCTGCCTCTGCCTCAAGCCCTTCATCGACCCCCTCTGCTGCCAGAAAGGCCACGTCTTCTGCAAGGAGTGCATCCTCGAGTGCCTCCTCGCCCAGAAGAAGGACATCAAGAGGTGCCGTCGCTCCCCCTTTTCTTCTCTCTGATTCTAGGTGTTTTGATTCCGAGTGTTGTTTTTTTTTAATACTTTCTCGTTAATTTGCTTCGCTGTTTTAATCATGATGATTGAATCATTCGAATGTCTTGATGTTAAGTGGGTTAGATCTGCCTCCAATTTGGTAACATGGGAAAATTAGGGCGGATTAGTTTGATTTGGTGGGTCGATTTGACCTGTCTTGTGGCGATGTTGTAGACATTGATCCCTAATCTGGGATTTGCGATCATATTTGTCTTGTGTTACGTTTTGGGATGGATTAGTTTGATTGATGGACGGGTTTAGAAATCTGCCTTTAATAGGAATTATTAATCAGTGAGGATTCATATAGCGGAGGCTAAGCAAGTGGGACAAGGATTGATTCTAATGTCTTTGAAGTCAATCTCAATTTGCAAATTTGGGAATATTTCTGGATGTTTGAAAAATTCGTATCTGGTGAGAAGGTTTTGGCATAAAAATGCTGGAATTATTAAATAATAGGGTTTATAAATGTGATATTTGTGTATTCGCTAATTTGGTGCGATTAAATATTTCGTGATTGGGAAGATAAGCTCCCTCCTAATCTTCATCTGTAATTCTTATTCTTAATATCAGTTCTAACTAGTTTGTTCCGAGTATTGTCTTTTATTATTTTTGTTTTATAAGTAACAGAATACTTGTGACCAATAAAAGGTAAGAAAAAGCTAAAAAGCATGATAAATAGAGCAAACTCTGTTTGCTGTGTATTGCCATTTCTGCTTGTTATGCTTCTAGTGTGCAAACAAAACATACGATTTCTGCTTGTTATGCTTCTTGTGTGCAAACAAAACATACGATCACCCAATTTATGCTAGCTTAGATCATCTAGACTTCCCAATTTGGTTTTATATATATATATATATATATATATATATATATATATATATATATAAAGAGATAATTTGACACTTTTGTCTCTTTCATTTGAACACACTGGTCTTGGCCAAACCTAAAAAATTTTATTTGAGGCAAAAAATGATCACCTAATATCAGATTGATCTCAAACCAGTATTGATTTATAATGTTTTGGACACCAAGCTAGCTGAAACTGGAATTATAAATGAAGAATTATGCTTGCTTCTCCTCACTCTTAGGCTTTTTAGATTTTTTTTTTTTTAAGGTTTTAACATATAAAAAGTTTTCAGTTTATCTAAATTACTTTTCAGTTTACTGGAAATCTAGAATGTACCATCCATGAATCTGAATTCAGCCTTGTTTGGATTGACTAGTGGAATACCTTTAAGTGTTTGTTGGCCAACAGTTATATGAGATAATTATATTGGCCAACAGTTGGAGCCAACAGTTAATCCAAACAGGCGAGTTGAAAATGAGTGTTTGATAAAGAGGAACGGGGCTGTACTTTGAGTTGCATTATTAAAAATTGATAGTATTAATATTGTCAAGTTATGGTGGTTTGCGTGATGTCATGATCAAAAGATATGAAATGATTAAGCATTAATGATGAGCTTTGATGTATATCAGACAACTGGTAGCTTCAGGTTGTTGGTGTGATTGTGAAAGAAAAATATTAAAACATAAAATTCAAATCTGTGAAAATCATATAGCTTCTTTGAAGGATAGAATGCTTTGGAAGAAGGGGGAAACATTCCAAGACATCTTATTTTTCTGTAACAGGAGTGAGTGCAGGATCTAATTCAGGTGTGGGGGAGGGGAAGCAGGTCCCTCAATAAAAAGGTCAGAACAAGAAGTTCTTATGAAGTGGGTGGGGTTATGAGTTTCTTAAGAGACCCTGAAGTAGGTGCTACGCTATAGATAGAAATTTCTAGTTACCAAATGAAAAGGAAGTGTTTGCTTTTCTTAATCATACCTTTGGTTGAGTAAAATGATACCGTTCGACTTCCCTGACAAGTTAGCTATACTATCAAATACGATTGGTCAAACCCATGAATCATTCTGAATATCCACCATTAATTCAGATTTTCCTATGTTTTATTACTTTAACTAGAAATTTAGTGAATGCAAATCATGTTGCAATTGAAGTCTGCAGATATCAGATTGAGTTTTTTTTAATTTTGCAACTATTTTCTATTTGGTCTATGGATGGCTGGCTGGCTGGCTGGCTGCTGATTTTATTGAGTTGACTGTTAAAGAAATTTCTTCTTCTTTTTTCTTTTGTGTGTGTTTGGGTTGGTGAGGGGTTACTTACCAACATTTTTGGTGGACTTCTCTTTGTTAATGGAATGGAAAGGAGCATTAAAGGGTTGATGACAGAGGATGAATGTGTGTTAAGGTTAGGGAGGGTTTACTTATCAAGGTTGTTGATGGACTTTTCTTTGTTAAAGGAGTGGAAGGGAGCATTAACCCTGCCTATAAGGGTTGATGACACAGGATTTTAAATGCATATTATAAAACACATTTTAAGGGGTGGATATTAGCTTCTATTGCCTGCGCTGGCAATGTTTCCTCCTGTGGATGAATGTGAACTTTATTTTTCTTATATACTTACGGATTAATAGTGGTCTTCATTGCACTAATGTAAGAACTTGGAACTCTGCACTACATTATTTTGTAATTTGGTTAATCATGAACGTAGCATCCTCTAAGCTAGAGAGCTTGGAAGTCAATCCAGTCTTTCAATATAAGTAAGAAAACCTTCCTTTAAGAGTGAGTTCGGATGCATGCAACAAGTGCTTTTGGCTTTATACATATGTGAGGAAAACACTAATAACTCAGTTCCTCTGATGAAATATTGTATGAATGAATTTTGTCTCCTAGATGGACTGCATTTTATGCCTCCTCCATTCCCCTCTGCATTTTTTTTCACTGACTTGGTCTTCAGTTTTCCTTTTGCTCTGTGCAACACTGTTGAGCTTCTATTCTTGATATGAACAGGAAGCTGGCTGCCCATGCTGCTCAGCAGAAGCAAGAGAGAGAAGAGGAAGAAGAGAAGCTGATGTTGCAGAAAGCTCAAAAGCTTGATGCTTTTGATCAACAAAACCATGGAGCTGTGCCCCAGTACAGTGACAGGAGTCATGCTCGTGACAAAAATGGTTTCCATGGGGCAAACAGTGTGAAGGTAACTTCCTACGAAGAGGAAGCCCTCCGAAACATGAAAGCCTTTTGGCTTCCATCAGCTACCCCTGAAGCACCTGTCAAGGCAGAAGCTCCATCCACTGACACAATCTGTCCAGAAGGTAAGGAGAAGCTCAAGCTAAAATCCCTCTTCCCTATCTACTTTACCGGAGATAGCAATGAACAAAAGAATCCCAAGTTTCTAGAAAGCAGTTATATATGCCCGAGCTGCAAGGTCACTCTCACCAATACGCTTGCCCTCGTGGCAATAAGCACATGTGGTCATGTGTTCTGCAAGAAATGCTCTGATAAATTTTTAGCTGTGGATAAGGTATGTTTGGTATGCGACAAGCAGTGCAAGGAGAGGAACTTAATTTGCCTGGAGAAAGGAGGGACTGGGTTTGCTGGACATGGGGACCATTTGGAAGCAACAGATTTTAAACATTTGGGTAGTGGCTCTGGGTTGGGGCTGGTGAGACCAGCTGCCAAGACTTAATCTAAGACAATGAATGAAATCATGGATTAGACAGGCTTTTTTTCCCCCTTTTTTTTCTCTCCTGTTCTGTTTAACTTATCTGAATGTCGTTTGTAGGAGTTGTGAATGGATGAATGCAGACCACTACTGCAAATTCAATGCTTTAGATGTTTTTGTGCGTCGTGGATGGCTTGTAAATGTTCAGATGGTGTTATTTTTCGGTCTTCCTCGCAAATCTTGACGTGGCTTTTTTTATCATGGGTTCAAGAGGTTGATAATTCACAATTAAATGGAGCTCCAGATTGAAATATTGTAATCTCTCTGTCCTTTTATCCATTAACAATACAGTTTTCACTGCTGTCCCTAAACTTTGCCACCCACTAGAGCTCGTAAAGGCAAGCAATCGCGTGCCCCTTCCACGAGCCGTAGTGGTGGGGGTGGGGGTGGGGGTGGGAGTGGGGTGAGGAGGGAAGGTGTAGGAAAAATATGGCCATTTTGATGCTAAGAGAACAAATTTCTAATGCAGCTTCTTTTTTAAAACTGCTGATAAGAAGTTTTCTTTGCTCATATTCAGGCCACTGATTCTCATATTAACTAATGCAAGATTAAATCTACAAGTGATGGTTGGCACAAAATGAATGGCCAAAGGAGTTCATACTCATTTGATAAAATTCTCTCTATAAGTTAAACGCTTGCCAGATCGAGATGAGCACGTTAAATGTGGCATGTCCGCCTCTAAGACCCCTTTTAATTCGTTTTAGCATTTGGTCAGATTCGAATGACCAAGCCTGTTGTTGGACTGCCTCTCTTCATCCTAGATGCCGGAAGCAGTAACCATGCAAGCTTCTACTCAATTGAGCTCAATTGTAGTAAGCTAAGATCACCATCTCTAGAGTAGCTCATTCTCATGTGGGTCCTTGCACTTGACACTCGACTCTTGACTCTTGACTCATGACTCATTGCTATTGCCTCGAGTAAGAGAGGGAGAGGCAGGGACTGAGCCTACTAGGAGACAGTTGGGCGGTGGAAATTTATATAATTACATTTAAAGAGAACTCAGCTCGCTTGGTGTGCCATGTGTCCCTCATCTCATGTTCTTCTGGAGAGGTCGGTAATGGCATAGCTACCACTTTGGCCGGTGGAGAGAGCCGCGAACATCTTCAACAACTCGACTCATACTCCTGTTATTATCATTTTGACTGGCGGAGAGGGGCTGCAAATCCCCTTGGCACCCTAACTTTATCCTCCTGTTCTCTTGTTTGCGAGAAGTCAGCAGTAGAGTGATACCATTCTGACAGACCTTCTGCTTACAGAGAGGGGCATTTTCCCTCTCTCTATTTCTTCCTACCTTTTCTTATGCTCGAGACATAAGATGGACACAGGATACCATAATCCATCACATACTTAAAAAATTAAATCCTTAGCAACATCTTATGCAAAACAATTACACATAATTAATTAAAATAAATGATCAATTTCTACCCAACTCCCACTTGTTTCTTGGTCTTTGAAAAAAGAAAAAAAAAAACTTTTATGCGCATGATTTTTATAAGGCATGCTCAGTAAGCAACTCTAAACATAACTAGAGAGATAAAGTAAACAGACTAATGCTAATTTAAATACATAAATAATACCATAAATATTTTAAACTAACATTATTACTCATGTGCTTAAAATTAAATTATTTGCAGAAAAACTATATTACTTAAGTGTCTAATAGTTCTTATTTCCTTTACCAAATAAAACTTTATTTAATTTTCAAAGAGTTTGATAAAGACTTCTCATTCAATAACTATGATCATATACAAACTTTGTGGTAGGGCCACATAGTACTTAATGCTGTGGCATAAGTTACAAAACAAAAACCACATATATTCCATATGAAGAGGGTTTCGGTATTATAAGCTTTCGTACAAACTTTAAAAGGCTAAGTTCACATATCACAAATATAGCTTGACTAAGGGTTGTAACATATACGTATTCAATTTACTGATTTTACATATGCATAACTTCACAATTTACTTGAATATTTTAAAGTATCGAATCAATATACAATATATTTGTAAAACTTAGAATATGATCTAATCATATAAACTAACAAGCTTACTTGATCCAAATTTTCATGTAAATAAATATGCAAAGAATTTTATGGAATTTGAAATCATATTCATGTCAATGTACACTTATAATCATCAATTTTTGACGCTAAGGGCTACATCATCTTTCTTAATCCTTCAACTTCTATCTTTTAGACTATTGATTCGATACCAAAAGATCTTTATTGAAACCTATTTATAGAGAGATTTCTTAAAGCAAATAGGTTTTCTATTCTTTGTAAGATACCAATATCCTAAAACCAATAGATTTTTTAATTTTTATAGAATATTGATTTCTTTAAGAAAACTAAAGAGATAAATATCTATTAATATTTAAAATAGATTTTTGATTCAAAACTAACTTCTAATTCATCCAACATAATTTTTAAAATATAAAAATAAATTAAAACACCAAAAATCATTCTCGATCCTCATTAATAGTATTTTCATAATTTATCAGAAGTTTATCAAAACTAATATATGTTCATTAAATTACTCCTAACTTCCTCAATTGAATTCCTATTTGAATGATTCAAAATACGTTAGAAAGCTAAATCAATACCGAACATTATGAATATAAATTCAATCAAAAAATTAATTATATAATTTTTGATAATTTTTTAATTTGATCTAATTAAATTAAGTCTTAATTTAAAATAAAGTGAGCTAGCTTAAAGGGCTAAATCTCACAACCTTCATCTGAAGGCTCCTACTACTCACCTTTCCTCTTCCCTCTGTGTGTGCATCCCCAACTCGCCTTTTCTTTTCTCTCTATGTGTGCATCCCCACACCAATGAAACCCACCACTATGATTACCACCTCTCCCCCCCCCCTCTCTCTCTCTCTCTCTCTCCTATCGTCGGAGCTATTGAACACCACCACCAAGTGTTAGGTTGAGTTAAGCCCCAATCCACTCCCTCGATTTCTTCTCCTTCTCTATCTCTTACCTTTACCTTCTAAACTGCATGTGGGACTCACATTATTTCTTTGCGACTTCTACACCCATGGTTCACTTTATTTGCGATTCAAAGCCCCATAAAAATTCTAAAATATCCATTTTACTTCTCAAGAAACAATCCCTAGAGACAATTTCCAATGCATGGTAGTCTCCAGTCCAAAAGAAAAAGTTTGGAATAGAATGTTTTTACCTCTAGAATGCTCAATTCTGCACCGTCTCTTTGTCCCACTCTCTATGGCAATTTATTTTAGGAAAGCTTTAGGGTGCGTTTGGTTTCTAAGAATAATCCTATTTTTTATTTTTATTTCTATAGAAAATTAAAAATATTTGTTAAAATACGTTTGGTAAATGAAAATAAAAATAGTTTTCTAAAAAAACATGACTCCAAAATGATAGAAAACTGAAAATAGTTTAAAGATGTTTTTAATGTTTTTCATCAAAAAAAGAAGAAAGTAAAAAACAAAGGTTATGCTTTTGTATCATTTTTATTTTTTATTCTTTATTTTTAAAAATAAAAAAATAAAATTTATCATAAAAAAATATGATTGGGTACACTATTTTTACTTTATTTTTAAAGTAACTTTTTTTTTGTGGAACCTAAGATAACCTTTTAGAAACATAATAATATATATTATTAGTATGTAATAATATATAATAATATATATATCATTATATAATATTAATTATTAAAATATATAATATATAATTTCTAACATTAATTATATATTATTCATATTATATTAATAATATATGATATATTATATATATTTTAATATTATAGTATAATATTATTTTTTATATTTTATAGATTTTATATTATTATAATATATTTTTATATTATATATTCTATTTAATTTTTTAGTTATCTTTTTAAAAGGTATTATTTATAATAAAAATAAAAAATAGAAAATAATTTTTGTTTTCACTTACCAAACACATTTTTTGAAGATCAGAAAATAAAAAATGAAAACTATATACACTTAACCCTTTCCTGTACACACTTGAATTTTGATCCTATATACACTTGAAATAATCCTGTATGCACTTATATGATTCTGTCCACATCAAGAATAATCCTGTATACACTTGAATTTGAAGCCCGTATACACTTGAAATAATCTTATATGCATTTTTACCATCTTGTACATAATTTGTTCTTCCCTGTACATACTTGAATTTTGACTCTGTAGACACTTAGAAGAATCTTGTACACATTTGAATTTTGACCCAGTGCACACTGGCATAATCTTATATGCATTTATACCACCTTGTACATACTTGAAATAATTCTATACATACTTAAATTTGAAGTCTGTACACACTTGAAGTAATCTTGTACGTACTTATATCATTCTATACACACTTAGTCCTTCCCTGTATACACTTGAATTTTGATCTTGTATACACTTGAATTTTAACCCTATGCACACTTAGAGGAATCCTTTATACACTTATACAATCCTGTATATATTTAGCACTTTTCTATACAAACTTAGAAGAAGCCTGTACACACTTAAATTTTAACTCTATATACACTTAGAAAAATTTTGCACATACTTATATCATCCTATACACACTTAGTCCTTTTCTGTACACACTTAAATTTTAACTCTATACATAAAAGAATTCAGTATACATTTAGAAGAATTCTGTACACACTTATACTACCTTGTATATACTTGGAATAATCATGCACACACTTGAATTTTGATCCTGTACATATTTTAAATAACCTTGTACACACTTATACCACTATGTACATACTTAGCCCTTTCTTGTACATAATTAAATTTTAACTATATATACTCAGAAAAATCCTGAACACACTTATACCATCTTGTATACACTTAGCCCTTTCCTATACACACTTGAATTTTAACCTTATACATACTTAGAAGAATTCTGTAGACACCTATACCACTTTGTATATACTTGAAATAATCCTATATACACTTGAATTTTGACCTTGTATACATTTGAAATAATCTTGTGCATACTTATGCCATCCTGCCACATTTCGCCCTTCACTGCACATATTTGAATTTTGACTCTATATACACTTAAAAGAATCATATACACATTTATACCATTTTATACATACTTAGCTCTTTTCACTATATATACTTAAATTTTGACCATGTATACACTAGAAAAATTCTAAAAGGACTATTTTTTTGTAGGCCATCAATTTGCAACCGTTATGAAATTAGTAGGCCGCTGGTTGGATAAATAGAGATTCTTCTACGACTCCTAATTTGTGTCTACTCTTTTTCTCTTTCATATTTTTTTTCTTTTTGTTGCTTTTCTAAGTGGAAAAAGTATGTGTTGTTCTTCCTCTCACTCTCTCTCTTTAGCCTTTTCTTCTTTTTCCTATTACTTTATAAGAAGATGCTGTAATGGTTTTTGGCAGAGGGTTG
The DNA here is from genome assembly GCA_017589505.3 of Metroxylon sagu. Classification (NCBI taxonomy): domain Eukaryota; kingdom Viridiplantae; phylum Streptophyta; class Magnoliopsida; order Arecales; family Arecaceae; genus Metroxylon; species Metroxylon sagu. The sequence continues at coordinate 183,348 of JACVBY030000617.1, forward strand.
GTGGCATTATAGAGTGAAAAATAGTTAATTCCAAACTACTGAGTTTTTAGCTTGAATTCTTTATTAGGTTGAAATTTCTTTTTGCAGAAGGTTCTTACTGGGATTTGATTTGAATTCATTTTTTTAAGAGATTAATATTTTCCGTAAAGTTTCTCAAGTAAGTTTCCTACTTGAGATTTGGTTTAAACTTTTTACTGGGTTGTGGCATTTTTTTTTTTATAATGCTTCCTTATTGGGATTTGCTTAGAAAATAATCTTTAATTCTATAAAATGATTTATTAGGATCTTTTGAAGAGTGAGCAGTTTTGAGTAATAGCAATTGTATGTAAGGTCAATGAGAACTGTGTGTGGTTCATTAAATATATTGATTTTGAATTTGTGAGCATGTGAGGTTTTGAAAACTATAATCATTGTTAGGTTATGAGTAAGAACGCGGGAGACTTTAGAAAGGTTGAGATAGAATAGCACTTTTCTTTTCTATCTTTTAAAATGGGCTCCGTTGAAGCAAAAGGGCTTGTCGAGATATCCTTTATTGTTAGTAGGCTTTTTTTATGAAGACTCTATTCAATCTTCTTAAAATTATTGATAATATTACACACCAATTAAAATAAAAATTATAATAAAAAATTGAAATTATAAGAGAGATGAATAGTATACAAAATAAATCAACCTAAAGCATGGGTATCTTTCTCTCTTTAAGGAGATTCAAGTCCTCTAAGGTCAGTAAAACCTAGGAGATGGCATAGCAAACCTTCTTTTTAGCTTGCCTCCTCTAAGATACAATAATCAAATAATTTTATCGTATGGCTTAGACCAACTCTAAAGTATTGATTAAGCCAAAGCTCCACCATAAAGAATACCTTTCTTCGATTGGAAACTTTTTAAGTGTATATGAATATGTTTGCTGTAAATGTGTAGCTATATACTGATCTTCTTAATATGGGGGCTATTTATAGGCATCTAGAAATGATCATCTATCAATGGAGAAGATGGAGAGTCACAAGATTAATTGCTTTAATGGAGATGATGTAAAATCATATGATTTATGGCATTATGGTTAATGGCAAATTATATGATTAATGTATTAATTTGAAAGTTTCAAAGAGTCACATAATTAATAGATGATGGATCAATATCTTTATCCATCGGAAGAGACATGTCTTCATCTATACTCTTCGTTCTCTCATGCACTTAAATAAAAATAAAAGATGTAACTCTCTTATAACAAAGTGAAAAATAAAAGAATATCATACAACTCCCAACATTTCTTATTAATAAAATCAGCTTTTTAATATTACAAGCACAAACAGCCTCAGCAAAGATTCATGTCAGTGGTTAGTGAAATCGTTACCCAAAGTTTTCTTATTATGTAACTATGACACGTGTCATGCCCACTTGCAAGAGGCAAAATTCAACGAATATTATTCCATTTTATTATTGAATGGATAAATTTTGTGTTATAATTACATTTTTTATCTTAAAGTAACTAAGCACTCTTAAACCTTTACCTCATCCAATTCTACTTGTTAACAAAAGAATAATAGCAATACTTATGAATTTGCTAAAAAATAACTAAAGAACAAAAGCATGCAGAACCCCCAATATAATGCAAAGTGCTGACTGTAGAATAGTTATTGCTTATAAGTTTGAGATAAGGGCCCAGGTGCACCCAAGACTGTTTCCTTATTTTATTGTGAAATGAAACAGTGTGGCTCTTACCACCTCTTTGCTCAACCAAAAAATGAAATACAACCAATCAATTCTGCCAATGATTGGTATCCACTGCAGACAAATGCACACACCGAAGTATATACCTTCTATTTCATTGGAATAATCTGTCTAATGTCCATATTTCTGATAAAAATATTAATTCAGGAAGGTGAATTTTGGCTTCTTTGCATGACATATGAGCTACCCTTACGGCTTCTTTCTAAAAAATAAATCATAAGCATAATTTATTAGATTATGGTATAAATGAGACAAAGAAAGTTAGGGAACAAAGCATATTTTGTGCATCTAAAGTGGTTACGGATTGTCAGTGGTTGGGTCCTCATTAAGTGAAGGGTAGATAACATATCATGCCTGACAATGACCTACATATTCGCATGAAGACGAGTAAGGGTAGTTTTCTTGCCCCATATTACATGGCTATCCCTTATGTCGAAACTCTTTGCTCTAATCCTTCGTAACCTTTAGAAAATTTCTTGGATGAACTTTAGATTTTATATGAGATGTTTACCAAAAGAAACAGAATATTATATGAAAAAATATATAACTTATATAGTTTATATTGCCAGGTGTTTTAATTGAAAAATAAAACTCTGTTTCTCCAAGGAATCAGTTATATTTAATTTAATATTTTTGGACTTTGATTCAGTTTACAACCAGCTTTCCCTTAAACTAAGTCATCTTCTTGTGATGTGCCCTGCGTTTGTTATAGGCTTTTCTAGTTTGCAACCTCTGGGAAAGTTGTGTGTGTAATTGGTGAACTCTTATGTTTAGAATAGATCAGAAAGATACTGCTGAAGCGCCTCTTTAATTGCTGTTGCGTAGCTGTTAGGTAATTGATGGTTCCATCTATATGATTTGAATCTTCTAATCTGTTTCAATGGTTCAAAGATGGGCAGTATCATATACTAATCTCAAGACATTGCTAATATGGATTAGGTGGTACGCTAACTCTATAACCAGACAGTTTAAGGTCACAGATAAATTCTAGATTGGCTCCATCATAGGGCCATATAAAAGCTCTGATGAAAGCATTAGGCACTGCTCATAGGACCAAAAACACCAGATAATTTCTCCATCCCCATCATGATTTGTTCTCCTTCTGGTTTGTAACCTCCTTAAGTGACAAAGTAAGATACTTGTGAAGATTCTGTTGTAATAGGAGGCATAAAACATACCTAGCATCCATTTTGAAGTCTTTTGATCTAAAGATTAGGATCCATATTGTGAATATATACTCTAAAGGACCAGCACTGCTTCCAAAACTTTCTGCTTAATTACTTTGATATTCAGTGAAGTTGTTCTTGGTAAGAATATTCCCAAAGTTTATTTGGGCTCTGGATCAAGGAGGACTCTTAATAGTAATTTAGTTTCATCTTCATTTTTTTCAAATAATGTTTTAGAAGAAGAAAAGAAGCCCATAAAAATATGATTTTTGTCAACAATTAGCCGGTGACATCACAAACATCCATCATAAACTCATTTTTTCACCCTTTCCACATTATCTAGAATCTCATCCGCTAGAATCCATATATGAAATAATAAATTATAATGCTTATACGGTCTGATTATATGACTTTAAACTAAGTAAAATAGAAAAAAAAATTTACATACTTGATTTTAAGCTAATTTAAGACTAAGGCTTTATTGCTGTTGTTGCTGTATTGTACTTATACTTTTGGATGTGGCTTTTTCAAAATGGCAGCATTTAAATGGCTTATTTCTAGATTCTCACATACCCTAAGATCCTGGCTATATTTTATTGAATGCAACTTGAAGATTTGTGTCTAAGGGCATACTATTTTCTGATCTGATGAACAGCCCAAAGATGTCACCATTCTCGTTTTGAGTTTTTTTTTTTTTTTTTAATCAAATGAACAGCTGAACTGCCAAAATACAACCTTCGTAGCAGCTAAAGAGCTGGTGCAATTTAGATGCATTTCATGCATTTAAGTTCAGTAATAACCTGCCTCTTATATGGTTATACTTGTGATTGCAACATTATTAGTGATTATTTCAACCAAACACAAGATAAAGTTCCATCGATTCTGAAGTTGCCATCCTTGCATTGTGTAAATTGTTGACTGCTTACTGACCTTACCATAATCACTAATAAAGACTTCCATCCAACATGATGTGTCTACCAACCTTACAGTAATCACTAACCCTTGATGGGATCTCTACTTTGCCGGCTTATTCTTGGATCTCACTCTCATCACCTACAATTTTAATTATAAATTTTTTATTATAAATTTGTGCTCAACATTTAAAGAAAATATTTTGAGGGAAGTGCAATGTAGTTGGTCCTTTGGAACTTCCGTTGCTTCAAGGATGCGTTTAGTGATCATTTTAGGATCATCTTAATAATCTTGGATCATTGATGATCCTAATCTTGAGATGATCTAATCCTTAATGATTAAAAATCATCATATTTTTTATAGTATATCATAGTGATCAAAAATCACCGATGATCTAATATTACCATATTTGGTATACCATGGAAATCTAATATTACTAATCATAAAATACCAAAATTACCTCTATTACACTTATGTTATTTTACTATAATATATATAATATAATATCATATAATATAATATATTAAATTATACATATATTATAATATATAAATTATTATTATATTATATTAAAAAATATTATATGTATATTATAATATATAATATATAATATAATGCATTATATTATATTATATTATATTATAATAATAATGTAATACATTGATTTTATATATCATGTTATATATAAATTATTATTATTATAATATATTTATTATAAATAAGAGGTATTTTGGTTGATAGATTTTAGTTCAAGATCATCGCAAGAGAGTGATCAATGAAGTAGGGATGATATTAGATAACTACCACGTAGAATCACCCCAGTGCAAGATCGCCACCATGTAGGATTACTCCAATATAACTAAATGAGGTGATCCCATCACCATATCATGGATCATTAATGGTTTTAAATGAATCACTGTTGGGTTTCTTGTGCATGCCTAAGAGTGGAGTGGAAGCGAATAGATTTCATAAACTTCTTAATGAGATCTATTTACATGAAACCCTTAATAGCCAAGATTTCCTTAATGGTAACAATCAAAGGAATAAATAGTAAATGTAGGAGAAGAGTACTTATAACGCTAAATCCAATATGTTGGATATCCACAAGGTGCCCAAGTGTTCACCCTCCAACATTGATCCACACAGGAACTGGGTTCAAGACTCTATCTCCTTCAAAACTCCGATCTTTGATGCTTAATCCTTCCAAAGAATTTGATTGGCTTGCTTTCTTTCCCTTCTAATTTTCTTTCTCTTACAAAAACTCTTCAAAGCCTCTTGTCCTAAAGAAAGCTTCCTTATCCTGGTTTAGGTCTTATCCTGAAGAAGACATCCTTATCTTAGTTTAGGACAAGACAACCTCTTGTCCTGAACAAGACCTCTTTGTCTTAGTTTAGGACAAGACATATAAGAGAAATAAAATAAGAAAGAGAGGGAATTGATTTCTCTTCGATGGATTCGTGTATGTTTTTGAACCCAAAATGCACTCCTATTTATAAGAGGCGGAGGGATGCATCACCAAGGGATGCATGGCATCCACACGGCTTATCATGATGAGACGTGTCCCAAGGGTAGCGCTTCATCATGATGAGGCGTGTTCCAAGGGTAACGCCTCATCATGATGAGGCGCTAGGGGAGGGGCGCATCTAAGAGAGCGGAAAGACGTATCCGCTCGCCTTATCCATACGCTATCAGCCTCTCACACTGATAACCTCACCCCACACTTATTTCATGATAATCCAATGGTCCAGATTAAGACACCATCCAATGATCCAAAAGCTAGGCGCCATCACCCATGATCCAGATTCAGGCACCAACTAATGGTCTAGATTCAGACAACAACCAATGGTCCAGATCCTTATCCAAAGAACCATCCAATGGTCCAGATCGAGCCGCTGACCAATGGTCCAAATCCATTATTCAAAGAGCCATCCAATGGTCCAAATAAAGCCAATTGGGTTTCAACTCTTGGCCAACCCAAATTAGGTTATGATCCAATCATATTAGATTAACCTAATATAAGAATCAGATTCGAATCTAATTCGAATCAGGAGCTAGGGTTTGCAACACGTGCTAGCATGTTTATCCTGCAAATATGATCTAATCCAATTAGACCCTTGATCAGTTCCTTTTGTGTGTAACCCATTGAGTACCACATCTAGCCAGCAGTAGGTATGGGTGCAAGTTGACCTATCATGATTAGAACATTTCTAATCCTTATAGGTCCAATCAGTGTGATCCCGAACTTGACAATTAGAACCCTTTCTAATTATTGATCAAATTAAACTCTTTAATTCAATCAAACATACAAGACAAGATTGACGTCTAGCAACGTATCATGTCTACTCGAAAGATATAAAATTTGGTGGATATACCAAACATACCCTTCAGTGGCAAGTTACCGTGCAATTCAATCCTTCAATCATACTGCATCCTGAATAAGTATATGAGTATGGATTAATGTCAAACTTAATTACTTATTCATGTCTCTCTTAATCTTCTAATGATAATTCAATTAATGAAACATTAGAAACTCTTTCTAATTTTTCATTCTGCTTTGATCAAAGACTTCGTGAATCATCATAAGATTAGAGCAAGTAGGATGTGGTCTTCTCTTAGTAGAAGTGATTGATTCCTTGTTGATCTACTCACAATCTTCATACACAATCCACCATATCCAGAATACCTCGTACAAAACTTAATGTCGTGAATGAGTATAAACCAAAACATGGATTCATATGCATAAGATACTATGGTGATCTTAGGTCTAAGGATCACTTGTACAACTCCCACTTAGAGAATCATCTTTTGACAAATAAGTAAGTATCCATAAGATATTCTCTTGGTAGGTCAATTCAGTGAACTCATTCCTCTAATGAGCACTCACATCTTTGTATTAGTGTCTCACACAAGTGATTGTGAGATCAATCACCCTCTGCATCGAGCATACATAAGATGTGCCAGTCTTTCCGGTAACATTGATCCCCGACTTAATGTACCAACGACTGGGAATCATAGCCCTAAAACCATTGCCCTAATCTATGAGGTTCATTATAATTATAAAAAGTAGCAAATGATGAAACATATTGCCTTCTATTTATAACCAAAATGTCATGTATATAATTTGAAAGAATAAAAGAGATCCTATCATAATACAGATTATGATTGGCTTTTAGGGCATAACTCTTTCATTCTCCCACTTGCACTAAAGCCAATCGCCCTTATACTTTAACCCCATACAATTAAGGTGGCGATCAAATTGCTGCTAGGTAAAGTTTTAGTGAATGGGTATGCTAGGTTGTTCTTTGTATCTACTCATTCAATCTTAATGTCTTTCCTTTCAACAATCTCATGGATGAGGTGAAAGTGTCTTAAAATGTGCTTGGATCTATGATGAGACCTTGGTTCCTTTGCTTGTGCAATAGCTCCAGTGTTATCATAATAAACTGGTACTAATTGAGTAATCTTAGGAACCATACCCAACTCTATGATGAACTTTTTCATTCAAACAGTTTCCTTAGTTGCTTCACTTATAGCATGTACTCTAGCTCAGTAACTGAGTCAGCTACAGTCTGTTGCTTGAAACTCTTTCAGCTCACTACTCCATCATTCAGAGTAAAGACATATCCTGAAATGGATTTGCTATCATCTGGATCTGACTGAAAACTAGAATCCGAATAACTTTTTAATTTCAATTCTGATCCTCCATATATTAGAAAAACATCTTTAGTCCTTTTTAAGTACTTAAGAATGCTTTTCACTATTTTCCAATGATCCTCCCTTGGATCAGCCTGAAACCTACTTGTTATGCTCAAGGCATAAGCAACGTCAGGCTTGATACATAGCATAGCATACATTATCGACCCTACTGCCGATGCATATGAATAGTACTTATTCTATTCCTCTCTTTAGGTGTCTTAGGAGACATCTTCTTAGAGAGATGATATATGTCATGACCTATGGGTAAGTAACCTCTTTTACTTCCATCCATGCTGAATCTTTTCAACACTTTATCTATGTACCTTAATTGGGATAAGCCTAGTATCCTTTTATATCTATCCCTATAGATCTTTATACCTAGTATATAGGATGCTTCACCCAAGTCTTTCATGGAAAACATTTTTGATAGCCAAGTCTTGACCGATTGCAACATTGGAACATCATTTTCAATGAGAAGTATGTCATCTACATATAATACTAAGAAGACAATAGCACTCCCACTTGTCTTCTTATACACACAAGGTTCATCCATATTTTTGATAAAGCCAAACTCTTTGACTGTCATATCAAAATGGATATTCCAACTCCTCGATACTTGCTTTAATCCATAAATAGATTTCTTAAGCTTGCATACTTGATTTGTTCTCCCACTTGAGACAAATCCTTCTGGCTGAGTCATATAAACCTCTTCCTCAAGATGACCATTAAAGAATACGGTTTTGACATCCATCTACCAGATTTTATAATCATAATATGTAGCTATTGCAAGCATAATCCGAATAGACTTGAGCATAGCTACTGGTGAAAAAGTTTCATCATAGTCAATTCTTTGTTTTTGTCTGAAACCTTTTGCCACTAGCTTGGCCTTATATGTATCTACTTGGCCATCAGCTCCAATCTTTTTCTTATATACCCATTTGCAACCTATAGGGCTTACACCCTCAGGTGCATCTACTAAAGTCTACACTTGGTTGGTATACATAGAATCTATTTCGAATTTCATGGCCTCCAGCTATTTATCAGAGTCCCTATTCATGACAACTTCCGAATAGGTCAGTAGATCATCGTTCTCAATGATGTGGGCTTCATCATTCTTTATGATAAACCCATATCTCTCAGGTACTCTTCTCACTCTATTTAACCTTTGGAGAGGAGATGTGTATTGTGGTTGTACCTTATCTATGGGTACATCTAGTTGAGGAATATCATTTGTCTCAATTTGTAGGTCATAAACTTCTTTAAGTTTAATTCTTCTATCCTTGCCCTTTTCAAGGAAAAACTCTTTCTCTATGAAAATAGCATGCCTACCAACAAAAATCTTGTGTTCAGTAAGATTATAGAAGATATATCCTATATTATTTTTAGGATAACCTACAAATATACACCTATCTGATCTAGCACTTAGCTTATATCCAAAATTTCTTTTGACATAAGCTTGACAACCCCATATCTTAAGATATTTAAGATTTGATTTCTTTTCTCTCCATATCTCATATGGAGTGCTAGGTACAGACTTAAAAGGTACCCTATTCAAAATATATGCAACAGTCTTTAGGGCAAATCCCTAGAAGGAAATAGGAAGAGCCGTAAAGCACATCATGGACCGTACTATATCTAATAGAGTACGATTCCACCTTTGGATCAGCCTGAAGGGACTCTCCTCCAGCGCCGAACAGCTTGAAGTCACCTTTCTTCAAACTTCTAATTTTCTGTAGTCCATGCAATGACTTGCATATGTGGAAACCACAGCTGGTATCCAATATCTAAGAATTAGAATTTTAAAGAATTGGTATGTAACACAAACATACCTTTTGATGTAACTCTTGTATCAGGCTTCACAGCTGTAAGTAAACTCTTGCAATTCCTTTTCCAGTGGCCTTCCTTGCCGCAGTGAAAACAGGTACCGAGTCCAGAGATCTTCTTTCCTTTTTTTTTTTTTCTTGATGCTTCTTTTAAGATTCAGCCTCTTCTTAGAACCCTTACTGCCTGACTTTTTTTTAGAGCCCTCACCAACAAGAAGGATCAGACCCTTTCCTTCTTGATGTGGGTTTCAGCTGTCTTCAACATATTTAACAGCTCAGGCAAGGAGGTATTCAGCTTGTTCATACGATAATTCACAACAAACTGAGAGAATAACTCGGGAAGTGATTGTAGGATCAAATCCTGACTGAGTTCACTATCTATAGCAAAACCCAATTGACTTAATCGAGTAATCAAGTCTATAACCATAAGAACATGGTCTTGCACGGATGTCCCTTCATTCATTTTAGCACGGAATAATTGCTTAGATATCTTATATCTAGCAGTCCTACTTTGCTCTATATATAATTCCTTCAAATTAAGAAGTATGGAGTGAATGTCCATGCTTTCATGTTGCATTTATAACTCGTTACTCATAGAGGCCAGCATGATATACTTGACAGTCAAACTGTCATTTTTCCACATCTATATGTGGCAACCTCCTCTTCAGTAGCATCATCCCCAGCTGACGCTAAGTCAGGGGTTTCAAGTATCTAGAAAAGTTTCTCTTGTGTGAGAACAATCTTAAGATTCCTCAACCAGTCCACATAGTTCGGGCCGGTCAACTTATTGGCATCTAAGATGCCTCTCAGTGATAATGAAGAAGCCATTTAATACAGATTTAATTCTATATAATCAAAGAACAAAACTAACATAAGCAGATCAATCATGATGATATGTATACAATTAGACAAGGACTTTTATCTAATTATTACTTCCACTATTTTATCGACTTATCATAGCCCTCTCCTATGATAAACGAGAAAAATACTAATTTTTCTTAGTGGGGTTGAGATCCTAATTCCTCATAAAAGCCTTGTGGGTACACAACAAACCTTTATGAGTTCAAAGGTAGGAAACTCTTTCCAATTGCATCTCATGCAATTCTCAACTTTATCTTGTCCTCTAAAACATTCATAGCCTTGTGGGTACATAACAAATTATAATGTTTTAGTTAAGTCAGACCCTTCATTTCCATACAATCATATTTGAATAATACTACCCTTGTATGTACACAACAAAGCAACATATTAAAATATGCTGTAAGCATCTTTATGCACCAAGACAATATTATATCAATCCCCATAGCTAGCCTTGTGTGTACACAACAAACTAGCATGGATCTTGACAAAATAATGTCTAGGCATAAAGGAAGGCTCAGAGTAGTGTTTTATCAACAATAAGCATATCCATAAGAGATAATAAAATAGTTGGCCAGGTAAGCAGGTGGGAGGCTCCCCTTGCTCAGAGAGTAAGGTCCTAATTAAGTAACTACTTTGAGTGCTTTCCTAGACACCAACTTAGTCAATTGCTCTAGAATGGGTTAGCTTAAAGTACTTTTACACTGCGACTTAATATAATTTAATGTGAGGGCTTTCTAGTTTTTTAGCACATTCCATATACTTTACATTTCTTATGCAAAAAGCAAGCATATCAAGGAAAACATGCTTGATCATATCTTATATAAAATTTAAATCAAGTTATTTGAATATATTATTGTTATCACATAACAAATTTCTATAGACATATATAGCATTTTAAAAAACATGCTTCATATCTAATATTGCTATCATATAGCATTTTAATAAACATGCTTCATATCATGATATCTAATATTGCTATCACATAGCATTTTAATGAATATGCTACATATCATGATATCTAATATTGCTATCACATAGCATTTTAATGATCCTATAACATGCATGATCATTTGATTGCACCAGTTAAGGATGGCTCTGATACCACTGTTGGGTTTCTTGTGCATGCCTAAGAGTGCAGTGGAAGCGAATAGATTTCATAAACTTCTTAATGAGATCTATTTACATGAAACCTTTAATAGTCAAGATCTCCTTAATGGTAACAATCAAATGAATAAATAGTAAATGTAGGATAAGAAGAGTACCTGTAATGCTAAATCCAGTATGTTGGAATATCCACAAGGTGCCCAAGTGTTCACCCTCCAACGTTGATCCACACAGGAACTGGGTTCAAGACTCTATCTCCTTCAAAACTTCGATCCTTGATGCTTAATCCTTCCAAAGGATTTGATTGGCTTGCTTTCTTTCCCTTCTAATTTTCTTTCTCTTACAAAAACTCTTCAAAGCCTCTTGTTCTAAAGAAGGCTTCCTTATCCTGGTTTAGGTTTTGTCCTGAAGAAGACATCCTTGTCTTAGTTTAGGACAAGACAACCTCTTGTCCTAAACAAGACCTCCTTGTCTTAGTTTAGGAGGTCTTAGTTTAGGACAAGACATATAAGAGAAATAAAATAAGAAAGAGAGGGAATTGATTTCTCTTCGATGGATTTATGTATGTTTTTGAACCCAAGATGCACTCCTATTTATAAGAGGCGGAGGGATGCATCACCAAGGGATGCATTGCATCCACACGGTTTATCATGATGAGACGTGTCCCAAAAGTAGCGCCTTATCATGATGAGGTGTGTCTCAAGAGTAGCGCCTGATCATGACGAGACGCTAAGGGGAGGGGCGCTCTATCTAAGAGAGCGGAAAGACGTATCCGCTCGCATTATCCATGCGCTATCAGCCTTCTCATGCTGATAACCTCACCCCACACTTATTTCATGATAATCCAATGGTTCAGATTAAGACACCATCCAATGGTCCAAAAGCTAGGTGCCATCACCCATGGTCCAGATTCAGGCACCAACTAATGGTTCAGATTCAGGCAACAACCAATGGTCCAGGTTCTTCATCCAGGGAGCCCTCCAATGATCCAGATCGAGCCGCTGACCAATGGTCCAGATCCATTATTCAAAGAGCCATCCAATGGTCCAAATAAAGCCAATTGGGTTCCAACTTTTGACCAACCCACATTAGGTTATGATCCAATTATATTAGATTAACCTAATATAAGAATCAGATTCGAATCTAATTCGAATCAGGAGCTAGGGTTTGCAACACGTGCTAGCATGTTTATCCTGCAAATATGATTTAATCCAATTAGACCCTTGATCAGTTCCTTTTGTGTGTGACCCATTAGGTACCACATCTAGCCAGCAGTAGGTATGAGTGCAAGTTAACCTATCATGATTAAAATATTTCTAATCCTTATAGGTCCAATCAGTGCGATCCCGAACTTGACAATTAGAACCCTTTCTAATTGTTGATCAAATTAAACTCTTTAATTCAATCAAACATACAAAACAAGATTGACGTCTAGCAACGTATCATGTCTACCCGAAAGATATAGAATTTGATGGATATACCAAACATGCCCTTCAGTGGTAAGTTACCGTGTAATTCAATGCTTCAATCATACTGCATCCTGAATAAGTATATGAGTATGGATTAATGTCAAACTTAATTACTTATTCATGTCTCTCTTAATCTTCTAATGATAATTCAATTAATGAAACATTAGAAACTCTTTCTAATTTTTCATTCTGCTTTGATCAAAGACTTCCTGAATCATCATAAGATTAGAGCAAGTAGGATGTAGTCTTCTCTTAGTAGAAGTGATTGATTCCTTATTGATATACTCACAATCTTCATGCACAATCCATCATAACCAGTATACCTCATACACAACTTAATATCGTGAATGAGTATAAACCAAAACATGAATTCATGTGCATAAGATACTATGGTGATCTCAGGTCTAAGGATCACTTGCACAACTCCCACTTAAAGAATCATTTTTTGACAAATAAGTAAGTATCCATAAGATATTCTCTTGGTAGGTCAATTCAGTGAACTCATTCCTCTAATGAGCGTCAACATCTTTGTATTAGTGTCTCACACAAGTGATTGTGAGATCAATCAACCTCTGCATCGAGCATACATAAAATGTGCCAGTCTTTCCGGTAATATTGATCCCAACTTAATGTACCAATGACTGAGAATTTTTATATTAAGGTTTTAGGGTTTTAGGTCTCACTGGCATGATCTTATCATAACCCTAAAACCATTGCCCTAATCTATGGGGTTCATCATAATTATAAAAAGTAGCAAATGATGAAATATAATTCCTTCTATTTATAACCAAAATGTCATGTATATGATTTGGAAGAATAAAAGAGATCCTATCACAATACAGATTATGATTGGCTTTTAGGGCATAACTCTTTCAATCACCTCATACCAAATGCTCCTTAAAGGAATCTGAGTCACTTAAACTTTTTGAAATGTATAATGCTTTTCAGTTTAATCATTCCATAAATTTCATGAATGATTTTGATGGGCCCGCCCATATTTTCTCATGAAAATTTCCATTTAACTTTGTAGCTCATCCTTCACTGTGTCAAAACTTAAAAAGTGCATTCTACCGAAGCTTGTATGACCACAAATAGATTGAATGATCCAGCAATTGCTAGATTGGGATCTAATTTTTGTATTAAAATGAGATTTGGATATAAGCTCACTAATATATGTACTTTGTCTCACTTCTTGTTTCGAAATTTTTTATGCTAGCATCTAGAGTATCAGGGATGCTGGATCAGGCTACTCATTAACTGGTCCAAATCATCCATGAATATACTCTTAACAGCATTCAAGTGATTGCTGGCTTGTTTCCAGGTGTTCAATCTATCAATGGTCTTCACTCCAAATTGATGGATAACCTGGCTCAAGTTTTTAGCTAGAGACACCTAGCTCGAGTTATACCTCTCAATACTCGCATTTACTTAATTTCCCGCTTCCTCATCATGCTCTATCTAGGATATGATGCCTGCAATGCAATAAGAGTGTAATCTCAAAGGATGGCAAGGAAAGAAGAAAAAGAAAGAAAGAAAGAAAGAAATGAAGGTATGTGGGGTTTGAGCTTTGCAAAAGAAGGGTTCGGGCAGGAAGATGTACTCTTTTTCTATGTAATTTCCTGTTCCAGAAATTTGAAAGGCTACTTCCAATTTGAATCAAAATCTTCCAGCAGAATTCACCACTAATCATTTCAAAGAGGAATCATGTTGCATGCAACCAAAGAAAGATATTATAATTATTACCATAAAATTTGGATAGCACGATACCTAAGATACAGACAAATACAAGAGATTGATAAAAATATATAAAACATAGTATTAACATGATTCAGCAACTATCCTATATTCATGCGTAATAAAAAATAAGAGAATTTTACTATCAAAGAATGAAGTATACAATACAATAGTAATTTTTCTAAAAATCCTAATATTAAATTACAATATTATTTTATATAGATTCATATCGTAGAGGATTCAATCCCACACCTTCTATTGGCTCAAACCCTATGCTACCTTCACAAGTCCTACAAAAATTTAACTCAAATTTTCTTAAAAAATTATGGGACCAAATCATATGCTGAATCAGTTTTAGAAAATCCATGAGTACCTAACAAAAATATTATAATATTTTAATATTCTTGCAGAGGAGCCCATCTTAATCAAATTCTATCATCAGCAATTAGCTCCTAAAATTTAAGAAATTAGCTACCAACAACCCATCCTTCGAGAGGCTTATCTCCTCTGCTTAACAATTAAAAATCTTAGATTTAAATTTAAAATAACATATTATTAAATATAAATATTTATAGTGTAAATGGGTCTCGTTTTCCTTTTTTAAATAAGATTCCATTCTCTTCTCTACTCATCATGGAGTCCACGTCGGCAATAGATGCCGACCTGCCTCATCATATCCATAGGGAAATGCTTCAGGGCCCCAGCAGTCAACCAAAACCTGTTTGCCACAGTTGCATACAGAAGCGGTCCTTCACAACAGACGTCCACTGTGCGTCCGCCGGGCCCACAAGCTAACCAGTCCGCTAATCCCATTTGGTACGAAGTTTGTTTGGTGACATGGTTGGGCCCTATGCTCACTGCTTCCTTGACATTTGACTCATCAAGGCGAAGAAGACGGCACGATTAGGAAACAGCTTAGCCCAACACAACGCATGCTGTCTATGTGAAGTTATGTCAGCGGGACCCACTGGTAAGTGAGTCACCCACCTTTCTAATCCTGTTTAAGATTCCCAAAACGTCACCCAATTTATCAAAGAAACAAAAATTATAAATTAAAAAAAAAAAAAAAATCTAAAATCAAGCTTTAAGTATTTAACTCTCTAGTTTTACCTTCAATTTCCTTCCGGTGCCAAATGTCGATACCAATTATCATAAACAAATTCATCTTTCCAGATACCAATTACGCTCCTTCTTGTCCAAAGCAAGACGACCAATGAATACTAAAAATACATTCATAAGGTGGGCTAGAATTAAAAAAAAGAAAAAAAATCAATCCAAATAATAGAATAAATATGAAAAAAATATTAAAAAAATCCAACCTAATGGTCAAGAATATTTATACATGCAATTTAAAACTTATCACAGGACGGGTGGCTCATCAGGCTACTCAAACTAGTCTAAAATTTTGCAGGCTTAAATATTAAAAAAGTTAAAAAAATTTTGATAAGACCTTAAATGAGAGGGAAAAGAATTTGAATTTAATGAGTGGATAAGATGTTGATCGAGCTGGATCTAATAAAAAAAATATAAGCTTAATTTTATTGGTCTTATGGAGCATCAAATCTAGCTAAAGTGTGTAACCCAATTTGGCTCAACGTCTAATCAACTTCGAAGGATGCATGTGAGTAGGGTTGAAAGTGGGCTCTAATTGGGTCAAAGTCTATCGGGATGGCTTGACTTTAGACTATGCCATGGATCAGGTTCGAACTAATTTGGATTAGATTTAGGCTTAGCATTAGAGCCAAAAAAAATTTGAGCCAAGCTTAGACCATTGCTTCGTCCAATGCGAGTTCAACCGAAATTCGAATTCGAAGAAGGCTTGAAAAATTGACCCTTAATTAAGTTCAAATTTAACCCAAATATAATCTCAAAACCATATGCCTTTTAAAAATTTATATTAAATTTTCTAAAAATTATATTAGAATACCTCTCCATATCATATACTAAATTTTCTTAGGTGATTATATGTAATTATTTTAAATATTGTTTATTTTAGATAAACATTTAAAAATTAAAAATCAACTCTATTGGTCCAATTTTTATCTCCAATGGATTGTTGTGGGTTGGTTCAATTAAGTTTTGAGTCGGACCTAAACTTGGGTCCGAATCACGCTTGAACCTAATTTTTCAAAAAAAATTTACATCCTAATCTAAGCTCAGCCTACTTCTAGCCTTACATGTGAGGACCCATTTTAATTGATCGATTGCTTCATAAGCCAATTAGATATTATCTAACGATTATTCAGCTTTGTTTCATAATTTAGTGATGAAAACAAGGCACATTGAGGTGGGTAGAAGGAAGTCGGAGCTTTGAAACAAGATGCATAACCTTTATTCAAGTTTGATTTATATTTGTTTATGCAATTATGTGAGGTCACATATGATCATGAGCCTAACCCTACTTCTTTTTTTTTTTTTTTTATTAAGTTGACTATTTACCCGTGTAATGTCTCACGAAAGCTTAGGTAAAGATGGCAACGTTTTATCTGCCTTTACTCTATACAATCATCATCCAACTCAGCTTGGTGTTGCTTAAGCTTGGTTTATTAAGAAAACTAAGGGTTGTTTAGGTTAACACTTGGCCAACAGCTGCCAATAACTATTTAAAAATAAGGCTGAGCCTAATTTTGATTTGTTTAGTTGGAGCGCATTCCTCAATAAATTTCTTAGGAGCTGAACGATAAAGACTGCCTCTATTGGTAAATTGGTAATGAACTAAGCTAGTCCTTAAAAAACTAAACTTGAAATTATTTTGATATAAAAAGAATTCTAAGAGGATTCACTTAACTGGACCGTATAAAAAATGAAACCACTTTATGTAATAGTTGCATTTATGGTA
This sequence comes from Metroxylon sagu, assembly GCA_017589505.3. NCBI lineage: Eukaryota > Viridiplantae > Streptophyta > Magnoliopsida > Arecales > Arecaceae > Metroxylon > Metroxylon sagu. Next base: position 200,680 of record JACVBY030000617.1, read on the forward strand.
TCATGGAAGAAAAAAATTTAATAGAAGAAATCATGGAGGGCTTGTGCCTCAGAAAGAGTGAGCAATGAAGAAGATATTAATTTGCTTTCAAATCCTTATTGCCCCAAAAGCCATGGATGCTACATCTCTCTCGTAAGTCTTGCATGTGACAGAATAGTTGGCATCATGGAAGAAAAAATTTAATAGAAGAAATTATGGAGGTCTTGTGCCTCATATAGAGTGAGCAATGAAGAAGATATTAATTTGCTTTCAAATCCTAATTGCCCCAAAAGCCATGGATGCTTCATCTCCCCTAAGTCTTCCATGTGACAGAATAGTGCTTGATAACATTAAGTTAAGATAACGTAAACTGCGAAAATATCCTTTAATTTACTTAGTATTTTATAATTTTGACTGAAACCTCCTCGCTTGGTCATAACCCTTATTTGGGACTACATTTAAGTGAAGGAGATGACTTTTGTATTAGTGATTTATAACCTATATCCAACAGATGATGAAGGTTTGAACCTCACAAATCTCCTGATGGGATGGATTCCCTTCAAAATCATTATTCTCCATTATGACAAAAAAAGTAATAAAACAATATCATGCCACTAACAATATTATTTGCACATGATATTATTTACTTAATGACAATATTTTTAATTAACATAAATATTTATCTTAAATATTAGATAACTAATTTAGAAATAGAAAATATTAGATAAATTTATTCTATCATGACTGTTATTTCAAAATAATAATAATAAAGAATGCTTATTTATTAAGAACTCATTCTCTATATACATTGTCATTAATTTTATTATTATTATAATTCTTAGAGGTGAACAATATTCTTAAATTCGATCCTACCTTCACTTTTATATTAAAAAAATATGCAAGAGGTAAGCAACTAATGACCTTCAAAGCTACTTCGGTAGTTATTACTTATTAGGAAATGTTGATAAGCACTTTTTAAAGTTAATGGTTTCATTTATCACCATTGGCATTTCATTTTTTTATTGGCTATAAAATTTTGGTTAAATTATACTGTATTAATAATTTATTATCTTTCAAGTTTTAAGCTCTGTTATTTTCTAAAATCTCTCTATCTCAATTACTAATCTACCTTTGTATTGCACTCAATCCTTTTCGTTGCTATCCTAGTAGTTAAAATTTATTTTAGTGAAGATTTTAAACTATTAATATTAAAAGATAAAATTATTATTAATTATATAAGAAAGTAAAAAATTATTATAAAAAATTTTGATAGCTCGAACTGTTTGTGACAAAACAGTTTTTGAGAGAAAGGAAGAAGCCTTTTACATTATATTTACCTCAATCATAATACATGATTATGAAATATGCACTACTCAAAACTTAAAACTAGAAACTTCAATAACAAGTGAGATACCAAATAATTATCGAAAAGAGCACTCATAAAGGATCTTTCAAAAAATTTCTAATATTTTCAACTCTAAAATAATAATTTTGGAAAATCTAAAATTCACTTGATCAATAATTTTTAAGCAGAAGGTTGATTATATTTTTTTAAAAAAAAATTATACACAACAATAAAATTCGTTTTGTCCTCTATGTCAAACTGGGATAAATGATGTCTGTTTTGTAAATGCCTACTACGCAACCATTAAGCATCTAATAGATATATTTTAAATATCTATATATAATATTTATTTAGATGAAAAGATAAAATTGTGCAATAACTCCTAAGTACGTATCATTTTGTAAAAAAAAAAAAAAAAAAATCCAATCATCTTTTACAAAGTTGATAATTAAATAACTTTTATATAAAATCCATAAAATTATATGAGATTTATATATTAAATAAAGAGAAAATTAATTTTTTTCGTTCAAAGTTTAAAAAATTCAAAAAGTTTGGCCAGCACCTGCCCCTTCTCCAGCTCTTTTACTGCTCTCCCAAGCCATCTCTCTTCTTCGATCGGTACCTACCGCTGATAACTCCATCTCTCCTCAAATGTCAAGCTACCATCTCACCATCTCCCCTCCCTCTGTGACACCTTACCCCACCCCACCTCCAATCCCTTTTTTTAGGGTTGGGGATTCGGATGAGGTGGGGCTTTCTCTACTCCCTTTGCCGCTGCCGGGAGTGCCTCAGAAAGCGCCTCTGGAGCTTAGTTCGCAGGCCCCATTGCCCCCTCACCAACCGTATAAGCTCCAGGCCCAACCACCGATCCCCACGGGATCTCGTCTACAAGCGAAATGGCTTTGTAGCTTCGGCTCTGTCGGTTGAGGCCTGCTTTGATTGGAATCGGCTGTCTGGGACTAGGGAGGATAGTGCTCTTTATTTTTTTTTTTTGGCTCGGAGGAGGAGAAGGGGGATACTGTTATAAGACGAGGAAGGGGAGAGAAAGGGGCTCTGGGTGTGGCTGGAGATCCGTGGTGCACAGGTACTGAGAAAGATTGGAACTTGCTTTCGAATGCATTTTTTTATTTTTTTTGGTGGCGTTGCAATGATTGAATTGTGACATTATTTGATGAGGGGAAATGAGTGTGGCAATAAAAAGAGGATTTTGTTTCTCTTGGATTAAGGACTCTTTTATAATCTCCAGTTTTCCACTTTTTTTCACAAAAAAAAAGTTGTTTTTGATGTGTATCTTTTATCTTGATTTCGTCATTGTGTTTTTATAAGTTTAGTGCTGGAATTTGTTGCAGAAAGAGTTCGAAGGGATATGGTTTTTGAAAAGTTGCAACCTTTACGTTGCCAGAAATAAAGAGTATTTGATGGTTTTTTTTTTTTTTTGTTGTAGATAACTTTGGGATATGATTATGTGAACATAGTTATTCTTTCCATGTTACTATCTGATATCTTCTTGTCAAATGAGTACGAGTCTTCTATTGTCTTGTGCAATACTCATACTGCCTTCTATCTTCCTTTGAGCTTATTTTCTGGGAGAAATTGAAGGTTGCTTTAGAACAGTTATGCCACCCTGCACATGAATGCTGCTCCTTTCTTTTTTGCATTGAGCTGTAACAAAATAATCATCAAACTGTATTCTGCCATCCATAACAATTTAAGAATCACTTGGTGGAAATGTAGGATTTTGGTTTCTTCTCTAGTCTTTATATTTCCATCAAAAATGATCTGGACATATTTACTGAAATGATATTAATTAATATACTAAATATGTAGGCACATTGTGCTGGTTTTGACCTAGCGACAATGGTTCAAACTATGTTAAAATTAGGAGTTACTAGCAATTACATTAGCAGATGGTTCTTTGATCATTTGGATAAGTCCATATCAACTCTAACATTTATAAATTTTTTCTTCATGGGTTTTCCCACTCTAAGAAATCTGATTAATCATTTGATTATGCATGCCTGCAAGTAAGCATGCTGTTGAGGATAAGGTATGAGGTTAAGTCTCACATAGAATAATTATTGAGAGGTAGATGAATTGAATAGTGCTTGAAACTTAATGGCTTAAGCTTTTAAGTTGAATTGGGTTCCGACTTCTATACTAAGGCCTTCTCCTAATTTCCTTTAAACTTTCTATTTCTCCCAACAAGTGGTATTAGAGCCCATGACCGAAAATTCTAAGTACTCTCAAATCTATAGAAGATACTCTAATTGGCATTTTGGTGTAGCAAGTGAACTCGATCTCCCAATTCCAAATACATGAATGCATACATGTCTTTATCCATATTAATTCCTATCTGTTATGCATACATTCCATCAAGGTACTGCCTGAGTATATTTTCTTCAGTCAGCTTCATCTTTTCCTTTTTTCTTTTTTCTTTTTTTGCAGGATCTTTGGCATCGAAAATATGTCATCATCTGATAGCACTCTTAATCAACATCTATCCCAAAAAACAGATCTTCTTGGTCTTAAGCTATGGGTCATAATTGGTATAAGTGTTGGAGTTGTTCTATTGTTTGCTCTTACTGTGGTTGTAATATGTGTCGCTATTCAGAATCGGAAAAAATATAAAATGGCACCAGATATCCTATCCACCACACAAATACCTGCAGTTTCAAAGGAAATTAAGGAGGTAAGAGTAGAGCTAGTCCCATCCAATGATTTTGTTGCACATGAAGGAATTCTTCCCACAATTCAAGAGAGAGCCAGTGAAAATGACTCAAATAAGCTTATGGTGGATTTGAGCTTGGGTAGATCAAGACATGCTGACAAAAATAGTCATTCAGGCTCATTTCATGATGTTGAAAAAGATGGTAGCTTCCACTCTGGTGAAGAAGGAAGTTCAGGGACAGTTCTGGTTAACGGACCATCCTCAGGTCACCCTGTAGATGCCCCTTCACCTTTGACAGGCCTGCCGGAGTTCTCTCACCTTGGTTGGGGTCATTGGTTCACCTTAAGAGATTTGGAAACTGCAACCAATCGTTTCTCAAAGGATAATGTTATTGGGGAGGGTGGTTATGGTGTTGTTTATCATGGCCATCTGATCAATGGAACTCCAGTCGCAGTTAAGAGGCTTCTCAACAATCTGTAAGTTAATAATTGATTCATATAAATTTTCACAAGCTTATCGCACAAGTGATTTATATAAAATTTCACAAACTTATTTCACAAACTCTTCATTGTGGGTTTCCTTTCATTCTGTTGTTCTGGATTGCAGAGGCCAAGCAGAAAAGGAGTTTAGGGTGGAGGTTGATGCTATTGGTCATGTTCGCCACAAGAACTTAGTTCGGCTTTTGGGATATTGTGTGGAGGGCACTCAAAGGTGCAGAATCATCCTCACTCTTCAGCTTCACTTCTTATTTAATCCTTCTGTTATTCCTTGTACATGCTAGACCACTTATCTCAATTTGAAATATGACCCTGATCACATGTTCCCATAAACATTTTGTGGGTAGCATCATGTGACCTTTTCCTATCTCTTGATTGACAATCTTTTTTCAATATTTATGAGTTGAAAATATATATTTTATTCCTTTTGTTCAAGAAAATGTCAAGATCTTTAATACATCATGTTGACTGTGAAGATTTGTAAAGTGTTCGGTTCATTGTATCTGAAAAAATTGCTCAGGATGCTGGTTTATGAGTATGTCAATAATGGAAATCTGGAACAATGGCTTCATGGAGCCATGCACCAGCGAGGTTCTCTTACCTGGGAGGCTCGTACAAATATTCTCCTTGGCACAGCTAAAGCGTAAGTTGAATCATCATGAAACTCTCTCCCATTATTTTTTCAAAATTTTGTATATTATTTTATTAAATAATGGGTTTTGGTCATATATGTATGTTTATAATTGTAATTATTTGGCTGAGAGGATTATATGAATGAAATATTAAACTCCATTATTTTATTTTGAAATTTAAGTAGGTCTAAAAAATTGCCATTGGCAGTTGATGAATGAGCGTACTTCATATCTCATGGGTTTTGTCTTATTGTTTTCTTTTTTAGCTTTTGCTTTTCCATGTTTGTTAAATTGTTATGTTAGATATCATGGTTTGACTAGATTATGATTAGAATATTTTCCTCCCAGTCTTGCCTATTTGCACGAGGCAATTGAACCAAAAGTTGTGCATCGGGACATCAAGGCCAGTAACATATTGATTGATGATGATTTCAATGCCAAGGTGTCTGATTTTGGTTTAGCAAAGCTGTTGGGTGCTGGGAAAAGCCATATTACTACTCGAGTAATGGGGACCTTCGGGTAAATATTTTATCCCCACATTTTGCAAAGTACTATCTGTGGCATCAGCTTTAATGTATTTTCCTAAAATAATTTAAAATATAATACAATCGTATTGTTTATCATTGTATTCATCATTTTCAGTTTTCTGTTTGCAGGTATGTGGCACCAGAATATGCTAATACTGGACTTCTTAATGAAAAGAGTGATGTTTATAGCTTTGGGGTCCTTCTATTGGAGGTGATTACTGGGAGAGATCCTGTTGACTATGGACGTCCTGCTAATGAGGTACAAAAGGATCGGTTGTTAACAAAACTATCTGATTCAGTTTGATGAGTTAGATAGCAATGGGTCTATGATGGTTTGGTAGATGGTCCTAAAGTATTTATCTTGAAATCAAATATGAACCATAAAGCATTTTATTTGGATGCTTCCAAATCTTGGATCAAATTAGAACATTTGTTTTGTTTAAGGAAAATGGCATATTTTATGACCACTTAAAGCATGTTAAGGAGCCTTGGAAACATGAAATTTGATCAAAGACATTTTGTGCATCTTCAAAAAAGATATCTCACCATGTTATTTGGTGCCAGGGCATAGTCATGGTTTCCATGCCATCAGAGCATTAAAGCCATTTCCATCCACATGGATTTCAAAACAAGTCTTTTGAATTCTTTTCTCATAAGGAATCCTCACTGCTTATTACTGAGTTCCTGATCTATGTTAATACATTGTCCCATTGCTCTAATCTATTGTCATGACATGGTCATGTGCCTGCCAGAATCCTTTTATATGCTTTTGACTCTGTTCATGCAGTTTCACAGTTACTCCATCTTTAGCTTCAACCAGGGATCCCATCTTTAATTTGTTCTGTTTTATTTGGTCTCCTGGGCCTCCAACTGGATTTAAATGGAATTGAATTTTCTTCCCTAAAGTATGACTTCCTGGGCATTTTTGCTTTTTTTTTAATGTAATAATTTATCAATTTCAATGTACATTTAGATTTTATTGATGAAAAAGCATGCGGCTAACATATTTAATATGGTGTCAAGGTTTTGAAGAATGAATCCATGTTTATTTTAGGAACATTAAGTTCATTATTTAAAGAGTATATTTGAAACTTAGTTATAAAAGGGATCTGTGGAAGTACTTGTTGACTTGGAAAAAGCATATCATTAGTTTCTAGCAGTGGTATTATGTGAGTGTTTAGATAGAGGAGGTTCTTAAAGTTATTTTGATAGCTTTATAGCTGTTTACAAGGGGTCACAAACTAGTACAAAGTGCCAGCCACTTATCCAGACCAGTATATTTTTGAACAATCATTCAATCTAAGGTTTTAATTATTGTGGGAGAGGGCCATCCTGATTTTTTTCATGAAACAGAACATGCCTCCATCCCATCCCATCCCATCCAGAGAAAGTGTCCCAAGATGTGCCGAATAGGACATGAGACAACGGCATGAGGGTGCCATCCCAACACTTGGTATGGCGGCACATCCCCACATCCTACTGGGACCTGAAATCATATATTTACTTTTAATTTCTTTGTAACTTGCCCAGTATGTGTTGAATTGGTGTATCTTCAGTAGAAATATTTTTACATGTGGACTTTACCGCACTCTGATTAAGTAGGTAACAGTTGTTTTACGAGGTTCAAAAGACCAATGTTAGGAGTCTGATGGAAAAGATTTGTATAGCATCTGTCTACCGAATGCTATATTCTTCTTTTATTTTAAATAAGTGAAAGCTTAGACAACACTTCTAAATAATAATAGAAAAGGAGTATCTTTTGGAGAGTGATATAATTTTCTTTTTCCTCCCTCTTGCAGTCCTTTTATTCTCCTTCACATAAATCGTATTTAGATCCATGATTTCTGTATAATGAGCATTAAAACCCAACTTCTCTTTAGAACATGCTGTAAAGTTTTCCCTGGAACTTCAACCTGTCCCTGTTCTCACATGGTCCATACCTATTGAAATTTGTAATATATGTTTTTATTAAATATCAAATTTAAAGATCTAGTTTCTTTTCATTTATTAAATTTGTGCATGTGGAAGATACATTAAAGTTTCTTTGTGATCTTCTTCATAAATATGCTCTCATGGCGATTGCAGGTAAATCTGGTTGACTGGCTTAAAATGATGGTTGCCAGCAGGCGCTCAGAAGATGTGGTAGACCCAAATATGGCGACAAGACCATCAACAAGAGCTCTCAAGAGGGCTCTTCTGGCAGCCTTGAGGTGTGTTGATCCAGATTCAGAAAAGAGACCGAAGATGAGTCAGGTTGTCAGGATGCTGGAATCAGATGGCCATGTACCACGTGAGGTTTGGGTTCCAATCTCTTTTGTTTCTAACGACTTGAGGCACTTGTAAAACTAGTGTAGTAGCTCAGAGCACAAATGCAATACAAAATTTGGCAAAGATCAAAATATTGTTATAGATGGTGATTATAGATCAGCTCAACTTTGTACAGCACAAAGTGGCAAGTTGAAATCAATGTACAAATGCATGTCAGTATACTACGGCCTCTCAATTTAAGAAGAAAATTATGAGGCATTTTGCTCCTTGATTTCTCCTGATAACAAAGGATTAAAGGCTCCATGAAATCTGGATTTCTAGAGCTCTAATTTGTGGTTAAAGAACAGAATATAAACTATTCTTGACCCTGACCCTTTTTTGTCCAAGCATTCTATTAGTAGCAATCTAACAATTGTAGATATGGAAACCTGAATTTAGTTTCACCATATTCCTTTTTTTCCACCTTCCCTTTCTTTCTTTTTGGTAAAACGTCTGCCATGAACTTATAACCTGACATAGGAACAGCTTATTACATCATATGTAAAAGGCCCCCAAATTCATGTCATAAAATCAATGGTCCACCATCTTCTTATGAATAGAACCATCATACCAGGCCTCTCCCACCTCCAACCTGATTGGCTTCATGCCACACAGCAGGCCATGAAAGCATTATGTAAATTACTGCACATCAGCCTTAGGCGCCCCAACTATGTATGCCGGCATTTCATGCAAACTTTTGTCTGCACAAAGTTCTTTATGTAGGGTGGTTGGAGCATGATACATGCTGCACTCCAGTTTTCTCATGTTTTCTTCTGCTTTAAGATTTTTTTCAAGGAATTGTTGATACATCATGCTTGTATATCAAGTCTTTTTACTCAAGTCCAACTACATTCTCATTATCCTGAGCTTTTATTCTACATCTGTAATTCTTAATAGAAAATTTTGAGTTGTTTATTGACTTGTCAATTAAGCTATTTGTCTATCTGTATATACATCATGTAGCTTTTATTTGATTTAATATTTGAAGAAACCTGTATTATGGTACAGAACCATCTGACTCAAGGGAATTTCTCAGGACCGAAGGCATCGGCGTAACAAAGCAGGAAGTGGAGAAATTGAATCTCAAAAGGAGAACTATGACACAGACAAGAGTGACAATCCTGATTCAACATCTAATGGCACGAGGAACAGATCATCATCGCACAAATGATTGGGAGATAATTTCAAGTCTAGTCACTCATGTTGTTTGGCCTTCCTGCTTTCTTGGGTCTGATACAGCTTTAATCATACTTGGACTAGATAATCTAGGACTGCAATCCAGATCAAATACATTGGCAGAAGCTTTGTTTTCTTTAGACTGAAAGCAATTTTTTGGTTTTTTTGTGAATTGTTATAGCTTGTTCTCTATGAAATGGACATGTTGTGTCTCTGGGAGTAGTTAATTTGTGCTTGCATTTGCACTATGGCGGGTGCTCTTATGGCATTTCAAACTCTTGGACCTGCTCTTTTATTCCCCTCAAAATTCTATATGAGCTGGAAACAATATATTCAACAAATGCCAGATTAGAAGTTGAGACCCCATTTTATTATCAGCAATCTAGCAAGTGTAGGTTTACAAAAGTAGATACTTAAAAATATTTTTGTAATAATACACTGACATAATCTGCATGAATTTCTTAGTCTTATGGTAGTGATTTGTTACATGATAACATACCTTATTAAAATATTAGATTATGTTAACAATTATGTTAAATTATATTGAAATATTATGGAATATATCGTATGTTAATACTAATGTTATAATTATATTTTCATAATAGTATGCATATATTAATATCTTATTTTCTTACAAAATATTTGGTTTCGATGTATATACTATACTAACTAAAACCATTATAATTTGATATCTGCTATGAATTTAAATATTAAGGTTAAAAAGTGCAAATCTAAATTGTTTGATGCGTTCTACAAGTTGTAGAATATTTTTATATAAAAATTCAGATATTTTGGAGAGCCTTTTTTTGTGGTTCAAGAATTCTCGCATATATGAGATTTTTCAAAACACACAATTTGTTATATTCTCACATCCAATGTTTTAGTTTTATATTTTTTCAACTTGTGATATTGATGCAGTGTTCACTCTTTACGGTCTTTATATATTATAATTGCATCCGAAGCATATTTCAAAATTTTCTAATTGTTATGCAGAAAACTATTCTTATAAAATCGAAACCATTTCTTCTTATTGTCACATAATATTTACTTGGAAGTTAAACAACACCGCCCATGGAAAAAACTTCTGCTGATTTTATCAAATTATTACATCATCACCACGATAACAAAGAGTATTCTTACCACTAATTAATGGGACTTCTGAAAGCAAGTAGTCCTGGATATTGAAATCTCTTGTATAATTATCTAAAATATCCCTATATAATTGAATTAATTGAAATAAAGAAAGATTGTTACAAAGTTCATTACAGGGATTGATAGCTATCCAACATGCATCTAGAGAAAATCTAGACATTATACCTTGCAGACCTTATTTCCTATGATCTCTAACATCTCTCACTCAAAATCGCGCCCCATGCATTCAAGCCATCCTCTCTATAACCCACGTATCTCTCCGTCTCAAGATTGCATGAAGATCTTGATGGCAAGCAAATTTTTCAGATTCTTCATCTATTTAATTCTAAATTTTTACAACCTTATTTTTGCCATTGTTCCACCTTAAGGTGACATGATATTTATTAACTTCTTTATTTTTATTTTAATTCTTCTCTTAGACTAGATTGGCTGCAGAAAATGAGTTCTGCGTCCCTTTCGCACTGCAACTCTAAAATAACATGAACATGACCCAGCTTCAAATAAGAGTGTTCGATACTAGATCTTATTATTATTATTATTTTTATTTTTGGTGGATTGCAAATCCATTGCGCACTTTTTTTTTTTCCTTTTCTATGTTAACATAAATTTTTATCGCTGCATCCTATTGCTTCTTTTTCTTTGTCTGTACTGCAGAAAATAAGTTGTGTAGTCCCTTTGATGGTCACACCGTAACAACTTGAAGAAATTGCATCAATGGCCATAGCTGCTGGATGAAGTGCTGACCACTCTCAATTACTTTTTTTTTTTTTTTAATCCTATTTTCCTTTTATCTTTTACCAAAACTGGTCCCACATTTTTCCATATTCATTATCATGACAATTGTTTTATCTTTTATATATCTTCACGTCATGACATAAATATATTTTTGGTGAACATGTCTACTCACTTGCATTTAATATCTTAATGTAGTATTGCTATTTTTTTCTTTTTATTAAACTCTAAATCTAATTATCAAACAATGGCCCATGAATAATGATCGATTGCATGAATAATTAAAATTAAAAAATATAATTTATAATGATAAATAAAAATAATTTTTCTATAAAATACAACTAATTTGATAACTTTAAAATTTAAATCTTTAAAATTGAATTATTTATACTACAATAGAATATAATATTTGTACTAATACTTGAAATTGATCTTGAATTTCAAAAAAGATTGAATTCAAAAAAATAATATTTAAAAGCCTTGAGGTTAGAGAGAGAAAGATAGATGAGAGAGAATGTTAGAGAAGAGGAAAAAGAGGATTTAAACTTAAAAAGATCAAAAAGCCTCCTAAAAAGTAATATTTTTATTTATATTGTATTGATACTAAAGTAATTTTAAAGGAGATGAAAAAATCAATTTAGTTTTATCGGTTTGCATAATAGGATATTGGGTCAATAAAAAAAAATAACCAATTCATTAGGTTTTAATTGGATCAATTTTGTAGCTGGTCCAATTAAAAAATCGAACCGCTTAGAGATCTAGTTCATTGACCGAATTATTCAGCCAAGTTCAAGTTTTATAACTACACTCTAAATCGTCTTCATCCACAGGCATTCTATTAACTTATATAAATAACCATTCTTTTCTCTTTTTCTGCATTTGAATAATTCTCTTTTTCATATTTTCTAAAAGTGATTTTTCTTCTCCTTAATGACTCCTGCTAATCTTATCGTGATCAAAATTTGAACTTATTTTCTTCTTATCTCGGATGATTTATTAAATAAATCTACATTTATTTTTCCTTCCAATATTTCTTGATTCACCTTTGTCACGAGATTACCCTATGATAATATATATATATATATTCATTAAATAATTCATTCATTTTTAATCCATCCTTTATGCCATATCTTTTTATTTATTTCATCATTTCTCAAATCCAAAATATGATTACATTTTTAAAAAAAGGAATTTGATGTCAATAATCCTTTTTTTTTTTTCTAAGAATATAACCATCTTTGACAACATGATCTATCTTCACTTAATTCTTGTCTTCGTTCATCGTTTTGTATTTTAACAAAATTATAATAGAGTTATCTCTACAATTATCTGTTATTTCTTCAAGTGAACTTGCTCTTTGCCAAAAGAAAAAAAGTTCACATTAATATTGGTATAGGGTTCTCTAGGAATTCCATTCTTGATCAATTATTTTAATGGTTCAATGCAGCATTCAAAAATAATTGCAATTATTCATCCCTTATACTTCTTGCACTTGGAAGATGTTCCAATGGTGACTATTTAAGTTTAGGAGTCTACTGACATTGTATCTCTTATGCATGCACGGATATTATGTAATCTTTTGCTTTCTCAGCATTTTCTTATAGTATATTTAAATCTTCAATTTGAATGACCTATCATTAATTTAAAATTTATTTTTTTATAAAGAATGAATATAAAGCATATAGTTCAACTTTCTCTCTCTCTACTTAGGCATATGCATTGCTCCTGTTTCTTGACTCCAAATATACTCTATAACTAAGTTTCTTACAAACCTCCAACTCCAATCATCGTATATGATTCAAACTTAGCAAATAATATGATGTTAAATCTATGGATAGCTGGAAAAAAAGACAAGGTTAAGGATTATTCCAAGCCTAGTGGATAAGGTTATACTATAGCTCAAATTATATGCAAATTGAGACAAATGCAATTTCAATTACACGTGGCTCAACCTCTTTTATTTTGACGTGTTGTTTTTTATTTTTAATTTTTTCAATTGAAACTTTTGAAAAAACTAAAAAACATCCATTGAAGTGATGGTTTCCAAATCATCGCCCTAACTAATAATTTCATTTATATTTATCCAAAAAAATAAAAAAAAGTGAAAAATCATCACTCGTTGAAATTTTATAATAAGAGGGCGTGGGAGAAAAGATAATTTAAGTTAAACTTCATTAGTATGCAAGGAGTGAGTCATGTATCTTGACTCCAAATATACTTTATAGCTAAATCTCCTATAAGCCTCCAACTCCAAATGTGATATACAATTCAAACTTGGCAAATAGTATGATGTTAAATTTATGAATAGCTAGGAAGAAAAATAAGGTTAAAGGCTATTTGAATCCTAGTGGATAGAGATATACTATAGCTCAAATTATATGTAAATTAAGACGAATGTAATTTGAATTACATGTGGCTCAACCTCTTTTATTTTGATATGATATTTTTTTTATTATTTTTTCAATAAAAATTTATAAAAAATTTAGAAAAACATCCGTTGGGGTGATGATTTCCAAATCATCACCTTAAATGACGATTTCATTTATATTTTAAAAAAAAAAAAAAAAAAATCGTTACACCGTCTCATCACCACCATACTTCCAGCATTGCTTGTAGCCACGGGCAAAAATCATTTTAAATCTATAATTAGTTTAAAAAGTAATTTAATCCAAAAAATTATTTTTTTTAAAAAAAAATATTATTTAAAAATCCTTCTCTTGCAATTATTTTGGTTGTAGGTTGATTTTTCATGGATGACCCAACTTATCATACAACAATGGTCATGGCACAAACAAATGAGTTGTGCTACGCCCACAACTCAGGCTGCACGTAACTTTTCATTGATGGTAACTCCAAACAACCCCTACATGAAGCTCAGGTTACCATGCAAGTTCCGGTCGTGGCCGTTCAAAACAAATGAGTTGTAACTCAGGCTACATGTAACTACGCTGATACGATTCCAAACAAAGGTTAATCATGATTGGTAGTGAGCCATATGGTTCGATGCAGTGTAGGCCATACCGAATCAGCAATGTACTAATTAAATAAATTAAGAGGACTCTCTATCCATATCTACCACTGTATTAAACTGAGTCTAATGGTTTAGTCCGGTATGAAAAGATTCAGTATGGTTTAGCATATTAGTAGGGAGATGGTTTGCCTCGTATTAAATCGGAAGGCTGAATCACTCTAGACCGATTCAACTCAGTAAAAGGATCTGGAGGAAGTTTTTGAGATACGCTTGGTGACCATAAGTTATTGGTCCATATAATTAGAACAAGGCTGTACCAGCCACACCAGATCATTCGAGAAGGAAGCGCGATGCGTTCCCATTCCATGTATCATTACTCAATATCCTACTGATTTTTTTTTTTAAAAAATAAAAAATAAAAAATATACACCCTCCGGTATCAGCTTTTAAACCTTATACATGATAAGAGCACATGATCAGAGCATCTGCAAGATTACTCATTAAATGTTGCTCAGATATACTAACTATTTTCTTATATTATATTTCTAATGGTGGATTGCCATAAATCTAACAAAGGGCCATTTGGCCCAAGCTGGTATAGCGTGAGCATAGGCTTTTTGTTGCAAATTTATCATATCATACCCTTAAAAAATAAAAAATACAAAAATTATCTACTTATTTATCCTTAATATTATAGCAGAAACCGCACCTCTATCCTTGCAAAACTAAAAATCTACAGAATCTGTTTTCTACTTTTAAATCTCTTATCATTATTACTTATATATATATATATATATATATATTACTAATATAATTTACGAGTAATATATATCGTTATTATTTTATTTCTCTGTTCTCAAACGAGTTTGGGAGGATGTCTTTTACTCGAGAACAACAAAAAAATTAAAAAAAAAATCCATTTAGAAATAAACTTCTCATCTTGGACCCACATCTTAGAGATTCTCAAACTTGATCACATGGACTTACCAGGCAAAAAAAAAAAAAAAAAAAAAAAAAAGTCATTTGTTACAAAAGAAATATCCAAATACAATAGGTTCTCAAGTCATTAATCCTTCAACAATCTACACCCATCAGTCAGCCAAAAGCCTAATGATGCATTTTCCCAACTAGATAACAAAGAATAGGAGAAGCAGGAATTCACAGTCCTGGTGCCTCACCAGGATGGCCGGACCGAGTATTGAGCAAGGGCTGAAGAGCTTTGACAACGATGCTCATGTTTGGCCGAAAATCAGCTTCATACTGCACACACAACGCAGCCACCGCAGCCAACTGTTTCCAGCATTGAGACATAAGAAGGTCAAGACAACACGGTACCATCGAAAATCAGAAAATCAAAGCAAGTAATTAACATCCAAACGCAACATATAGAGATGGAACGTCAGGTTTTCACCAAAAATTATACATATACTGCAATCATTGTAAAGACCAATACAGCAATCCTATATCAAGCTTTCAATGGTTTGACTCAGTTAGAGATGATAGTTCATTAATGGACTTAAATAGTTCGCTAATTGACTTATCATAAGAAAACAGTATAAACATCATGAAACTAGAAGTTTGGAAACTTAAAATTTTGGCATAGTTGTTAGATGAGCTCAAGGGAGTAAAATTTCAAATAATATAAATTTCAAAGCTATATTTTAAACAAACCAGGGTGGTCTACGATTAGACACCATTGTTGGGGAAAAATGTTTAGAATATGAAAAAGGAACTCCAGAAAGAAAATTTTATCAGATAGCACTAACTATGCAGAGTAGAGGTTGGGCAAACTCTGAATGAAGACTAGAGTAAGCTCCACAGCGGTGATTACCTTTGCAACTGCTTTGGGAGGATATTCTCCATTTAATCTTGTGTCAACACATTGCCTTACCTTGTCTTCACTAAGCCTTGGTGTTGCCTGCACAATGTGTCAATCAGTCCTAAAGGGCATAAAATATAATTGAACACGCTAACAACAAAGATGTACTTACAAGAGCAATGTGATGCCTTTCAAAACACATCTTCTTAGGCAAACATTATGGGAAGATCGAAGAAAAGGGAAAGAATTGTTTACCCATGTTACAAGGCTTTGCTGGCCTCGTGGTAATGTATGATCTACAGGTTTGCGGCCAGTCAAGAGCTCCAAAAGAACAACACCAAAGCTGTACACATCACTCTTAGAGCTAAGCTGTCCAGTCATAGCATATCTGCCAGTTCGAGTTAAACAAATCACATTTAAGTTATTTTAATTGCAAGGATGCATATGAATTTAATTTCAGGTCAAACTACTCTAGCATAAATGCATAAATCTCAATCTGCAATGCAAAACTATACTAATGTGAGAGCGGTTGACCCTACAATGACACCGAAACATTTTCTTTGACTTGAATCTTGATGGAACTTACTCTGGTGCATGATAACCAAAGGTACCAAGAACTCGAGTAGAGTGAAGTCGAGCTGCCATGTCAGGGGCCTGATTTGATAGGTCAAAGTCAGCTATCTTTGCAACATCATCATCAAAGAGTAGCACATTGCTGGACTTGATGTCTCGATGAATAATGTGAGGTTGTGCTTTCTCATGTAGATATTCGAGTCCTTTTGCTGCTCCTACAGCAATCTTGACTCGTTGTGTCCATGACAAAACAGGACCTGGCTGTGCTCCTTTGACACCCTTTCGCCCTGTATTAGTTAATTGCATGTTAAATTGCCTGTACTTGAGTCGTGAAGAATAATTAATAGCCTGCATCCCAACTATTTGGAGGTAGTGTTGTTAGTTCTTGTTGGGCATTCATTAGTTGATTCACATCCTCCAACACAGTGCACACTTCAAACCATTTAAAAAACAGTTTGATATAATTTAATGAAATTTACTGTTTCATGCAAAGAATTTTCAGAGGCATATTGACAGGCAAGCTCCAAATATACATGCAAAGAACCTTAATGCACGTAACAGTATCTCTGCAAAAGGAAGAGCAACTACCCAGCAAAGTGAAAGAAGCAAGACAGGAAGAAGAAAGAAACTAAATTGAACAATTTACAAAGAGGGCATGAAGAAAAAATATGACTTAATTCAACTTATGAGAGCTTTGCAATGGCCGAGCACCCCTACTTGTCAATGTAAAACCATTTAAATATTACCTTGAATACATCAACATTCACCCACAGCTAAACAGGAAAGAATTTTTACATTTACAAAAAAAGTAGAGAAAAAGAATCCTTGACATTATTTGATTCTGCCATTGGTTTGGATCTGATAGCATCTTCGATTGATTATGATGTCAGGTTCTCTCCACTTGATATTTAATTTCCAATTCTAGCTTAGAGTGATGCTTATGTCATCAAATTCAAGTTTCACTTTCCAAAGTAAACTAGCCAACTAACCACAAACCTAGCTTTGGACTCCACTTGTTCAGCCCGCCTTTGATGCAGTCCAAAGCAAGAACACGTCAGCTAGGTCCTTGTGCCATGTATCAGGTCTTATGATTATTGCACAGATAAGATATCACTATATATTATTTATGTTAGCTAACCACTAGACCACAAAAGGTTAAGCAGACATGGAAAGGGTTGGCATCATACATCAGGCTTGACAGTATAGAAGGATGATTTACAGAATTGATGCTTGTGGAACCATAGCAGATCATGGTGGCCACATAATCCTGATACAAAGAGTGCTGTAAGTTGAAGCATTGTATGCTAGGAGGAACATCATTTGATCATTATGTAGTGCATTTCCAACTTAACAAAGTTTCCAAATTGGGCTTTCCAAGGGTAGATTGACATTTTCTTAAAGTCAACTAATTTGGGATTAAGGCTTTATTGTTGTTGTTGTTGTTGTTGTTGTTGTTGTTGAAGTTGACTAGCTTTTGACAATGACCAGGCTGCATTCTCTAATGTTTAGAATTTGAAACCTACCATAAGGTTTCAATGAACTAATGTAACCAATAAAAGCTTATATATTCACAGTGCCCTCCAGAGGGTCAGATGAAATGGAACCCTGAAAAATGATGATGCACAGATCAGGTTCCAGGATGATTACTAAAACTAATAGAATTTTTTGAATTCAATCACCTTGTACTTGTTTCCATGGCATGCAATTGAAAATGCCTATATGACAATCTATTGCATCACATTCTTAGGTTGTGCAATCCTTTACTTTCTGAATCAATTTCTTTTACCTGAACCTTATGTTTCAAGTTTATTGAAAAGCACCATTTAATCTTTATATCTTTGCTAGACAAGCTAAGATGACACTCGAGTTATGCACAATTGAATAAGAAATTCATAAAATGCCCAAGTAACTAACCTGCTTTGCAACCAAAGAAGTGAGATAAATATGAAGGACCTCCCAACAAGAGATGGATGGCATCATATTGCATCATGCAGTCATAATTTGGCAAATGGCAACTTACTCCAAGAATACATTAACACAACTCAAATGGAACTATAACCTTTTTTGACTTCATGTCTGCACCAGAACAAGTGATAGAAAAGACCCCCCTAAAGAATTACCCTAACAGGTTTAGAAGTATTGTAAGAATTTTAATTATATATATATATATATATGGGCTTCATCCGATTGTAAGTGTATTATACTAGAATGACAAGAAACATGAATCATAAAATACCTGGGCAACCCAATTAATGGTTGTGATTATAGTTAAGGTGTATCCTACCTACATCTTATTATCTAATCGACATATAGGTTAGATTAAGTAGGCTTAATAAGTTAATGCTTGCTCATACTGATAAGACGTGAGATATAATGATGATCTCATATATGAGAAAAAGATGAATAAGTATAATATTATTAAGTCTATGATGGGTACAATCCTATCAGACCCATCTCAATAAATAAAGCATTCATATCTCTACTTCCCATAAATAGCTCCTTAGGTTAGTCCACTAAATTTAATGGTAGCATGTGTGAAGATTGGAGAAGTGGAAAGCTTTACTAAGGAAGTAGTGTCTACAGGTATTCCTAGAATTTGGATGTTATTAATTCACAATGTCCACAGGCAAACCCTGCCGCAGATCTTCATCACATTCGAGATTGTGTTGGGCACCGAGATTGATAAGCCAAATCACAAGTTTGCATGCCATAACATGTTGACATAACAAGGATAATATACTAAGCCATGGTGCTGAAATCATGCAAACATGGAGTGAGGAAGTGAACCCAATCTTTAATTAGGCTAATAATCTTTTCTACAGGAGAAAAGCCTGAGGAAAAGGACAAAAGTGAAAATGGGAGATGCAAAGCTTTAATTTAAAGACTAGAGAGATAAATTGTAGAACTATTTTTCACTGTTCATCTCTTCCTTCTCTTCCACACCACTACTATAACTCTCTTTACAAGTGCAGGACTCGTAGCCACTATATAACTAAGGAAATATAGTCTTGACTTTCCCACTCATAAGCAATTTGTCCTCAAGCCAACTCATATCTATATATGTATGTATCTATGCATCTTCCGTTGTTAACCTTTTCCATGTCTTTCACCTCAGTACTATTTCTATCTTTACATATGCAGGATTCATGGCCACTACATATATAGAGGAAAAATAATCAAGTCCTATTCGTAATAAATGAATGAATATTGTTCTTTCACATATAATTGTCCTAGATAAGATTGAGAAAATCAATTGTATTAAATTACAGTTCATGTTTGAAATGTGGTATAAAGATATGAAAGATCAGACGGTTGAAATCTGTTGTAGTCTGCATGGAAGCAACAATTTTTAAAAAGGCAGAACTTTTTGCAGAAATATCATAGTTCAATGATCTTGGATTTGATGGGACGGACTCTTCCAGATCAAAAACTAAAATCAATGTCATGGTCCTCGGTGACATTCCATTTTGGGGCCAACAAAAGTAGCTGAAAGATGTAGCTGTAATTCAGCGATGATTTTCTTCAAACTTTTAGAAAGGCATTAACTTTTCATTGAAATATTAGGTTTCAATGGACTTTTTGAGATCCACAATTGATATCTCATGGATCTGAACCAATTCCTAATGTTTTCCGGGCCGTGTCCATAAGCTACAGTTATAGTTTAGCAAAAATTTTCTTCTGACTTTTGGAGTTCAAGTCAATATTAAGAGTACTTCGGAGAGAGTTAACATGGCCACGATTTTTCAAAGGCCATAATTTCTTCTAGAAAGCTCTATTTGTACTTATTATATATATATATATATATATATAGAGAGAGAGAGAGAGAGAGAGACTTGGCTACATTCGAATGTAGCCAAGTTCAGAATCCAGTGACCTTCTCCATCCTTGGATTTACATGGATTCTGGAGCTACCCCACATTTTTCACTTTTTTCATCTTTAGGATCTGCGAATTAGGTGAATCAAAGGGTGGAGAAAATGACTGGATCTAAACTTGGTTACATTCGATTGTAGCCAAGT
The DNA here is from genome assembly GCA_017589505.3 of Metroxylon sagu. NCBI lineage: Eukaryota > Viridiplantae > Streptophyta > Magnoliopsida > Arecales > Arecaceae > Metroxylon > Metroxylon sagu. The sequence goes on from JACVBY030000617.1 coordinate 221,076, forward strand.
TTCTCTCTCTCTCTCTATATATATATATATCTATGCATCTAACCCTATCAGCCTTTAGTTGGAAAAACCAATGCCGTCACTATAAGTCTCTAGATCTTTTAGGAAGCAAAGCAGACTAATGCAAGGAATGGAAATGGAAATGATTGAAGTATGTTTAAAATGGCAATTCCTTACAATCACTCCTTGTGAAACTAAAGAACCATGGCAATTCGGATCTCAAGGTGCAGCAACACCTACATAAACAAGGGCATTGGTCCTACTCCTAGGCAAACCTCATGTTTTCTCACATTAAGTACTGCTGTCATAAATAAACTAGTATAGGTCCTACTCTTATTTCACCGGTTCCATCCTTCTGGTGTTCGTGTGTGGGGTCTGGGATGACACCAGACAACTCCCTGGCAGGAGGCTACAGCTTCTGAAATGAGCATGCATAACAACTACCCCTAAGCCAATTGCTTACTGGAGGCAATTATTGAGATTTGAGAGAAGTGTTCAAGGGGTTACAATTGAATTAAGAATCCTACATCTCCATCAAATGATCTACTTGTAACAGTTAATAGTAGAAGATGGCACACATGATTCACATGCAAATGCTAGGTCGAGAAGCTTGTTTATTGTCTTCAAGCCCTGAGAGTCACCATGGCAAGATCACATAAATTGGTAAGTATTTTTTTTTTTCATTTGAAGCTTAAAACCACAAAGAAGTGATTTCAACAAGGTGGTGGTAGATAGACAAATTTAAGATCTTCATGTCAAAAACATGTACCACCCAAAATCCTGAAAAAATGCTTCTTAGCAAGGATTCCACTGCCAATCTATTACATGCCATGCTGGGCTGACACTAGCACGAGACACTGGCAAAATCACAAGTGCGTGCAGTCTATGCTGGTGAATATCAACCCATGTTAAGTGTTGGTTGACAAAGCTCATCACCACAGTGCCAAACCTTTTTTACACTCCATTTTTTATTTCTAGTTTTTGTTTTGGCACATGCTATACCAGCCAACACTAGCACCGTTGCCATGCCCACCAATACCAACACTTGAATCCTTGCTTGACAACTAGTTTACCTCAGAAGCTAGGATTTTTTCTGCAGCCTAATAAGGAAAGAAGAGTGATTGCGCAAGTGTGTCCTCAATTTTCCCTTTTCTTAACATTTTGAGTTTGCATTATATTTTTAACAGTGGGTTGAAAATAGAATTTATCATATATTTCTTTTTTCTTTTCATTTTATTGGTGATTCCAAAGATGAGCAAGGACAAATACGCTAAAGATATTAGATGGATAATTTGATCACTTAAATCAAAGGTGCAAATCCCTAATGACGGAAGGAACCATACTCCTTAATATTGTCATGGAGCACAAGTACTTTGAAATCATGGTTCATACTGCCTGTTGCAGCACACGTACAGATGCCATGTTAGTACAGGCATGGTTAATTTATGATACCAACACTCCATATACTGCCCATACCAGGGATCAATTTGCTTCTATGACATGGTATGCTCAGTATTGCGTGTTACCATCTGACATGGCAAGTCATGTTTGAAACTTCTAGAGCCATTGTTGCAGCTTTGTAAGATCACTAACATATTCCTAACTCATATCACATGACTTGAATTTTGGTCATGATAAAAATCAAAGATTTGTGTTAGACACAAGAATAAGTTGAGAAGCTAGTTGAATATATAATTTATAATAGATTGCATCCTGATGTCAATTTGAATACAAGCAAGGCAAAGTTGCAGCATAGATTAGAATTTTTTCCCAAGTCATCTTCTCAAGGGTGGAAGATTCTAAAATTTAACATAATCTAAAACCATAAGAAAAAGTAATTATCTTTTGAACTGACAGTGGAACAGCTATTCTGCTTTTTGATATTATAGATAATTGATAACATATGAGCACATAATCAGAGAATAGATTACCACATGTAGCATCATGTCTTCCCAAGATTTAGCATAGGAGATTTTTCCACACAAAATAAAGTTAGTCTTCGAATTAGTGTGTGCAGATTTGCAAGGGGGAAGGATTGTCGCAAAAGCATGCCTTAAGGGACAAAAATTGGACAAAATTGGGCACTGAAAGCATTCATGTTGACAGGAACATCTTAACCTGTTGTGGTTGGTGGAATGTGACCATTTCTTCATGTCTAAGCATGCCTATGATGAATTTGATATAACAACTCAGAAAAATTCCAATAATTAAATCATGAGCATTTTGATTCATCAGGGACACATGGACCATAAAAGATATAATAATATAACCGTTGGAGATCAACATAGCTACTATCTTCTGCAGTAGCTCATACTTTTCAAGGTTGTGCCTTACAAACAGATAGTACAAAGTACAATCAAATCAACTTTATAAAACCACAATGTAACAAAAAAATCTTTTAATAAAAGACATCTGAATTTAACTCAAAAAAAGATAAAATACATCTGAATGCACCACAAAGGAGGGGGCGTTTGGAGTTACATGTTGGCATCATTTTGTTACATGCAGAAATTTACAGGATGGCAGGAGAGGATTGCTGATTTAAAAAGGTGAGTAAATTGGAGGATATAGTAGCCAGAAGGCGCAACGCACCACCCCCCCTCCCCCCTAAAAAAAAAAAAAAAAAAAAAAAGCCCCTCTTATTTCTGAGAGAAAAGGACCATGGTCTGGTAGCCATACATTAAAGAACCTCCAACAACCATATGAGTATTGTTACATGGAGATGCTCTCTTTAGCTTCTTCAAATGACTTCAGTCTATCCAATGCCCAAGTTTATGCGATGCTTTCCATGAAATTGTGTGATATATTATTAGAAATACAAATATCTTCTAACAATACTCGCAAATGTCTCATCCTATCAGACTGCAAGTGATGTAGCTTAGTTGTAGTGCATTCTACTTTGTTGAACCCACTCTGGGCACTAGATTAGTTTCTCTTTTTCTTAAAACTCTTTGATAGCTCTGTGATGCATCTTTTGCTTGTTATTTGCACTAGTATTTAAGAAGTTCGTGATGTTACGATCAAATTGACCACATCCACTTAAGTTGCCACGTGTTTTCACATGACAAATAAAGAAATTTTGATGGCATCATAGGTTTATTTTATTTAATTAAAAAATAAGATTAAGGGCCTGTTCAGATGGGCAGCAATATTATTCATCGAATAAGGCCAAACGTAGAATTTGGAGTAAGGAAGAAAGGAAATGGTTGGAGAGAATTAGCAAGATTAGAACCATTCAAAGCCCACAATCCTTGAAACATCAGAATTATTAGTTCCATTCCAACGGGGCTTTTCTTATGCAAAACTATTAAGGATAAAAATTTCCCACTATGGTTGTGTTCCCTCCCTATGCATAACTTCTCCTCAAAGTCGTATTTTTCTGTATGTATAAGGGAAAACACATCTTGTCACTAGAAAAGAAGATCCAACATACAAATAGGACCAAAGTGATTTGGATGGTCAAGATTAGAGGGGTTTTTAAGACAATTCAAGGGTCCAACAACTGAAACGGCATTCTGGGATGGACAACTCCCCTAATCCCCCTCTAATTAGCCATGCATCCTATCTCTCCCCCCTTTTCCTAGCATATGGGCACCTCCACTTGAGCTCTCTCTTTCTCTCAAGATCTCCAAGCTATCCTCCCTTTCTCACAAGCTCTCCATGACTTGACCTGCTCCTGTTCAAGGTCAAACTACCCCCACCCTCCCACTCTCTCATCCCCCAGCAAATGTGCTGATCTCACTCTCTAGTTCTGGTAAGTGGTCGAACTACCTCTCTTTTCATGCCTCTCTCCCCCATCCCTTGGTCCCCAATCCCATGCTCCTCTCCACTGTTTGTCAAGCTGGTCCCTTGATCTCATACTAGCTCTCTTTCTCTACTCTTTTGGTCCCCTCCCATCCGGTATCTCTGTTGAGCTGGGGGTCAAGAACGGTGCATAATTTTTTGTTTCTGTCGAGCTCAAACTCTTGAGTTTCAACCCAAAATTGAGTCAGTTCGTGTCAAGCTTGGGCTAGGCTCAAGCAGGTAATTTTGTCTTGAAATTAAACCCTTCCTTAGCACAAAGCCGACCCATATCCATCAAGCTCTAGTCTAGTCCATACCAACACTTCCACAGAAACAATACCCTACACAGAACTCCTCAAAAAATAGTATCATATCATCTCCCTCCAGCTCTCTACACCACCAAAAAGAGTATCCTGTTGTCTCCCTCCTGTTGTCTCTACTCCCTTTCTTTTTTTCTCCTTCTATTAGCGGTGGGAGTTGTGATCAAAATGGTCGTGAGAAAAGTAAGCCAAAGAAGGAACTATAGAGAGCATAAGAATGTGTTGGAGGACATTACATCTCAAAGGACCACAACCATTTCAAAAATAAAAAAGAAAAAGGAAAAAAAGAAAAGAGAACATTGAAACCTCACATGGAACTAGGTTGGCCACTCCCATTTGGAGGAGCAAAGTTAAGGGCAATTTGGAGCAGGTAGGGGCAATTTGGAGAAGCAAGAGATAGGAGGAAGGAGAGAGAGAGGAATGAAGGAGAACTCACTTAAATGTGATACGATGGTAATTAACAACATTTTGCCTTTTCTAATTTGCTTCTTGATATGCACTTTATTGCATGGGTTTGGTTATCATATTATCTATTCCAATTAGGAAGCCCCCTCTTTTCACTTCAATGGACATCTTTCCCACTCTTTTCTTGTTGTCCATGCCCCCCTTCCCTCTCTTTCCACATTTGTGATTTCTAACTAATCTAGGAATCCTCAAAAGCTATATAAAGGGGCTAGAATTGAAGTTGAGGGAGTTTTGACTGGAAATTACTGGTTATTACCCACTATTTGCTTCTTCCTCTTCCCTTTGGTGCTCCATAGTGGTATTGGATCCAAAGACCAAGTCTTCTCAAGGTTATTCTCTACATATAATATGAAAGTTGCAAATGTACAACCCTGATGGCAGAATCTTCACACCCAAAGACATTTCTCCTTGCCATTATATTTTAGCTTCTCTTTGATCCTTCCTCATATGTGCTATATCTTGCATCATGCAGTTCAGTTTCTGAGGCAAAGACGTTTCTCCTTGCTATCTACTTTCTTTCATTTTATATTTTAACTTCTCTTTAATCATTCCTCGTATCTGCTATATCTTGCATCATTTAGTTCAGTTTTTGAGAGCCCCATTGCTCATCATTTTGTGACATTGCAAGCCCTAAAAACCCTAAGAGCCCATCTGATTTCTACCTTAGACCATTTTACTTTGGTGCTTTCTTTTCCTCCTTGAATTCTGTATGCTGGTATGGAATTATGAGCAGAATATTTTCTGATGTTTCATTAATGCTCCAAGTGTGATCCTTTACATGCAAAAAACTTTGGTTACCCTAGGCTTGGAATTGCACTCAATTTTGGTTATTAGATTTGGAGTCATTTGTTGGATGAAATTAATATCCATTAATTTTGTTCTCTAAAATTGACTATAGTGAACTAGTAACTCTAGGGCATCAGAAACTACTGAAAATTCTTATTGCAATTTGTTAATGTTAGCCAATAGAAAAGAGTTTCAGCATGATGGTCCATACCGTGAAGAATATCATGAAGGGATCCCATGGTTGCAAACTCATAGGCAAGAACACGGAGATTTCCTTCGACACAATAACCAATCAGCTCCACAACATTTTCATGTTTTAGCCTTGATACCATAGAAACCTGTATTATCCTATATAAGGAACACATAAACCCATGTTGAAAATTGAGATAAGAGGAATGATTGCCGAACCTGTGCCAAAAATTCTTGGTCTGGCTGCTTGCTTGAATCTAATTTTTTTATGGCCACACTTCTCCCATTTTTAAGAACACCAAAATACACTCTGCCAAATGAACCCTCTCCAATTAATGCCTCATCACCAAAATTTTTGGTAACTTCCTTTATTTCGTCCATGGGAATGGTTGGGACTGCAATAGGCTGGACTTTTACAGTTTGCGTACCCTTAGGGGCAGGCTCTGCCGCACGGTATGCTCCATCATTTCCTACATAATGCATGCCATTCAAATTTTGTAGCCATGTTTCAGCAGATTAGCAAATACATTATAATATTCAGCTACTACTGAAGCTAATTCAAAATCCCACATCCAATCCATATTACCTGCTGAATGGCTTCCCATAAAGGGGCCTCCATTATCAGTTGTTCGATGGGCATCATCTTCTTCACAGCATGAGAAGCACGACATGATTCCCTCTTCTTAAAGCAATTCCTACCACAATCTATCAAAAGAAAAGAATATCTATAATAAGCACCAACAAGCAACATCACTCAACCATAATTAGAGGAAATCATTGCTACAGTTTAAATTAACTATGAATAATAAATCTCAAACTTAAAATACACAAAGCACATCATTTTGTTAAAGTGTTCAAATTTAAATGTACATTAGGAGCTATCTATTTATATCCATTTATGCATTTATATTTTAAATCTACACTACCATAATAATAAGAAATATGTAAGATGTCCATCAGATGTTATGGAATCTCACGTAAGATCTTATGAGTACCCAAAGAAGAGGAGAGGAAACACAAAAGCTTAAGGGTATAATTCAAGATTCATTGTACAAAAAACTGGTATCGTTTCGATATCGATCCAATATAATATGAGGCATATTGTACCATTTCAGTATATGGGCAATACAGGCCCCCTATCGTTTCAAAACGGCAAACTGTCTTGGTTCCCTATCAGTTCGGTTTGGTATGTCCCAAACAACCCTTGTACCATTTCAAAACAACAAACCATCTTGATTCCCCATCGGTTCAGTTCGGCATGCCCCAAACTAGGTGGTTCGAGATAGTTTGGCATACCTTAGTATAATTATAAATAAATTCTCTCTCTCTCTCTCTCTCTCTCTCTCTCTCTCTCATGCATATTCTAGATACATGAGACTCCTTGATAGAAAAGAAAACCAAGATAAATGTCTATAAAGAGAATAAAATAGATGCACCATAAGGGTATTATTGTAATTTGCACATCTTTATTATAAAAAGAGAGGGGCAGCTGGCCCTAATCTTTTTTGTTGGTTCTCTCAGTGTTTTTCTCTCTCTTCTTCCCTTTTTTCCTCTCCTCTTGTCTTCTCTCTCTTATACAAAGTTCTGATTATTGTGTCATGGTATCAAAGTGATGATTCAGATCTTGGTTTCTGCTTCATGTGCTTCCAATCTTTCCCTTCATTATCCTCATATTTAGTAGTAGGAAAAGAAAGATTCCTTTGTGTTGGTCATGAATTAGAAGAAGCCCTGATTTGTGTTGCCTTGGTTGAGGGAACCAGGAAGATGATTCCAGAAGGAATAGCCATGCAGATCTAGATCATATCTAGATTCCAGAAGGCATAGGTATGCAGATCTAGATTCCAGAAGGCATAGGTATGCAGATCCAGATGAGATCTAGACAGAACGGGACTTTTTGAGACCTGATTGTGATCAGACCTAGACCAGGCTGCAGGCACACTAATTCTAGTAAAACAAAAGGTGGTTTCTCAAGGTTATTTGTGGAGATCAGATTGGTATTTCAGAACTGGAATAGTCATTTGCAATCACAGAATTTGTATTTTCCTCTCCTAATCCAAATTTGCATTGAAGATGTCTTGAATTAGTGAATTAGAAGAGTTCTAGAGACAAGAGAGCACCAGAGTTTGTGGTTTTGTTTCATAACCCTAATCACATTATTACACCTATGAGATTGAATAAGTACAACTATCAAGAATGGGCCATGGCTGCCAAACTTTTTATTACAAGTCAATGGTGGTTGGTGCATATCACAGGTGCTACCAGGCAGCCTGAAAAGACTGATGATAAGTGGTACCCTAAGTGGGTAAAAGAGAACATCTAGGTGATAACTACATCTAGGTGATGACTTGGCTATTCAAACTCCATGTCACCCAGAATTAACAAGACCATGGCTCTTCTAGATACAACATTCAAGATATGGATTAAGGTCAACTCTACTTATTTGCAAAGAAAGAACAATACCAGGGTTTATCGTCTTATGCAAGGCAGCAAATTTTAAACAGGGGAGATGTCAGTTTCCACTTATTATGCAACCCTTCAAGGTCTTTGGGAGGAAATAGATCATCAGTCACAGAGGAGTTGGAAAGATCCTGTTGATGGGGAGCTACAACAGAAGCAGGTTGAAGAGAGGACTTTTAAATTTGGCTGGCTTGAATTATGGATTTGAAGGAGTTAAGAGGGGAGATTTTGACAAGAGGGGATCAAAGAGTGACAAAAGCAAGAGGGAGATGAATCCTGATACTTCTGTTGCCGTCCCTGAACATTCTATATTACTTTCCTCATCTTCCAAGGGAGATAAGAGAAAGCAAATAATAGCAGCACCAGCGCCAGCACCAGCAACAATGACGACGACAACAATGATAAGAATAATGCTGAAAGTTCAAGATTTGTATTGCACCCAGTGTGGCAAGAAAACATGTAGAGGAGCACCTGTTTAGTGAAATATCCTCATCTCAGGCCGATCGCACTAAAAGAAGGAACTTCAAAGAAGATAACATGGGCGGCTGCTGGTCATGTTGCTAAGGGACTTCCTGTGAACTCTTCCATTATTGCTCAGTTTTCTGCAAGACAAACTTCTGCTCCTAGTGTCCGTGCAGATCTCACCTCTGATGAGATTGTTAAACAACTTCCAACTCACCTTAACTTTCCTGCTTCTAGCTTCCACTGTGCTTGCTAAATTTGGTACATCTAGTGCCTTAACATCTTGTCAGTCTTCTGCCAGTACAACTTAGGTCATTGACTTAGATGCCACTGATCATATCACTAGTTTTGTATTCTTGTTTTCCTCTTATTCCTTAAGTCCACAACAGATAAAGTTATAATTGATGATGGATCTCTTTCTGTAATTTCTGGATAGGGAAACATCAAAATCAGTAAAGATATTCCTTCAAATTCAGTTCTTCATGTTCCTAACTTTGATACCAATTTGCTTTTGGTCAATCAACTCACTAAAAACTCAGATTGTATCATAACCTTCTTTTCTGCTTATTTTGTTTTCTAGGACCAGTAGATGAGGAGAATGATCAGATTGTATCATAACCTTCTCTATCGTAATCTTGATAGAGATGTCGCCTCTACATGTCAACCTTTTAGCAGTAGCTTTAGGGAAAAATAAAGATGACATGATCGAGGTTTATCTCTGGCATTCTACACTAGGACATTTGTCATTTAGTTCTTTAAGAATTTTAGTTCTTTAAGAATTTTATTTCCTGAATTGTTCGATGTCATCCTTTCTAGTCATCAAACAATATAAAACAACTCATCCTCCTTCAATAAATAAAGTTATTTGTCCTCTCAACCTAATTCATTCAGATGTCTAGGGTATCCTTCACCCAATTTGACCATGGATGGTCGTAAATATTTCATTATTTTGTCAATCATTATTCAAGATATACCTAGATTTATATGATGAAAAACAGGGATGAAGTACCAGCCATGTGGAACTCTTATAGAGTTCCACATAGACGATTGAAGTCATTAAATGTGATCTACTACCTCTAAACTACATGCACATTAAAAGCCATGTGATTTGGAGGCACCTATCTTATGCATCAAGTGATCAAAATATATATATATATTGTTTCATATTTTTTAAGCCATCCAATTTCTAACCACTTAATGCATAAGTTAAGAGTCTTCAAATCATATAACTTTTGGTGTATAACCGGTTTGGGTGAAGAAACAAGGAAAAAAACATATTTGCAGGGTGGAACAATATTTTTGCTTGCAATTCATTGTTGTACAATAAAAATGAATGGAATAGGAGAATGTGGGGGTCAATTCTTGATTGCTCTTAAGACACATAGTGCCCTAGCATGGCTCTTGGCTTATAATCTATGCATCATAGATGAAAACAATTTGTTATATCAAAATTTTCTCTTCTTTTTCATGTACTCTTACATGTCTGTTGAAAAGGACCAGGGGGTGTGGGGGAGAGAAGTGAAAAAAAGATGAGAAAAGAGGATTCTCTTTTCATGCGCTACTCTCTCTCTCTCTCTCTCTCTCTCTCTACGAGTCCCAAAAAAAAAATAAAGTAGACTCTTGTGCAGGCCCCATCCAAAAAAAAAAAAAAAATTAAGGGTTCATCCTTTGACAGTCCGGCATCAGCAGTCCAGAGATCTCTTTACATAAAGAGGTTTGGATGCCCAAAAGGAATTGAAACAGGAACCTTTAAGAAAATTAACTGTTGAGTGTGTTTTTGCAACAAACAATTTTGTTCTGTTACTTTGATAACAAGGTTTGTTATTTGAAGGCAATATCAACCACTGGCTCTGTGGATAGTGGTGAATTCATATTCATATCAATGTTTGATTGTATCACGATTGAGCTTAAAATTTGGGTAGTTTGATCAAGCAGTTACGTGGAGATAATCCATTCGTTTGATTTACAATTATAATATTGTGCAACATTAGGTTTACTACACATGGCTAAATGCAATTATTAAAACGTGTCCTCGGACTAGAGAGCTTTGATGATAACAAAAAAAGCAAGTAAAGAGCATCAGATGATCATGAGTGATAATGTATTCAAAAAATTCAAGTTCACCTGCAAGAGACAAGTGCTAATTTCATGTCTCCGATTCGTTATCTTTCTTTAGTTCCCTTGTGGTTTTGGGTTTCAGTACAATAATAAACCGTTTCACTAATAGGTCAAGAAAATGAATTTTTTTAATACATTCGGAATCAATAATTGCTGCATCCAAATCACCTTTCTTTCCATGTGAGTCAACGTGAATCACTGTAAACATTATTTGGGTGCAAATAAAGAACTGTGCAGTAAAGGGGTATTAGAATCAAATAAAGAAACTCAGCAGCAATCAGCAAATCCCTTTCCTTTTTGAGACCTCGGGAGAACTTGAGACTACGAAGGATTCCTTATCGATTGATAATAAGTTGGATACCTAATAGGATCAATTAAGATCTCTGAGATTGGATAGGATCAATTCGAAAACACCCTTATGATTCATGTGTAAAACCAATGGATTCCATCTTGAACACACATGAAAGAGACCCTTCCCTTTCCAATAAATAGAGAGACAAAGATAACCCTAGAGCCATAGAGAGAACTCTATAATCTCTTTGCTATGTTTCTTTAGGTGTTGAGGCATTGCCAAAGCTCTCAGCGAGGGTGGGTGCACCCTTCCTTTCCTTCTTTACCCTCACCTGCCTTTCCCTTCTCTGGTAGAAAAAGAATTAGAAAAAAAGAAGTTATATGTTTCAATGTGAGGTTTACTCACTATTTGAGCAACCCCTTACACCACCTGCTTCCAAAAATAAAACTGCACCTGCTCCTGCCACCTATAATAAATTAAATCATAAACTGTAGCAGCATTTTGGTTCTGAGGTTTCTTTTTCATGGTTCTTTCCAGTATCTTCTTATCCCTATCTTCTACAGCATCTGTTGGTGAAATGATGCAATATCCTACTGGCAAAAATATTGTCTTTATTCAATAGAAGGAGTCTTCTCTCCTCTTTAAACATGACAGGCTGATGGATTTGAATTAGTTATCACAACATTATATTTCAGGTCACAAAGCTTCCATCAATGAGGCATATCATTTGGAAGATTATCTCTTGACAAGAGAACTTCTTGGCGAGATACTAAAGAAGATGAATCTTCAAGCAAAAAAAAAAAAAAGAAACGAAGAAGAAGAAGAAGCTATTTTTTTTTACTAATTTTTAAGCCTGACTAGTCCAAGGTTCGTAGATCCAAGAACCATAGGCTTACAACTGTAATTATGCACTATGTACTTGCTTTTTCTTATATACCACGCTTCAACTATGTCTCCCCATTTTGAAGGCCCTCTACCAAGTTTGAGACATCCATCGTAGAAAAGATGAGACTGGAAATAAGTGGGTAGCATCCATCATAGAGAAGATGAGTGGATCACAGTTGGCACTCGAAGCAAGTCATGGTGAGAGGTTGTGAGATATAGAGAAAAAATATAGACAGTTTCCAGTTATGAAGTTATTGATAACTATCTACTAAACAAATCAAGGTGCTTTTTTTTCTTGAATCAGTATCCTCCTCAAAAAAAAAAACTTTCGGAACATGAAGTCGAGAAATTACAGGAAGAGAAACAAGATCGCTATGAGCAAATACCACCACTATATACCCTAGAATTTTTTATTATCTGGCTATATCCAAGAGCCAATTTCATTTCCTGATCAAATCCAATTCCCAAGCATCCAAACACTCAACAAAGATCAGCAGCACAAAAGAGAAATCCAGAACTCAAAAAGCTGTCAACCATGACGAATACTAATCAATTCAGTCAAAAAAAACTCAAAGATCGGATATTTAAAGCCGAACATCCAGAAAAGAGTAAAATGACTCAGAAACTGATAACAAATCGCAGATTTTAAGGGAGGGGGAAATCTTACCTTTATTATCTTTCGGAATCGAGAGGGTGTGGATCCAAAGCCAGCGGTGGCGAAGGATAGCAAACACGGCGTAAGATAGGAGCGCCGGATTTACAGCCGGACGATGTCCCCGCTTCCCTGGACTTTTATGCCGCAAGCCGTGCTTATCACCGGAGGTAACCTCACCTTCTCGTCGCGTACAGCACCATCAGTCCCCCCACGCCCCGCGGTCTCCCTGTGAAGTGTGAACGGCCGGGGTAAGTTCACGGGCGATGGAGACTTTGACCACAGCACGCGAACCGAGCACTTTGCATCGCTGTCAGAGAGTTGGGCTGTCCCACCCAAGCCAGCCCGCGAAATTACCGAACGAGGCTTCTGACCGAAGGACGATGGTGTCCTCAGCGTCATAGTTATCCGCATCCGTCTGATGTGGATTTGACTGTTCACATCGTTCTTGGTGGGTACCTCCACAATGTCTGTCCGTGGCGCAAGGTATCTGGTTCGACGCCGCGCTAAAATATCCACCGCGAAGGCCGGCAAAACGGAAACTTCTCTGCATGGATGCAATGCACACGCACATAGAGAGGAAGAGAGAGAGGATTGGCTTACTCACATCGGAGGATACACTCAACGAGCATCGATATTTTTTGATATTTTTTGATATTTATTTATAAATAATTTAAATCTATTTCTTAAAGTATAAGAATAAAATAATTATCAAATTTAAATATTGAAAAGTCATGATAAAAAAAATAGATTATATAAAAAATCAAGATATTATCTATAAATAGTGGCTTAAAACACCGTAAACATGAATTTGATAAGCTTTGTAAGAACGAAAGTATAGTGAGGCAGATTGAAGTTGCAAAACTGATAACAAGAATGCTCTTAAAGAGAGCCTACTGTATACTTTTTAATGTTGAACTTGAAGAATTATTTAGAATTAAGATAGTAAATACAGCAAGCTTCTTAGTAAATCAGTCATCATTGATTGCTATGGAATTGAAGATTCGTTAAGAGGCATCGTCTAGTTGTCTAGTTGACTATTCTGATTTGAGAATCTTTGGTTGCTTTACATGTACTTATGTTAATGATGATAAACTTGAACGAAAGGCAAGAAAGTGATATTCTTAGGTTATGGTATTGAGATGAAAGGATACAAACTGCGGTGTATCGAAGATTCTGAGTTATTCAAAATTATTCATTGCAAAGATATCACCTTCAATGAGCCTGCTATGGTAAACAAGAAGGGACCAGTTAATTATTCTGGTTTAAGAATCTTTGGTTGCTTTGCATGTGCTTATATTAATGATGACAAACTTGAATGAAGGGCAAAAAAGTGTATATTTCTAAGTTATGGTACTGGGATAAAGGGATACAAACTATGGTGTATCGAAGATTCTAAGTTATTCAAAATTGTTCATTACAAAGGTATCACCTTCAATGAGTCTGCTGAAGGGGGGAATAGTTAAAAGTCAGGCAGGGAACCGCAGTGTCATCAAGATGGAGCTTGAAGGAAAGCTTTAGAGAAAGAGCTACGAGACTTGCCAGCTCAGTCCAAAGTGGAGATGCAATCTGAGGAAACTACACATGATGTAAAAGCATCTTTACAATAACACTATAGTGGAACTACCAATTATAAGAGAAAGTAGATCAGGCCGCCGGTACTGTATGCAGACATAGTTGCTTACTACGATTGAGAGTGTAAAGTATGAGCCTCTTAGGTATATAGAAGCAATGAAGTGCAAGGAGTCTATCGGAAAGGTAGCGACTATGGATAAAAACAAGTATAAGCATTGCTTGGAACTAATTGGAGTGCGTAGAAGTTGATGTCTATCGAGGCATGCGACAAAGATGATGAAGAAGTTTCAAAATAGTTGGCTTGATAAACCTCAAGCCAAAAGATATAGATATGTTAGAATTTGACTTAAGGTTCACAAGCTAGATATGGACAGAGTCCTAAATGGATATATCTTGATATGATATGAAGCCTGATTTAATATTGAATCTAATATATATATGGCCTAATATGTTTCTATAGATGTGGCGAATATAAATCCCAATCAATGTAAAACACTATAGATTTGTTGTCTATATAAACATATGTAGCCCTGATCTTTAAAAAGGATAACCCCAGAGGTTATTGAGAGATTCATGAGACGGTTCTGCTAGGTATAAGAGGATCTAGTATTTCATGAGAGAATCATTGTAAATCTCTAGTTTATTGTTTATGGAATTCTTCTTGTCTTTGCCGGATGGATATAGGTCTATCTAATTAGACCATCGTATATGGACACAGTCCTAAATGGATATGTCTCGATATGATATGAAGCCTGATTTAATATTGAATCTAATATATATATGGCCTAATATGTTTCTATAAATGTGGAGAATATAAATCCCAATCAATGTAAAACACTATAGATTTGTTGTCTATATAAATATATGTAGCCTTGATCTTTAAAAGGGTAACCCCAGAGGTTATTGAGAGATTCATGAGACGGTTCTGCTAGGTATAAGAGGATCTAGTATTTCATGAGAGAATCATTGTAAATCTCTAGTTTATTGTTTATGGAATTCTTCTTGTCTTTGCCGGATGGATATAGGTCTATCTAATTGGACCATCGTATATGGACACAGTCCTAAATGGATATGTCTTGATATGATATGAAGCCTGATTTAATATTGAATCTAA
The DNA here is from genome assembly GCA_017589505.3 of Metroxylon sagu. NCBI lineage: Eukaryota > Viridiplantae > Streptophyta > Magnoliopsida > Arecales > Arecaceae > Metroxylon > Metroxylon sagu. Next base: position 236,171 of record JACVBY030000617.1, read on the forward strand.
TATATATATGGCCTAATATGTTTCTATAGATGTGGAGAATATAAATCCCAATCCATGTAAAACACTATAAATTTGTTGTCTATATAAACATATGTAGCCCTGATCTTTAAAAAAGGTAACCCCAGAGGTTATTGAGAGATTCATGAGACGGTTCTGCTAGGTATAAGAGGATCTAGTATTTCATGAGAAAATCATTGTAAATCTCTAGTTTATTGTTTATGGAATTCTTCTTGTCTTTGCCGGATGGATATAGGTCTATCTAATTGGACCACCGTATATCCCTATGAGTTTTTTTTTCTTAGTGTTTTTTCTTTAATTATTTCTTTGTTGATTTCTTTTCCTTGCTGTGCGCATGCCTGTTTTAACAAGAGGTATCAAAGCATATTTTTGCTTCAACAATATCTAATGGCTCGGATCATCAATGTATAATTTTCATTATCTAAATGAAGATCTCATTGAATACGGATGGATGATCTACTCAAGTGTAGTCAAGTATATATATACATATACATGCATGTACAATGTATAAATACAACCTTATACTCTACAAATATGACTAATTATACATTTATCTTTTAAAAATCATTATATATATATATATATCCTTCAAACTATCATCTTTTTCAATAGTGCACCTTCCCCTAAGGTTTAAACTAACAATATTAAGAATAATCATTTTACATATAAAATAATATCACTCTCCTTGTTCATTAATATCATTAATAAAAATTTAACTTTTGGTTTACATATAAAGAGTTATATTTTATACATATTTTTAGAGATATTAACATGAATAAGCAATATTTCTACAACTAAAACGGTTATTTATCGACGCTATATGCGAAAAACGTGAAGAGAGAAGGATGGCTGCAAAACCAAAATGAAAGGGTGGTTAAGGGTAGCGACTTTCGGAGGATAATAACTACATCAGTAATGGCACGTCCCTTCCCACCATTTTAAAGGAAGAACACGTGCAAAGCACAGGTCCCTACCTACTATTTTCCCTCCCTTTTTCCGTCCCCAATATTCCCAGCCCTTGCATACATACCTAGGGTTTGTTGGGAGGAGGTCGAGCAGCCGGAATCGATCGGCGAAACCAGCGGCAAGGAAGGCAGGCGTCAAGGGTTCGCCGCCAGAAAACGATAGACAGAGATGGGCACGGAAGAGGCCACCCCAGAAAGGAGAATAACCAGGTCCTCCTCCTCCGCCCTCCCCAAACCCTCTCTCGATGCCCCCAAACCCCCTCTCTCTACTCCCCCTTCCCTACCCCATGACCTCCTATTCTCCGAAGAACCCCTCTCTATCGACTCCCTCCTCTCGAATCTCCCCGGCCGCAGCGCACAAATCCTCGAAATCTTGCGCCTGATCGGGCCTCCGAATTCCCCGATGCTCCCCCTCCTCTTATACGGTGGCGTTTCCACCGGCAAGACCAGCTCCATCCTCCAAATATTCCACCATCTACACCGCCCCTTCGTCTACACCAGCTGCCGCTCCTGCCACTCCCCCCGAATCCTCTTCGAGTCGGTGCTGAACCAGTTGCTGCTCCATGGAAAGAATCCGGGCAATGGGTATTCGAGCGCCCGCCGCTGCGAGAAGGCCTCCGACTTCGTCCACCTGCTTCGAGATGCGCTGTCTCAGGTGATAGGTTCTCTTAGAGGTAAAAAGAAGAAGTTGGATTGCCATGGAGAGATGATTTATTTGATAATTGATAATGTGGAGCTTATTCGGTCGTGGAACAAGAGCTCAGATATCATTGCTTTGCTGTTTAGACTGTTTGATATTTTGAATATTCCTGAAGTGGGTTTGATTTATATCAGTAATGCGACGCCGGATGCTTACTACTCGATGACTGGTTCTGTTGATACTGTTAGTGTATATTTTCCTAATTATACTGTGGATGATCTTTTTAATATTTTTATGATGAGAAGCCAAGCCAATCCGAAACTTTATTCCTCTTTTCTCAGGTAAATTGGATCAGCTGAATTCTTTTTTCCCCTGTTTGTGTGTTTGATAAAAATAATTAATGTTCTTGGTTATGTTTACTAAATGAGCAGTGTAGTTTTGAAGCCCTTTGTTAGAATTACTAGACGAATTGATGAGCTAGCTACTGCATTTGATCCTCTGTTTCGGAAATATTGTGAGCCTTTAGCTGATTTGAAACTGGTTCCTGATGAGAGCATGAAGAGAAGGTTGTTTGACTGCCTTCAGCCACACCTGGCGGCTTCGTTAAATGAGACATTCAGAGTTCCTTCTGAGTGTTATTTTGAAGCTAACAAGGAGGGAACTTGTAGTAAGAAGGGGAATATAAGGAAATTAAGTGGCAGGGAGACTTATAATGATTTGGATTTTCATATGTCACTATCTGCAAAATATCTTCTCATCTCTGCATTTCTCGCATCGAGAAACCCTGCTACACTTGATGCAGCACTGTTTGACTCAACTGGAGGCTCTAACAATAGTAAGCGAAAGAGGAAGTATGATCTTTTTTTCCTCACTTATTTGGTTGTGCTATAGCTACTTGGTTCCTAGATCCTTGGATCATTTATAGTCTTCTTAATTGGTGTGTAGGAGCTCTCAGACAGTTATGGATCAGAAAGATGAAATGGCTGAAGAAATGCTCATGAAGGGACCTGGGAGCTTCCCCTTGGAAAGGTTGTTAGCTATTTTTCAGTGCATCACATCAGTCGGTGAAGGTACACTGGAGGAAGAGCAGCTTGAAGATGGGATGGAGGTTGAAAGTGGGAATGTTGGGCTGATGTCTGATGTTCTATTGCAGTTGTCTACTCTTTGCAATGCTAATTTTTTATATAAAAGTGGAAGCTGCCCCTTAGAAGGCTCAACTAGATATCGTTCTACCATTGACGAGGATATGGCTTTGAAGGCAGGCAATTCTTTTCACTTTTCTGTCATGGATTTCCACTAATTGTTTTACTACCTTAGTGATTTATCATGTATCTTTTTGAAATTCAGTACTTTTTGAATGGTTGATAGGTTGCGAGGAGCATAAACTTTCCCCTTTCAAAGTATTTGTATAGAAGATAGTCTTGAAAAATATTGTTTATGAGCAATGAATCTGGAAACTTCAGCTGCTGTATCATATCATGGAGAGTCTATCAGTGAACCCGGTTAGATAGAACTTGCACAAGTATAACATGACTATTTTCTTATTGTCATAAATTTTCCTTAGCTTATTTATTGGTGTGTGGTAAGCTAAGTTTGATCTGAATGTTATCTTTTGTTTGCAGATAACCATGCCAACAGAACTTTAGATATGCTGACTTCCAGTACCCTTGAGATAAACAATGCTTGCAAGGCGTGCCGACATAGCATGGGGAATAGCTCGGTGAATATGATATTTAGTCTGAAGATAGGCCTAAAAACCAAAACATGTTCTAGACTAAAATTTTAACTCGCATATTTCTGATTCTGGCTGCTGCTGCTGCTATAGTGGAGGAATCGTATGAAGAGATCTTTAGTGATGCTAACTATTGTTTCTTGGTGGTGGTGGTGGTGGTGTATTTTATCTGTTGCAGATGTTTGTAGTTCCTTGGATAACTCAAATTAGTGATAGAAATTTAAGGCTGAGATTTCTTTGGAAAATTGTTCTGGATTTATTTTTCTAAATAATATAGTTGTGCAGTTATTTTCGTAATGAAAGTTCAGTCAAGTGTTTTTTTTTCTTTCTTTTTCAATTCATATCAACAAGTCTTCTCCGAGTCTATTGATTTCTTTCAAGGGTCATGACTTTTACACTACAGCTTTAGTGAATTTTCAGTTTACTTAAGGAATTAATCTTGATTGTTTCTTGTGCGATAAGATGCTATATGGTTTGAGACCTAGTTGGGTTTACTTGTGCAATTGGATGGGCTGATACACTTTTTATTTTTTAAGGATAGAGCTACCCATATTTATTTACATATGCAAAGACATGCATGAGTATGCTATCACTGTCACCATCATGGCCATCTCCGCCAGCGCTGCCTGCCTCTACCTCACCAAGAAGCCCAAGGGTACGGCCCTCATGAGTTTGGATTTGTTTGTTTTTCTCCTCAACTGTGGGTTTTCCAAAAAAATGCTGTTTTTTCTGACGTATGTCTTCGTGGTGACTTCTATTCATTCAAAGATTGTAATTTGATCTTTACATCCCGGTATTGAATGTTGATTGTAGATAAAGTTTGCAACTTTCTACCTCCTTCCTCCCTCTCTCACTTTCGCTCCATCTCTCTCTCGGGGTGGAGCTGTGACTGCCTTGTATTAGATATTTGCTCAATTGTTTGGTGGATGCCGAATGGTGGTTTTATCTATATGTCAAATGGTGGTTCACCATGTGAGATTTTATAATCTTATAAGTCAGATACTGTGGAAAATAACTAGAGCATACTTCTTCTTAATGAACAATTTAGATCTAAAGTTTTTTTTCCCTTAATAATTATGTAGTTCTTAGTAAAATGAACCTTTTTGAAGTAGATTACTTCTCTGTAGTTTCATAGGTTTTGATGATGATTGGTTATCTTCTTGAAATTTGCATCATTCACATGTCTAATTTCTTATAAATTAGGTTTTAGGTTTTGTTATTGCAAATTCTAATGCTGGGTTATTGGTTATTAGGAAGAAAATGGTGCAAAGGCTATGCTCATCGGTGTGATATTCTTTCTGTGACAGGATGCTTGGACCCTGAAAACTTTAAGGATTTCAAACTCGTGGAGAAAAGGCAGCTGAGTCATAACGTGGCCAAGTTTCGGTTTGTTCTTCCTACACCTACTTCTGTGCTGGGTCTTCCTATAGGACAACTTCATCTTGTTTTCACATTTGCCATTTGCACAAATGTCACAATTACATTTTGAAGTTTATTGGGTGATTTTCTCATTGTACTCGAAATTCTGTCATTGGTTCTGATAGGGGAAAGGGCAGCCTTGGTGAAGAAGTTATTAAACCAAATACCCCAACTACTCTAGGCTCAGATCTGGGTTACTTTGAACTTGTTATAAAGCTATGCACATCCCAATCGAACTTTGGAACACTTATTCTCTGAATATAAACCACATTAAAATTCATGCTCCAAATTCTTCATCATTCTTGTTTTCAAAAGTAATAGGACTAGGTTCATCTAGCATCATTTAGTATAGTAGACTTTTTCTTACTGTGCAGATGTATCCCCAAGGACGAATATCCCCTCATTTCTGTGAAATGCGAGTTGGAGACGACTTATCTGTAAAGGGCCCCAAGGTATTCATTCTTGTTTTCTTCTGGGAAGGCATGTGTCAACCAGATGTTTCTCAACATTAAAAGCATTCTATTTTTTGGGCTGTGCCTTTTGCATTAAAGTGAATTCGTTCCCTTGAATAGAGATGTTAAAACTATTTCATTTTAAGAAAAAATGGTGTGAATGATGTAGAATACACGATCGCTTTAAATATTCTGCAGCTAGAAACAATAGAAAAAGGAAAAGTAGACTGGTCTTATGAGTGTTTTCTTGGTTTATTGCTCCTGTACTATCAGGTTAACTGAAGCCGGGGGGGGGGGGGCGGAGGAAGGGAAGGAGACATATTATTAATGAAACTGGAGATCCTAATCATGCTCTGCACCAGCACAAATTTTCTCAGATGCATTATTGTGATGATTACATTTTCTTTTCAGTTCATTCCTTTTGCAACCTTGTTACATGGTTGCAGAAGGCTGATCAAGTTTGTAGGTGCACCATATGTTTTGACTGGTTCCATATGTCAACGTTCATATGAACATTCAATGGGTGGATAACTTTATAGGTTGTATCTGCACGCAAGTTATATAAATAGTGATTTATCACATTCTAATGGATAAAGGACTCAAAAATTCTAAATTTTTTTGTCTGGTTTCAATGAACGTTGTTCTGTTGTTCACCTTTGCATTCAATTTGATCTAATTATAACAGGAGGGCTTTGGTCCTTTGCAGTTGGTGTTGCTTTATGTCTTTGTTATATGGATGTATTTTATCATTAAGGACATTTGTTTCTACCTTTATTTGGCTTCCTATGTCCACGTAACATTTTGTTGTGTCTAGCACTTAGCTTTCCCATGATGCCAGATATCCATATTAATGCTTGCCATCTCCAGCAGGAAATCACTTGCACATATGTGCTTTCCATATTACCCGAGACTATAAAACTATTAGAGCAGTCTATATTAAAGTTTTCTTGTTACACCAGTAGGTGACAACTATAATGGCTCTTTTGAAGTGGATTGACACAAAATTTGCACAGTCTGCCTTCATTTGCAGGCCTCTGCTTCTGATACATTATAAATATCCTTATAGGGAAAACTGCACTCATTGTTTACATGGGTAGCCCTAACTTCAAAATAGCACTCCTAAAGACCACCCAATTGGGAGACAATTGTTGGCTATACTATGTAATCCCTAAAAAACTGTGATGCATCAAATTTACATAAGCAGCTTGCCCCATCCATGATCAGCAATTATGTAGCTTACATCCTTGTATATCTCCCTTCATGTTCATAACAGAATCAACATAATAACAATCATTACTTTTACTTTTGTATGTGTTGACTATCAATATATATACATATTTCTTCTGACCATTAACTTTGTTGTCTTTTTTTTTTTTATAAAAATATTGGCATTTAACTGTGCTTTCTTCAACATAGCATCATTATCTTCAATTTTTTTTTTTTTTTTTTAAATATTGGCAATGTGATGGGAGGGGTTGCAGGGTGGAAGGAGGAGGCAGCATTGAGTGAGAAAAGGAGAGAAGAGAGGGCGGGTGAGAAGGATTAAAAACAGTTACTGTGACTAGAATAGAATCCTAATTTTCAGTGAGAGTTTGAATTTTTAATTCTCTTTAAAATATGATTTTCATTTTAGATAGAATTGAAATCATATTTTAATTATATCCAGATAAATAGTTGGAACTGAAATCATTGATTCTGATTCCTATTTCATAATTTCATTTTCATGAACCAAACGAGGCTTCCTCAAAATTTTAACTAACGCATCACTTCTAGCTGTTCACCCAAGATTACTTACGAATCCATTCGAATTAGAAACCATGAGCCATTTATTTGAATATCCTCCTTTCAATGAGCTTCCTAATGGCAGAAATAGGCTGCCTTTAGAAATATGAATTGAGAAGACATTATTGTGATCTCCAATTAAATAGACCTCATAGGTATCAAATAATGTAGAAGAGAGTTAAAAAGAGAACAAAGACCCTTTAATCTATCTGCAAGAAGCTAACCTTGAATGGTTGATGGCCAACCTATGTGAGCAGCGGGAATGTGAACAAGCACAAAAGTTAAGTGCCAATTGAAAAGATATTACAGCAAATATGGTTTAGATAATCATCTTTTAAGAGAGAAGAAGAAAAGAGAGGCGAGACATTACTTGTAGGCAAGCAAAAACATGTGCCATTGGATGGGATCTTGATTTGCAAAAGGTGATCCGGAAAGTGTAATTTAATGAATACTGATCAAGTAATAAAAAACAAGGCAGACAAATAGGACAATACGCTTACTTTGACATCTTTGATGGCTGAAATATGTAAAGACTAGATTGAGTTACAGAGAACAAAAGTCAAAATCCAAGACTATGTTTTCATGCTAGCACAAATAGACCACCAATTGAGGATGGGGAAATTTCGTTTCTTTCAAAGCACCTTTATTTGTTGCAACAAAAATACAAGCCATCAACAAGGGAGAAAGAATGTGATATAGCTATCATATGGTTATGAAAATTTGGTGACGAGCCGGATGGGTCTGGAAAGTGGTGGCTCAATCCCGGAAAGGATGAATTAGAGATATAGGATAAGATCTCTGATTGGCCATCACTGCCACGTCAGTCGCCTCTTTCCAACCAATTACCATAATAACTACTCCACAACGCTAGACGCTAGCATCTTTTGACTTTGGAGACCACATGAAGATTCATCATGAGTCACTTTGACAAGCAAAGCATATAATATTTACATTGATGTCATTTCATCCGTGTGTCACAAGATTTATAATTTTGTCAGATGTACCTAAAAAAACCTTCACTGCTTGCTAAGATGGTCATGATGTTCTAAGTATATTGCAATGGGCCCTCAATTGCAAATTTTAATATTTCTTTTCCTTTTTGTTGTATTTCTTTTCAAACAAATAATTTTTATATAAATAGTTTTTAGACATACAAAAATAGCAATGCTTTTCATCTACATCCTATAATAAATTCACAATAAGAAGTCCTCATTGTAGACCTCACTCTAAACTAACGGAAGTGGAATATGATGATGAAAATTTAAAATTTGCATCGCTTCTTAAAGAACAAAAATAATCAAAGGATTATGCTTTTGAAGAAGATAGAGGGAATGAATCTGGGAACCCTAGAAGGTCATAGGTTAGTAAATATAGGAGACGAGTTGACTGCGCGACTCAAGAAAGACTCAATTTCTTTTCTGCATCTTGATCAAAATATATTCACTTGGTCCTTGATTAATATACTAGGTTTAGACCCCCATAGATGGTAGTTCGCTGGCTCTTTATCGAACTTGATGCAAAGTCAGTTTTTCAAAAGTTGAGAAAAATGAGATCCAACTTGATGCAAAGTCAGTTTTTCAAAAGTTGAGAAAAATGAGACATAAGTTGACATTGAAGGTTAAAGAAGTCATAAAGTAGTTACATATTGCATGTCTGAGAGTGACGAATCATCTTGAGTGGATGGCTAACATCGTCCCTTTGATAAGAAGTTTGACGCAATTTGAGTACGCCGTTGATTATAGAGATCTTGATGGAGTTAGCCCTAAAGATAAGTTTTTGGTACCCATCTATTATTATTATTATTACTATTACTATTATTATTATTATTATTATTATTATTATTATTATTATTATTATTATTATTATTATTATTGATGGGTTAAGAATGATCCTCTGCTTGTTAAAGACTGGTACACTTGTAAATTGGTCTATAATTGGGCTGGCCTATTGCACGGATTTATTAGTAGTATGAATTGGATATGAAGAAGATAGATATGCTAGGATTTTACCATTTTGACCTTTAAAAAATTTTGATACCACAATGTTACTGAAGGCGACGAGTTGAATCGGTAGAAATTAAAATTCTTTTGCTCTTAAAGATAAGTTAAGCTAAGTTTAAAGATAAAGATAAATTAAATCAAAGATTTTTTACAAGTAGCACTCCGACAGTATTTATGTAATTAAATCGTAATTATATTCTTAACTATGTTGAACATATATACATATGATTCCATGTCAGCCATGTATATTATTCTGGTGCAACCTTAAAGATGTGGCTCTTCAACTTTCACTGAACCAGATATATTTTAATAATTTCATGAACGACTCCTGTGATGGTTCGTGTCTTATCAGTCACATTTGGCAGCCATCCGGAAATAGCACCGTTTTAGTCTCTCTTCAGAAGCTACACCTTTTAGATTGATTAACTTATTTGACTTGCCTTCGGACCGTCGCTGGACTTACATAAGTAGGTGACGGCGCTAGACATGGGATATGATTATTTATGAAGGGATTTTTAAGATTGAATAATATTAAAATGACAAGACGATGCAGGGAAAACATCATTCCCTACACCAAGTGTATATTACAAAGTCGTCGTTTGGACTAAGAATGAAAGAATTATATAACGATGCCAATATTTCATGATGTTGACAGCTGGCCTGGCATTGATGCCAAGCCATGTGTCTACATCGAATGGATGACTCCCTCTGCCAATGAAAGAGCTACGCAACGATACTATTGTTTCATAATGTTGACTGCTGGCTTAGTATTTACGCCAAGTCATGCATTCACATCGAAGAGATGACTCCTTCCGCCGTACCAATGGTGGAGGAAGGGTTATTCGTCGCTCCATACCGAAAAAGAAAGAAAGATATATTCCTCCTCTCTTTGTTTGGTGATGGAATTACTTCGAAGCCCTCTCACTTCCGTCTTCTCTTCCTCCTTCTCTTTCTGCGAGCAAAGCAACCAGGGCATGGTCTAGTAGGAGACTTTGGTAGCTTCCATTGTTGGCCAATGATCACCGCTTCTGCAATCAAACAGATGTAGATCCTTTGTTCATCTATTGATAGCAGAGCTAGCTAACGTTGGCCGAGCTCTTCTCTCTCCTTCAATTGCCCTTGGTTGGAACTCATCAAAGGAGGCGGGAGAGCTGGGCGATGGCCGACGGCCGCCAGCCCGCATCTCACAGTGGCCGCGTGAACCGTGGCTGCCGCCCCCTTCCTAGCGGTGGAAGGGGGCCATTAGACTTCGAACGACAGTCGGAGCCCCCTTCTATGGCCTCTGAAGAGGCTGTTGGGTGTTTTCCCCGGCTGGGGGGGCAGGGGGCAGGGGGAGGGGGAGGGGGAGGGGGAGGGAGGCTGGAAAAGAGCCTCACTGATCGCCACACGTACGATGGCCACGATTGGCTCATTGGATGCCATTCATTCATAAATTCAATGAACTCTTGGGAGCATTAGTTTCTCTGAATTTTTGAAGAAAAAAACCTCGTGCGTGACGTGGCAGCCACGTTAGCTAAGTGATAATATGGCAGTTATGCGTTGACCTAGCCCAAACACGCATGGCAGCCTATGGTAGTCACATGGCTCAACCGTCATATCATGAATGATGTGGCATGCCACATGGCACTAGGTCTGCTGATGTGGCATGCCACATGTCAATAGAATCCGTTAATGTGGTATGCCACGTGGTAATTCTATTTATCTTAATGAAAGATTTTTTTAGTAATTTTTTTTAATTCTTCGAGGATTTTTACCTATAAAATTAACCACAAATCCTCCTCTGTTTCTGTTTTTACATAAAGGAATTTTTTATTTTTTGGTTTAAAAATGAGCAAAAAATTGCATAAAAATTAAAAAATTAACAAAAAATATATAGAAATTCAGAAAAATAAGCAAAAAAATAAAAAAAAAAATTGCTAGAATTTCTAGAAAATTTATTATAAGTCTTTCTGATTAAGACATAATTATTTATGCTTTATGCATAAATAGTATTTATGCCATTTTTGGCTGAAAAATAAAATCGATGTATAATCATTTATGCTTAGTGCATGAATGATATTTAATCATTTTTCTAATCAAATTTGTTAGTATGAAATTTATGCTTAGTGCTAAGATTACTGATGTTATAATTAGTTTATTTTCATGATAATATTTTTTTATCATATGATATGTTCATATTGATCTACTTATGCTAGTGGTGCATGTGAATTTATTTTAAGTTGCATCATTATTTTTGTGGAATTAGGGATAAGTTTTTTAAAATAGAAAATGATTAGATTAGATATTCAATTTCACTAAATTGATGATAATTATGAGCTTAGTAAAATTTTTGATTGCATTTTATAAGAAAGAGTATCCAAAAGTTAATTAATTTTTTTCTATCAATAATATATATTATGGCATGTGCCTAATATCTAAACCTTGTTTAAATGAATATAATGATGGCTTCCAGAGTGATTATAGTTGATCTTCCACTCCACTCTCTTCTTCTTTAATGTTTGTTTATATGCATTACTTGCTAATATACTTTCTGATTAGATTGTAGATATCAAAGCAAACAAACACATAGTGATGGACCAATTGGCTATATAGATTTTTACTGGATACCGGTGGGTACCTAATATATTATGCTTGGGAACAGTCTACATGAATAAGTGTTGGGCATAGAAGCTTATCGCATTATGATGTGCAATGGACATGAGCTGCTCCTACATGATGTTTTGTATGTCTCGACTATCTGGTGTAATTTATGCTCTGTACTTGCCCTATTGGCCTTAGGTTATATATTTTGTTTCTCTAGAAATAAAATGAATGTATATTAGATGGTAATTTATTCTTTTATGGATAATTATCAAATGGTTTCTTTAGACTTCATGTTAATTTTAGTAATCATAATTCTTTATTTGTATGTATTTCTTTTTTTGATGAGAAGTGGTATATTAGACTTGGTTATGTGGGATAAGATAGGATATCTAGGTTAGTAAGAGAAGGGCTATTGGACCTTCTTAGCAAAATAAGTCTCTTTGTATATGAACCTTGCTTAGCAGGAAAGGCATTTAGAAAACCTTTTGATAAGGCTTCTAGGACCTCTTAACCTTTAGAGCTAGTATACTTAAACATCTATGGATAGATGAATGTCAAGGCATACCATAGCACCTCTTACTTTCTCATATTTATAAATGATTATTCGTGATTCGGGTTTGTGTACCTGATCTCCCACTGTTATGAAGTATTGGACTGTTTCAAATGCTTTTAGCAAAAGTGAAGAATTAAAAGGAGAGGACTTGGGAGACCCTTCGATCTAATAGAGGACGTGAATATTTATTCGATCTAATAGAGCACACTTCTTGAGTCATCTTGAGGTTTCAACGGTGCTTATGAGCCTATTCAGATTTATTCTGATAGCATGATAGCATTATACTAAGCTAAGTATCCAAAATATCATGATAAAACGAAGCACATTTTATAAGATATTACTATATTTGAGACATGATCAAGCAAGGTGAAATCACGTTTCAGCACATCTTTACTAGTAGAATGGTGGCTGACTCATTGATTAAGCCTATTGCTAGTATTTCAAATCCATGTGAGGACTTTGAGTTTACGCAGAATTTGACTAACAAGGGTTATACTTTGGACATTATTGAAATAAAATATTTATTTCATTGCCTTTAATGATGTGTTTCAAAAATCCGATGGCGTAAGGCATGTGAGTGTATGAATGTCAAAGCTTAGATTAACCCACTCACATGGATGACTGCCTTGGCATTTTTGTGGTGAGCAAGATAAGACAAGACTGACCATAATTGACGCTTGAGTAGCGATATTATGAGGAGATGCATGTATTGTATGAAATATGAAAGGTAGATGTGTTGCATGATAAGCTACATAAATTATTGAAAATGTCGCGGGCTACATGAGCTGCAGGTAATGCCACCTCAGTTGAGACTGAAATGAGACTCAAAAGAGTTGGATATGGAGTATATTTAAATGTCCATAAATCCGTATAGAGACTAATGAAGCCGAATGTAAGCATATGTGTAAGTGCTTAAGTTGAACGTTTTTGTAATGTCTGGACCCAAGTTCATATAGTATTTGAGATTGACATGGCCCATTAAGTGTGAGCTCTGCCATAGCATACATTATGTGTTGCATGTGTTGAATTCAATCATTTAGGGGGTAACATGATAAATTCTTTGTCTATCACTGTGTGAGCCCTAAAAACTATGATGTGTCCTTAGACTTGAAATTATATTATAAAGTTAGAGTTCAAAATAGCTTCCTTAGTCTTGTCATCCAGAGCCATGAAAAATGTAGCTATATGGGATAATACTAGGGATTTAATTGGATAAAGATGGATTGATATGAGTGTTCAAGGAAAATCATTTGGTAACACACCTTGAGTTTGCGATCTATAGCTTGGACAATTATATGCATAAGTTACATATAATTATGGACACAAACATTTGCTTTAATGATTTTAAGTACTATTTAGAGATAGGTCTCTTAAGGGGTTAAGAGTACTTGATTTAATACGATCGAATTATTTAGAATATAAACAAAATTGGATTGATTGTGTGCTGTATTAGTTAAATATAACTCAACGTGGCACTTCCACTATGTTTGTTTTGTTAGGTTGCACGCCCCATCACCTGCATAAGGATAGAGATATATGTGAGGTCAAGAATTATGCGCCCTTTGTGGATGAGTAGGAGATTGTTGACCATTGGCTTGGCATTGATGCCAGACCATGCATCCACAGTGAAAGAATGGCTCCCGTTGCCACCAGTATGGTAGAGGGAGAGGGGTGTTCGTCGCCTCTCTCTCTAGTTGGTGAAGGGAGTGCTCCGAAGCCCCCTCTCTCTTTAGTCTCCTCTTCTTCCTCTCTCTATGAGCAAGGTAGATAGGGGCATGGATTCAGTAAGAGACTCTGATAGTCTTCATCGCTAGCTGACGATCACAGCTTCCATAGTCAAACAAAGATAGATCCTTTGTTTCATTTCTTGTTCATCGCATGATATGATGCCTAAAGTGTTGACCTTTTTATTATTTTAAAAAAGGAAAAAAAGTTTTAAATAAAAAAAAGGAACGCCTGCAAGCGGACGCTCGTGGACGTTCGCATCCTCTCACGCGAGCATTCCGCCAACGCTCGCGTGAGGCGCGAATGTTCGCGAACGTTGGGCGTGCGTTCATATGCCAACGTTCGTGAATGGTCAGAAATGGCCCAAATAATTTGATTTTTGGGCTGTTACTGACGTGATTTGGGGTAACTGTTATCAGGCCTTTAAGGCCATTATGGGCTCAGTCATTGGGGGTTACTTGGACCGAGTCTATAAATAAGCTTAAAGATCTAAGTTTCTGAGCATTCCAATCCAAAAAATTCTCTTTTTATCCTTTGAACTACCAAAACTCTTCTTGAGTGTGAGAAGCTTTTGCTGAGATTCTACAAGCGGTGCTTGTATCTCGGAAGCCCTGCTGAGAATAAGAGCTCTCTCACCTCTTCTTTTAAATTATTTCTTATTCTTCTTATTATTATTTTATGCTAATTTTTCTTTGGGCATCTGAAAGAGTCGTTAGGTTGCACCTCTACGCGATCATGCTCGTAGTAGGAGGTTCGGATTGAGCCAGATCGTTGTACCTTGGGGACAGATCGCCTACAACCTGCACGAAGGAGCGAAAACTAGTCCTTAGGGCAGTGTCTAACACGCCTCGGTCCAGGCACGATTGTTATCTTCTTTTGATTTTAATTTTTGTATTTAAACTTTTAAATTAGAATTTCTAGCAATTTCTAAACAGCTTTTCAAAAGCAAAAGCAATTATTTTTTCAACAGCTAAGGACTAGTTTTCTTCTTCATTAGAAATTGCTAGAATTTTTTATTGTAATTTACTGATAAAAAAAATAAATAAATAAAAAATCTATTTTGAAGGAAAAAAAAGAGTTTTTTTTCTGCTTTGAAGTCTATACAAAAGTCTTAAAAATTATCTTCTTTTTGAAAAAAAAGAAAGAGTCTTGAATTTATTTATTTTCAAACTTAAAATTTAAAATTCAAATTTTTGAAATTTGAAATTTAAAATTCAAATTTTGAAATTTGAAATTTAAAATTTAAATTTTAAAAAATCTTAAAAAATTTAATATTTTGAAACTCAAATTCAAATTTAAAATTAATTGAGTTAATTTTTGCTTAGTGGTTACTTTATTTATTGCAAGTAGTTTCTAGATTTAAATTTTTGAATTTAAATTCAAAATCTAGAAATTATTTGGAAAACTACTAATTTAAAAACTCAAACTATAAGGCTGAACCTTCACATTTTTGTTGTGCAGAACCAATTAAGCAACCAACACTCTCATAAAATGGGTTCAGATGACCTTAGTGCAATCAAACCCGAAATGTTTAATGGGTCATTCTTTAGGAGGTGGCAAAGCCAAGTGAAATACTGGCTTACCACTTTAGAATTATTTTCTGTCATAGAATTTTTAAACCTCAAATCTACTTCTTAACCAAGTTCTTCTAGTCCAGTTGAAACTTCCTCTTCCTCAACATCAAAAACACCCCAAGAAATAGATTTTCATTTTAGACATAGAATTCTAAGTGCTCTTTCTGATAACCTTTATGATGTTTACCTTCCCACTAAAACTGTCAAGGAACTATGGGATGCACTTGAGGCTGAGTATGGGATGGATGATGCTGGTTTAGATCGATTCACCATCTCAAAATTTTGAAAGTATATAATGATGGATTCTAAACCTATTAGTTTCAAGATCTTCTTAGAAAGGCTGAGTTAATTGGCTGTAGTTTTTCTGAAAGATATAAGGTCCAAGCCTTAGCAGATGCCCTTCCATCTTCTTGGTCAACCTTTTCGTGAGAGCTAAGCCACAAGCAAGGTGACTTGACCTTAATAGAAGTGATTAACTCTATTAGGATTGAAGAAGAACATCAGCTTAAGCTCAAGCAAAAACCTGATTTTGGACCTAAGATCCATCTGACTGAGTCAAATTCAACCCCAGATCAATTCAAACCTAGGGGAAAGAATTTTAAGAAGAAGAAATTCCAATCTAGATCCAAACCTTCTCAAAACCGGCCAAACAAGAACCGATCGAACTATAAGTCAAAGAATAATAAAGAAATATTCTGCTTCGTGTGCGGAAGGTCTAATCATGTGGTGAAGGACTGCTACCACCGAAAGACTGAACCACTGAGAAAATCATTCAAACCTCAAGTTAACATGATCAAAAGTGGTGCTGAGCCTTCTGTTAGGTCGGTAAATCAGAAACCCTTAATTAACTTAACCCAAATTTCTTGTGATTAGTGGCTTGATTCAAGAGCTAATGTTTATGTTTGTTCTGATCGCTCTTGGTTCTCCACCTTTCAGGAATCAAGTGGAAGAGGTATAACACTTGGGAATAATTCTTCGGCACAAGTGCTTGGAAAAGGTCGAGTGGACCTAAGGATGACCTCTGGAAAGATCTTGATCCTTCATGAAGTACTGTTCATCCCTAGTGTTAGAAGAAATTTGATTAGTGGATCTCTCTGGGATATAAAATTGTTCTAGAGTCAAATAAAGTTGTAATTACTTGTAATAATGAGTTTGTTGGAAAAGGCTTTGTTTCTGAAGGTCTTTTCAAATTAAATATAATCTCCAAGTTATCTAATAAAAGTTCTCTTGTTTTCAATGTTGAATCTTTAAATGTTTGGCATGGTAGACTTGGTCATATGAATTTTGATCGTATTCATCACATGACAAATCTTAATCTAATACCTAAAGTTCATGTTGATAGAAAGATCAAGTGTGAGATTTGTATTCAAGCCAAAATGCCTAGAAAACCTTTTAAATCAGTAAATAGAAGCTCAACTCTTCTTGAATTGGTCCATAGCGATGTGTGTGACTCTACTAAGTTACCTACACGAGGAGGAAGTCGTTACTTTGTAACATTTATTGATGACTTCTCATGGTATTGTCACACATATTTGATAAAATCTAAGGATGAAGTCTTAGATAAGTTTAAGATCTATAAGGCAAAAGCTGAAACACAAACAGAGAAAAACCTTAAGAAACTTAGGTCTGATAGAGGTGGTGAATATACCTCAAATGAAATGACTCTATTTTGCCAAGAATATGGGGTTATTCATGAGGTTATACCACCATACTCTCCTCAGTCTAATGGTGTAGCTGAACGGAAAAATCGTACCTTAATAGATATGGTTAACTCAATGTTAATCAGTTCAGGCGCACCCGAGAACTTATGGGGGGAAGCTCTTTTAGCTGCATGCTATATCCTAAATAGGATACCCTTTAAGGATAATCCTAAAACACCTTTTGAGCTTTGGAAAGGTAGAACACCCAGGCCAGATTACCTTAAAGTGTCGGGGTGCCTAGCTAAGGTAGGAATACCTGAACCCAAGAGAAGAAAGATAGGACCTAAAACCATAGATGCTATCTTTATAGGTTATTCTTTGGATAGCAGTACTAATAGGTTCCTTGTGATAAACTCTGAAATAAGTGGCATCTCAAATAATACTCTTATTGAATCAAGAGATGCTACTTATTTTGAAAATGTATTTCCTTTTAAGAACCAAGTTCCAAGTCAAGTCTCTTCTGATCCTTTCTTGGTTTATGATTCTTTTGAATCTGGGTCCTCCAATGAGTCAAGGAAAAGGAAAAGATCCAACTCTGAAAGTGGATCTTCTGAACTTAGAAAAAGTTCAAGGACAAGAAAGGAAAAAGACCTTGGTGAAGGTTTCTTTACTTTCTTAGTCGAAGGCGAACCTTCCTCTTTTTCAGAGGTGATGTCTTCACCTGATGCTTCTTTTTGAAAGGAAGCCATTCATTCTGAATTTAATTCAATCTTACAAAATCAAACTTGGATCTTGTCTTATCTACCTCCTGGTAGTAAACCTTTAGGATGTAAGTAGATATTTAAAAAAAAATTTAGACCTGATGGTTTAATTGAAAAGTATAAGGCTAGATTAGTAGCCAAAGGGTATAACCAAAAGAAAGGGTTAGATTTTTTTGATACCTATTCTCCTGTAGCTATAATAACAACCCTTAGATCTCTTCTTGCCATTGCATCCATACATAAGTTGATCATTCATCAAATGGATGTGAAGACTGCGTTCCTTAATGGAGATCTCGAGGAGGAGATCTATATGCAACAGTCTGAAGGTTTTGTTATAAAGGGATAAGAAAACAAGGTTTGTAAACTTGTTAAGTCCCTATATAGTCTTAAACAGGCTCCAAAACAATGGCATGAAAAATTTGATAAAATCATCCTATCCTTTGAATTTTAGATTAATAATCATGACAAATGTATCTATTCTAAGTTCATCGACGATGATTGTGTAATCCTTTACTTATATGTTGATGATATCTTAATTTTTGGAACATCTCTTGAAATTGTTTCAAGTATTAAATCTTTCCTTTCTTCTAAGTTTGATATGAAAGATTTAGGTGAAGCAGATGTAATCCTAGGGATGAAGCTTATCAAATCTCATGAAGGGATATCTCTCTCTCTCTTTCTCACTCTATAGAAAAAATGATCAAGAAATTTGGTTATTTTGATCTTAAACCAGTTTCTACTCCATATGATCCTAGCTTTCACCTAAAAAAAAATTTAGGTGACCCAATTGATCAATTAAAATATTATCAAATCATAGGATCCCTCTTGTATGTGGCAAATAGGACAAGACCGGATATTGCCTATGCTGTAAGAAGACTTAGCAGATATAATCAAAATCCTGATCAATCTCATTAGATAGCCTTAGAAAGAATGTTCCGATATTTAAAGGGAACACTTAATCTCTCTTTGATGTTCACTAAATACCCTGAGATGGTTGAGGGTTACAGTGATGCTAATTGGGTCACCGATTCTCATGATCTTAAATCGATCACTGGATATCTTTTTCTTCTTGGTGGTGTTGCTATTACCTGGGGATCAATTAGGCAAACTATCATATCTAGAAGCATCATGGAGGCCGAGTTGATAGCTCTGGATACCACCTGTAATGAGGCAAAGTGGATTAAAAATCTAATATCAAAGCTACCTTTGGTACCTAAGCCAGTTCCGGCTATATCAATCCATTGTGATAATAAGGCCGTAATCGAACTGACTAATCCAAAGAGTACTAATAAAAAGATGAACCGTCATATACGGCTTCGTCATAAGTTTATAAGACAACATAAGAAAAATAATGTTATCTCCTTGGAATTTGTCAAGTCTGAGAAGAATTTGGCAGATCAATTAACCAAGGGACTATTTCGGAGTGGAGTCCTAGAATCATCGAGAGGGATGGGGCTTAAGCCCATTATTTGGTCATCAGCAGTGGATACCCAACCTTTGTGATTGGAGATCTCATGAAAGAGGTTCAATGTGGTAGAAACGAAGCTGATTGAGTGATCGTGTTAGAGCACATTTTTTTAAAAAAATTTCTCATCCTATCCCTATGATGAGTGCTCTTATAAAGTGACAAAATAAATCTGTGTAAGGTTGTGTTATACTCTTAATGGATCTAAGGTAGGTTATCTACAGGGTATTAGTCACAAATACCCTTGGAGGATTCACCTATATGAGAATTATCATATTAGGCCATGACTAAAGGTTTGGGCTAACCTTAAGAAATTCTCATGAAAAATCAAGGTACAAAGCACAAGGCCTTTAATATGCATTGACCGTTTAAACCCAATTGATCCATACTATGTGTGTGATTAGTAGAAATCTGAGTCAAGGACCTAGTTCAAGGTCTAATCCACTATAGTTTCTTCAGATATATACAATCAACACTAAGTGGGGTTCAAGTCCACAGGACACCTCACCTATTGCGCAGTATAAGATGCCCTAAAATTTATGTTATATTATTTTTTTTAATTTAAAAACTTTTGTAGGGAATTGTTGACCTTTTTATTGTTTGAAAAAGGGAAAAAAAGTTTTAAATAAAAAAAAGAACGCCAGCGAGCGGACGCTCGCGGACGTTTGCGTCATCTCACGCGAGCGTTCCATGAACGCTCGCTGAGGCACGAGCGTTCCGCCAATGCTCGCGTGAGGCGCGAGCGTTCACAAACATTGGGCGTGCGTTCGCACGCCAACGTTCATGAACGGCCAGAAACGGCCCAAATAATTTGATTTTTGGGCCGTTACTGACGTAATTTGGGGGTAACGGTTATCAGGCCTTTAAGGCCATTATGAGCTCAGCCATTGGGGGTTACTTGGACCGAGCCTATTTATTGGGGGTTACTTGGACCGAGTCTATAAATAGGTTCAAGGATCCAAGGTTCTGAGCATTCCAATCCAAAAAATTCTCTTTCTATCTTTTCAACTACCAAAACTCTTTTTGAGTGTGGGAAGCTTTTGCTGAGATTTTGCAAGCAGTGCTGTCTGTGTCTCGAAAGCCCTGCTGAGAATAAGAGCTCTCTCACCTCTTCTTTTAAATTATTTCATATTCTTTTTATTATTATTTTATGCTGATTTTTTTTTGGGCATCTGAAGGAGTCGTTGGGTTGCACCTCTACGCGATCATACTCGTAGTAGGAGGTTCGGATCGAGCCGGATCGTTGTACTTTGGGGATAGATCGCTTACAACCGCACGAAGGGGCGAAAAGTAGTCCTTAGGGCAGTGTATAACATGCCTCGGTTTAGGCACGATTCTTATCTTCTTTTGATTTTAATTTTTGTATTTAAACTTTTTAATTAAAATTTTTAGTAATTTTTAAATAACTTTTTAAAAATAAAAGTAATTATTTGTTCAACATAAAGGCTCATATACATGGATGGTATGATTGTCGAAATCCAAAGATCTAGAAGGATGTGGTAATGTTGCAAGGGACGGTGCTGGTAAGCCCCTTTTGATCCATCTCCTTCGACGCCGGCAGCAACACCCAACCTGTATTTCAACCATTGTTGAAGATGCAAGACAGCTGATCGCAGAGATCCAAAATGTTCAGCCTAAACATGCACATCGTGATGCAAAATATTGTGCTGATGCAACTGCAATTAAACTTCTACGGATGTTGAAAGGATCCCTTTGGGACAGTTCAATATTCTAATGTAAACAAACGACAAACACTTTTTGATGTTTCCCAATCTTACCAAGAGCATTTGGCTTGAGACGTGACCCTACTGCATCATTTTTTATTTATTTTTTTTTTTTTTGTAAGTTATACTGTTGTTTTAATAGACTCAAGGATAAGTAGACATCTGTTAATTTATTTTAGTAATTATTTTCCTGCATGATATTTCTTTGAGGGTTTTCTCTATCCTGTATTTTGTATATAACATGCTGATTCATTTCATAATTTATTTTGATGAACATACATTTCTAATAGGTATATACGTTATACAGAATATGAACAAAATTTAGCATTTAATCATGAGTTTCTTATAATAGTGCCTGTATCAAATTTTCTCTCGAACGTTTGTCGGCGTCTGGATGGATAGCAGTGCGTTGGGAATTTCACTCGCAAATCCAGGTGTAAGTTTGCACCCTCCGGTGAAACAGAGGGAACAAAGCCCGAGATTTTTACTCGCAAATCCAGGTGTTTTAGAGGAGGAATCCCACGCATGGAACCATGTTTTAAAATTCCAAAACCAGGTGCTGGCTGCGGCTTACTAAAACCACTGGCGGAGGCTGGGTTCTGAGCGCTGCATGGGTCCGACAATGGATGGAAGAAAAAACAAAAACAATCACATGCAACGAACCACATGTTGCATGTACCAACTTCTACTTGCCTGACTTTAATTGCTTTCATTGTTTATTATTTCAGCACCGATCTGTAAAGGGGCTAAGAAGTGGACCCAATCTCTGAGTTAGTAGGGCCCACGAGATATAAGTACAACGAAGTTGAGGTGGGTCCATCTACCTGGGGTAAATATGTGCCCTACGAATCGGAGAGGTTAGAAATCAGTTAGCAACGTGCATTGCAGGAACTAACATAATAATGCACGTGCTAACACAGTAATAACGTCATAAATCTAAAAAAATAAAAAAATTTTAAATTTAATAAATTAAAAAGTTTATTTCAATATTTTTTTAATTTTTAAATTTAAATTACAAATCTGTAAAAATTATATGGTTTAAATTATAATTATCTCTAATCCTTTTTATCCTACTAGTCAATAAATTATCATATTTATATCCATGTAAGCTAAATGAATCAAGGAAAAAAAATTTTCTTTGCACCATGTGGATTATATGCCAATATATATATATAGAAAAATAAAAGTTTAACATATATGGGGTTCTTAATTCACCATATAGATACTTGTATTAATAGTAGAAGATTGTTCTTCAATTATTTTTAACATTTATTATTGTATCTAATTGAATTCCTATTTAAGCAATTAGAAAATTATTGATTGTTCTCATTGCCTAGCTTCAAATTTAAGAAGTTAAGTTTTTTCGGTATTCAAATCTTGTTTGACTATGTCAAAATTTATGTAGAATTCATCATTAGTCATGTGAATATCATTGCTAATAATGAGAGTTTTTTAAACACCGTAAATGTTCATTACAAGATCCAATCAAATTCTTATTCGAGTGGTTAAAAAATTATTATTGCTCTAATTAGTTGGCTTATATATATATATATATATATAATGTGTGTATTTAAGTCACCTCATTGTATCAAAGCTTATATTACTTCTCAATTCATCATTTGAAGAAAATTCCTACCTTAACTCTTCTTAAAATTTGTTGCCACATTAGACCGAATTCCTATTCAAGGAACTAGCATACTATTAATTATTTTTGTTGATAGGCTTAAAATTTGATGCGTAATACTCGTTCAATATCTAATTTTTTTGGTTCATCATATCAAATTTAAATTATTTTTTATTAAATTTAATTTCAAAAAATTATGTTGGAAAAATACAAAAAAGAATATATCACAGCTCACTGTGTCAGACGTTGACCAAATCCTAGCAAGTGGAGCTGGTGGGAAGGGTCCAAAGGTCTTCTCCCTCCGTGGACCACAAAAGCTGGCTTATAGGGACACCCAAATTCAAGACTCCGCATGGTGGAGCTCTCACGTAGGGCCGCCTAGCCCACCGATAGACTCCACTTACCGCCCCACAATCTATACTCGGCATTTGAAAAGTACCATCTTCCAGTCCCCTCACGTGGAAGGGAGAGATCCCTTCAGTACCGATCGCCTCTCCCGGGACCGGAAGAATCTCGTCCATTTCTCACCATCCCTTCTCTGCTCTCCCCCACCAAACCCCAACGCTCTCCCAGCGGCTATAAAATAGGAGCAGAAATACAGGAGAGAAGAAGTGGTTGGAGAGTATTCCATGATGGAGCCGTTGCATTACCACAGCCTCGAGATTGTCGGGATCGCTGTCGCCGTCGTGGCCATCGCCGCCGGCGCCGCCTACCTCTACCTCACTAAGAAGCCCAAGGGTATGGGCCCTCATGAGTTGAGATTTGTTCGCTCGTCTCGTTATCTGTGGGTCTTTCAAAAGAATGCAGTTTTTTCCGACTTATGTCTTCGTGGTGGCTTCTATTCATTCAAAGATTGTATCTTGATCTTTACATCCCGGTATTGAACGTTGATTGTAGTTTAGTTTGCAGCTTTCTCGCTCCTTCCCTCCCTCCCTTCCTCACTTTCGCTCCATCTCTCTCTTGGGGGTGGGGCTGTGACTGGCTTGTGTGAAACATTTGTTCAAGCGTTTGGTGGATGCTGAGTGTTGGTTTTATCTATATGTCGAATGGTGGATCACCGTGCGAGATTTTAAAATCTTATAAGTCAGATACTGTTCAAAATAACTAGATCATACTTCTTAATGAACGATTCAGCTCTAGTTTTTTTTTAAAAAAATTATGTAATTCTTAGTAAAATGAACCTTTTTTAAGTAGATTACTTCTCTGTGGTTTCATAGGTTCTGATGATGATCGGTTATGTTTGAAATTTGCATCATTCACACATATAAGTTCTTATACAGTGTGAGGAAATTAGGTTTTAGGTTTTATTATTGTGAATTCTAATGCTGGTTCATTGGTTATTAGGAAGAAAATGGTAGTAGACAATGGTCATCGGGGTGATATTCTTTCTGTGACAGGATGCTTGGACCCTGAAAACTTTAAGGACTTCAAACTCGTGGAGAAAAGGCAGCTGAGTCATAATGTGGCCAAGTTTCGGTTTGTTCTTCGTACACCTACTTCTGTGCTGGGTCTTCCTATTGGACAGCATATTAGTTGCAGGTTGGTTCATCTTGTTTACATGATTGCCATTTGCACAAATGTTACAATTACATTTTTAAGTTTATTGGGTGATTTTCTCATTGTACTTGAAATTCTATCATTGGTTCTGACAGGGGAAAGGACAGTCTTGGTGAAGAAGTTATTAAACCATATACCCCAACTACTCTGGACTCAGATCTGGGTTACTTTGAACTTGTTATAAAGGTATGCACATCCCAATCGAACTTTGGCACACTTATTCCCTGAATATAAGCCACATTAAAATTCATGCTTCAAATTCTTCACCATTCTTGTTTTCAAATGTAACAGCGCTAGGGTCATCTAGCATCATTTAGTATAGTTGACTTTTTCTTATTGTGTAGATGTATCCTCAAGGACGAATGTCCCATCATTTCCGTGAAATGCGAGTTGGAGACTACTTATCTGTAAAGGGCCCCAAGGTATTCATTCTTGTTTTCTTCTGGGAATGCATGTATCAACCAGATGTTTCTCAACATTAAAAGTGTTCTATTTTTGGGTTGTGCCTTTTGCATTAAAAGTTAATTGGTTCCCTTGGATAATAGAGATGTTAAAAGTTAAAACCATTTCATTTTAAGAAAAAATGGAGTGAATGATGTTGAATACATCATCTATTTAAATATTCTGTAGCTAGAAACAATAGAAATAGGAAAAGTAGACTGGTATTATGAGTGTTTTCTTGGTTTGATGCTCTGGTACTATCAGATTAACTGAAGAGAGAAGAAAAAAAAAGGAGACTTATATTATTTATGAAACTGCAGATCCTTATCAGTCTCTGCACCAGCACAAATTTTCTCAAATGCATTATAGTGATGCTTACGTTATCTTTTCAGTTCATTTCTTGTGCAACCTTGTTACATGGTCGCAGAAAGCTGATCAAGTTTGTAGGTGCAGCATATGTTTTGGCTGGTTCCATATATCAAAGTTTATATGAGCATTCCATGGGTGGATGACAAGGATTTATACATTGTATTTGCATGCAAGTTACATAAATATACATGTATAAGATGAATGTAGTAAAAATGAGAATGCTGAGGTGTATATGTGGTAATACATGAAAAGATAGAATAAAAAATGAAACGATTCGTAAAAAGATAGAGGTAGCTCTAGTTGACGACAAATTAAAGAAAGAACGACTTAAATGGTATGGACATATACAACGTAAAACTAGAGATGCATCTGTGCGAAGTAGTGACTTGATACATGTAGAAAAAAAAATATGTAGAGGTAGATCGAAAATTATATGAGAGGAAGTGATAAAGAAAGATTTACGATCTTTGTATCTTATAAAAAAATATGACTCAAAATCAAACTGAATGAAGAAAAAGAATTCATGTCGCTGACCCCAACTAGCTTAAGATTAAGGCTTTGTTGTTATTGTTATTTGTATGCAAGTTATATAAATAGTGATTTATCACATTCTAATGGATAAAGGACTCAAAAATTTTAAAATTTTCTGCCTGGTTTCAATGAACGTTGATCGTTGTTCACCTTTGCATTCAACATGATCTAATTACAACAGGAGGTCTTTGGTCCTTTGCACTTGGTGTTGCTTTATGTCTTTGTTATATGGGTGTATTTTATCATTAAGGACATTTGTTTCTACCTTTATTTGGCCTTCTATGCCCATGTAACATTTTGTTGTGTGTAGCACTTAGCTTTCCTGTGATCTCAGATATCCATATTAATGCTTGCCACCTCCAGGAGAAAATCACTTGCACACATGTGCTTTCCGTATTATCCGAGACTATACTATTAAAGCAGCCTATATTAATGTTTTCTTGTTAAACCACCTGTTGACAATTATAATGACTCTTTTGAAGTGGATTGATACAAAATTTGCACAATCTGCCTTTATTTGTAGGCCTCTGCTTTTGATACATTATAAATATTCTTAGAGGGAAAACTGCACTCTTTGTTTACATGGGTAGCCGTAGCTTCAAAATAGCACTCCTGAAGACCACCTAGATGTTAGACAATTGTTAGCCATACCATGTAATCCCTCTAAACTTGTGATGCATCAAATGTCCGTAAGCAGCTTGCCCCATCCATGATCAGCAATTATATAGCTTACATCCTAGTATATCTCCCTTTGTATTCATGACAGAATCAACATAATAACAATCATTACTTTTGCTTTTGTATGTCTATTGACTATCAATATTTACATATTTGCTCTGACCATTAACTTTGTTGTCTTTCTTCTTTTTTTTTTTTAAAAAAAAATATTGGCATTTAACTGTGCTTTTTTCAACATAACATCATTATCTACCATGATGCAATAAGACTTCTCCTGGTTATCAAACTAAG
Source organism: Metroxylon sagu (assembly GCA_017589505.3). Lineage (NCBI taxonomy): Eukaryota > Viridiplantae > Streptophyta > Magnoliopsida > Arecales > Arecaceae > Metroxylon > Metroxylon sagu. The sequence continues at coordinate 262,695 of JACVBY030000617.1, forward strand.
CTCGCTATGATAGGTTTATATTAAGTGGCCATAAGTCCCACAAGAACCAGAAATTTCCTTGTCACTTATAAAATATTCCCAAACTTGATGCTGCTCATTCATACCTTCAATAAATGCATTCATTTGGACACATTTTTTCTTTGCTCCTACTAGATCATCCCTATTTTTCATTCATCTTTTCTCACATTGAAATTCATATATTCTCTAAACTCTGACCCTGCATATCAGTTTTAAAAGCAGGAAAGCAACCATGTTGGCAATCTTTGTGTCTTAACAAGCATATTTACTTTTAAAGCATATCAGTAATTTTTTTGAAAATTTATTTCTCATGAGTTCAAGATAACATTTTTTACTTTTATATATCACTTTACTCACATAATTAGATATGCATATGCTTCTAGTCTGGTCCATGTATTCACTGTTTATATTTGTTATATCTAATTGGAATAGCCCAAGGCCCCAAAGATAGGTTATCCTATAAAATTTCCATTATCAAAGTATTCCATGTCAACCAAATTAAATAACTTTTTACACCCTTGCCAAATAAGTTCTGTACTTCAGATACCTAACTTGTTAAATGGTACAAGTTCTCTCCAAGTCTGTCCTCTTTCAATTCACAAGAAAATGGATTTTCTCCATAATCTACATTCTAGCACAATCCTAATTTAACCATCATTGAGATGTACTCTTTTTATACAATCCTACCATCCTTAATTTAAACTATAGTATCCTCTCTTATAATTCCTTTTCTGATTCAGGCCAGTCTGTTAATAACCTTAGTTTCTCACAAGCCTAGTTCCTTTTGAAGTAGCATGCGGTAGCATCATGTTTCCCTTGATACATGTTTCTCTAGTGTCATCATGTTTCCCTTGATGCATGTTTCTTGCTGTTTAGATTTTGTCATGGCTTTTAGATTTTTGTGAAATTTGAAATGCTAATATCATCTGAACGATTTAAATCATCACCTTTTCTCCACCAATTTATCAATGATTTTGTCACAGTTGCTGGTAGTAAAGTGAAGTTCTTTGGAACTTGAAGTTGAATGTTGAAGCTTACTTATTGACGCTGCTTCCTTGGAAACTTTAGAATTTTTAGAACATGTTTTATACTTAGTTTTAATTAGTTGTCTCATGACTATATATGAAGCCAATCTATATGTTTGCTTATTGACATGGCTACTTCAGCTGTGAATGCAGTAGATTCAATTAATATTGGTTGTTTTGAGAAACCTGTCATTGAACGATGGGGATAAGATTGTTATCCTAGGTATCTAATAGTGTAACGGCTGAGGATGCCACCCTAAATGGGACTCTATATGAAACCAATCAATGTGTCTGCTCATTGATATGAGTTCTTCGGCCATGAATGTAGTGGATTCAATTGCTATCATTTCTTTTGAGAAACTTAGTCATTAAATGATGGATAAGATTGTTATATGAGTTGTCTAATAGTGTAATGATTGGGGACCTCACCCAAATATGGATAACCGGAAGTTCTTAAATGGGGTCCTTGGCTTTGCTTAAGAATCAAACCTCCCCAAGACACAATTGATGTGGGACTAAGAACATGCTTATACAAGTCTTGACACTCTCCCCTTTGTTTATGCCCTTCAACATTGGGTGTGTGTTGGAGAGGTCTTAGGTACTTAAGCAAAGCTAAGGACCCCAAATTACAACATTTGGCTAGTCCTTTTTGTAAGGTATTGGGTCATTACAAATAGTGTTTTGGCCATGCTGTGAGGATATTGCAACATAAGCCCTATCATGGTGTTTTTGTCTGTAACCTTTATTGGGCTTAAATGCAGGAGTTGTGAGGACCCATGAGGGTCTTGAATCCCACATGGTATTGTTAAAGGCGCACCTTAGATACGCCAAGGCACAAGGTGTAAGACACTAAGGGTCAGGCACTTCTTATATCATAAGGTGCGCCTAAAGTGTAAAAAAATGTACGCTTTTAAGCTGACTTGAGATGCTAGAAAGTAAGTTATATTTTTAAATTTTTTTTAAATCTATTATATTGATTAGACTAGGTTGACTTTATAATGTACCATCCCATACATATTTATTTTTCTTACCCTATAAAAAAAGCTAAAAATTAGAAGATCAAAAGATGGCACATTAAAAATTATGCTATCATCTGAGAAAGAGGAGAAAAACATTAAGGAATTACAAATTTCAGTTGATAAAGAAGAGGTTTTTCGTTGAACTAATAAGTTAAATATATTATTATTATGAATTTTTTAGCTTTTTTCTATTATGTTATAAATCGTGCTTATATAAATTATGTTATTTAGTTTAAAAATACGCGTTTCACTTTGCTTAAGTGTGCGTTTGTGCTTTGCACCTTGCGTTTAGACTCCAAAATTCTTTTGAGCTTAGGTGTGTCTAGTGCTTTTAACAACACTAATCCCACATTGGGTGTTTGTGGAGAATCTTTTGGATACTTAAGCAGGGCCAAGGATCTCAAATTACAACTTCTGGTTTGCCATTTTTGAGTGAGATCCTGAGTTGTTACAAATACAACTAAGTTTTAAAACTTGTCAAGTGCAAGAAACTAGTTAAACATCTTTAAGAGGCTTGATGTATAGTGTGTTAACTTCGAGAGTTGCTAGATCTGGTCAAGTTCATTTGGGGAACATTGAATTTTGAATATCTTCTGTTTCCTTGATCTTTGGAGAGGCAAACTGCAGCCATCTTGAAGTTTGATTTAGACATAAACATAAATAGTCAATTTTTGCAGAATAAAACCTATAATTGATTTAGAGAATGAAAAATATGGTTCAAAAATTTATTCATCAAAGCAATTCAGCCATCTTGAAGGGCAATCAATACTGACATGGATCAAGATCTTGGTTTATCTTGGGTGAGATGGGAAGCTTGGACCGAAAAGGAAGCTTGGGTGAGATAGGAAACTCAGCCAATATCTGTAATATTGGCCAATATTATAAGAACTGAGATTTATGATATCTCAGTTAATATTTGGTAGATGTGGATTAATTTCTATGTTTAGATTAACTTCCATGTTTAGCAGCTGATTTGAATAATTACTGTATTCATGTTATTTTAGAATTATCTTGGTATTTGTTTATATGAGTAGATCTAACAATGGTCGAGATGTAAGTTAGATCATATCAATGTCGGCCTAATATTGATGCAAACTGATATCTCAGCCAAAGTATCAAGATAGGAACCTTGATCACCAATAGGCCAAGAATTTTGGATATCTATTTCTTTAGATGCTATGTGATTTTTTCCTCAAAAGTTTGAAATGAAAGTTTGATGCATAAATCATGTGCCATTCATAGAGACGTATAGATATTTATAACTGGATTTATTTGTAATACAAGAAATAAAGTCATTTATATGAAATACAATAAAAGATAGAATAAGAAATGAAATCTGTCATAAAATGGTGTAGGTAGCACCAATTGAGGACAAATTGAGGAAAAGACGATTTAAATAGTTTGGACATTTGCAACGTATGCCTAGAGATTCATTAGTGCGAATGAGTGATTTGATACCTGTAGAAGGAAAAAGAGATAAAAATAGATCGAAAATTATAAAAAAAAAGATTTAAAATCTTGGCATTTTATAAAAATATGCCTCAAAATTGAGCAGAATATATAACAAGAATTTATATAGCCGTTGCAACTATTTTGGGATTTAAGCTTTGTAATTATCGTTATTGTTTATAGCTGTATTTATTTGTGTGTGCGCATTTATTATGCATAAACTGATGTGTGCATGGGTGTGTATGTGAGTATATGCTAACTCTTTTGCAAAGATGTACTATCCTAGTTCTTAGTTGCTAGAGTTGGAAGTAGCACCACGAGCAGGTGTAAGCATGGGTATGGGAAGCAAATATTTTAGAAATACTGTTAGTAAGGAAGTGCTTAGAAAGTAGGTATATGTTTGAGATTGAAGATCCGAAGTGGGTTTTTTTTTTCCTAAATAGAAGACTCCGGCTGCTAAACTTAGTTACCCTTTTGCTAGAGGTATCCATGAGAAAGGAATCTAGTTCATTTATTTTAATTGATTATTAGATGTACATATCATTTTTATCTAAATTCACGTAGACTGCATTTTCATTATTTCTAAACTTTGCTGAGTCATTTCTGGTTTTCTTTTTCTTGCCTGTTATGATGAAATTACGTGTGTTCACATACCGCTTAGGCACCATCTGGCACCACCACTGCCTACATACAATGGCTGCCTTTTGAAAACATAAGAAAAAAACTGAATATCTATGAATAGTTGGTCAATAGGTCTGTTATTACCTCTTTCTTTATTTCCATTGCTGCTTTTGTTTTTCTGCTTGTTCACTATTTACTGCACTTTTGTCTTTTAAAACTTTTTAAATAAAACCACTGTTTGGAAAAGCAGACTCTGGATTATTGGGATGTTTGAATTGGGAAAGCAATATTGTGTGTGTGTGTGTGTGTGTGAGAGAGAGAGAGAGAGAGAGAGAGAGAGAGAGAGGAGAGTTGGTGGTGGTAATGCTGATGCTGAATGGGAAGGGCAGGAAAAGAGATGAGGAAGGGAGATGTAAATTCGAAAACAACATTTGAAACCCCTTCCCTCTACCTCTTTTTGTTTTGTTTTATTTTATTTTTGTTGTATGGGGATCATTTTGTTTGCTACCTTCTGTTTGCTATTAATTCCCAAGCTGGTTTCTTTTGGACAATATATAATAATGGTTAAAGTTGAAGAAAATGGAAAGACAAAAAAAATATTAAAATAGGGAAATCCAAGGGGAGAAGGAAGATGACAAAGACAGAAGTTTGGACAAGAGATTAACTGAATAGCATGTCTACTGATGTTGTGCAGTTTTGAATATAAGTTTGTGTGAAGCTAGTTGTTTTACATGTACTTAAAATATTGACCTTAGAGATTGACCATTTCCATTTTGAATCAAACCTCACAAATTATGAACGCCTTAATATATTTGTCATGGGTTTTGCTATAGTGCATATATATTATATTTTAATAAAGGTGAGAATGAATCATGATCGTTGGTTTATAGATGCTGTTGTTTGATAGGAAACCAGTTGCAATAGCTGTTGGTGGTGGTGGTTGTTTTTGCTGCTGCTGTTATTTATTTCTCTCTTCTTCTTTCCCACACTGGTCCCACTCGACGCCTCATTAGATGATGTGGCTGTTGGTGAGAATCATCTCGATGCCAACGGTCTTTCGGATTATGTCACCCTTGCCCACATGGGAGTGGGTGCAACATGTAGGCAACAATCATTCTGCATAAAGTCAGGGTTGAGGGAGATCTCGAGGTAGAGGGAGGAGGACGAATTGTCATCAGGAGCAATGGTGGGGTTGCCATTGATGCTGACACTGAGGAGTCAACCATCATCAATGTTGACATTGTTAAGGAAGTCTTGATCACATGGAGCTAATGCCAGCAATGGCAACCTAGGGAATGATGTTGGTGATTATGAAACACTAGGGTCACTCTTGACAGAGTTGGAGACGAAGACATTGGCCTCATTTGTGGTGAGGCACTGACTGTGATGTCATTAAGTGGTAAGGGATGGCAATTCCAAAAATGGAAAGAAAGATGATGTTAGCAATAGTTCCATTGAAGACATTGAGAATGTTAGATGAATGGAGAGAGGTTGCCATTTGGGTGTTTGCGATGATACTGGACAGAGATGAGACGGACAATCCTGGGTTAGTTTATGGGTGTTGGATATGTGGCAGACCAAGGGAAGAGAGGTGCATAGAGCATACAAACTGAAATGCCCTTCCTCTTTAACTTGAATTACAATATTTGCCACCTGGAACTTTTCCTTCATGCCGGCTACGGCCTTTATTCAAAACAGTCATCTTGATCATCCATGAATAAATGAATGGTCTGTATTAACCAAGAGAATATATGATGTGGATTTTGTAGAAGCACCATAGCAAAACCCTTTTGTCATTTATAAACATTCACAGTTCTACATCTGTATTTACTCCTCTATTTTTTTTTTTTTTTTAAACAAAAACTTCCAGCATTAGTTTTTTCAAATGAACCAGAAAGTCAACCTTCAGCATTGTATGGCCATGTCCTACTCATGTTTGCACCTTTAGATGTTTTTCAGTGGATTCTTCCATATTGTTGTCTTTTAGATGGCTCATAATGCAGCATGGTTTTCTTCCACTTTACAGACAAATTTTATTTTCATTTTTTTAAAAAACTTTTTTTACCTGGTGCAAGACACCTAAATTGATCGATTTATGGAGGCATAAATGAAACCATTGATTTGTTATCATTCAAATTTTATGAGGTAACAATGAATCATAACATACTTTGGATGCTTCAGTCAAGCTTTTGAACCAATAAATGTAAACCAACATGAAATCTTCATGCATTTATCTTGAACGATTATTTTACTTGTAGTGATTGTGTTGCAAGGAAGTACTTGTTAATGCTGTTAATCTTTTTGGATATGATGTTGGCTGGTTAAATTCTGGTTGGATCTATGCAGATCCAAATGCAAATCCAGTAGCTGAAACTGTGTTCCTTGGTGGCATGCGTGGGGCTAGTTCTCTTCCTTTTGTATAACTCATTTATTCATGGTGTTCGTCAATCCATGAGCAAACATTTTGTATAAAGTGATGATTAGCATTTTCTGATCTATAAATAGACATGATAGTGTACAAAAAAGAGTTGAGCAGAAAATTCCACTATATTTATCAGAAGATCCCACAAAAAATGAGTTATTCATTGCAAATTGTTTCTTACAACGGAGATTGATGACATTGTAATCAATTCTGGCAAGCATCTAAGGTCCATTACCCCTTGGTAAAAGGTGTGGGCTTCATTTTGTTACTTAGATGGTTTGTTGGAAATCATGATGTGAAGTCATTTCTTGTCATGATGTAATGCTTTTCTTTGGCCTCATGCTAGATTTGATGAGGCCAAGAGGTGCACTTCCAATCTGTCAAAGTTAGGGAACATTTTGTGACTATTCTGAACTTCGATTTGGTGCCAAATTTTGGTTACAGGATCTCTAGACAAGAAAGAGGCTTGCCATATAATTTTGGAGTTTAACTGTCTGATAGGGTGTCAATGGGTTATGCAATTTAAACTCATAGAACTGTGTTTTTGCCCTTCAAGGTGAATGAGTCCAGAGTTGGAAGGAAGTGGGCAACCATTGATATGGAATATTGTTTTGAGTTGCAAATGTTAACACCAGCAGCAGAACTACGGCACAGTTCCAAAACATCTACTAATAGTTGAGTATGCAATGTTGGTTTCATTTCAACACAACTGTTTATACTTCTTCTAAAACCACCAAGGAGCTTTATCTCATTTATATGAGGCCTGCTTAATGGATAGGAATATGAAAGATCAACCTAACGCCAGCCATTTTAATATTGGCACTGATTTCATATCAAAGGCAACTTAGGTTGATGAGGGATCTGCCAGTGTTTGAAAGGCTTAACTGATGTAAAGGAAAATGTTATTGTTTACTCAATTTAAGCTTGTACAACAGGGAACAAATTTTTAGCACTTAAACTTAGCATTTATATTGTTCTGTTGAAAAAGCATGTTAATGTTTGTATTTTTTCGATCAGATGTTACTCTAGCATCATTCTGTGTTTAACATACTAGGGTGATTATGATGCCCACATGCATTTTAGCGAAGTGGTCTTGATGCAGTCTTGTAAAAGAAGTTGCCTCATTAGTGCCTCTATACCTTCATTTTTCACATGCTTAACATTCTATCATATAACATATACTGCTTTCTATGCTTCTAGGGGCGTTTCAAATACCAACCTGGGCAAGTCAGAGCATTTGGAATGATAGCTGGAGGATCTGGTATAACTCCAATGTTTCAGGTAAATTTGCTTGATTGCATGCCTTTGTGGTGTCAAAGGACCTAAATATCTTAAATTATTTTAATTCTATTCCTCAATTCCTAGTTCTGTGTAAATCCCAGGTCACAACAGCAATATTGGAAGACCCAAGAGACAAAACAGAGGTTTATCTTATCTATGCCAATGTCACGCATGAAGATATCCTTTTGAAGGTAGCAGTACCTAAAATGCAAAATTAAATTGTTGTTAAATTTTACTAACTGCTGATAGATTTTCGTGATTATTGAATAGTATGAGTTTGTTAATTACTGGCAGATGCCTGTGTTTTTATTTGATCAGCTGCATGTTTATTTTATTTAGTGGTCATAAATGCAGGAAGAACTTGATGGCCTTGCCAGCAACTATCCAACTCGTTTCAAAGTCTACTACGTGTTAAATCAGGTCTACTTCCCACTGATTGATCTTCCCTCGGACTTTGTATTATGTGCTTTGTGCCCACCATTCACATAATTCTTTATATATGCCTGGTTTTCTGCTATTATGAAGAAATACAGATGGTTTTATCAGTAGCATAAATTGTTTTCATTGCATGTTAGCTGGTTTTTCGGTGATACTCTTCTCTGCTTCCTTGGCCTCTCTGTATCCTTTCATTGAGTATGTTTTGGTCTGACTGTTCATGACTGGTAAATATGTCAGCCTCCTGATCAATGGAATGACGGCGTTGGTTTTGTATCGAAGGAAATGATTCAAGCTCATTGTCCTGCACCCGCATCTGACATCCAGGTATTATGTTTTAATGTTTTCCTATGGAGAGGTCATATGAAGTTATAACTTGGTTACAAGAGCTATCAAATCTTATGAATGTTCTTTTGCTTGATTGGTTCCTGATTTCCTAGTTTTAAAAGCTTGACCTTCTTTTGGATGATTGGCAGATTCTGAGATGTGGCCCACCTCCCATGAACAAGGCTATGGCTTCACACCTGGATGAATTGGGATACACCAAAGAGATGCAGTTCCAGTTCTAAGCCATTTTGTTTGTCAGGGCATGGTGCTCACCTCCTCCTAGCGTCAAAGAGGACCATAATAATGTTTAACCTCATTGTGATGTTGTGTTTTTGTAGAATCAATCCTACATTTTGGTGCTTCAATGTTCACATAAAAGCGACCGGCACCCGTTGAGCTGCTCAGTAGCTCTAGAGGCCAATTGGATTTCATTGCTGTCCAAACTGTAGACCTTAAATTTGTTTATTAGTTTCCCATAACCAAATCCTTTTGGACTTTTTCCTGCACTTATGCCAGTGTTACGATGCTTTATTTTATTTTTTTCCTCTGTGTCTCTTGGATAGGTAGTGACCGAGGTCAGGAAAGAATGGTTGGACCTTTGCATTATGGATTCGGGGACTTGTTTCATGCAACGAAAACAGAACCAGATCCTTGGCCTCTTTTAGCTCAGAAAGAGTTGAGAAGGTCATCACTTAACCTAGTTCTATTTGAATGTTTTTAATCTAAACTGACAAAAAAGGATCATTGTTTTCCAATTCTCTCTTTTCAAGGGCAAAACAATTTTTTTGTTAGTAATGGAGAAATAAGACTTTGATACGAGAGTTTGAGTGGGGGGGGAAAATTGCGTTTTTTTTTAAAAGTTGGCGCCGGCAAGGAAGAGAATCTGGGAAGGCCGAAGCAAGTGGATTTTGCATCAAACATTATCTTAATTATTTATTTCGCTAGAAAATATTGTATTATTTATTTTACAAAATAATATGTATGTAAATTTTTTGACAATTTTGATCTTAGATCCAAGTAGAAGATGGACGGTAGCCATATCAAATACGTACTAAACAGATATTCTGCATTTTGAATTGATGAATCACTACTTAGACCTAAAGAAAAATTACTAAAAATTATTAGATGTTTATTATTTCGCAAAAAAGAAAAAAATCTTTTTCATAATCCTTTGTTTGCTCTATATATATATATATATATTTCATACCTACCAGCAAGTACTAAAGAGGAGGAATCACAAAAGAAATTTCCTAATTGATGGTAAGTATCTAGCCAGCAGTATTGTTGGTTGGTTTCTCTGAATGAATGAATAGATTTGAAAGTAATAGAGAAAGTGAATTTCTAAATTTCCTGAAGTAAAATTTGAGCTCTCAGCATGATAGATATTGGATTGGAGATCCACGTAATAACAGTCTTTGAATCACTTTCCAATAAGATGTAGGAATCCCAAAGCTTAATAATGGTGTAAATTAATCTTTTCCATTCTCCTTGCAATTTGCTATATGGATGCTCGCATTAGACAAATTATATCTCCATAGCAACAAAATTATTTTCTGGACTACAAATGATATAGGCCTCTCTTTTATAGACCTCATTTTTCAACATGCTGCCATCAAAATTTTCGCTAAGGAAGAAAGGATGGAAGCTCTAAACGAGAGAGAGCATGGGACTGAAGCAGTTTCGGGAGAGGTTTTCAAAAGAATAAACATAGAATTTTAGAAATTCTGTGCAAAGATTCTACCATTCCTCGTTTGCTAGTTATAATATGCAATATAAGTCAAGAGAATGGGTCCCATTCCCAGTCTTTCCGCCACGAAGATCTTAGCGCAGACCCTGAAGAGAAAATTTTAATGAGAGAGATCGGGGCAAAGAACTACATATGGTTTCGGCACTAAGCTCTGTCCCTGGGTTGCTCACGAAGAAGGCATGATCTGCCGCTTTCAAATTATGAGAATAGCAATCGTATTGAGAAGTAGTGCCACACCAAGAAAGCACCTCCCATCTTTGTTAACTCTTAAAGGTGGCCTTTAGTTCATGCCAAAAGTCTTATATTTCTGATAATTTTATGATTAATAAAAAATAAAAATTAATTTAAAATAATAAAATATAATAATTAGTTCATTATACTTTTAAATTTTATTATAAATTTTTTTATCTTTTAAGTAGTCTTCTTTTCTTTTTTTTAAAATTAAAATAGGATCTGTTTTGATAAAAATTAAGATTCTTTGTAAATTAATTTTAAAAATATTATATATTTAAATATTATAAATATTTAATATTTAAATATAGTATAATATAATATATATTATAATATTATTAAATATCTCATTATATAATATATAAATATTTAATAATATATTATATAATAATTTAATATGCAAGAAGGTCATAAATATGAATAATTTAAAATTTAATTCTACATATTATTATATAAATACATAATAGTGTTTAAGATATTAAATATTATATTAATATTACATTTAATATTAATATAAAAATATTATATTACATATTTCATATTAAATATAAATATAATATTAAATATTTAAATATTTTCTAGTGTAAATTAAATATATAGTCAAATTAAGTATTATTAAATATTTAGATAGCATTTGGTTCATGATAATGTAATATTATTAAGAATATTTTATTTTTAATAATTTTATACTTGCTAATTAGATTCTTAAGAATAGAAGATTGCTTTGTTTGATTCATAATAACAAAATATGATAATAAGTTTGCTTTTTTTTAATTGTATGATATTTTTTTTTATCTTTTAAGTGATCCTTTCTCTTTTTTTTTTGCACTAAAATACGGAATGTTCTGATAAAAATTAAAATTATTTTATAAATTAATTTCAAAAATATTATATATTTAAATATTATAAATATTTAATATATATAATATAATATTATTAAATACTTATTAGATAATATATATTAATATTATAAATTAAGGATGGTAGCTACCTCCTTAGCGCCACCGCTTTCGCTAGGAGGCGGTGGACGGGCCAGCTTGACGGCTGCATCGCCCTCCAACAATCATCAACGCAAAGACGAGAGATAAGAAGGGCAAGCCTCAACTCCCTTAATTGTACGATGATGGAGCGCTGCAACAGCGGTCAAAGTATGTTCCCTCAAATAGGGCATGGTGGCGATGGTAATGATGATGATTTGCAGTAGTTGAGACTTGAGTTTTATCTTGGTCCCAAGTATGAATCATTAAAATGCGGATGGATGCAAACGAGAAGAAGTTAGCTTGAAAAAAATGATTGATTTGAGATATTAAATGCTACACCAAGATCTTGACTGACTTTGTGGGGTGATTTTCTTTTAAAAGAGATTCTTTGAGCAGTGTTAGTTTTGTAATGTTGCTTTGTCCTAATTTGGCATGTTATCAGTCCATAATTTTGAATATAGGAATTGGACTATTTATCTCTTTTTTGACTGGAGCCACGTGCTTAACCTAAATTGACAAGCATAATGGTGCTTCAAGGGATAAAGTGAATTGGGTGAGCAACAATTGGGGTAGGGACTGAGATATTTATCCTCAATCAGTTTTAACATAAAAATGGTGTTTACAGGCATGATTTCTTTTATTTTGGACCATTTAATATAATTTGGCCATTAGGTCAAACGAAAATTTATAGCATATGGAGGGAAAAATTATTGGTGATAGAAGAGGTATCAGTCATGGCATACTATCCTAGATTTATGTAAATATCTCTAACTTCGTAGAAAAAACTGTAGAAGATCAACATGGCGATGCCAAATAAAAATTTATGGTCTCAAAGATAAAAATGGATCAGGAGTTGGATATTTATTACTTTTTTTTTTTTTTTTTTTGAAAAAAAATGCAGTTAGTCTAATTATATCAAAAGCTAGTGATCTAGAATGGGAGTCATGTTTTCCTTTCTTTCATGGAAGAAAGCATTGATGGGGGGAGAGTGCATGCGCGCGGGTACCTCGTGAGGAAACGCAATCTTTTGTCACTTTTCATCGGCGTGCTGCCGTCCAAGCCTCTATTTTCAAGATTCCAGCTTCTATTTTTTATGAGAGGCATGGCTCTGGATTGGACCCGTAGGATTTTACCATCTTTGTCTCGTGGGATGACGGAAATAAAATACATATATTTCTGAATTTAAAAGAAACTAATAAATTGAAGATAAAAATAGATCAATAAATAAAAATGGAAATGATTTATAAATCTAACTTTTAAGTTTTTTTAAATATTATTGCAGGGAGCAAGTATTTTTGGGACAAAATTGATAGCTAGAATCTAATAAAAAAAATATACATTTCAATTATATACTATAGATTATTGTTAAGTTTGCCAGACCAACAGAGAGGAACTAGTGGATGAGGGGCCGATTGAGATTGTTTTTTAAAACAGAGTCTTACTAATTTAAATAAGAGATAAAAATACATATATAAAAATGGAAATGATTTATAAATCTAACTTTTAATCTTTTTTACATATTATTGAAGAAGGGAAGTATTTTTGCCATGCAACTTATAGCTAGAATCTACTAAAAAAATATACCTTTCAATTATATAGTATAGACTATTGTTAATCTTATAAGACTAAGAGAAAAAAACTAGGATTCATGTATTTTTATTAAGAGATATGAAAATAAAAACCCTAGAATTCATGTATTTTCATTAAGAGAAATGAAAATAAAAACCCAAAATATTTGATTAATAGCTTAAGATTATATTAAGGGCAAAAAAATTCAGAGAGAGACTCCAATGTGATGTATCACCAAAGATAGGGATGTGATACTAACCATGTGATTGTAATCTAGTTACGAGTCACAACTGGATCATAGGTTGTTGTCGCACGATGGATATGACAGAAAAATATTTTTCTTAGTTGAATAAATGCAAGACTATCGTTGATTGATAGACAAGGGAAAGGAGAATGGCACCATGCAAAACTCAACATATAAGATAGGATAAAATACAGATTATCATTCTATAGTTTAAGCATTATCAAATTGAGCCTATATGATTTGAAATATTATATTTAACTACTATGTTTTAAATTTATGCTTATGTGGTTTGACTTGTTACAATTAACTATTATATGTTTTAAATGCTATTAAATTACATTATATAGTTTGAAATATTACACTTAACCACTCATGTATTTTAAACCTACTCAAGTTTTATTTAATGTGCTCAAACTTTCACATGAGTGTAATTTGATAGTGTTTAAAACATATAGTACTTAGGTATAACATTTTAAATCCACATGAGTGTAATTTAATGATGCTTAAATTATAAGATAGTAATTTGTATTTTACCCTATAAAATATAAGGTTTTCCACTCCCCACCAATCAATTATTCTGCATTTAAAGGAAGCTCCATGCTCTGATCAACAATGGTAAATTGGATCTCAACATCGCCTTCCTTAATCAACCTTTTCTTTCTTTCATTCTTTTTTTTTAAAAAAATAATTAATATGTATTCTCCTACCCTATTTTTACTTCCTTGAGGGCTTCTAGTGACCCAAATGAAATAACCACGATGACTTTAAAACATTGATCATCTTTATTCTGAAATAATTTTATTCTTATTGATTTGAAATCATCATGTTTAGGATGTTAGGTTTTTTTTTTATTATGTGGACTGCCATTGTCATTCTTTAGTTAAAATATGAATTAAATGAATATTGGTTTAATGAAGTAATTCATGTAACCTTATTAGATTTAGTGATCATTATTTATGTTATTTGGCAATTTGGTGCACCTTATAGCAAAATGAGCTTATGTGAAATGCGGGCCTTCTGAATATGAGGTCCTTAATGAATAGAGCTGCATCAAATTAATTATCATGAGAAGAGATCCCTATCCTCACCTGCTCAATGTAATTAGATTAGTAATTTATATTTTGGGTGTATAAAATCTATATTTGCTATCAATTAGTGTCAGAGCCTTGCTTAATCTCATATGTGAGTTATATGTACATAAAAAAATAAATATTATTTTGTTTTATTTTTTATGTGAAAGATTAGATCTATTTTTTATTTTTTTTGGAGTTTTGTATCAAGGATTCTTGATCCATAAATTGTTGGATTTCATATATGTATATGCATTTCTCATTGTTTTATTTTTTGGAGAGAGAAAATACACAAGTTTTCTCTTTGTAAACCCTAGTATTCTATTTTTTCTAAATCCCTACCTAGGTATTCCCATTATTCCTGGCTATTCCAACTCGCAAGATCAAGGTGGAGACTGCTATTTTGATGCCGCTGCTAGCAGACATGACTAGAAGCCTAGGTTACTGGTTGGCGAGAAGCGACCAATTCCCACCTAATGTGCCCATAGGGATCTCCCTTGTTTGGTTGATTTGCAAGATGGGTGATGTTGCACCCTACTAAGAGTTGTTTTCCCTATTTCTTCCTCTATTTTCCTTATTTCCATGGAAAGTTAAACACTGATCATTGATGACCTTCCTTGCTATTTCCTATAAAAGAGTTGTGCCCTAAAAGTCAATTGCAATCTATATTGGGATAGGGTTTCTTTTGTTCTTTTAAATCATGTACATGACATTTTGGTTATAAATAAAAGACATTATGTTTCATCATTTACTGCTTCTTATAATTATAATAAACCCCATAGATTAGGGCAATGGTTTTAAGGCTATGATGAGATCATGCTAGTGAGACCTAAAACCCTAAAACCCTAATCTAAAATATTTCCAATCGTTGATACATTGAGTTGGGGATCAATGTTACTAGAAAGACTGGCACATCTTATGAATGCTCGATGCAGAGGGTGATTGATCTCACAATCATTTGTGTAAGACACTAATACAAAGATGTGGGTGCTCATTAGAGGAATGAGTTCATTGAATTGACCTACTAAGAGAACATCCTATGAATGCTTACTTATTTGTCAAAAGATGATTCTTTAAGTGGGAGTTGTGCAAGTGATCCTTAGACCTGAGATCACCATATTATCTTGTGTACATGAATCCATGTTTTTGTTTATACTCATTCATAATATTAAGTTGTGTACGAGGTATTCTCGATATGGTGGATTGTTACTATATGCCAAAAATCATTAGAAATATAATTTCTGTTCTTTTGTTGTTAAAGAAAGGTTTTGAAATTAATGGAAAGAGCAATGGTTGCTCTATTTCTTTTTCTAATGAATTCTATTGCAAAGGCATTATGGAAAATAGTCTTTTAGTTTTATGTCTTAATAACAATGTGTTTCATGTTGGTGAAAGTAACAAAAGAAAGAGAGAGGATCTTAATAATACCCTCCTTTGGTATTGCCGACTTGGTCATATTAGTAAGTCAAGATTACACAAGTTATACAAAAAAGAGTTCTTTGATCCTTATGATTTTGAATCATTAGGAACTTGTGAATCTTGTCTTATGGGTAAAATGACCAAATCCCCATTCTTAGGACATGGACAAAGGGCAAATGAGTTGTTAAGATTTGTGCATACAGATGTGTGTGGTCCTATGACAACTCCAGCTAGAGGTGGATACTCTCACTTCATCACATTTACTGATGATCTATCAAGGTACGGACATGTGTATCTTTTGAAACATAAGTCCGAAGCTTTTGATAAATTTAAAGAGTATCAAAGTATGGTCAAAAAAAAAAAGGGAAGTGTATTAAATCCTTCGATCTGATCGAGGAGGAGAATATCTTTCTAGTGAGTTTTTAGACTATCTTAAAGAAAAGGGTATTTTCTCTGAATGGACACCTCCGCATATGCCACAATTAAATGGTGTAGCAGAAAGGAGGAATTGTACTCTATTAGATATGGTACGATCCATAATGTGCTTTACGAATCTTTCTATTTCCTTCTGCGGATTTGCCCTAGAGACTGCTTCATATATTTTGAGCAGGATACCTTTTAAGTCTGTATCTAGCACTCCATATAAGATATGGAGAGGAAAGAAGCCAAATCTTAAGTATCTTAAGATATGGGGCTGTCAAGCTTATGTTAAAAGAAATTTTGGACATAAGCTAAGTGCTAGATCAGATAGGTGTATATTTGTATGTTATCCTAAAAACAGTATAGGATATATCTTCTATAATCTTACTGAACACAAGATTTTTATTGGAAGGTATGTTGTTTTCATGGAAAAAGAGCTTTTCTTTGAAAAGGGCAAGGATAAAAGAATTAAACTTAAAGAAGTTCATGACTTACAAATTGAGACAAATGATATTCCTCAACTAGATGTACCCATAGATGAGGTACAACCACAACACATATCTTCTTTTCGAAGGTCGATAGAGTACGAAGAGCACATGAGAGATATGGGTTTATCATAGAGAATAATGAAGCCCACATCATTGAGAACGATGATCCACTGACCTATTCAGAAGTTGTCATGAATAGAGACTCTGACAAATGGCTTAAGGCCATGAAATCCAAAATAGATTCTATGTATACCAACCAAGTATGGACTTTAGTTGATGCACCTGAGGGTGTAACCCCTATAAGTTAAAAATAGATATATAAGAAAAAGATTGGAGCTGATGGCCAAATAGATACATACAAGGCCAGGCTAGTGGCAAAAGATTTCAGACAAAAATAAGGAATTAACTATGATGAAACTTTTTTGCTAGTAGCTATGCTCAAGTCTATTCGGATTATGCTTGCAATAGCTGCATATTATGATTATGAAATCTGGCAGATGGATATTAAAACTGCATTCCTTAATGGTCATCTTGAGGAAGAAGTTTATATGACTCAACCAGAAAGATTTGTCTCAAGTGGAAGAACAAATCAAGTATGTAGGCTTAAGAAATCCATTTATGGATTAAAGCAAGCATGGAGGAGTTGGAACATCCATTTTGATATGACAGTCAAAGAGTTTGGCATTATCAAAAATATGGATGAACCTTGTGTATATAAGAAGGTATGTGGGAGTGCTATTGTCTTCTTAATATTGTATGTAGATGACATACTTCTCATTGAAAATGATGTTCCAATGTTGCAATCGGTCAAAACTTGGCTATCAAAAAGGTTTTTCATGAAAGATTTGAGTGAAGCATCCTATATACCGGGTATAATGATCTGTAGGGATAGATCTAAAAGGATGCTAGGCTTATCCTAGTCAAGGTATATAGATAAAATGCTGAAAAGATTCAGCATGGATGGGATTAAAAGTGGTTACTTACCCATAGGTCATGGCATACATCTCTATAAGAAGATGTCTCTTAAGACACCTGAAGAGAGGAATAGAATGAATTCTATTCCATATGCATCGGCAGTAGGGTCGATAATGTATGCTATGCTATGTACCAGGCCTGACGTTGCTTATGCCTTGGGCATAACAAGTAGGTTTCAGGCTGATCCAGGGGAGGATCATTGGAAAACAGTGAAAAGTATTCTTAAGTACTTGAGAAAGACTAAAAATGTTTTTTTAGTATATGGAGGATCAGAATTGAAACTAGAAAGTTTTTCGGATTCTAGTTTTCAGTCAGATCCAAATGATAGCAAGTCCATTTCAGGATATATCTTTACTCTGAATGGTGGAGCAGTGAGCTAGAAGAGTTCCAAGCAGCAGACTATAGCTGACTCAGTTACTGAGGCAGAGTACATTGCTGTAAGTGAAACAGTTAAGGAAGCTATCTGGATAAAGAAGTTCATCATAGAGTTGGGTGTGGTACTTGAGATTGTTGAACCAATACCAGTTTATTGTGATAACACTGGAGCTGTTGCACAAGCAAAGGAACCAAGGTCTCATCATAGATCCAATCACATTTTAAGACGCTTCCACCTCGTTTGTGAGATTGTCAAAAGGAAAGACATCAAGATTGAATAAGTAGATACAAAGAACAACCTAGTAGACCCATTCACTAAAGCTTTATCTCAGCAGCAGTTTGATCGCCACCTCGATTGTATGGGGTTAGAGTATAAGAGCGATTGGCTTTAGTGCAAGTGGAAGAATGAAAGAGTTGTGCCCTAAAAGCCAATCGCAATCTGTAATTGTGATAGGATTTCTTTTGTTCTTTCAAATAATGTACATAACATTTTGGTTATAAATAAAAGGCATTATGTTTCATCATTTGCTACTTCTTATAATTATAATGAATCTCATAGATTAGGGTAATAATTTTAGGGCTATGATGAGATCATGCTAGTAAGACCTAAAACCCTAAAACCCTAATCTAAAACATTTCTAATCGGTACATTGAGTTGGGGATTAATGTTACCAGAAAGACTGACACATCTTATGTATGCTCGATGCAGAGGGCAATTGATCTCATAATCACTTGTGTGAGATACTAATACAAAAATGTGGGTGCTCATTAGAGGAATGAGTTCACTAAATTGACCTACCAAGAGAACATCTTCTGAATGCTTGCTTATTTGTCAAAAGATGATTCTCTAAGTGGGAGTTGTGCAAGTGATCCTTAGACCTAAGATCACCATAGTATCTTATGCATATGAATCCATGTTTTGGTTTACACTCATTCACGACATTAAGTTGTGTACGAGGTACTCTGGATATAGTGGATTGTGTACGAAGATTGTGAGTATATCAATAATGAATCAATCACTTCTAGTAAGAGAAGACTACATCTTACTTGCTCTAATCTTATGATGATTGAGGAAGTGCTTGATTAAAGTAGAATAAAAAATTAGAAAGAGTTTCTAAAGTTTCATTAATTGAATTATCATTAGAAGATTAAGAGAGACATGAATAAGTAATTGAGTTTGACATTGATCCATACTCATATATTTATTTGGGATGCAGTATGATTGAAGGATTGAATTGCATGGTAACATGCCACTGAAGGGTATGTTTGGTATGTCCACCAAATTTCATATTTCCTGGGTAGACATGATACGTTGCTAGATGTCAATCTTGTTTTGTAGGTTTGATTGTATTAAAGAGTTTAATTTGATCAACAAGTAGAAAGGGTTCTAATTGTCAAGTTCGGGATCTCACTAATTGAACCTATAAGGATTAGAAATGTTCTAATCATGATGATCAACTTGAACCCATACCTACTGCTGGCTAGATTGTTAGATGTGTGCCCTGAAAAGCCAATTATTGGCGTATACATTATATATTGTTCCAGAACTTTCATTGTACATGATCATGTTTATATTAATAAAATTGGATATTTTTCATACATGTTAATGTGTTATGTATCATCCTTGGGGTTGATGAACAATGACATGCATTTTCAAGAGTTAAAAATTTGAGACACATGTCATAATAGATTAACTCCTAAACACTCCCAATCAATTGATCAATCACGAGGATGGTGATCGATCCGATCAGATTGGAGCATGGATCGCCTTGATACGAGTCTCTAGTATGAGGTATGAGATACCAAGGCAAGAATGTTGGTAGATATTTGACATCGGTGCCGAGTATGACCATACGAGAAATCAGTAGGATGACTACTCACTCATCAATGACTTCTCGGCAATGTAGTAGTGTAAGTGGTCCTTGACCTATAGTACTTTGGTTACTCACACTAGGGTCATTGTAGTTTGATTGCATATTACCTTGATCCTTTTAGGCATCAAGGACTTTGTTATGTATATTGGCAACAATGGTCGTAATGTAGGAGTAAGGAGTATTCATGAGGAATCTATCCGCCCTAGTAGATAGGGAGAAGTCCTATGCTATTTAGGAGACTGAGTTTATGAGCCCGTGGCCACGGTAAGTGATAATGGAAAGGAGTTTCCATTGGAATCATAAGTTGAACTCGAGTCAAATAAATATTGCATATGATCAGTGCTTAGGGTTTGACGAGTTATCCTTGACCTAGCACTCTGTTGGGACTCTTGATAGAAGGATTATACTACACGGTAACTGCATTTTGGGTTCTTTTCTAATCTGCTGGCTTGTCACTACATACTGCTAGGTGTCACTGGTGGATTGTGAGAAGCTCACTTGAAATCGATTAGGATCGTCGATTCTAAGTTATGAGTTGAGTCGAAATAGTTTCGACCCACTGAAGGAGTTTCGGTGCAACTCTAATGCTGATTAGGGATTATTCTCACTACCAGACAGGTTGAAACCTATGGGGTCACATGCAATAGGGGCTGAATTCCTCACTTTGATCCTTACATTAATTTGATTAGTATTTTGGATCAAGTTCTTTGAAGATGGCTTGCTAACTGTTAGCAATCAGGCCTGATAGCATCACTGCTGACCCAATTCGATCAGATCGAATTATTTTCTATCTCCTTAGAATGTCTAATTAGCTTTGACCAAATACATTTAGGGTTGATTTGAGTTGTCCAAGACTCAATTGGAACTTTAGTTTGAGTCTCATGTGATGAGATTCAACTCAGACTCGAAATCCATTCCAATTGGATTTAAATTTGACCCTGGATGTAGAGTGCTAGTGGATTGAGACTCTTGGTCTTCCTAAAGTGGTTAATGTATATTAAATTCAATTTCTTATTTAATGTATAGAAATGATAGAAAACTCATCGATTCATTAAATGTGAAAATATGTAAAGGGTTTTGACTCTTTAAATTTCAAAATAATAATTGTCATTAATAGTCTTCATAATGAAAAGATAGCCTTTGGATTATTTTCATTAATAGCCATAATGATGGAAGACTTTTAAACTATTTGGAATTAATTGTAGCATTAATAGCTATTATGATGGAAGACTTATGGACTAAGAAAAAATTAATTGTAGCATTAATAGCTATTATGATGGAAGACTTTTGGGCTAAGAAAGAATTAATTGTAGCATTAATGGACTTCATGAAGAGAGAAGACTTTTGGGTTACTCTTGAAAGTTTATATAAAGGGTTCTTAGCCTGGAAAAGAAAGATGGGGAGAAGGCCAATGAACATGTCCATCTTATATGGCCTAAGGCTTTGCATAAGCTTAGAGAAGTCTTTGTTATTATATTCTTTCACCTTATATTAAATCTAGGTGGGCAAAAATAAGTGATAAGTTCATGTTAAGGAGATTAGGCACAAGAAGGCTGATTCAGCAAATAGTTTGCTGTACCATCTTCATTAAAAGGATCTGCAAGGCGCTAGCACCCGGTGATCCATCCATTTTGAGAAGTCTTTATCCCTGCGTGGATATTCATAGAGGCCGGACGTGTGAATGGCTCTAGTTCGGGACCCAGTGATCTGATAGGGTAAATTTCAGTTGCATATTTCAACTTGATGAGGTAAAAAATTTATCTTTAAATTTTTTCCGCATCAGATCTAATCTTTGATCATGCCATTTCTAAGTAAATAAGTTTTAGATGTAATTTAAAACTTATTTACCCAAATTTAAAAATTTAAAATCATTTCTTCCGCTACAAGATACTGATAGTATGTGTACCCATCTTATCCATCAATCTGGTCCTACATAGATGTGGAACCCAATGGGTCACACACAAAGGAACTGATCAAGGGTCTAATTGGATTAGATCATGTTTGCAAGATAAACATGCTAGCATGTATTGCAAACCCTAGCTCTTGATTCGAATTGGATTCGATTATGATTCTTGTATTAGGTTAATCTAATATGATTAGATCATGTTTTGGTTTACACTCTTAGGCATGCTCAAGAAACCCTAACATCCTATCTTGGCTTCATAGTGGCAGGGCCGCTTACCTTGTTTTGTGTTAAGCTCGGGCTAATTATTCCAAGGTTCTCATTCCTCCTTCACCTCTTGGACCTCACTAGCTAGCTTAGATCAGTTTATTATGTTTAATTTTTTTATTTAAATTTTGTGAAATATTACATAATTTTGACAATAATTTTTGGATGTTGCACTCCTTGAATTTTGAGCTAAAAATTTTTGGGATAATTTTCACATGCTATCAGCTTTATTATAGTTTACACACTCTTTGTAAGACCCAACCCTTTGGGCTAGCTCACTTTAAATTAAAATCTAATTTAATTAGATTGAACTAAAAAATTATAAAAAATATATAATTAGAGTTTTGATTGAATCTATATCTATGATGTCTGGTATTGAGTTAGCTTTTTAACATATCTTAAATCACTCAAATTAGAGTTCAATTGGGAAAGTTAGGAGCAATTTCATGAATGTATATCAGTGATGAACTTCTGAAAAATTATAAAAATATCATTAAAGGTGATTAAGAATGATTTTTAGTGTTTTTAATATAAATTTTTATATTCTAAAATTATGTTGGAAGAGTTAGAAGTTAGTCTTGATTTAAGAATCTATTTAAAATATTTAATGAATATTTATCTCTTTAGTTTTCTTACATAAATTACTATTCTATAAGAACCAAAAAGTTTATTAGTTTTAGGAGATTGGTATCTTATGAAGAGTAGGAAACCTATTTAATTTAGAAAATTTCTTTATAAATAGGACTTAATGAAGATTTTTTAGTATCAAATCAATAGTTCAGAAATTGAAGGTTGAAGGATCAAGACTTAATGAAGATCTTTGACATGTATGATATTTATATCCATATCAGATATGATATTCCACATTATTGGGTGCTTATAAACTCTTTTGGATCTATTTTGCATGAAGATGTGTTTTCGTTGCTGTGGCCACATTTCATGTTTTCTATTCTAGAGAAATATTTTTTTTTTAAAAATCATGACATATGCTATCTAAGTGAGAGAATATTAGAATTTTCCCATTATGTGGACTAGCATTGCCATTCTTTAATTAAAATCTATATTAAACGAATATGAAGTAATTTGTGTAAGCCTATTGCTTATTGGTTAGCGATCATTATTTATGTCATCGAGCAATTTGATGCACCTTATAGCAATATGAGCTTATATTAAGTGTAAGCCTTGTGAATATGCAACCCTTAATGGGTAGAGCTTGCATTAAGTTGATTGCCATATGGAAGGTCCCTATGCTCACTTTATAAATATTATGATTAATCTGTTAAGTCATAATACTTTTATTGCCTATAAAGAAGAGCAAAGTTTTCTCTCCTACCACACACACAAAATCCTAATTAGGTCTTGCAATAACGGGAGGTATAGTTCCTTCAATAAATCCAAGTATGATTTATCTTATGTTATGTGTGCATATATACATATGTTGTTAAGATTAGCGATTTATGTTTTGAATGTATAAAATCTACATTTTCTACTATGCTATGCTATGTCCTAATGATTAAAAACCTTAAATATCCATGATTAAGTTATTTGGTATATCATGGGAACCCACAATTACTAACCATGTAATACTAAAACTAATCTTAATATATTTTACAATTAGCATGGTAATTTATCATTATTTTATATTATTTATTATTATAATATTTTAAATTAAGATATAATATTACTTTTATGATATTATGTTATGGTAAATTATTGTATTATATTATAATATAATTATAGTATTTTAGTATACTAATATAATATTATCATTATTATAAATTATTATAATATTATAATTTATGATATTATAATATAGTAATATTATATTACATTATTTATTATAATATAGTCTTATAATAGTAAATCATCAAGCATCCTTTTTTTTTATGTAGATGAGAGGCATTTTAGTCTCCAAATCCTTGCCTAAGATCATTATTTGGGGATGAGCTTGAAAACTTATTTTTAAGGATGGGCATAAGATTATTAAGTTGGATAATTATTCTAGGAGGGCATTTGGTAATCCAAATAGGATCATCATAATGATCTTAGACCACAGGTGATCCTTATGCCATGATGATCTAATCCTCGATGATCTAAAATTACCATATTTTGTATGATATATACTGGTCATTAAAGAGTTCTGGTAATCTAAGATTACTATATTTGATATATCATGAAAATTCTGAACTACTGACCATGAAATACTAAAATTACTCCCAATTAATTAACCTTTCTTTACCCTAAAAAATAACTATGACTAATATATTTTGCAAGTATTATAATTATTTATTATTATTTTATATTATCTATTATTATAATGTTTAGATTAAATTATAATATTAATTTTTTATAATATTATAGTATGATATAACATTATAATATTATATTATAATGAAATTATGTTATTTATAATATAATAATTATAATATATTATAGTATTATAATTATAATTATGTTATATTTTGTAATATTATATTATATAATAAGATATTATTATAATGTAAATTTATAATATTAAAGTATATTATGTTAATATGAAAATAATATCAAGCATTTTTTATATGAATGAGGGGAATTAGTTCCTAAATTTTAAGTCAAGATCATTAATTAGAAGTGATTTTAGATACCTAACCTCATGAATGGATACGAGATCACTGAGTTAGACAATAATTTAGAGGTGAGGGTAATTTAAAACCACCATTGCATAGGATCACCAACCAAATGTGGTAAATCCTATCACCTCCATTTAGATCACCTTATATCAAACGCCCCCTAAAGGTTAGAATGACCTAGGATCACTTGAATATAGGATCATCGAAGTACAACCAAATATAGTGATTCCATCACATCATCTTCATCTGAATCATCGGGCTTGGATAAATCACCATACAAAACATCTACCCTGAAGTTCTTTCCTAGTCTTTTATTTTTTATTTATCATCTAATATTTCTTTTATTTGGCTTCACTAAATCTAACGAACTTACAATCATTTCATAAAGCTATGAGTTTTGCTATCATCTACCTTGCTCTCTCAAAATACTAAGCATCACTTTTATTTTTTATTTTATAAATAATTTTTTTATTTTATTATAAGTTTTTGACATATAAATATATTCAATAGAGTTAATTATTTTAAAAATATAAATATGATAACAGTAGTTGTGATGATGATAGTGGTGACAGGCAATAGAAACATTAGCAATATAGTAACATACAACATGGCGATAGTGGTCGTATTATTCTCATTGATAATGCGGTGACAGTGGCAATAATGATGATGGTATGATAGAGGCAGCACCAAAAGTCAGAAAATAATAGTGTAACAAAGGTGGGGAGGATGATGGTGTTGGTAACTGTGGTGATGATAGTAAAAACAAATGTGATGGTTATGATGATGGTGATAAAGGAAATAGCAATGACAATGATGATAACAATAATAGTAAAAATAATAATGATGTGAGTGATAGCAATGACGGCAATGATGAAGGAGATATCAATGATAGTAATGATTGTAAAAGACACTAAGTTACTATTTTTAGAAATAATAAATAAAAATTTCCTACTTTCATTCTTTAATAAAATATTTTAAAAATAAAAATAAAAATATTTATATTTCTTATTTTTATTTTATAATTTTATACTTAAAAAAAATGATGCTAAAGTTTTTTTTTTTTAAAAATTTAAGCATGCATGGTGATATTAATATCTCACATGAATACGTGACAAATTCTATTTCTTTGCCCTCTTGTTCTAAAGCCATTCTTGCAGTGCAACCATCAGATGAGTGCGCGTGCAATTTTTTTTTTTTTTTTTTCTTCTACAGCAGGTGAACTTAAATTTCCGCCCTGTCCCTTCCGTTATAAATTGCTTGACCACCAGACAGTCCGTTCGGTTGGTGGAGTCTGTTTACGTAGGAAAAGCTGGAAATTGATTGCCCAGCATCTCATTTTGAATTTAGCCACCGCAACGCTGCCAAATTTAAATGAAGCGTTTGCTCCCATCCTCTTACCGTCCGTCGCCCAATTCGATTCGCTTGTCAGAGACCGCCCCCGCTGAATGTGGAGAGAGAGAATCTATAACTTGATTTTAACTATTTGTCCTTGAGAAATTTAGCCTTCAGCTCCTTCCGTGACAAAATAAGGTCTGGGAGTTCCAGATTTTACGTTAACCTGGAAATAAGCAATTACTTAGTACGTAAACAAAAACTATCTCAATGCTTGTTTTGTCTAAGTAATATTACAAAACTCTTATATTTGAAATAGAATACATATATGGAGAGCCAACAATTTTGCATATACGTCCCCCGGTTAATGAGTCAGGCTTGATATAGGTTTAGTTATATCCATGCTCATAGCCGGAATATATTAGTTAGATTCAAATCTAGATCCCAATTTGATAAAAAATCTAATCACATCTAATATTAATTAGACCCAAAAAAGGTAAAATATCGTGTTGGATTTTGGTAGAAATTGATAATTTAAAATTTATTTTTTATACTTTTTGATTATTTTTTCAAATTATTTGCTACATTAATAAAAAAAGTTATATATGTATGTATGTAAGTATATGTATATGTATATTTTACAATAATCAAGCTTAATTTAAATATTAAAGGAGAACGAATATATTGTAAAATAATTAGGAGAAATGAGCTGGAAGAAGTTCTGTGGGATAAGATTGGTCATAATTTTATTATTCTCTACTTCCTTCTTTTACAATTAAAAAATGATAAACATATAAATATTCGTGTGTGATTAGAAAGAGGGTGACAGAAAGGCTGGATACACCGAACAGAGTTTGCAATGCGATTCAGTCATCATGGTTGGATGTAGGAGCCAAATATCAATAATACAGGATATTAAATATAATTTATTATCTCTAAATAGCTTACATGCTTAAAAATGATATGAGGGATTTTTAGCTTATGCATCAAGTAGACAGTGAAACTTATATTATTTTATATAATTTAAACTATATAATTTTTGACTACTTGATGCATAATTAAAGGTCGTTACATTATAATTTTTACTATATAAGCAATTTAGAGATAGTAGATCGCATCCTATAAATTCATTGATATTAGAATTTCATTACCCAGTCATAACTTAAATAAATTTGAGTGAAGATCCACTTGAGTATATCTTATATATTTTAGAGATCCCTAATCTATGCATCAAGAGGTCTAAGAACTTATGTTATATCATGTTATTTATACTATTTAATTTTGACCACTTAATATACTGGTTAAGGATTTTCAAATCATATGATTTTTGACAACTAAGTATTTTAAAAATAATAAATTATATTCAATAATTTGAAACATTAATACATAACCTCAGTCATTTAATCTAAATCTAATTGAATGTGAGTGAAGACTCTTTTGAATGTAACATAAGTTGGACTACATACATTAAGTAAACTTCCCATGAAAAGAGTTAATGATTTTAAAATCAATGATAAGCCATTCAAATTAAAAATCCAAATCATTAAACATGATCTACACTAATAAAACCACAAAACTAAAGCTTATATATTTTAATAGTCTCTAATTTATACATCTAGTTGCTATAGAAAAGAATGACATTAATTATACTAGTTATATAAATTATATAATTAGATATATAAATTGAAAATCTACTTTATAGATCATGATTTGTACATTTTAAAATATAGAAATATTTAAATTTACTAGATTTTGATGATTAAATTATAGTAAAATATGCATCATACTATTCAAATTGTTAATTTTAACACTTCTTCAGTATTTAATTAAAGGCCACCAACAAATATGAACTTTGATTTCTAGGCCTTTTTTTGCTATGTAGATCATCTATATTGTTTTAAATCCTGAATTAGGATTGTCCATTATTGACATTGAAATATTAACTTGTATGCATGTATGAATGAATGAATGAATGATTTCAAATTTTTGGTAAGGATCTACCTCAACCTAAATCTAAACTAATGTGACTTTGTGTTTAATTTTATGATCTAGATCCAGTCCAATAACTTATTGCATTTATTTTTCATAACCAAATCCTCTGTTTTAGCTCAAGTTTGGATCAGGTTAACAGGTTATAGGCTGTATTGATACCCTCTCACATGTAGAGTTGCATGGAGTAAATAGTTACCTGGAAGGGCAAACAAAACTAACAAAAAGTTTCCTCAGTCTTCTGATAATCTCTTAAGTATATATAAGTTTAACTCTCCTAGCAAATTGGTGGATGTTCAAGGTGCCTTTTTTATTTTTGAGAATACAATGGTTATCCATTATCACTCATGTTTCAAAATATGTTATTTCTCCTAGAGAAATAGAAAGAAATTATTGAATAAAACATTTTTTAAAAAAAAAATCCTTTTACATCATATAGTAACACTGGACCACATTGATGATGTTCAATTAATATAATGCGCTTCACAATTGCCACATTTACGTGCTGTAAATAAGTAATCTCTATTGGTTTCAAATATAGAACTAGAGAGATAGTCAAGAGAGTAAATGGAATTCTTATTTTCTAGGTGAAATACTATAAAAGCCAAAAATTAGAATATGAATGCTTCTCTCTCTCTCTCTCTCTCTCTGTGTGTGTGTGTGTGTGTGTGTGTGTGTGTTTTGGGTGGGGGAGGAGGGGAATGTATTGAAGTATATATTCATTCAGATATAATTAGGTCACAATTGAATGACGATGGTTTAGTATCAATAATCCAAACTATTAGATTTGACATATTATTTCTAAATTGCCTATACATAAATAATCATGTCATTTTAAGATTTCTAATCTATGCATCTAACATGTATTATTTTATATTTTTAAATTATCCATTTTTGATCACTTGTATGGACCTTCAAGTCATATAATTTTTGGTATATAAATAGTTTAGAGATAATAGACCATATCTTCTACCTTGGATCATTTATATTTGGCTTTTGGTATCTAATTATAACTCAATTAAATTTGAATGGAGATGCATTCCAGCGAGACAGTGTCTACGTACATAACAGAAAGGAAACCTACCCAATTCTACAAAAGGAAAGGGGATATGTATTTGAGGTAGACCCAACACTTGGGGAGCCCCTCTAATAGTGTTATAACGCCACAGCAAAGCAAAGAAATAGACCAACAAAGCCCTCATGGTGGCATATTTGTTCACAAAAGTTCTAATCAAATTGTCCAACAAAGTTCTAGGGATGATCGGTCCCCGAATTTTTCATCTCTCTCTTCTGTACTCCAGACCGGCCACAGGATCTGGATGAATAAAGGCCTCCTTTAACCTTGAAGGCAGCAACGAAAACTTAGTTCGTCCAGGTTGAACTGCCGGAACTACTAAACAAACTCCGAGGAAAATAATTAAAATTGAGTGAGACATGGAATAGGGATATAATTTTCCATAAACAAAAAAACTTAGCAAGCAAAAAAGAAAAGATCCCACGTTGTTGAGGCGTGATTTATTTCATATAATCCCACAGAACATTGCTCTTTATCTTACATTTGGTGACGAGCCCATTTTCACTAACCATTTGGCACTTATTCCTATAGTTCTCTTAGATAATAGTAATACTAATTTGCCATGGGCAAGCTTATCATCATGCACTTGTTTCCACTCACGCAAAGCTCCGCACAGGGATCGAGAGTTCATGTTATGCCGATTAAAACATTGGATTTGAGCAGCGGTCAGGAGAGAGTTCCAGGAAGCCATCCACCTGGCCTGTGGCCTCGTCGAGGAGCCACTTCTCCAGCAAGGACAGGGATGGCTGGTGTGGACCCTCCGCCACCACTTGTTTGGCCTCAGCGTCAGCTGGTGCGAGCTGTGGCCCTTGGAGAACCGAGTCAATGGATGACGACTTCTCCCAGGCAAAGCTGCTAAGTTTCTCGAATGAGAGCAGTGAATCAAGATCTTCTTTCGTTATTGCAGCGCAGCTCCCTTGATCGCCTTTAGCTTGACTTCCTTGTAGTGATTCATCGTCGTCATTGTCCGTGATGGTGCTTCGTTGGTTCTTGTCTTGGATGGAGTTTGGCGAGGACCGCATCCATCCTTGGAGGAGTCTAGAGATGTTCTCGGTGCTGGAAGCATAGGTGGAGGGGCTCTGATGGAACCCGGAGGGTGGCGAGTGCGAGCTGGTGAGGTCTGGATTCCTAACATCATCCATGTGGTAGGTGGAGCCTGAATCAGTTGAGATCATATAGTTACCAATGACTGTCTGGTACTTCTTAATCTTCTTCTTGAGGTGGGTGTTCCAGTAGTTCTTTATATCATTATCTGTTCTTTGGGGAAGGTAAGAAGCTATAGCTGCCCACCTACCAAAGCATAAAGAGAGAGAGAAGCAAAAGCTGTCAAAAGTTTGTTATTCTGAGTTGTCTTCTTTTTCCCTTCTTAATCATGTCGATTTATACAATGGATTAAGATAATCATTTTATCATTTAGAATTTGGCACAATTTTAGTATTTCTCTGAAAAAAAAGGTGATGAAATGGAATGGAAAAGAATGAAGATTACCTATTACCAAGCAAGGCCTGAAGATGGATGATCATTCCTTCTTCATGCGGGGTGAAGTTGCCACGTTTGATACCAGGTCTGAGGTAATTAGTCCATCTTAGTCTGCAACTCTTGCTACATCTTAGCAAGCCTACAGAGAACAGAAAGTGACATAATGTTGTTCTCTAGTAGTAGCTACAGAAGAGAAATTCAAGGAAACCAACAAAAATCCTTTCAAAATTACAACAGCAAACATGAATTTAACAAGCTTAAATTAGAATTTGGTACAAGCCCCTGCAATTGAGTCCAACCAGTTCTTTTTAATTAATAGAAAAATATTTGAAGCAAAGCATGAACACAACAAGAGAAAACTCATTAATACATAAAGCAGGTTGGAATTTGACACTAAACCTGACAAATTATGAGAGAGAACAATATAACAAGAGAAATAAAAATTATCCGACACTTCAGATAGAAATCCTCACAAACCTTTGGGAAATTAAGAAAAAAAAGGCAAATGAAATATAGGAGTTTGGACACTTTACCAGTGTTTGCAGGGACTGCTCTCCAGTTTCCGGGCCCATGCTCTTGGATATATGAGACCAAGATGATGTCTTCTTCAGGAGTCCAAGGCCCTTTCTTGATGCCAACCTTATCACAGCAAGGGGGCCTTCCCATGATAGTAGTAGCCTGGCTCTACCATCCCAAAGACCACCCCTCCTCTCCTTTTCCTTCCTCCTTTTCCTTTCTCTTATAGCTCTTTCTTCTCCCCTGGCTTCCTTTTTCTGTGTCCCCTACAGGTGTCTCATGAACATGTGAATGCTTATATACAAGAAGACTTGAAGAGAGTGAGCCTTTTTCACCTATCATCTACCTGGCTGACTCATCCCCTCCCTCTTTTACTCCTTTCGCTTTTACAAAGTCAGCCATGTTTTTTTCCTCCTTTCTCTTTCTTTGGTCACATGAATCACCAGTTCTCCCAGTAAAGTGGAAAAAATCAATAACCTCTCAGCCATAATCTCTATGGCGTTTCATAAGCTCTCAATTAATGCGAGAAATTCATGGGGATCACTGTCCATGGCCAGCTAACTATACCTTGGGTTTGGTGCTTAAATGATCTTGCTTCAACCGGTTTGGTAGATCTTTCCTAGGACATTTTTGTTTCACAGATCTCCCCCCATTTTCAGATACATTGGGACATATTATTGTACAATTAGATGTCCATATGCAGTGTATGAAGAAATGACAATGTCCATCTAGTTATGCAGCTGAGTACACACACATCTACGCATGAAATGACACTATTGCAAACATGTAAATCTAAGTACTTCTTTTTTTCTGCATGAGTGTATGTGTGCATCCACAAATCCATACACATGAGTGCATTTATTTTTTGTATTCATTTTGTTTAATAGTTATTAAGGATAAAAATGTTATATTAGCCAACGTATTATAGTATGATGATAGCCTTGAGAAACATATTACAATATTTCCAAATCAAGTATCTCATGATTAGAGCTCGTGCAAAATTTACGAAATGGCTTTGTTATTTGTATGATATTCTGGAATGTGAAGGCAAAATGGTTTCTGGACGGGGATTATGAGTTTTGTTCTTCTCTTTGAACATTGACTGTCTAAGTTGGACCTCTATTATCTCCTCCCAAAAAGACTTGGAGATCTATAATCACTTTTTATTCAGAATAAAACTAGATAAGCTTAGCTTAAGCATTGAGATGCTGCCTTGTCTTTGCACATTGAGTCGTGAGGTCAGGGAGTTCTTCCATGGGAACACAATCAATGAACAATACCACCCTGGGTTATTAATTTGAACCTGGCGGGCTACTCATCCATGACCTCTTTAGGATACCCAGTCTCCTTGGTGAAAAATAAGTCTTTAGAACCATCCTTTCAAGCACATGCATAGACTACAAACTACTATCTCAGAAATTTTGTATATAGTTAATTTTGATTCTTCTATATTAAGCACACATGGATGATTGATTCACGACTCTGGATCTTGGTGAATTGGTTTAGACTTTGCGTTGCCATTCGGGTCCACTTAGCTTAGAAGTTTAAATCACAGGTCAATTAAAGGGGAGCTGGAAAGTGATTGCTCAACTTCAGTAAAAGAATTAATTGAGAAAGCGCCAGATATAGATAATCAGTCGATGTGGAGGAGGATGTGCCTGCATGAAATAATGACACATAAGCCTGCCGACAGACCGCTCACACGTCTACATGAATTTTTGATTGGTTGATCAACTTCGATTGAAAGGATGGAACGTAGAATTTCAAGTTTTTGAACTCTAAAGTCAAGAGATGTGGCATTCAATTGACAAGATATTGAAAATGACGAATGATGACAAGCAAAAGAGAAATTAGAAATCCTAGCAATTTCACCTTGATGTAGACATTCTATTTTTATCCCTACATTGCTATTTAGATTCCATCCTTTAGGAAGAAATACATTTTAAGAAAACGAATCTCTTATCCTAGCCGGGGAGAAATCTTGGCAGGCCAGCTTTTAGCCAACCACATATTATTAGCTATTTTAGAACTTCTTACTTCCCATCTATGCAAAGAAAAAGAAAAGTATTGCTTGCTTGCTTTCCACCTCTAAAGATGGTCTAACTCTTGAGGTAGGATTTTTCCTTTGTTAACCTTGCTAAAGCAAACAAAATAACATAGATTAATGCATTGAAAGATAACTGACAAATACTGAGAATGCCTTCATCTATTTCACTTTATTTCTGATTAGTAATTAGCTATTTGTGATCATTGATCAACTGATCAATGGTTGAATGATCAATAATTAGAAAGTTGATGGGTTTTATTATTCTGTCTCATTAAAAAGTACTTAAAATTAACCATGTGGTCAGAAGCATATTTGATCCATAATTTTTTCATTCATTCTTTCATATAATCAAGGCATTTGTTTTCCCTATTCCTGTAAATAGAAGACTTGCTCTTTATAATATTGAAGCTATATCTTCTCTAACTATGGCAAGCGATCTGACGATTAATTTAGGTGAATGGAATCTAGATCTACTCTAAAGTATTATCCTTGTAGAAAAAGTTGATGAGATCATTAGCATCCCGGTAAGTGTCTTTTTCCAGGAGGATCTTCTTTGTTAGGGGAGGAGCTACAAATTTAAAATCTTAATGCAGGAGTTTTGGGAGGCCTTGCAGGGTGTGGATGATGTTGATTCTCTTTTTGAAAGCTCAAAAATTTGGAAACTAAAATGTCAATTTAAAGTGTTATTTTTTCCGTGGAAGTTATGGTAGAATAGGCTTCCAACCTCATCCTTTTTAGCAGCAAGGATTCTGAGCATTTCATATATATGCAGATGATGTGGGATGACTTTGAAAACTCTGGACTATCTTTTTCTTCAGTATGAGAGCTCCTTTTTGGTATGGAATACTGTTATACAAGGTCATAGTTTTCCCTTGTCCCAATTATTTCAAAACATTTGGGAGTTTCTTTTTTAGATAGCTCATGATGCACAAGGTAAGAAAGATTGAATCTTGGTCGATTATATATTGTGGTGGATTTAGAAGGGAAGAAATAAATTCTATTTTTAAGGGAAGAACTTTAATCCTGGATGGATATCAAGACAGGCTCGAGGATAGGCTATGGAGTTGATTCAATCTAGTAAGATACTGTTTAATTTTGATACTGGTCTCTGAGGTATTCTGTTACATTTTGTTTTCTCTTTCAAAATTTGTAGCTTGGTACCTCTTCAACTAGGTTATTTAAAAATTAATTTTGTTAGATCAATCCATGAGGAGATGGCAGGGGTAGGTATGGTCATCAAAGATCATGAAGGAATGATCCTTTATGCTATGGTCATTCCTCTAAATACAAAGTTGGTATCCATAGCTGAATTGTCTAAAGCATGGTGTGATTTTCATGAGTGCAGATGGAGATTTTAGAATAAAAGACTATTTTTGGAAGGGGATTCAGTTACGGTGATATCTTGGTTACAGAATAACTCTTTTTATCATCACTTCTTTTTAAGAGATTTTCTTTCACCCATTCCAAATTCTCCACATCTTAGGTATTGCCATATCTAAAGAGAAGTTAATTAGGTGGCAGATTATTTGGCAAATTGAACAGTAAGGAATAAGGAGTGAAGGTGGGACTTAGGCTTTCCTAGTCACCTTATTTAGTTGTCTAGTGCAAATGTTTCAGGTATTCTTTTTGGGGCCGTAGGCCTCCTATGCTGTTATCAAAAAAGGCATTTGTTTTAAATAATTATAACATATTTTAAAATCATTAGAAAATATATTAAAGAATTAAGAGACTAGAATTGAAAAAGCATAGATGAATGAAAACACTACGATTGAAAGATTTCAAAATGCAAATATTGCAATCTATAAGTGATTATAGAAAGTTGAATGATTATTAAAAATAATGCATAGATTCCAGAACTCATATAGTAATTTAGATCATAACTAGAGTTGAATTTATGTGCAAAAAGAGAGCCCTTATCTAGTAGCCTTCTTCAATATTCATGGATAGCTTTTCTGGTAGTTGCTTCTACCAAAAACTACCACTAGATACTTATTTCTAACAAAATGTATGTTTGTATATATATATATATATATGGTTATTTTTAGTAATAACTACTCTTTAGTAGTTTTTATGGGATAAACTAGTATCAATTTGTATCATACCACATGTCATAGTTAGCTTATTCATGCAAGTGATCAAAATACAAGCGATATATCTACCGCAATATTGTTTGATCACTAAGAAATATGTTATAATTTACTGATTACTTGAGAAAATTAGAGCATGAATAGTAGAAAAACATGCCACGTTAGGAAAGATCTTAAAATTCTACAATGTTATGAGCATCACATAATTAATAGCTATGTACTTAGCTAAATTTTGTACATAAGAAAAAAAGAATAAAACACATGTTACAAAAGACATATAGAGGTCACTATTATAACAACATGGCATTGTAAACTCCTATCTATTGCATTAGGAAGACAATTATATTGTTTTGAATATAGCAAATCTTGAATTCTCTCCCTCTCTTTGAAGAAAAAATCTAGTCCTTAGTACACCTCACTACATTTTCAACTCTCATAAAAATATATTCCTTTAAATTGTGATGTAATCTTGTAAATAGTATGAATGAAATGAGCAGGTTAAAGTTTTTAGCAGATTCAATATTCTTGTGCATGTAACTTATGGCAATTGGATAGGAATTGCTCAGGCTTTATGGTACTTAGCATAAAGACTAGCAGATCTCTACCCAATTTTTATAAGAAATCATGCTATCGGGAAGGGGGCCCGACATCATCCTCATCTTCATTCTTAGTAGAACTAAGTTCAAGGCCAACAAAAATGGGAAATCTAAGTGCAATATATGAGGTAACAGAGAATCAAAATAATCTAACTCTTGTTTGTCTTCTTGCTGATTATGAGCCTATAGATTTTGAAGAAGCCATTAAAGATCATAAATGGAAGAAGGCTATGGATGAAGAAATCAAGACTATTGAGAAAAATGATACATGAAAGTTAGCTACTTTACCAGACGGACAGAAGGCAATTGGAGTAAAATGGGTATACAAGATAAAGAAGAATGCACAAGGCAATATAGAGAAGTACAAAGCAAGGTTGGTGGCTAAAGGATATAGTCAAAGGTTTGGTATTAATTATGAAGAGGTATTTGCTCCTGTTGCTTGTATGGAAACAATTAGATTGATAATTTCTTTGGCAGCTCATTTTAAATGGCAAATATTTCAAATGGATGTAAAATTGGCATTTTTGAATGGTTTTCTTGATGAAGAAATATATGTTGAACAACCACAAGGTTATATTAAAAAAGGAGAAGAGGAAAAAGTTCTCAAGCTAAATATGGCTTTATATGGCTTAAAGCAAGCTCCAAGGGCGTGGAACCAAATAATTGACTCTTACTTTCTTCAAAATAATTTTATGAAGTGTCCTTATGAACATGCTCTCTATAGTAAGGTGAACAAAAATGAAGATATATTTTTTGTTTGCTTGTATGTCGATGACTTGATCTTCACGGGAAGCAATCTAAGCATGTTTATGAAATTTAAGGAATCTATGATTTGGGAGTTTGAAATAACAGATAATGGCCTTATGTCTTATTTCCTCAGCATAAAAGTGAAGCAAACTGAAAAAGGCATTTTCATTTCGTAAGAAGGATATGCAAAGGCAATATTAAAGAAGTTCAAGATGGAAGATTGTAATCCAACAAACACTCCAATGGAATGCGGCACAAAACTAACAAAGTATGGTGATACAGAAAAGATTGATCCTACTATATTCAAGAGCCTAGTTGGAAGTCTTCGTTACTTGACATGCACAAGGCTGGATATATTATATGGAGTTGGACTTGTGAGTCATTATATGGAGGAGCCAAAATCATGTCACTTGAAGGCCGCTAAAAGAATCCTTTGGTACATCAAAGGTACTATTGGACAAGGCTTATTCTATTCTTTTTCTAAAGATTTTTGTCTTGTAGGTTATTCAGATAGCGATTGGGGAGGAGACTTGAATGACAAAAAAAGTACTTTAGATTATGTATTTTACTTGGGAGATACTGCATTCACATAATGTTCAAAGAAGCAACCAATTATTACTCTTTCTACATTTGAAGCCGAATATGTAGTTGCCTCCTCTAGTGTTTGTCATGCAATTTTGCTAAGAAAGCTACTGAAGGAGATACAATTTCTACAAAAGCAACCTACAAAATTATTTATTGACAATAAATCTACCATATCACTAGCCAAGAACCCCATCTATCATGAAAGAAGCAAGCATATTGAGACTCGATATCATTTTATAAGAGAGCACGTGAAGGATAAGGAGATCGAGCTTGTACATGTCAAATCTCAAGATCAAGTAGCAGATATATTCCCCAAGCCTCTCAAAGTTGACATCTTTCAGAGATTAAAATTCAAGCTTGGAATAATTGTTGGAGGAGAAGAATCAAGTTTAAAGGGGGGGGTATTGGATAATAAACTTGATGTTGTGGCATCCAACTAGTATCCTAGTTGGAGAGTTAAAGTCAAGTCAAGATTAAGAAGGTGAAAGGCCAAGGGTCACAAGAGTCATCATGAGTTGTAGAAGGTGAAGAGTCATAAGTTATAAAATGTGAGGAGTCATAAATTATTGAAAATTGAAGAGTCATGAGTTATGGGTCATGAGTTAGAAATATAAAAGGTTAAGAGTTATGAGTTACATGAAAAAATTTCTAGAGTCACATTAAGTCTATAAAAAGGATTGTAAGCCTTTATTTGTAAGGTGTGAGTTGAATGAAATTATTCTTCTTCCAAATTTATTCTTGAGAGTTTCTACCATCTTCTTCTTAAGTGTTCTTCCTTATCTTTTTTCTAACATTCTGAAAATATATTGCATAGCATTCCAAATGCTAGGTTGCATGTGGCACATGGAATTCACAACCATGGCAAAATCTAAGGGGATGAAGTTTTGAAACGAAATGCGGAAATCTACTAACATATTCTTTTATGTAACATGCAAGATATCCAGAAACATTGTGATTCTTTCTATAAGATGATGGAAAAGCGGGTGCAAACATAGTGGCACTATAATACCAGATCTCATAAAAAATCTATGACTAATTATGCTTGGTTGAAAGTAGTACTAGGACGCATAAAAAATCTTTCTTTTCTAAAAATTTATGAACATCATGTTAGGGTTTCTTGTGTATGCTTAAGAGTGCAGTGGAAGCGCATAGATTCATAAATTTCTTAATGAGATCTATTTATATGAAACCCTTAATAGCCAAGATCTCCTTAATGGTAATAATCAAATGAATAAATAGTAAATGTAGGATAAGAAGATTACATGTAACGCTAATATCCTTTATTCCACTAGGCACACAAGTGTATGCCCTCTAGAGGTGATCCACACAGGAATTGGGTTCAAGACTCTAGCTCCTTCAAAACTTTGATCCTTGTTGCTTAATCCTTCCAAAGGATTTGATTGGCTTACTTTCTTTCCCTTCTAATTTTCTTTCTCTTACAAAAAAATCCTTCAAAGCCTCTTGTCCTAAAGAAGACCTTCTTGTCTTGGTTTAGGTCTTGTCCTGAAGAAAACCTCCTTGTCTTGGTTTAGGATAAGACAATCTCTTATCCTGAAGAAGACCTCCTTGTCTTGGTTTAGGACAAGAGATATAAGAGAAATAAAATAAGAAAGAGAGGTATTGATTTCTCTTCGAATGGATTTTCATATATCCTAAAACCCCAGAACACACTCCTTTTTATAAGAGGCGAAGGGATGCATCACCAAGGGATGCATCCCATATCCACACGCCTTATCATGATGAGGCGTGTCCCAAGGGTAGCACCTCATCATGATAAGGCGCTAAGGGAGGGGCGCATTTGAAAGAGAGCGAAAAGACATATCCGCTCAAAAAAAAATGCTGATAACTTCACCCCACACTAATTTCATGATAATCCAATGGTCCAGATTAAGGCGCCATCTAATGGTCCAGTTTAAGGCACCATCTAATGGTCCAGAAGCAAGGCGTCATTACCAATGGTCCAGATTCAGACACCAACTAATGGTCCAGATTCAGGCAACAACCAATGGTCCAGGTCCTTCATCCAGGGAGCCATCCAATGGTCCAGATCGAGCCGCTGACCAATGGTCCAAATCCATTATTCAAAGAGATATCCAATGGTCTAAATAAAGCCAATTGGGTTCCAACTCTTGGCCAACCCACATTAGGTCATGATCTAATCATGTTAGATTAACCTAATACAAGAATCAGATTCAAATCCAATTCGAATCAGGAGCTAAGGTTTGCAACACGTGCTAGCATGTCTATCTTGCAAACATGATCTAATTCAATTAGACCCTTGATCAGTTCCTTTTGTGTGTGATCCTTTGGGTTCCTCATCTAGCCAGCAGTAGGTTTAGGCTTATGTCGATTTATTTTGATTAGAAATTAACTAATCGAATTAGGTCAAATCGAGCTAACCCTAGTTGCCAATTTAAACCATCTTTCAAATTAACTCATGAATTCAATCAATTTAATTCATGAAAACCTACAAGACATGATTGACGTCTAGCAACGTATCATGCCTACCCAGAAGATGAGAAATTTGGTAAAAATTACAAAAATACCCTTCAGTGGCAAGTTATCATGCAATTCAATCCTTCGATCTCTCTTTATCCCGAATAAGCGATGGGTATGAAAAATTATCAAACCCTAACACTTTATTCATTTGAATCTTAAATCACTAATGAAGACTCGACCGATGAAAGATTAGAAACCATTTCTAATATCATCATGCTTTGATCAAAGACTTCCTGAGTTATCATTTGATAAGATTACATAGGATAAATACTCCTCTTACTATAAGTGATTGATTCCTTGTTGACCTACTCATAATCTTCATACACAATTCACCATATCCATGAACACCCCGTACATGGCTAAGTCATGAATGAGTATGAACCAAAACATGGATTCATGTGTACAAGATTCCATGGTGATCTCAGGTCTAAGGATCATTTGCATAACTCCTACTAAGAGAATTATTTTTTGACAAGTAAGTAAGACTTCCATAAGATGTTCTCATTACGGATCAATTCAGTGAACTCATACCTTGATGAGCACCCATATCCTTGTATTAGTATCCCTATACAAGTGGTCGTGAGACCAACCACTCTCTCCATTGAGCATACATAGAATGTGCCAGTCTTTTTGAAAACATCGATCCCCTACTCGATGATCCTTCGACTAGGAATATTCTAAATTAAGGTTTATAAGATCTTAGGTCTCACTGTTATGAACTTCATCATAACCATAAATCCATTGCCCTAATCTATGGGGTTCATCATAATCTTAAAACAAAAAGTTATAAGATACAGTATATGATGAATCAAAATGCCTTTTATCAATATCATTCATA
This sequence comes from Metroxylon sagu, assembly GCA_017589505.3. Classification (NCBI taxonomy): domain Eukaryota; kingdom Viridiplantae; phylum Streptophyta; class Magnoliopsida; order Arecales; family Arecaceae; genus Metroxylon; species Metroxylon sagu. Next base: position 303,256 of record JACVBY030000617.1, read on the forward strand.
AGTCGAAAGAATTTTATAGAAAAGCTCCTCTTACATAAGAAATATAATTGGCTTTCAAAGCACTATTCTTTCAAACTCAAGATATCAATTAGTCTAGGCAGCCTATTCAAATATCCTAGTCGGTATAGAGTTGAGTTTTGGTGTAGGCGACAACCATTTCTTGTACACTTCACTGGGTAATCCTTTTAATTTTGATAGTACAACTTCTATTTTTGCAAATAATTTCTACTCCTATTTCATATCCTTCTCCACCCTTTGTTTTCTCTTTGTAGTGAACGTCGTGATAAAATATGGATCTCTGGTTGATTTCAACTAATGGCTAATACTAGAATATCATGCGACCTTTTATCTGACTAACAATTCTTTGTTGTCAATTAACCATTTCATGCTAATTAAGCAACTTTGCAGCCTCACAAAACCATGTGATCCAATGTAGTTACAATCCATAATTAATGAATGTATTTGAATCTGTAAGGAGATACGAAATCACAATATTCTTTTACTTTTTAAAAAATAATATTCTAAAGAGTTGCAAACTCTCTCTCTCTAAAAAGACTTGCAAATTCTCTTTTAGGAGTTGGACTCGTGATCATTTGGCAAAGTGCAAATATTAGAGACTATTTAGAAATTTAAGCTTTAAAATTGCATCAAAGATTATGGCTAATTCTTGTTTCTATTCTTTTATTCCATGATCTACAAGAAAATTGTTGCAGTAGATTAAAGAACTATTACATTAAGTTGGAGGATCAAATATCTCTGTCTTCTAGGCCAATCTCAAAATGTATCTCATTATTTTTCTCTTTGGTAAAACAATAGCAGTAACACTAACAAATCTTAATTTCAAATTAGTTAGGATCAACTGCTTGAATCCTTTTCTCCATTTTGCCTAACTTAGAGCTGTACAACATGAATCGTTACTTTACCCTTGATGCAGAAAAAAATCTTGGAGAAATTTACCATTTGATGTTTAGTAGGGGCCTCAATTCACCAAGCTAGAAGATATGCCTCATTAGAGAGGTTGATTATACTAGAACCTGCATTGAACAGATCGTATCATCCTAGAATTTGCAGTCAATGCTAAAGTTGATAGACCGCAGGCAAGAAAAAATACTCTTGCTCTTTTGTCTTCATGTCCATGATTGGGCTTTTTTTTCGGAGAGTATATGATTAGGAATAAATTACTGAGACTTCATGTTAATAATCATGTATCCTCAGAATTTTGGCAGTTATGCCTATATAATCAAGTGAATTTATATCTTTTGCCATAATTGAGCTAGCTAGGTCACATAAATGTTCTCTTGAGTGCTATATTTTTTATAAAAAACATATTGGTGAAAGCTAATACTTTTGGTGTCTAAATAATCATTTTGCTTGCATGATTTATTTTAATACATTAACGAGCCATATTTTGCTTTAAAAGTGTGGTATTGTTATGGCAACAAAAATCATGGCAATCAAAATCTTTGCATATCTTCTCCAACATTAACTTGTCAAAAAAATTGAAAAAAGATATATTATCTCTTCATATATCAGTTTATTTTTAACGAGAGACATGGGTAATCTACCTCCTGAAAGAAAAGTGTAAAGGATCAAACAAAAATAGTAAAGCAAGAAAAAAAGAGTGGCGTTGATAAGGACAAATGGAAAAGGAATTTTTTGCCCCTCACAGTTGCCTCACAAGGTTTGAGGGAGAATCCTTTGCACCCACTTTACATAGTGTTTTCCATTGTCAAGGAAAAAAAAAAAAATGGCATGCTCTATTCAGTAGATTCTTTTCTGAAAATAAAATACGATGGCAATGCCATCACACGATCCTAAAACCTTTCATCCAGCTATGAAGAGAAGTGTCAATCAATAGATCCAAAATAATGCTAATTTATTGGATATAAATTTTGCAATATAGATTACATTATTCTCTCATGACATAATTTTTTTCTACTAAATTAGTCAGATGATTTTAAAATATGTTATGTTAAATAGTAGAAATATTTTAGTCTCATGAGACATTGGCATAATGGTATGAATTCATTGGTGATCTGTTACAGATTGAAAACATGGAAATAGTCTTTTTGTAAATGAGTGTAAGACTGTAATACATGCGGGTTTTAGGAACCAGCAAATTCATCAATTCCTGTTAGTTCGGCGCAGTAATCCAAATTTGATAATTATCAGATCGAATCAATAGCAATGTCTAGTTGAAATATCGCTTCAACGCGTACTTTTTAAAGAAAGTAACTGACATAACTATGACATGCTCTTAAATTCTAGGATAACCAAAACGCTTCACTTTCCGCTTCAGCCTCCGCTAGCATGGATGAGTTCTTTCAGTCCACCCCAACTGCTGCTCTGTGGCATGACCACTTCCCGGATGATCTCAAGGCCCTTTCTTCTCTTGAGGCTGAGAGAAATGAAGATGCTTTTAAAATGATGCCTTTAACTTCAAAATAATTATGACAGTAGCTATGTGTTTCCTTGATTGCAATTAGTTGTCGGTGGATAAATCCGATCCATTTATTTTAAATTAGATAATTAGATAAAATTATATATTTAAAAAAATTGGAAACGACCTAGTAATGCCTTTGGATCTGTCATCTTAGATAATTATTCTTTATATAACAAAATAAGGAAAGGAGTAAGGAAAGGAGTAAAAGAGGAAGAAGATGGTCTTCCTTCATGTGGTGACGAGCAAAGGGGAAGGAATATAAGGACAAGGCTTAGCCCTTGTCGACACCAAAATCTCTCGTTTGCCCAACAGTGAAGTGTGGTGTGTGTCTTGTACATCATATGGAGTAAATGCCATAAAAGAAAGCATCCGCAGGTTGACTACCCCCACCATGACGAAAGGGACAGGCTAGCTCTTTTGTGTAGATAATCCTTTCGATAGTCTTATTTTATGCTTTAAAATCTGAATAGATGGATATAGGAAGACATTCATTTCATAGATGTCTAACAGATCTAAAAATTAAAAATAAAAAAAAGCCATAACTTGCTCATAGAAAAATGATAAAAGACTAGATGAAGGGCTCCTCAGCACTATCCCAATTCGCCACATTTTTGAAAGGAGTCGAAGAGTAGTCTCCTTGTGCTTGGGCATCGAAGTTACACAAATAGTTCGAAAGAGGTATATTAAGAAATCCATCTCAAGGAAAAAGAAGAAATGGTAAAGGCATATACCCCAAATCTGAATGCAAAGAAGAGAGATAGTTGGGTCGATCCAAGTGGTTCCATCATCTTGATGGATGGTAGTGAATTAGTATGGTGATGGCCATGGAGGATGCATGGGTTGGTAGTGTTAGGTTTTGGCAGGTTCCATAGAGATGAAAGCACTAACGTAAAAGTAAAAAGAATAAGGATAATGGCTTATATTTCATTATTTTTATATAAATATTTAGTTATATATAAATATCCTTATTCTTCAATAAAAAGTAAAAGAGTAAAAGAATAATGATAATGAATTATATCCCAATATCTATATATAAATAAATAATTATTTATAAATATTTCTGTTCTTCAGTAGAAAGCAAAAGAATAAGGCTTGTATCCCATTATCGTTATACAAATATATGATTATTTATAAATATCCTTGTTATTCGGGTAAAAGAGCAATAAAATAAGGATAATGACATATATTCTATTATAAATATGTGATTATTTATAAATATTTTTATTCTTTAGTGAAGAAATATGAGAATAAAAGAATAGAAATATGGTTCATATTTTATTATATATCTTTGCTTTGGATGGATGCAAAAAACATTAAAATCTTTTGAAAAAAATATTTCAGATCCATCTGATATTCGTCAAACCAACATCTTTTCGTATCAATTTGTTTGGATCTTAAAATAAGATTATTGGAAGATTATCCATGTTGTTGATGTCTTTTTCTGGATCAAAGAACCAATGGATGAAATTTTTAGAAGGGAATCCAATAACTACAAACTCAGCCCAAAGACTTGGTCGAGAGTCAAAAAGCGCTAGCCTTAGCCTAGGAAGTAGGTCAGCAACCAAAAAGCCTTATCTCAAGAAACTTACAACTACTGACAATCTCGTAAGAGACCCAAAAGCTTTCTCTAAGGAGGGCCCTCTAATGCTCAAGTCAATACCCCAAGTAAGAAAATTCAAAGTTGTAAAGAAATGCAAGAAAAAATGATGAGAGAGAGAGAGAGAGAGAGAGAGAGAGTAAAGGCTTACTTAAGCCTTCTTCAAGGCCTTAGATTTTGTATTTATAGGTGCTAGAGTTGAGTTAATCACATCAACTTTGGATTGGGCTTTCTTAGGAGTACAGAGCCCATGATCTCTTTGTAGATCTTAAATGAGTTAACTAGATCTGGGCTAGATTTAGTTAGTTACGATATAATCTTCATGGTTTTGTTTTAACCAATCAAATAATACCTCATGGATCAAAGTTTTATCTTTTGACACGTCTTCAACATAAAGAATTATTAAAATATTCAATCTTCTTACCATGTGTCATCATATTGTTCATTTGATAATTTTACCATCATCATTTGCCCCCCACTTTTGGAGATTTGAGCTTATCTTTAAGTTCAATCCACAAAAGTAAATAGTATACAAAAAGTTTTTGTAGACCTATCTTTGGAGTTCTTTAGACAGGTCGATTTTGTTGACTTAAAGGTTCTTTCTTATTTGGCTATAGGTAAGTTAAGTAAGTTTGTTGTTATATGTCCCCTACTAGGCATTCTTTATTTTATTATTGCCTATGGTCTTCCTTTACTAAAAGTATCTACTTACTTCTTTGACCTCTTTTTTGTTCTTAAGATTCCCTAGCTTCTTAACTTTTTGGCATCTCCTTGGTTATTCAATTTTTTGGACTTCCTCAGCTTTTCAACCTTTTTGGCATTCCTTGGCTTTTCAACCTTTTTGGGCTTCTATGGCTTTTACCCTTTTTATTTTGTTTGTATTTTTTTTTTCCATCTTTTATTACCCTTGTATTTATCATATTATCTTTGAAGCCAAGATTGCAAAGATTGTTTATATCTTCAAAAACAACTTCCTCTATGGTATAGCATGCTAAGGATCATAGCACTGATGGAATGATAAGGCACCCTATAGATTCTAAATCATAGAAAGCGTTTGACTCTCGATATGAAAATTTTTCTTCTGATCTGGGTAATGTAAGATGATGGGATAAACTCCTTTGAGAATATGAGTACTAGCTATAGTATATGAAAGTTTCTACATAAACTCCTTTCATTTATATAGGAAAGTTTCTCTTGCATGAGAACAATCTTAAGATTCCTCAACCAGTCCACATAATTTGGGCTGGTCAACTTGTTGGCATCTAAGATGCCTCTCAGTGATAGTGAAGAAACTATTTAATACAGATTTAATTTTATATAAACAAAAAACAAAACTAACATAAGCAGACCAATCATGATGACATGTATACAATTAGACAAGGACTTTTATCTAATTGTTACTTCTACTATTTTATCGACTTATCATAGCCCTCTCCTATGATAAACGAGAAAAATACTAATTTTTCTTAGTGGGGTTGAGATCCTAATTCCTTATAAAAGCCTTGTGGGTACACAACAAACCTTTATGAGTTCAGAGGTAGAAAACTCTTTCCAATTGCATCTCATGCAATTCTCAACTTTATCTTGTCCTCTAAAACATTCATAGCCTTGTGGGTACACAACAAACTATAATGTTTTAGTTAAGTTAGACCCTTCATTTTCATACAATCATATTTGAATAATGCTGCCGTTGTGGGTACACAACAAAGCAACATATTAAAATATGTTGTAAGCATCTTTATGCACCAAGACAATATTATATCAGTCCCTATAGCCAGCTTTATGGGTACACAACAAACTAGCATGGATCTTGACAAAATAATGTCTAGGCATGAAGGAAGGCTGAGAGTAGTGTTTTATCAACATTAAGCTTATCCATAAAAGACAATCAAATAGTTGGCCAGGTAAGTAGGTGGGAGGCTCCCCTTGCTCAGAGAGTAAGGTCCGAATTAAGTAACCACCTTGTGTGCTTTCCTAGACACTAACTCAGTCAATTGTTCTAGAATGGGTCAGCTCAAAGTATTTTTACACTGCGACTTAATATAATTTTATGTGAAGGCTTTCTAGTTTCTTAGCACATTCCATATACTTTACATTTCTTATGCAAAAATCAAGCATATCAAGGAATACGAACATGCTTGATTATATCTTATATGAAATTCATACCAAAATATTTGAAATTTTCTATAGATATATATAGAATTTTAATGAACATGCTTCATATCATGATATCTAATATTGCTATCGTATAGCATTTATGGATCCTACAACATGCATGATCATTTGATTGCACCAGTTAAGGATGGCTCTGATATCACCATTAGGGTTTTTTGAGTATGCCTAAGAGTGCAGTGGAAGCATGTAGATTTTACAAATTTCTTAATGAGATCTATTTACATGAAACCCTTAATAGCCAAGATCTCCTTAATGGTAACAATCAAATGAATAAATAGTAAATGTAGGATAAGAAGAGTACCTGTAATGCTAAATCCAATATATTGGAATACCCACAAGGTGCCCAGATATTCACCCTCCAATGTTGATTCATACAGGAACTAGGTTCAAGACTCTAGCTCCTTCAAAACTTTGATTCTTGATGTTTAATCCTTTCAAAGGATTTGATTGGCTTGCTTTCTTTCCCTTCTAATTTTCTTCCTCTTACAAAAAAAATCCTTCAAAGCCTCTTGTCCTGAAAAAGATCTCCTTGTCTTAGTTTAGGACAAAATAGCCTCTTTATCTTGGTTTAGGACAAGATAGCTTCTTGTCCTGAAAAAGACCTCCTTGTCTTGGTTTAGGATAAGACAACCTCTTGTCCTAAAGAAGACCTTCTTGTCTCGGTTTAGGATAAGACATATAAGAGAAATAAGATAAGAAAGAGAGGAAATTAATTTCTCTTCGGATGGATTCATTTCATCTGAACCTCGAGGGTCACCAAGGGATGCATCCCATCAACTCACCTTATCATGATGAGGCGTGTCCCTAAGGTAGCGCCTTATCATGATGAGGCGTTAAAGGGAGGGGCGCATCTGAGAGAGAGCAGAAAGACATATTTGCTCAAAAACTTATTCGATAAGCCTTATCTATGCGCCAGCCTTCTCACGCGGATAATCTTACCCCACACTTATTTCATGATAATCCAATGGTCCAGATTAAGGTGTCATCCAGTGGTCCAGAAGCAAGGCGCCATCACCAATGGTCCAGATTCAGGCGACAACTAATGGTCTAGGTCCTTCATCCAAGGAGCCATTCAATGGTCCAGATCGAGTTGCTAACCAATGGTCTAGATCCATTATTCAAAGAGCCATCCTATGGTCTAAATAAAGCCAATTGGGTTCCAACTCTTGGCCAACCCATATTAGGTCATGATCTAATCATATTAGATTAACCTAATACAAGAATTAGATTCGAATCCAATTCGAATCAGGAGCTAGGGTTTGCAACACGTGCTAACATATCTACCTGCAAATATGATCTAATCCAATTAGACCCTTAATCAGTTCCTTTTGTGTGTGACCCATTGGATTCCACATCTAGCCAGCAGTAGGTGTGGGTGTAAGTTGACCTATCATGATTAGAATATTTCTAATTCTTATAGGTCCAATTAGTGCGATCTCGAACTTGACAATGAGAACCCTTTCTAAATGTTGATCAAATTAAACTCTTTAATTCAATCAAACCTACAAGACAAGATTGATGTCTAGCAATGTATTATGTCTACTTAGAAGATATAAAATTTAGTGGATATACCAAACATATCCTTCAGTGGCAAGTTACCGTGCAATTCAATCCTTCAATCATACTGCATCCTGAATAAGTATATGAGTATCGATCAATGTCAAACTCAATTACTTATTCATGTCTCTCTTAATCTTCTAATAATAATTAATTAATGAAACATTAGAAACTCTTTCTAATTTTTCATTCTACTTTGATCAAAGACTTTCTGAGTCATCATAAGATTAGAGCAAGTAGCATGTGGTCTTCTCTTACTAAAAGTGATTGATTCCTTGTTGATCTACTCATAATCTTCGTACACAATCCACCATATCCAGAATACCTCGTACATAACTTAACGTCGTGAATGAGTGTAAACCAAAACATGTATTTATCTGTCAAGATACTATAGTGATCGCAGTTTAAGGATCATTTGCACAACTCCTACTTAGAGAATCATCTTTTGATAAATAAGTAAGCATCTATAAGATGTTCTCTTAGTAGGTCAATTCAGTGAACTCATTCCTCTAATAAGCACCCACATCTTTATATTAGTGTCTCACACAAGTGATTGTGAGATCAATAACCCTCTACATCGAGTATACATAAGATGTGCTAGTCTTTCCGATAACATTGATCCTCGACTCAATGTACCAATGATTGAGAATGTTTTAGATTAAGATTTTAGAGATTTAGGTCTCACTAGCATGATCTCATCATTGCCCTAAAACCATTGCCCTAATCTATGGGGTTCATCATAATTATAAGAAGCAGCAAATGATAAAACATAATGCCTTTTATTTATAACCAAAATGTCATGTACATAATTTGGATGAACAAAAGAAACCCTATCATAATACAGATTACGATTGGCTTTTAGGGCACAACTCTTTCAGGATGCTAGTGATGTTCGAGGGAAAAAGCATGATGTTGGTCGTTACATTGGGTCTGGAAAGTCTTTTACTTATATCCCGCCTATATTGTTCAACTCTTCTTCATGTGTTTGTTGTTAATTCTATTTTCTTTTATTCACATATATGAAGGTTCATGAGAAATTTATGTGCATGAGTTTTTTAAATCCAATCCTTGCATCAATGCTTCTAATAAATGATTGGTTTTGTTGTGGTTCAATAAGATTGTGATAGTTAGAGAAACGCATTTGTTGTCTCAATTTTTTTATTATAATTGTATATTTCCATATCAAAATTCATGGGAACTTACACCCTGTGTTCTTGATTTAGTTCTTCTATTGATTTATTTTATACAAATATTCATTGGAATTTGTGAGATAATTTCTACTAGAATTCATTCTAGAATGATGCATGTGGCAATGAGAGGTAATGGTGACCGAGTGGCCAACAATGGTGGTAGTGGAGTGGAGGAAGAGAAGGGAAGGGATGGTTGAAGGTAGTATTGGAGATTTAGAGAGAGAGCAAAATAAGGGAGGGGGAAAGAGGGAGGGAGATGTGCCACCTTGTAATATGGGCACATGGTAGTTTAGTCATGGGTGAGAGCAAGGACGATGGACTTGAAGGGAGAAAAGGTAAAGATGACAGTAGTGGAGATATTTTGGTAATTTGAAATGACAATAATTTTGCTGGTGGAGAGATGAATGGATAGATAGATCGAGTTGGATTGAAAAGGTAAACTCATAGTTAGTATGAAACTTTAAAAGTATAAAGGGGCCAAGTGTGAGACTCAACTCTTTTAGGCTAGCTCACTTTATGTTAAGATGCAATTTGACTGAATTAAGTTAAAAAAAATATAATTAGAATTTTTGATTAAATTTATATTCACTCTAATCAGAGGTCAATTGAGGAAATTAAAGTAATACTTTAAATCCATCCCGGGTTTGGGATGTGACTCTAATTATAACTCAGGTAAAGTACATGGTGTCTAACTACATGTTTTACAAAAGTTAAATATGAAGAAAAAAAAAGTGAAAAAGTAATATTATAATGGCCAAATTGGCTTTTATTTGACACTTACAATTTCTTAATGTGAAAGAATAGAATGTAAAGTCTAATGGCAAGTTTTGGATATCAAAAAATACAAATGTTAATGATATGATTGTTACTAAAGAGATGCGTTGCATCATCTTTTCCTCAAGGAATTGTAAACATGCATTCATACTTTTAGGTCTCTTATTTCGATTAGAAGATTTTAGAAGTTTTAATTGAGGCAAAGAATCCAAGTTATTCTCAATCAACTCATTTAAGGATCACAAGCATTGTAAAAATGAGATTTCATTATAAAAATGAGATTTCATTATGTGGGCCTATTTAGCTTAGAGGTGGAAGGATCACATTATCCAGCTGCAAACAAATACTTTTCCAGATTCTTAGCGCTGTTAGTAAAATCCAACCCACGGTTTCAAGGCTGCCTAATATTACCCGATTTTCTGCTAGGGTAATGGATGGGGTTGCAGTTGTCCTTGAATTATATTAGTAGCTTAATGATTTGGCTAACAAGGCTTGGGCAATTAGACTGTAGGTAATAGACTGCTACCAAGTGAATTAGACTGCAAGAACATAATATCGGAGACAACTACATTCCAGATAAATTTAAGGTAACAATTTTCCAAGTAAATTTAAGTACCATATCTTATTTGTCATGGTATATTTATTATTAGATATAGAGCTCCACACGATACATTGACTAACCACTGAAAACAGTGGAGCACTTTTAGCAGTACAATTTAGGTTTACTTGCAACAAAAACAGGTACCGTCAGGACTCCACACTCCGTAGGCATATTGTAGAGATTGACATGACTTGTCGCACTTATCAGCTGAGGGCGGAGTCGCCTGTGGGTTTTTCTCGCACAACTCATTAATTGCCCTATAAGAACTCACTGCCAAATCAGAAGAGAATAAATTACCAATCTCATTCATATCAACAACAAAACAAAAATTTCATGAAAAGAATTTTAGGTTACAAGTTATGATCCACGACTTTGTAGAATATTTTGGTTTGCATGTCTATCCATAGTATGATACTATAGAATTTCACAAACAGTTTATCCTTTTAGCCAGCATATTTTCAAATCCATGCTAGTTTTGTTATAATACAAGCTGGAAACGTAAGCAATGTATAGATATTTTATGAGAAATATACAATAACTCCTTCTAAATTTCAACCTTATATTGGAAGAAAATTATAATATATATTGACAAAATAAAATGTTGAAAGAGTTATAATTTCTTAGCTTGATTTAGGCAAACAATAAAAAAAAATTCATATCAGTATCCAAAAATAAAAAGATTCATTTTTAGAAAGTCTGGTATAAAATAAAGTATGAATGATGGATAAGTTAAGTTTAACCAATACTTTATAAAAATAATTGTATGTGTAGTACATTTATGCTATGACAAAATATTTTAACTAAATGAAAACATAGCCTCTACAAATATCAAGAAAGAAAAAACTCATGGTATTTATGAAAGTTTGATAATTATACTAATTATAGATATCCTATTAGCACTAAGATTTCATGCCACGCATAAAATGGACGGCTATCATTAGGATATCCACTAAAAGATCAAGAATGGGATAATCCTTTAAATAGCTCACTATATAATTACATTGATTTAATTATTTTAGCTATTATCATTGCATGTTGTTCACATCCTAACTAGAATCTTAGATAACATATAAGGCAAAGTTTTATTTCTTTTATTTTCCTTGAGCGTCTTTTTTTTCTTTTCTTTTCTTACTTTATTCGTTCCTTTCTTTCTTTTCTTTTCTTCTTTTTTTCTTTTCTTCTTTTTTATTTTGATTCCTTCCTTTCTCTCTTTCTTTCTTTCTTTTTTTTTTTTTCTTATTCTTTCTCTATATAAGAATAAGATGGAATAGTTGGGATGTATAACCATTTTGTTGGGACTTTAAACTTTGATAAAATAATATGAAAATTAGCTTCTTTTAGCATACCAAATTATATAGCTAGCAAGATTTTGAAAAGTATTACTTGATTCCTAATGTAGTTGTGATTAGATATGTATTTTGCATGTAAGTTATCACTAAATGCCAGCTTATTTCTTGGCAAGCAATGCTCCTATTTCAATTCCGAAGTAGTGGAATGAAACAAAGATAATTTTACAAACAAAAAGAAAGGATTATCTAAAACCTTCAGGAAATTTTTCAAGCATCATGCTAGAAACTGTGATCAATAGCAGCAGCACTACAAGAGAAAAAGCTTGTTTCTTCTTTTGGAATCCATCGTCTACACTATGAGCCTGAGGTTTAGTATTCAACTAAGCCACCCGTAGGAGCCCTATGACAGCTTGGCTATTTATAGATGGAGTCCATCAAAGTTTTTTTTAACTTAATATGTAGAATCTATCCTCTATTTGTAAAATTGGTTATTTTTGGAGATAAAGATATCTTAAAGTAAAAATTAGTTATTTTGGAGATAAAGATGATCTTAGAGTTAAAATTGGTTACTTTGGAGATAAAAATGACAAACTTTCTTTTCTTCTTAATATTTAGAATCTCTCTATTTATTCCTAGCTCATTTTACAGTAACAAAAATAGAATAAAATAGAATTAAGAAACAAAAGAAAGATCTCTTTCCAAAATGCAGATAACATGATGCAGATCCATTGAAATGAGATAGGCACCGTTAAAAGCATACATAAAGAAAAAGGAAAGAAAGAAAAAAATATCATGCAAAAAAAAAAGATATGAATATTTCTCTGTTAAAACAAATGTTTTTGGAATGAAAAGAAATTTTGAAAGGTGACCACGCTCTTCAAATCCCTAAGTTTGATCGTGATTCGAAATCTTTATGAATCTTTTATGAATGCTGTGTACTTCCTAATTTATAAGATTTTTGAAATTATTTATGGATGTAGGGCAATTTTGGCTTTGCTTGCATCTAGGTAGGGACTGAAGGATGAGGTGATGAAATCATCAGTTATATTGATGATTTCATCCTAATTTTTTTTACAAAAATAAAATTATCAATATAACTAACAATTTCATCTTTTTTTTCATTATTCTGTAAATAAAATTTTTTAATAACCTATCCTATGATAAAATAAAAAAAAAATTATCACTATGACTACCGATTTTTTTGAAATAGTGAGTCACACTGATGATTTTGTTTTTTATAATTTGTAATATAATTTAAAAAAATTAAAAAATTTAGAATTGAAAACAAATGTCTGCCAACTATAGTGATGATTTCTCTGCGACCCTCCACCACCACCACCACCGTGCGGCTGCCCCCTCCCTACCACCCCCTCCCCCCGTGCGCAACAGACCCCTCCCCGGTGCGAACCCCTCGCCCCCGGGGTGCGAGCCCAGCCCCCTCCCCCCGTGCGCGGCCGCCCACCCCCTAGCGCCATGTATTTTGCATGTAAGTTATCGCTAAATGCCAGCTCATTTCATTGGCAAGCAATGCTCCTTCTATTGCAATTCCAAAATAGTGAAATGAAACAAAGATAATTTTACAAAGAAAAAGAAAGGATTATCTAAAACCTTCAGAAAATTTTTCCAGCATCGTACTAGAAACTGTGATTAATAGCAGCATCACTACAAGAGAAAAAACTTGTTTCTTCTTGGAATCCATGGTCTCCAACACTATGGGCTCGTTTGGTTCACCGTAAGGTTCACAGTAAAAGAATCGCGAAATTTTATTTTCTGTAAATTAGAATATTTGGTTCGCTCTTTTAAAGCCCGTCCATGGGAATAGAATATTCCCATGTGATTTAAATTCCTGCATTTTATTTCCTGCAGAAAGTAAATCCCATCGCTGTTATGGGATTTACTTTCCCAGCGCATGGGATTTACTTTCTCACTGCAGTATGTTTCTTTTTTCTTTCCAGCATACCCTTCTTTTTCTGTTGTATACTTTTTTTTTTTCTCAAATTAGCGAGCGATAAGCTTCGCTTCAGATCTACGGATGTCAACTTGATCTAAAACTTTTTATCTTGATTTAGAATTTTGGTATCTTGATTTTTCTATTCCCATGTGATTTAAATTCCTGCATTCAGAAAGTAAATCCCATCGCTGTCATGGGATTTACTTTCCCAGCGCATGGGATTTACTTTCTCACTGCAGTGTGTTTCTTTTTTTTTCCAACATACCCTTCTTTTCTGTTGTATACTTATTTTTTTTTTTTTTTCTCAAATTAGTGAGCGAGAAGAGAGAAAAAAACGCTTCGCTTCAGATCTACGGATGTCAACTTGATCTAAAACTTTTTATCTTGATTTAGAATTTTGGTATCTTGATTTCTTGATTATTTTTTATAACCCATATAGAAGTTAAAAAAATTTAGATGAAAAAAAAAATTAAGAATTAAAGGATATAATTGGTATTCTGCACTATTTTTCTCAGAAAGAAACTCTTTAACCAAACATGACAGCTTCATTCTTTCTCAGGAAAATGCCTGTTTCCCATAATCAGCCAAACATGATAGTTCAGACATTCTATGCCTGGGAATCTAATTTCCAAATATTCTATTCCTATACGTAAGTTACTTCCTGTGAACCAAACGAGCCCGAGATCGTGAAATTTTGTTTTCCATGAATTAAAATGTTTGGTTCGCCCTGAGCCCTAAAAGATATTGCGAAATTTTGTTTTCCGTGAATTAAAATGTTTGGTTCGCCCTGAGTCCTAAAAGATATCGCGAAATTTTATTTTCCGTGAATTAAAATGTTTGGTTCGCCCTTTTGGAGCCCGTCATGGAAATACTCTATTCCTACATGATTTGAATTCCTGCATTTTATAAGAATGAGAAAGTAAATCCCATCGGTGCCGTGAGATTTACTTTCCCACTGCAGCATGTTTCCTTTTTCTTCCCAATATACCCTTTTATTTTTCCGTTGTATACTTTTTTTTTTTTTTTTCAAATCAGCGAGCGAGAAGTTAGAAAAAAATGCTTCGCTTCAGATCTACGGGTGTCAACTTGATCTAAAACTTTTATCTTGATTTAGAATTTTAGAATTTTGGTATCTTGATTTCTTGACCATTTTTTATAACCCATATAAAACTTAAAAAAATTTGATGGCAAAAAAAAAAATTAAGAACTAAAGGATATAATTGGTATTCTGCACTACTTTCCTAAGAAAGAAACTGTTCAACCAAACATGACAGCTTCATCCTTTCTCAAGAAAATGCTTGTTTCTCATGATCAACCAAACATGATAGTTCAGATATTCTATAGATATTCTATGCCTGTGATAGTTCAGATATTCTATAGATATTTTATGCCTCTGAATCTAATTTTCAGAAATCCTATTTCTATCTGTAAGTCACTTCGTGAATTTAATTTTCAGAAATCTTATTTCTATCTGTAAGTCACTTCTCGTGAACCAAACAAATGAGCCCTATGAGTCTGAGGTTTAGTATTCAATTAAGCCATCCATAGGAGACCTATGACAGTTGCCTATTTATAGATGGAGTCCATCAAAGTTCTTTTTACCTTACTATGTAGAATTTATTGTCTATTTGTAAAATTGGTTGTTTCGGAGATAAAGATGACTTTAGAGTAAAAATTAGTTATTTTGGAGATGAAGTTGATCTTAGAGTAAAGATTGGTTACTGTGGAGATAAAGATGACCTTACAGTCTATCAAACTTTTTTTTTTCTTAATATATAGAATCACTCCCTATTTGTAAAATTGGATAAAGATGACCTTTCTAAATGGATAAAAAAGATAGTTTCTAGCTCATTTTGCAGTAACAAAAATAGAATTAAGAAACAAAAAAAAGAGATCATTTTGCAGTAACAAAAATAGAATTAAGAAACAAAAAAAGATCTCTTTCGAAAATAGCTAAGAAACCGGTGACTTAAAATGGAATATACATCATGACATGATGTAGATCCATTGAAAAGAGATAGGCACTATTAAAGGCATGCATAAAGAAAAAAAACAAAGGAAAGAAAGAAAAAAATATCATGCAAAAAAAAAGATAGGAATATTTCTTTGTTAAAACAAATGTTTTTGGAATGAAAAGAAATTTTGAAACCAGATTTAAATTTTTTACCATAAATTAGACTAAAAGAGAGGTAACCACGCTCTTCAAATCCTTAAGTTTGATATTAATTTTAAAATCTTTATAAATCTTCTATGAATGCTGTGTGCATTTCTTAATTTATAAGATTTTTAAAATTATTTATGGATGTAGGGCGATTTTGGCCATGCTTGCATCTACGTAGGGACTGAAGGATGGGGTGAAGAAATCATCAGTTATACTGATGATTTCATTCTAATTTTTTTTTAAAAAAAATAAAATCATCAATATAACTAATAATTTCATCTTTTTTTATTATTCTTTAAATGAAATTTTTTAATAACCTACCCTACGATAAAGAAATCATCAGTTATACTGATGATTTCATCCTAATTTTTTTTAAAAAAAATAAAGTCATCAATATAACTAATAATTTCATCTTTTTCATTATTCTTTAAATGAAATTTTTTAATAACCTACCCTACGATAAAATTAAAAAAAAATCATCACTGTGACTACTGGATTTTTGAAATAGTCAGTCACACTGATGATTTTGTTTTTTATAATTTTAAATATAATTTAAAAAAAGTTAAAAAATTTAGAATTGAAAACAAATGTCTGCCACCTATGGTGATGATTTCTCTGCGACCCCCCACCACCACCGTGCGGCTGCCCCCTCCCTACCACCCCCTCCCCCCATGCGCAACTGTCCCCTCCTCGGTGCGAACCCCCCGCCCCCCGAGTGCGAGCCCAGACCCCTCCCCCCGTGCGCAGCCGCCCACCCCCGTGCGCCATGTATTTTGCATGTAAGTTATCGCTAAATGCCAGCTCATTTCATTGGCAAGCAATGCTCCTTCTACTGCAATTCCGAAGTAGTGGAATGAAACAAAAATAGTTTTACAAAGAAAAAGAAAGGATTATCTAAAATCTTCAGAAAATTTTTCAAGCATCGTGCCACAAACTGTGATTAATAGCAGCAGCACTATAAGAGAAAAGCTTGTTTCTTCTTGGAATCCATGGTCTCCAACACTATAAGACTGGGGTTTAGTATTCAATTAAGCCACCTGTAGGAGCCCTATGACAGCTTGGCTATTTATAGATGGAGTCCATCAAAGTTCTTTTTACCTTAATATATATAGAATTTATCCTCTATTTGTAAAATTGGTTGTTTCGGAGATTAAGATGACCTTAGAGTAAAAATTAGTTATTTTGGAGATAAAAAGATGATCTTAGAGTAAAAATTGGATACTTTGGAGATAAAGATGACCTTAGAGTCTACCAAATGTTCTTTTCTTCTTAATATATAGAATCACTCCTTATTTGTAAAATTGGTTATTTTGAAGATAAAGATAACCTTTCTAGATGGGTAAAGAAGGATAGTTCCTAGCTCATTTTGCAGTAACAAAAATAGAATTAAGAAAGAAAAAAAAAAATCTCTTTCAAAAATAGCTAAGAAGCCAGCGACTTAAAATGGAATACACATCATGACATGATGCAGATCCATTGAAATGAGATAGGCACTATTAAAGGCATACATAAAGAAAAAAGAAAGAATGAAAAAAATATCATGCAAAAAAACAAAAAGGAATATTTCTCTGTTAAAACAAATGTTTTTGGAATGAAAAGAAATTTTGAAAACAAATTTAAATTTTTCACCATAAATTAGACTAAAAAAAGAGGTGACCATGCCCTTCAAATCCCTAAGTTTGATCGGGATTTTGAAATCTTTATAAATCTTCTATGAATGCTGTGTGCGTAGAGGTGTTGCTCCAAAGAGTACATAAGTGAATATTTAGGATTTTAATTTTATAATATTAATTTAATGAATACTTCCTAATTTACAAGATTTTTGAAATTATTTATGAATGTAGGGCGATTTTGGCCATGCTTGCATCTACGTAGGGACTAAAGGATCGGGTGGAGAAATCATCAGTTATACTGATGATTTCATCCTAATTTTTTAAAAAAATTAAAATCATCAATATAACTAACAATTTCATCTTTTTTTTATTATTCTTTAAATGAAATTTTTTAATAACCTACCCTATGATAAAATAAAAAAAATCATCACTGTGACTACCGATTTTTTGAAATAGTCAGTCACACTGATGATTTTATTTTTTATAATTTTTAATGTAATTTAAAAAAAAGTTAAAAAATTTAGAAATGAAAAAAAATGTCTGCCACCTATAGTGATGATTTCTCTGTGACCCCATGCCCACCCCTCCCCCGCGTGCAACTACCCCCTCCCCGGTGCGAACCCGCCCCCCCCACATAGTGCATATTTATTTAATTAAAAAACTTGGGATGAAATATATCTTGGCTGACGATTTCATGGATACCTCTCAATTTTTTTATTAATTGAAAATTTTTAATTATTAATTGATTCCATTTTTTTGATTGAATTGAAACCATAATAAATTGAAAAATATGATTTAGTAACAATTAGGTATTATGAAGTAGTATCCTTAATGATATTAATGTTATGTTAATATTAATGGTACTATATATTGAAATTAGATAATATGTAAATTTTGAAATTTGCAGTCGCATATGTCACACTAATTAGCCCCCTTTTAATTTGGGATTAAAGAGTGATACAAGATGGAGATGTGACACGACAAATAGAAATGTAACATTACTCAGATGTGACGATACCAACATAGGCATCAAAGCGTACATATTATGCTAAGTATTATCATCCATCTACAAAAAGATGATAAAGATGTCATATGAGGTGGAAGATTACAACTGCACCATGGCTGAAGGGTTGAATGCAAGCCATCGTTTAAGGGTATAGCTACTTCCTAGATTCGAAAATGACTACAAGAGTGAGATATTTAAATCGATGAGAGTATTATGATGGCCTTTGATATGAATGGGCACATTGCTTAGAAGAGGTTGAAAGCCTTATTAAAGAGCTACATGCGCTTGGAGCCCCTAATGTGCATCGTCAGTCAACTACAATGGATAGGCGCAACATCATTTTTTAAGTACAATGGATAGGCCCTTGTGAGGCAAGGTTGAACGACTGTATAGCAAGCATCTATTTAGATAACAATATGTAAAAGTGGTCCTAATCACTGAATCTTTGTAATTGCCTTCTGCTAAGCATCTCGACCTTTTTGTATAACACCTGATAGGTATAGCGACCCTATATCTCCTCCACGATAATAGCAATCAGGATAGACAGATCAGCACGCACCAACTGATGGTAGTCTTAGGACATTCGGGAATAAACACAAGTATTGGAACCTTTGTAGCATATGATCTTCTACAATATACGACTCTTTTTTTTTGCATACATGCAATCTCCAAGGATATCTATCCACATGATGCCTAGATTTCACTATCCAAAATGCTTCTTACGACTCCTCTACCAAAAATTCTTGATGTTTTAATAGAGAATAAAGCTTTACAATCATCTGCACATTATCCTTAGAGGCAAACAACAACCCTTAACATAGCTCATCTGGCTCATTCTAACCCATAGGTCTCAAAATTGGTGACTCATGCAGGGCATCAAGTACCTCCCAATTTAATGTCAAAAAATGGTTAGAAGAAGGTGCAAATACCTATGGGTCACTAGGATGCATGACTGCATCAAGTTGTTCTGTAGCATTCTTAGGATCATTTGATGATTCCCAATCTTCTTGTTTATCATCAGATGTACCATAAAAATTTTTTGCTAAAAGGTCTTGGCTACTCCTCTGACGCAGCACTTTAAGTGAGTTGATGTCAATTGCAACACCAAGAGAGGCACTACATACTGCATTCAAATTTAGACCTCCATCTAATGTCTTAGCCTGAATGTTATCGTGAAGGGATACATAACTAGAGCTCAATGAATGATAAGTGGAAGTCCCCAGCCTAGATGACTAGGATGGGTTGAAGGCCCTATCATGAACATATGTGGATGCAAGGAATGATAACTGGAGGGCTCCGACAATAGCACATCAAGGGTATGCTATCTTGATTGTGCTATAGAAATGCGACATCATGCATCTACGTGTCTAATGGAAGGATCTCTTTTACTTCATCAAACAACTCCTTTCCACTAAGTAATATTTGCGAGAGATATGTATCTCACATCATTTTCATACCGTTCCATGGGTATATACCTTACAGCTCCACAACAAATAGTGGGAAAATGATACAGCAAATGATAAAAAGTAACAAAGAAAGAGGTAACATACGAAATTAATAGACACAATGAGCAAAATTTTGCAAAACATAATATGAATTAACATAACATAACAAATAAATATAAATTATCCAAAAATTTTCAGAACAATTTAATAAAAATAAACATAAATTAGCAAAAACTTAATACAATATTAAAAAATCAAAATTAACATAACATGCAATGTTAGCAGACATTAACATAGAAAAATAGAAATTCTCCAAATTAACATAAATTAGCATAAATTAATCAAACAACTAAACAAATATTATCTCAAAATATCAGAACATGACAGGATGACAGGATGCGGCCACAGCAAAAGGTGGGACTGAAGGAGGGAGAAGGGAGAAAGGGACATGCGGGATGGGGGGGCCTGCTCAGCCATTTGGGGGGTATCACGGTTAAGTGCTTGGGCTGCCCAATTTTTTTTTTAATTTAATTCTTTTAGCTTTTTTTCTGTAATTATATTAAAAATTATAAAAAAAAATCATCAGTGTGATTGATGAAGCCATTACGAACAATACAATTTGATTAAACTGCTTCACATATGCAAAATCTAAATTAAGAAAGGAAATATTTAGATTGTGAATAGATATCTCTGGCTGAGTTCATCATTTTGAAAGTGAAATTGCCTAGATTTGTCTTACATCTTGAATTTTTCTCCATCATTGTTTGTTTTACTTGGTTCTTACTTATCTATTGAGACTAGAATGATATTTTATTCATGTATAACAAAAGTAGTGGATCAGGGACAGCTAGACAAGTTACTTTCTATCCATCATAGTTTTCATTTATTTGACTTAACTTTTATTGAATGGATGGACTTAATTTTTACTAAATAAATGGACATGTTGGAAGTTCAAAAATGTTTGGTATTTGTGTAGACTAATCCTGGTTGTATATTTAGTTAACAGTCATCACTAAAGTCAGCAAGTATTTTTATAAATTCAAATTGTTTTTGTGATTGTATATACTGAATTTTAAGGTACATCAATTTTAAAAATTATTTATTTCATCATGGACTGGCTGAACCTAATTCTCTAAAAACTGAACTAAGAAGACACAATATGAAAGCAAAAAATAACTTGAAAGAACTAAGTATATAAGGGCTAACAGGTTGATTGAATCAGTAGGTGGGTTTCGGGCATTACAAATGATATTAGAGCCAATCTGAGTATGCAAAAGTTGGCAGGCATGAGGAAAGGACTATCCATAGAATGGTGGTAGAGTCCCGCTATGGCATGGAGCTACCCTTGCAACGTCGAAGACCCAGCTCGGAATAGCTTCTGGCTAGCTTATGGTGTGCGATGAGGATACCACATTATAATGGGGAAGATTGTAATACCCCAATCGGTGGAATATAAGGGGAGAGATTATAATGCCCCAAAAATAATCTCACATCGGATGGAAAAAAAATGTTTAAGTGCTTACAACTCAAGTTCACCTACTACTAATTAACTTCTACTTGAGTTTTTAGGGTCATGTGGTTTCGATGTTACATTATATTATTGTATATTAAATATTATTCTTAGAGATAGGCCTCATTTAGCAAAACTGTTAGTAGTAAGCTTTTGAAAGTAGAGCTTTTAATAATAGAGCTTCTGAAAATAAAGCTTTTGAAAAAAATTATTAGCTATTTGGTAATTATATTTTTAAAGTGTTGTGAGACTTTAATATCTATTTGGCAACCAAACTAAGTACTTTTAAAATAAAAATAATAAAAAATATTATATAGTACTAGTGTTCATCTAGGATACTTTTATAAGATTTTTTTAAAAAAAATCGAGCTTTAATCCCACTACTTATAGCCTTTTTTAAATCCTTTAGCCCCTTACACTATCCCCTAATGCCCTTCCACTTCTTTTTATCTATAACACCACCCATATATAGCAAGAAGCATAGTAGCAAAAGCCATAGTACTTTCAACTATCTAATCTATTAAAAAATATTATTATAAACTATTCTTAATTGATAAATTATTCTAACAATATTTTAATATAGTAATATCATATTATAATAATAATAAAATATATCATATCATAGCATTATATTATAGTATAAGAAAATATAATAATATACTCATATAAAAATGATTATAATGAAATATTACTATAATATAATATTATAATATATTATAGTAATGTTACAAAATTATAGCATTATATAATATAATAATATTATATTAGTATGTATTATATTTTGTAATATTACAATATTATTATATTATGTTATTTTACATTGCAAATATATTATAATTATAGTTATAATTATAATAACATTTTCATACAATTATATTAATTATATTTTATTTATAATATATAATAATAATATTATATTATTATTATAATAATTATATTATATTATATAATTATTTTGTTATAATATTAAATATGAATGCTCTTCTGATTCAAATTTGTGATCTTAGAAGTCTAATGAAAATAGCTTTTTTAAATATAGGCATAATATCCTAAAATAATTTCACATCGAATAAAAAAGAAAAGTTTAAAAAGCTTATAACTCAAGTTTTTAAGGCCATTTGAATGCGGCTTGCTAATAGATATGCATAGTTTGTCTATGAATGTACATTCATTATAGAAGAGAAAGGATCATGCTCCAAAGAGAGTGAGCTAGTCATTTCAACAAATGAAAGTTATCGAATATGAACAAAACAATATCCAATTTCTGCACTTTCTAAGTGTAGTTTTGCTTTGACACCTAAAAATCCAATCCGTGAAAGAAAGAAAGGCTCAAATCCAGGACGGGGTGGATGACCAATGATGACTGGTTTTTTATCCACCAAGAAAACCTAGAATCCATATACAAGGAAGGAATAATTCTTTATCCATCTTTCTTAATTCACTATCTCTTATTTCTTTTGGGATGAATGTTATCTTAAATATCCATCTTTTAAAAGAAAATTAAATTATTATGATTTATAATAATCTTAGATTACTAAGTATCAAGCATTACCATCCAAATTAATTTGTCTAGTTATCATGCTAATTTATACAGTAATTTTAGATTATCAAGATAAATTATCATGAATCAAATGATTTCTATTAGCAAACCATCCATCATGTACTTAATCCTTGTAGAGTTGGATGCGACATCTCTAAATATAACTGAATACCCAACCTTTTATCCTGATCATTACATTCTCAAGCCACACTTTTGGCAGCAGTGACAGCTGCACCCACCGTGGTTGAGTGATGCCAATAACTTTCCAGATTATGTAAAAATTGTGGTATTTCTGCAAGAGTTGTGGAAGCGAGCATGAATTTCTCTAAGATTATTACCATAACCGCATTTTAAAAAAAAATATGAATTCAGCAACAAACAAGAAAAACATGTTAAGATTTCTCATAAAGCAATTTTTTCTGTTCACCATGCAGAATATAGTTGAAGAGATTATAGAAAGTAGCTCATTTTAAATGCTCATAGCTACGCTAGTCAGCGATGGTTCGTCAAAAGTACAACCTAATGTCAGGCGTGATCATGTGGTGATGCTAAGTGTGTGTTTTAACGTTAGATAGAACTGCTCACCTCCTTCAAGAGGCCCGCATTTTTCGTTCTCACAGGACACAAGATGTACTCACCATGTTGTAGCAAGATTTTGCAAAGAATTTCTTAATGCTCATGTGCCTAATCTATTGAAATTGCGCCTAATCTATTGAAGTTTTCCTCCAAAGTTTCATGCTCATAGCTATGCTAGTCAGCGATGGTTTGTTAAAAGTACAAACTAATGACAGATGTGATCATGTGGTGATGCTAAGTGTGTGTGTGTGTGTTTTAACGTTAGCATAGAACTGCTCATCTCCTTCAAGATGCCCGAATTTTTTGTTCTCGTAGGACACAAGATGTACTCACCATGTTGCAGCAAGAATTTGCAAAGAATTTGTTAATGTTTAATATTTGCAAAGTGAAAAATTCACATATTCTAAAAGAATTTGCACATGTAGCGTACAAAAAGAAAAGCACGCACTGCAATAACATCATGAGAAGGATGAGAAGAAGTGAGACTCATGGCTGGTCTTCCCATTTTTAATTTCCCAACAATTATCATTACTATTCTTCCTCACTTCTTCCACAGTCCTCCTCGACTGAAACAACCAACAATTAGAACCAAATTATAAGTAAGTCAATTAGCCAAAAGAAATGAAATCCAACTGAATGAATCCCTCTCAAAAGAAATAAAATAATTAAATATAATCATAATATAATGGATTAATAATCTATTATTAATATATCACAATATTTATTATTACAATAATAATTAAATTAATAATTATGAGAATTAATTTATAATCATAATTTAATTATGTGTTAATTAAATATTTAATAAATTATCATTATTAATTATAATTTGATATAATTATATTAAATTATATTTAATATAATTACATGTGATTTGATAATATAATTAATATAACAATTCTCAAATCATCATTTCTAACTAATTAAGTAAAAGTGAATTAGAAAAATCGAACACTAAAGTCAATTTTCATTTGCTCCAAACATGCAAATTCATTTTAATTTTATAATTTTATGCATAGTGGAACAAACGTGAGATTTCATTTTATAATTATTTACAAAAATGAAAAAAATTAATTATCTTGTTCATGTGAGCAATAAAATTAAAATTTTCATAAAAAGTAAAGAATAACCTTAGGCTACTAGCCAGTACCCACTAATATTTAGAATATCTAAGTTTGGGTGATGAAATAAACAATTAATTTATTGTAAAAATCAGGTAAAAAAATAAAATAAGGAAACTCACAATTTTTATGTGATTTGATGAATACCTACTCTATAACAACCCACTATTAATAAAGATTATCTCACAAATTCAAAAACTAACACACCTAATCAACACATAAATTTTTTATAAATTTTAAACACAATTATGTCTACCGTTAAATAGGAAAGACGTTTGGTTCTATCCAATGTGGCAATATACATGGCATTCATTGTGACGAAAACAAGAAACTTGCTTACGTAGCATTCCTTCCCCTCCCTCTCATCCGCGGGCAGCTCGCCTCCCTATCGCGCCGCCCCTTCTCCTCATCCCTCCCCTCCTCGCCGGCCGCTTCTCTCTCCCACCCCTTTCCATTGTGCCGTCCCTTCCCAATCGCGTCGCCCCCCAACCCCAATCGCACCCCTTCTCTCTCTTTCCCCCTCCCCTCCAACCCCAATCGCGTGGCCTCTTCCCCTATGCGGGGAGAGATGGAAAGAGGGGAAGGGGCGACGCCGATGGGTAACAGGTTAACAGATCGATAATAGGTTTTAACTATTTTTCACGTATGTTGCCATATCTGGATAGAATTAAACGATGTCTTTCATATTTAACGATAGAAATAAAAAGAGAAGTACATGTCAGTTTTGTAACTTTTTGAAGTTTAAGAGTCACGATGCCATACTCTTCTAAATTCGAGAATCAAAATTATAGTTTAGCTAATTTTTTAATAACTTAGCTTGTGATAAAATAAAAAATAAAAAATAATCATCAGCGTGACTGATGATTTTTTGAATTAGTCAGTCACACTCATGATTTTGTTTTTTATAATTTTTAATATAATTTCAGAAAAAAAACTAAAAATTTAAAATTTTTTTAAAAAGGAAAATCATCACTCATGGTGACGATTTCCCTACGACCCCAACCACCATCGTGCGGCCTCCCTCCCCTGTGGGCGGCCGCCCCCGCAAACCCCTGGCTTGGCCCGCCCCCTCGTCCCCGTGCGCCACTGCCCCCTCCCAACAGCAAACCCCCCGCGCGCCCTCTCGCTGGCGCACACCTTTCACCGCGTGCAACCCCACAACCCCGCGGCACAGCCTTCCCCCAGAGATTAAAATAATATTTTTAAATAACAATAGTGCATATTTATTTCATTAAGAAACTCAGTATGAAACATGCCTTGGCTAACGATTTCATAGTTACTTCCCTTTTTTTTTTAATTGAAAATTTTAAATTATTAATTGATTCCATTGATTCCATTTTTTTGATTGAATTGAAATCATAATAAAATGAAAAATTTATTAACTGAAAAATAAGATTTAATAACAATTAAGTATTATGCAGCATCATTAATAATATTAATATTATGTTAATATTAATTATACTATATACGTAGTTAGGTAATATGTACATCTCAAAATCTCCCCTTTTAATCGCATATGACAAACAGAGATGTGATGTTACGCAAATGTGATGATACCGACATAGGCATCAAAGTGTACATGTCATGCCAAGTGTTATCATCTAACTATAAAAGGATGGTGACATATCATATTAGGTGGAAGATTATAAATGCACCATAGCCTGGAGGATAGAATGTAAGCCATCATTCAAGGATATGGCTACTTCCTAAATTCAAAGATAACTATGAGAGTGAGATATTTAGATCGATGAGAGTATTATGCTGGTCTTCAACATGAATGGACACATTGTTTGGAAGAGGCGCAAAGTCTTACTGAAGAGCTACATGTGCTCAGAGTCCCTGATGTGCATTACCAATCAATTACAATGGACAAGCGCAACATCATCATTCAACTACAATAGACAGGGACATGCCCCTGTGAGGTGGGGTTGAACAACTACATTAGCAAGCATCTATTTAAGTAACAAACTGTTAGAGTTATCGCAGGCCTTTTTGTACAACACCTGATTAAGTATAACAACCCCGTATCTCTTCCACGATAATAGCAATCAGGATAGATGGATCAACATGCACCAACTAATGGTGGTCTTGGGACATCTGGAGATAAACACAAGTATGGGGCCCTTATAGCATTTGATCTCCTACAATCTATGACTCTTTTTCTTACATACATGCAATCTCCAAGGACATCTATCCATATAATGCCTATATCTCATTGTCCAAAATGCTTTCTGTGACCATTAAAAATTCTCGATGTCTCAATAGAGAATAAAGCTTCACAGTTATCTGCACATTATCCTTAATGGCAAACAAGAACCCTTGACATAGCTCATCCGACTCATTCCAACCCATGGGTCTCAAAATTTTTGACTCATGTGGGGCATCAAGTACGTCCCAATTCAATATCAAAAAAGGGCTAAAAGGAGGCATAAATGCCTATGGGTTACGAGGATGCATGACTACATTAGATTGCTTTGTATCATTCTCAGGATCCCAATCTTCTTATTTATTATCAGATGCACCACAAAAATTTTTTTGTAAAGGACCTTGGCTACTTCTTTGATGCACAAACTCTTCAAATGAGTTGCTATCAATTTCAATACCAGGAGAGGCACTACTTACTACATTCAAATTTAGGCCCCCATATGTTGTCTTAGCTTGAATGTTATTGTGAAGGGATATATGACTAGGACTTGTTGAATAATAAGTGGAAGTCCCTATCCTAGATGATGAAGGATGGGTTGAAGGCCCTATCCATGAACATATTGGATGCGAGGAATGGTACATGGAGGGCTCTGAAACTAGCACATCCAAGGGTATGCTATCTTGAGTGTACTGTAAAAATGCGACATTATGCATCCACATGTCCAACAAACAACTCTTCTACTTCAAAAAACAACTCCATTCCACTAAGTGACGGTTGCGAGAAATACGTATCCCACATCATTTTCATATCATCATCATCCTCAAGTTCCATAGGTATGTACCTCATAGCTCCACTATAAACAGTGGGAAAACAATACATAACCTTGCTCACTTTCTGATTTGAGTTTAGCTTCAGTAGGCAATGTATCTTATTCAGTAATACATCAAATGTTCAATCACGTCTAATCTTAAAGGAACTTTAGCCTAAACCGTCGTAATGGAGCCCTTCCAGATGATAACTCCATTGGAGCGTACAATAACTATCCATGACCTGCTATTGCTAATTCTATAAAATAATAGTAAATGATAAAAATTAACAAAGAAAGAATTAACATACGAAATTAATAGGCACTAGGAGTAAAATTCTGCAGAAATTAATACGAATTAACATAACTTAACAAATAAACATAAATTATCCAAAATTTTTTAGAACAATTTAATAAAAAATAAACATAAATTAGTAAAAACTTTATACAATATTAAAAAAACCAAAATTAATATAACATGCAATGTTAGCAGACATTAACATAGAAATTCTCCAAATTAACATGAATTATCATAAATTAATAGAACAACTGAACAAATATTACCTCAAATTATTAGAATAATTTAGCAAAAAATGACAGGATGTGGCCACAGTAAAAGGTGGGATTGGAGGAGGGGGAAGGAAGAAAGGGAAATGCGAAATGGCGCGGGGGGGGGGGGGGAGGGGGAGTGGGAGCAGGAACCGCGCAGGATAGGTGGCCGCTTGGCCATTGGGAAGGGGGGAGAGGAGGGAGACCATGGTTAAGTGCAGCCACCAAATTTTCTTTTTTTTTTTTTTTTTTTCAATTTTCATTCTTCTTAGCTTTCTTTCTGAAATTATATATGAAATTATAAAAAATAAAATCATCAGTGTGATTGATGATTTTTTGTCGTCAGTCACATTGTATGATTTTTTTTATTACAGGCTAGGTTATTAAAAAATTCCATTGAAATAGCAATAAAAAAAAATTAAATCATCAATCTAACAGATGATTTCTCCACCCCACACCTTGTGCCTATATGGATGCAGGCTTGATCAAAATCACCTTACATCCATAGATAGTTTCAAAAATATCTTAAATTAGGAATTAGTTGTTAAATTAACAGTATAAAAATTAAAACTCTGAATATTTACTTAAAAATACATCATCTTGTATTTGTAAGTCAAATTATGCAAAGATAGTATATGCTGAAGTCGGAGCAAGCTGCTACGATGGAGGACCTTTGCCACTCCCAGCCGAAATCAGTACGTTGGTTGACATCATCAAAACTGGACAACCAACTGGTAAGAAATCCCCTGTTGAACTCCAGAATCTCTGTTTCAATGGGATTTTTGATTAATTAGAGATTGGTGGTCCCTAATCGGACCCAATCTCAGCCTCGGAAGCCTCGCCTCTGATGAACTTCGGCCATGGATCGCCACCATTGATCGGCGATGTATTATGTAAATCTTGGTAGGCTGGGTTCTCTTCTTTGAAACCAACCGCTATCTCTTTGGTTGATTGACCTTGAGCCACTGCCGGTGGCCAGCAATTGTTGAGTAGTGGCGGTCAAATCGGTCACTAAAAGATCAAAATGCTGCCACTATAGTTTATAGCAGTGATTTATCAAACCACTGCTGATATGTTTTTTATAGTACATATTGCGGCACTTTTAAGCCATCATAGTTTATGTAACATATGATGGCACTTTGATTTAAGTTCATTGATTTAAGTTCATATGATATGTTCATATAGTGGCGGTTCCCAACTGCCACTTTTTTATGTTGTATTTAGTGGCAGCTTTCAACCACCACTATTTTATGTAATATTTGGGAGCAATATCCAATGGCGATTTAGCAAGACATTAGCAACAGTTTATAATTGTTGCTATTTATTTAATATATAATAATAATTTTTGCATAAAAAATAATTTTTTTAATTTTATAGTAATTATCAAGAAACCTATATTTTAAAATAATTGAAGCAAATAATAGTTCAATCAACATGTAGTTCCCAAAAAATTACATCAAAAACATCACAACATAGTTCATATGATAAAATCAAATATTAAATTTAAACAATTCCATAACAGTTTTAATAGCTCTGACTGCCACCATATCAAATAAAAAATGTTTATACAATATTTTATGGTAAGTGATGGCACACAAAACAAGCATGAATATGTAATGTGACAAGACAAAGGTAAAGATACATCCAAGCTAACTGAAAATATAGTGCGGCAAGCATGAAGCTACATTTTTTTTTGCATCAAAAAAAATAATAAATATATTAGCTTTGAAGTTTATTAAAGTAAGATAAAATATTCTTTATTTTTTTGACAATAAGAGGCTAAGATATTTTTAAAATAAGAACACTAACATTCAAACATGTGCCTTAAAATAGGTTAAAAAAATTTCTAAGGTAAAGCAAAATTTATTTTGAGCATAACCTAACATGTAACATTTTAAGTATCAAATATATATTAAAAACTAAACCTTTGCTAGGTGGCACATCATAACTTGCACAAGAGGACTTTTGTGGAACCAGTGGAGAGGCTTCAAAAGAACTATCATTCATAACTATACCCTACATTATATGCATTAAATAATCATTAATGTGAAAACATTAAAATTAATAAAATAAAGTATATTTGCATTATAATACAATAGAACATAAAATATAATATTACTTGTAAACCATCATTATGGGTTGTTGCATATTTTGCTCAAACATAGCAAACTTTGACTTTAACATGTTTACCTCATCCTTTAATGGTCTAATTATCTCCTTATCTCTCCTCTAATCTTCCAATGTTTTATATATGCGAGAAGTTGGCATACAATGGATTGAAGGAGTTGGACCAAATCTTATACCACGAATGTGGCCATGCTTATCTAGACCAAGGATTTGAGTATATATCGCCAGGTGTCCAAGCAATGCTTCCCTTTGAATTTAAGGTTGAGCTGCTTGATTGCTGAGTCATTAACTCTTCTATTTTTTTCTATATTTAAATAATTAACAATAACAAAAAAAATTGTATAATATTTTTGTTGTCAAGGGTGTATACATATTAACATACAAAATTAGAAAAAAGAAATTAGAAACAATGTTCTCTTCAGCATGTTCATTAACGGGCTACCCATCCTTTCTTTTGTGTATGACCACATATAATTGTGCTCTATCTAGTGCCGAACCATTTTCTTTTTTCCTACATGATAGTTATTGCAAATTTAAAATCAATATATAATAAGATATGATACATAATATAGAATATTAAATAAATCAAAAGTAGAAATACTATATTATAGGCACGGTGTGCATATCCTTTGATTTTAACAGTATGAGGATCTTTTTACTTACTTCGAATTTCCTTATTCTTTTTACAAAGTTCCTACAATTATATAGTATTAAAAATTAAAAAATATCAACATAAAGCAAATAAATGAATTTGATGTGAATTGTAATCCTAATAATTATTAAATTTATATAATTATGTAGCTAAATAATAATAGTACTCCTATAAATTGCTTACCATAAGAATTATCACTAAAAAAAATGTAACAATATTAAAAAATATAGATACCTTGCTAGAATGACTTAACTAAAAGTCAACAAGAAATGCAAAATGCTTAGGAATTACTTTATTAGGAAGACTAGTCACTAACTCTTGCTTATCCTTTGACTCATCAAAATACTTCGCTTTTAATTTACCCTTCCACTCTCTCCATTTCTTTGAAAGTGATAGCATGGTAATTCGCTTGATTTCTCTTTTTGCTACTTAATCTTTAGGAATAACAAACTTTGACTACAATAAAGAAAATTTATTATCAAATTAAATATAAAAACATCAAACCTTAATTACAATTAAAAATTTTCATCACCAATTAGATAAAATTACAATTAAGATTAAAAGAGTAGTATTAGTTGCATTTAATACTTTAATAATTAGCCAACATTCTTCTTTGTACTGATTGGAGATCTTATGCTAATGCAAGTAATTTATTGGACAAAGGTGCCGTCTCCTTGCCATAGTGCCTAACACTATTCAGAATCACTAGCTTCTTCACCAACAGGCTAGAAAGTTGTATTAAATATGATAGGAATACATTTATTAGAAGGTAAGTTCCGCATGTTAGCCTTGTGTGTAGCTCCTCTAGTATACTTACTAGACTGATCTATTAAGAGTGGTTGATATAAATGAGAAAACTAACTATATAATATGACACTACCAAACAATATATACGTACTTTATAAAATCTTTTCAATGTTGAAGAATAAAATTAAAAGAGGAATTACCTGCCACATCTGCCTCACCATTACCTGTACTATTATCATTAAGATCATCATCAGACTCAAAATCTATACTATGCTTAGGCTAAAAGTTATGTATAGGCTGTGAGATGGATTATGTTTTGAAGCATGCTGTGAGTAGAGTTCATGCTTTGAGGTAGGTGTAGGTTCTGAGGAGAGTCCATGCTGTGAGTCTATAGATTACGAAATGGCTCCCACTTGTGAAATTTGCATAAAATTTGAAGTAGTCGAAGATTGTGAGGAAGAATCACTCAACACGATCCACAACTTTTTCTTGCCATATCTACTAAAAAGTAATTAATTTAATTTAAAATAAATATAAGTGATACGTACTAGATATGAAAATAAACATCTATATGAAAACTATCAAGAATAATATATAAAATGTAATACATACAATGGAAAAAAAATTATCAAGAGCTAATCATTGTCGGATTTTGAATCATCTATAAAGTCATCCTCCATTGTTTGGTTATCATGTGGTTTATCAATAGTAGTCCCTTCTACATCAGTTGTAGCCCACTTAATGTTCTCATTCAAATCATCTTTTATAGACCATAAAAAGGCACATTATCATAATAAGTGCTCATATCATCCTCACCTAATTCATCATTGCCAACATCATACACATCGCTAGGCTTTGTTCTAACAACAACAAGCCAATCTCCTTCCCTTTCATCTTTTACATAATATACTTAAGAAGCTTGATTAGTCAATATAAATGGCTCATCAATAAATCATGTACCAGTATGGATTTGGTTTGAAAAATTCACAAGCTCAAACCCAAAGTTGTCTTTCTTGTAACCCTGGTAGGAGTCATCTCAACCCAATCACATTTAAATAAGATAAATTTTAAATCATCAAAGTAGTTCAACTCAATAATATCTCTTAAAATACCAAAATAAGTAATGCCTTCTTCAACAACCACACTAACTCCACTATTTTGTGTTTCTTTTTGTATTTTTAGAATCTTTGGTGTCAAATTTATAACTATTTGCTGCATAAGACTAGAGTCTTTTTGTTTCATAATCTAGCCTCGAGATAGCCATTGAACTTTATTACTGAAATGCACACCTCTTGCACTTTCTTTTACAACCTATAATTTTACAATATTAATAAGAGTATATAAGTGATAAGTTTTCAAAATCACTTATTCTTTAATTACATTATTAGCTATATACTTACATATTCTCGAAACCAATCACAAAACTTTTCTGTGTTTTCTCTATGTGAAATCATTAATTATGCATGCTGGACGACTCTGCCTCCTTATAAGATCTTTGTGTATGCTGTATTAAAAAAAATATTTTGAGATACATTAAGAAAAAAAATTTGTTACCCTATATAATAATAATAATAATTATACCATACCACTTACTTGCAAAATGATTTAATTTTATCACTGTTAAATAACACGTAATGATATGTTTGTTTCCAAGATACATGATCAAGAAGAATATGCTCAACCAATCCTATAGAATCATCAACATTTCTCATAGGTTGGTTAAAAATTGTTCCAATTGAGTCCATGTATCGTGAACAAAATATTAAGCACTCTTCTGATTGGTACCCTTTGGCAATTGAACCTTCTGGGTGTGCTTTATTACGTACATATGATTTAAGTCGGCAAAGGTATCTAGATTGCGATGTAATAGATGTTACTTCCAATATGGCAATGTGAAAAATATACTTTTTTCTTCTATAACTATAACTCTTAAAAATTTCTCTTCTCTTTTTTTGTTTTTTTGTATCATTGTAACTTCCAGATGCACAACTGATTTCTTTTGTTTTTCTTAAAATATCATCCCCATATAATGTACTAGGAGGCAATCCCATTTCTTAAGTGCCATCAAAAGAATTTTTCTCCCTCTGAAATCTATGATTTAGGTCTAGGAATCATCTATGACCCATGAAATAATACTTACCATCATTACTAAGCCAAAGTGAGCGGGTATTATAATTACATGAAGGACATGCAAGAGCACCTTTAGTATTCCACTCTGGCAAATCATCATATGCAGAAAAATCATTTATTATCCATAGAAAAGCTACACGTATTCGAAACATCTTTTTAGCATGTGCATTGTAGGTCTCCATCCTAAGCTCCCATAATTTTTTAAACTCTTCTATTAAAGGTTGCAAAAAACGCATCAATTTTGTTTGACGGACAATTGGCCAAGAATGATTAATGATAAAATGAAAGAAGATCGTTTCATACACATCCAAGGAGGTAGGTTATATGGAATTAAGATTATAGGCTATATACTATGGCTAATACTCATATTTCCAAAGGGGTTAATCCCATCAACTGCTAATCCAAGTCTAACATTACGCATATCAAAAGAGAAATCTTCATATCGAGAGTCAAATGCTTTCTATGATTTAGAATTTGCAGGATGCCTTATCATCCTATCAGTGCTAGAACCCTTAGCATTTCATACCATAGAGGAAGCTATTTTTGAAGATATAAATAATCTCCTAAATCCTAGGTTCAAAGAAAATCATCGGAATATTCGTATAGCCTTTTTCTTTTTCCTTCTAGAAGTGGTTTCATCATTCTCCACATCATTGTCATTCATCTCCCATCTTGATTTACCACATTTTGAGCATGCTTCATCATATTCCTTCTCCTTCCAAAAAAACATACAACCATTAGGGAAAGCATCAATTTTCTCGTATCGAAAACCCAATTCCTTAATAATCTTTTTTGCATCATAAATATTTTTAGGCAACTTAGCATTAGGAGGAAGTATCTTTTTCAACAGCTCCAACAATAGGGTTAAAGATTTGTCAATCCATCCACAAAGATACTTTAGGTGATACAAATGCACAATAGTTGACAACTTGCTAAATGTACATCCTTCGTATAAAGGTTGCTTAAGATCTTTTAACAAGTTAACAATTTTTTTTGCATCTCCATTAAAACCGTGTATAGGCTGCTACTCATTAAAACCTTCTTTGGATGGTCCACAGAAGTTATTTTTCCTCCTTACATTTATCCATACAATAATTATTCATCACAAACACTTCCTGCAACATATCATGTAAATTACTATCATCATTGGAAATCCCTTGAGTATGAATCCCACACATTTTATTATTAGAAGTAGTTTTAGATAAAGTTTCTCCATGATAAATCCATAAATCATAACCTAGACTAAAACCATAACACACTAGGTAAACATATACTTCTTTAAAGCTCAATGCACATGAGTTCACACATCTCATACAAGGACATTCTATTTTTCCATTAGGAGGTGCATTCTTAGAAGCATAGTTTAAGAGTTCTTTGATTCCTTGTAAATACTCTTTTGTTGATCTACCCTTCTTAATCCAACTCTTATCCATTAGCATAAATATTAGATTGCTGGAAAAAGCAAAAAGCAAAAAGCAATGTCAAATATTATTCTATTAAAGTGGATTATAACATGCTCATTTAATCCAATCATATTTGGGGATGGTAATATTATCTTAATAATTATTTCCAAATAAACCTCCAAATGTAATGCTGGGATCTAGGGGATCTTTAAATGTACTCATGCATGGGTCTCCAAAGGAATAATGCTGAATGTAAAGATGTTATATGATAATAAGTTACCTTCTCAAGATTTTTTTAAAAAAATCGTCATGATAATAGAACATAAAAATTAAAAGGAATATACATGAGTCTAAAGCAGAAGTTAGAAGTGTCACATTCTAGTTATATATTAGTGTTTACAATTTTTTCTTTGAGAAATTATCGTTACTTGTGCTAAAAAAAACATAAATGCCAAATAGTAAACCAAACATGAAAAGTGTTAAATGGAAATGCTTTTGTTCATTCGAGCTAGAAAGGGTGATTGTACTTAATATCTAGTTCCCATTAAGTAGGCCCTAAATGAGTACAAGCTGGTTGGGCTTTGAGAAGTTGATTCTAATGGCTGCCAGCACCTTTATGGCTAACCCCATATGTTAACGCTGGCTTTGTTGCATTCTCACAATTTCCTCTTAGGAGCAATAAAACTTAAAATATTTTAACACCCTCTACAACTAATAGCTGTCCTATTTAGCTTAATTTTCATGCAATACAAAATAAGAACTAAATTAGTTTGTTTTATATTTAAATTTATAAATTGTAATTTTTTTAAATAATGATAATTTGAATGAACTAGTTGTTCATGCTTAATAAAAATCATATATCTAAATACAAGTATTTGATGTATTAATATTTGATATCATACTACTCTAGACAATAAATTTCTTTCATGCCTGTTTTCTTGTCTACTTTCTCCATATTTAGAAGCATTTGTTATGTAAAACTAGTTGTCTTGGCACTTTCCTCCTATCATTGCTCCTTTCTAAAGTACCCAAATGCTAATACGTACATACATATTTTTTAGAATAATTTATGTCATCTTATTATTCAAAAATCTCAAGTTCTATATAAATCAAAGAATGCCTAATTTTCTGAAAATTCTATTTCTTGCATATGAGCCCACAGATGCCACCTAAATGCTTGATTAAAATAACACTGATACAGCCGAGGAGCAGTACTTTGGTAATGCTAACATCATGATGCTAGTTTACATGTTTTGGCCTTCTGAAGGTTTTTATCATCTTTCTTGCAAAAGGGCTATTCTGCCACTCATAAAATGAGGTGCATTATTAACATAATAAGCCAAAAGGCTTTTTAATCTATCAAATCTAGCCAGACAACAATAAAAATACTTAAATTCCAATTTAGGGCCTATATCTTAGTTGGTTGATA
Source organism: Metroxylon sagu (assembly GCA_017589505.3). Classification (NCBI taxonomy): domain Eukaryota; kingdom Viridiplantae; phylum Streptophyta; class Magnoliopsida; order Arecales; family Arecaceae; genus Metroxylon; species Metroxylon sagu. Next base: position 339,793 of record JACVBY030000617.1, read on the forward strand.
ATGATATTTTCAACCTTTTCTCACATAAAATCTATCTTCCCCAATACCATAAAATATATTCAAAAAAGTAGAACTCTATCGTCTACTGATAATTGTCCATCACGGGTATCACATCACCAAATTAAAGCCTATAGCATCATTGATTAACATCAATATCCACTATATGTTCCAATATAAAATCTACCTTGCTTGCTGCCACACTCATGCTATGGTTAAAAATGCCGTCCATTTTGAGTATTGATTGTGTTGATAGTCTAATTCATTCACACCACTCTTTGCAGTTCCTAATATATCCACTTTACATTAATCAAATCAGAAGCTATCCACATCTTATGCTAATTTGTTTCTTCTCAACTCAAGGTGCCTCAACTTGTCCTGTCCTCATTTTTTATTAAAAAACATTACCATTGTAATTAACAACCTTTGAAAATTTATAAACAATTACATGCTTACAATAGACCGAGAACGAAGGTTTTCTAGTAATTTTCACCGGAGTGACATGCCTAACCCAAGAGCCACAAAGTACACGTTCCAAACCAGCGTTGCCATCCCTTCCGCGGAGCACCAATGACCATTTACAAAACTAATAACTAATATGATAATAACATATTTAGTTTACTTAAACATGTTTGTTTTAACAATTTCCTCCTTGAAGTAATAAAACTTAATAGTTGTCCCATTTAGTTTAATTTTCATGCAATGCAAAATAAGAACTAATTTATAAAAAATGAACTAATTGTATATTTTAATTTAATAAACAATTTAGTTTGTTTTAACTAATGTCACAGAAAACAAACTAACTCACCTCAACGTCTTTGCTGTCAAAAAGACTTCTTTTCCTTGCTTACCTTCTCCTTTGAATCCTTCTTCTACAAGTTGAGTGAGCACTTGATTTCCTCCACCACTAAGAATATGGGATTTGGGGAGAGAGAGGACTTGATGGGATTTGCAGGTTTTCAGAAAAATAGAAAGAAAGGATTGGAGAGATGGCTTGATGGGATTTGAAGGTTTTAGGAAAACAGGAACGGAACGCTTGATAACAATGGCGGGGAAGGTGCCATGGCATCGGGGGAGGCGAAGGCTTTTACGTGGGAGGTGAAGGGTCTCGTCTGGAAGAAAGAGAATTTGATGTATATAAGTCTATGGATTATGCGCAACCAACTGATAATATCTAACGGTTGTGATTGTCTCGGGTCTCGTAGCTTTATCCTAATGGTGAGATCGGTGGAAGAAGTTGGGATGCGTTGTAGCGCTCCATCTCATGCTTCCAGATTATTATCAATAATATTAATTATCATTAATAAATATTATTTTATTTATGTAATATTAGTAATAATTATATATATATATATATATATATATATATATGTAAATATTAATAATAAAATATTAAAAATTTATATAAAATAAATATTTACTTAACACTAATAAATAAATATATTCTTATTAATAATATTAACTATTGATACAAATATTATTAAATTAAAATATGATGTTAATTTATAATTTATTTAATTAAATTTTATTAATGCACTTTATAAAATAAAATATTGATAAATATTTCATGATTAATTTATATATTTTTATAAACATAAAATTTATATTAATCAATATAATTTTTTATAAGAAAATATAAATTTAATTAAAAATATGTCTAATATTTATAAGTTAAATATTGATATTGCTAATATTACATAAATATTAAAATCTGAATTTCCAAAATGCCTCAACCAATTGCAAGGTAAGATTCGACCTTATTAAAATCTGAATACTATTATTATTACTACTATTATTATTATTTAATATTTTATTTAATTTTAAACCTTAATCTTTTAAGAAGAAAATAATTCATTTATAGCTATGCGTAGCATCCATTCATTTTAGCATCCAATTATAAATTTACAAGTTTTAAATGCATTGCTATGAAAAAGGTGGTAAAGAAATTTATATTAGAAATATCACCATGAAGTGGCATCTCTATTAGCATCATTAAAAAAAAAATCCTAATAAGTTCTAACTTTTAGATTATGGTAGACTAGTCCCAACTTTAACCTACACACATGCTATTCTAATTAATTATGAAACTAAAAACTTTTAAAAAAGATTTGTAAAAATTAATTTAAAAATAGAAAAATAAGAACAAAAAAATAAATGTTGGTGTAATATTTAAATAAGAAGAAAATAATTTGTATGAACATTTAATGAAAATAAATACTTCCTCAATCCAATCATTGAAGACACTTTCTTCACATGTGATGCACTTGTTTCTGTTATTCCACCCAAATCCTGAAGCATGAGGTCCTAATATATCTTGAATAGCATTATATTTCCTTTAAGATGCTTCACCCTATATTCGATGTGTGGGCTAACCTTTAACCCACAACCAGGAAGGTTCTCCTCTAACCACTTCTCCAATTGCCCAAGGTAACCACTTTTGAATGTACCATTATCTCCTTTCTAATGTCCAGAGTTTACTGGATCCAACAAGCACTCAACCAATTTGGCATCCTCACTAGGGCCCCAAGTTCTATGTTGCCTTGATCCTTCCTTTACCTTTTTAAAGGTCCCAACAATCAAAGTACTCATTTCTATACAATGCATATAACAACCACAATAGAAATTCAAGATATATAATTGGGTAACATAAATTAGATAAAAGCAATCCATAAACAAATAAAATTGGTCAAATTATTGCACACCATACTAAAGTCAAAATATGTCATGAATTAGAACAATGATGCATATAAATAATAATGAAAAGTCACAGTTGTTCAAATTATTGCAAGCCATAACAAAGTTATTCAAATTATTATAGTTCATAAAAATATATTCATATTATTATAAGACCATATGATATCATAAAATAATGTCTAACAGACATGAATAACAAAAAATTTAATAATCTTGTACGACATGAATTAAAGAGGAAATCAACTTTGTCTCTTTTCCTACCACTATGTGAACATCTGGGTAGCCAATGCATCCCTCCAATTAGCCCATTCATTGCTCGGCTCCATCACCATTATCCTCTATTGATTAATATCAATGTCCTGTGCATCATCAACCTCATTATCCTCAAGTGCATCTTTAAGTGGTCAATTGACATTTCTTTCCTTATAAAGTTGTGAAGAAGGTAGCAAGTAGAAATTATTCTGCAATGAGTATTAATAGGATAGAATGATGATCCCCTAAGAATTGTCCACCTCATTTTTAAGAGCCCAAACGCTCTTTCTATGACATTTCCAGCTCATGAGTGCTTCATGTTAAAGAACTCTATAGGTGTTGAGGGTTGGGCTTCACTTCTCCTTTCATTAAGGCGGTACCTCTAACCTCTATAAGGGACTAAAAATCCTTCAAAGTTTGTAAATGTAGCATCACACAAATAATAATAACCTGATATCAATAAATATTACAACTCATTAAAGCAATGGTTTTAAATATTTGTTCATTTGCTTCACATGTTTTTCCCCCTTGAATAGTTACCTTGGGGTACTTTTAAGCCATTTCTCCTACTAATGGCATCACAAAGAACTCTATTATTATGTGCAGAACCTTCCAACCCAGCAAAATGTATATGAACTGCATATCCTGGCAGCAAACATCCAAAACATTTGTTGCAATTTCATTTTTCCACATCTAGTACTTAGGTTTATCATGTTCTACAACTCAAACTTTGATGTGTGTGCCATCTAAAGCACCTAGACAATTTTAAAATTATAAAAAATGGTGATCGTTAACATGTGCATTGCAAAAGTTTAAAAATTAAACTATATCAATGAATATAAGACTAATCTTAAAAAACCTCAATCGATCATCAGTTGAAATTTCAAGCACAAGTTCTGGTTTTTTAAGTAGAACCTCATGTTAGCGCAATACTGCATGAAGAACAACATTGAAATGTCTACTAACTGTGGAGCTAGATTGATGAAATGATAATCGCACAGTCCTATTCTTTGAATGGGTCCTATTGTGTTCAGAAACATAACTACCATTTCTTCCACTGTTACATCCCTACTGGTTGTCAATTAATTTTCCAATTGTCTTCAATAAGTACACAACTTCATGAAACATCTCCTATCCATCCATAGATGATCTATACAAACCTGATCGCTCTTCATCATCATGTGCCTAAGGTTTGCAAGTCAAGTGAAATATCTTTGATTAAGAGTCTCTCTAATTTCATCACCTTCTTCTAATATCCGCCTAAGCACTAATATCCTCCTCCTATTAACTATGATTAGTGCAACCATATAATATGCCATTAACAACTTCATCATCATATGATAGTATAATTCTAAAGTTGTTGCAGCAACTCTCCTCTTTCTATTTCTATCTACGTTATCATTAGCCATCTCTGCACAAACACATTAATTATATTTAATACATATGCAATATGAAGCCAAATGAACGATACAATTTGATTAAACTGCTTCACATATGCAAAATCTAAATTAAGAAAGAAAATATTTAGATTTTTAATAGATATCTCTTGTTGAGTTCATCATTTTGGAAGTGAAATCGCCGTTTAGACCAGCTTTGTCTTACATCTTGAATTTTTCTCCATCATTGTTTGTTTTACTTGGTTCTTACTTATCATGATGCCCATTGAGACTATAATGATATTTTATTCATGTATAACAAAGGTAGATGATCAAGGACTGCTAGACAAGTTACTTTCTATCCATCATAGTTTTCATTTATCTAACTTAACTTTTATTGAATAGATGGACTTGATTTTTATTAAATAAATGGACATGTTGGAAGTTCAAAAATGTTTGGTATTTGTGCAGACTAAACCTAGTTGCAATTTAGTTAACAGTCATCACTAAAGTCAGCAAGTATTTTTATAAATTCAAATAGTTTTTGTGAGTGGATATACTGAATTTTAAGGTACATCAATGTTGAAAATTGTTTATCTCATCATGGGCTGGCTGAACCTAATTCTCTAATTACTAGATTGAGAAGGCACAATATGAAAGCAAAAAAGAACTTGAAAAATGCAGTGCTCTCAAGGATAAGCTACTTATGGACACCAAAAACAATTTTAACCACATTACAAATAAAGAAGAAGAAACAACTAAGATTAGAACTGGAATTATTAGTGTTTCTGGGCATCCTTGATAGGAACAGCTAAGTTTACAGGGAAAATTATTTTTGTGGAATCTCCTTGCTCATCCATGATTAGATGACATGTGCAAGTGGTAATTAGATCACTACATCTATTTTCTTCCCCTTTAAGTCATGTAGAATGAGTGGATTTAAGTCATAAACAATGATTGAAATTATCTTCCATAGCAGTAAGATGTTGGTTCATGCACTATCATTTGTTCAATGGGTTTCTTAGAGAATTTCATATATGGTTTCACTATAGTTTTCATATATTGTGCAATAATGTGCTTGCACCATGCCATGTGAATGTGCTTATTTGGATGTCTCTTTAAAAATAGTTGCTTATAATCCATCCAACTAAATTTTCTAGAGTTGTATTACTGATTTTATTAGACTCATAGAGAATGAATAATATAAAGAATAGTGTTCTAAATTCAAGTCAATGAAACAATTTCAGAAATGAATCTCGTCTATTGTCATATGTGCTAAGGGAATTACCCAACTAATTCTTCCCCTATCTACTCATAAATTACGATGTTTGCTTAGACCACTCAAAAGATTAGTCAGTCTGCCCATCCTTTCCACTAGTCAGTCTGCTCATCTTTTCCACTATGTATAAGCAGCATTCCCCCTTTGTAATGTTGTTTCAGCACCACCAACAAAACATCGGCTGCTATTGTTCTACAGGTCCAAAACTCATTTATCTTCAGATTCTTAGCTAGTATAATAGTTAGACTCTATTTGCCTTATTTTTGGTGCCCCCATTTTTTCAATCACTTCTTTGGACTTGCATGTTCTCGAAGGGCCGAAAAGGATTTGCAACCTTGGATTGCCAGGGATGATGAACAAGTTCAGAGAACGTGGAGAATTTCAATCAGAGGATTGTAAAGTTGAGATTGTTGAATTTCTCAAAAATCATGATAGCCCAAAAGCAATAAAAATTCTAGCAAGTGCTTCGTATCTCCTCCGTCATGCTGCAGATGAAATGCTTGTTGATGGTGAAACATACCACAAGTAACTTAGCTAAAATTTCTATTTTTTTAAAAAAAGTGCTAACTATATATTGTTTAGTATTTTTATACAGTACCAAAGCCAAAACCATCAATCAATCTACAATAAAAAATTCTAAAATTAAAAAAGTTGTACCATAACTATTGAATTTGGAAAAAAAAAACTGATTTTGATGATGGAGGGATTCGAGATCCTTCTAGGAGACTCATGGGAATGACGATTTTAAGAAACTATTTGATTTGATTTATTTTTTCTTTTCAAAATGCATCAAGAATAAATGAAAAATAAAAGAAAGAATTGAGGAGCAATAATAAAAGGAAGAATTATGATCATGTAGGGATATTTGAGGAAGATAGAAAAAATATATTTTATCTAATCCGTGAAAAACTAATTTACATATCTTTCGGATGGTTAAGTGTTACCAATAATTTGACAGATAAATAATTACTAGGGAAAGAAAATTATTCTTTTGACTTTTTGACTGAAGTAAAAGAATATAGATAAGTTGATCGATAAAAAAATTGATCAATTTTTTTATAAAATTTTTTCACCCAAAAACAAAACCTATATAGCTAACATAAAGTAGTAATTTGTATTACCTGCCATCGATTCTCGTGGATATAGTGATGGTATATTTTACTGCCACTATATGTGTAGATATAATAGCGATAATGAAAACCACCGCAAAACATTGGTATTAGCAACAGTTTTTAAAAATGTCACTGTAACGCTCACGAATGTGATCATGGCATTACTAGTGTAACACTGCAATCATCATGGCATTACCAAACTAGCGAGCCAAAGGAGAAGGTTTTGCCGCCACCTCTGCTTGTCAAGCCCTATCACGGGAAGGAAGGAGGGATTAAAAACCCCTCCCCATTTCTCTTTTTCATGTCATCTTGCAACTGTGACCCCTGTTTATTTTAAACCATCATCGGAAGCAATTGAACCTTGCACCGGCACCTCCTTCTCTTGGTGAATCCAAGATCAGGTAATCATCATTCTCTAATCTTCCAAGATTGAGCCCCGAGTCACCAGAGCTTTGAGTTGAAAATTAACTTGATCCTCTGTTGTTTTACTTGAAAACAGAGAAGCTTGGGGTGATTTCCGACGATGATCTCTCCCTCACCGGCCACTTCTTCCGACAGGTACCCTTACCTGCTTGATCTATCCTGGGGTCGGGGGGTTCGGTTGTTGTCGGCGGTGATCGCTAGAAAATAAGGAGAGAAGATGACCATCCTATTTTGTAGGTAGAAAAAAAAATTGTTTCAAGCAGTCGACGAGCCACTAGACCCCCGCAGACTGAATGCTCCAACGGGGGGAGTCAGTGGCGAGGAGATCGCCAGAGCCCCGATGGCCTGCGCCAAGTTGCGCAGGCAGCCATGGCTGCGGTTGCCTTGGCACGGTCAGACAAGCATGCTGGCTTGTCCAGCCTTGGCGGTGACCCCGATCGATGCTAGGGTGGCATTCGATGAGGGCTGGCCGGTCGAAGGAGGGCTAGCTGCGCCGCCCATAAGCCGATAGCCAGCCAAGGTGGCTATGCTGCCGCAGAGAAGAAAGAGGGAGAGGGAGAGAGAAGATAAGAGAAGGAGGCCATCGGCAATAGCGGCCGGCTGGCCTGAGAAAGCCGCTAGCGGTGATCGGCCACTTCTTCCGACAGGTACCCTTACCTGCTTGATCTATCCTGGGGTCGGGGGGTTCGGTTGTTGTCGGCGGTGATCGCTAGAAAATAAGGAGAGAAGATGACCATCCTATTTTGTAGGTAGAAAAAAAAATTGTTTCAAGCAGTCGACGAGCCACTAGACCCCCGCGGACTGGATGCTCCAACGGGGGGAGTCAGTGGCCGACCGGAGGAGAATCGCCAGAGCCCCGGTGGCCTGCGCCAAGTTGCGCAGGCAGCCATGGCTGCGGTTGCCTTGGCATGGTCAGACAAGCATGCTGGCTTGTCCAGCCTTGGCGGTGACCCCGATCGATGCTAGGGTGGCATTCGATGAGGGCTGGCCGGCCGAAGGAGGGCTAGCTGCGCCGCCCATAAGCCGATAGCCAGCCAAGGTGGCTATGCTGCCGCAGAGAAGAAAGAGGGAGAGGGAGAGAGAAGATAAGAGAAGGAGGCCATCAGCAATAGCGTTCGGCTGGCCTGAGAAAGCCGCTAGCGGTGACCCTAGGCATTGGCCATGGGTTGAGGCAACAATGAGCATAGGGGACGGAAAGGAAAGAAGAAGAGAGAGAGGAAGGATTGGGGCCTTGGGTTAGCCCTTTGAGCCCAGTTGAGCCCAATTTTAGAGTCCAAATTGGGCATGACCTAACGTTCTAGGGTACAGAATTGGATCTGAGTTAATTCTAGTTTGTGGGGGAATTTTTGTTTTCCTATTTGGACTGATACAAGTTAAGATAATCAAGTTACAAGTTGGGTCCAGGACTAGACTTGGTAGGATGATAGAATTCATTTTGACACTATAATTTTTAGAAATTAAAAATTTAAATATTATGTTGTAGGTGACAGTAGCTTGATTTGTGGATTTACGATAGAAGGTAAGTAAGCCATTTATCATTAGTGGTTTTGGTAAATTATTAAATTATGCAATATCTAAATAAATGTCTATATATGTTTAGATATTGTTGATTATCTGCTATTATCATGCACATAAAATTCTATTGCTTTAATATATTCATTTGAAAACTTGATAATATTATTTTTAGATTTTAGATAAATTCTGCATAATTTATAAAATAAATAAATAAATAAATAAAAGTGATAAATAAATAAATAATGATAATAATAGTAATAATAATAGTACATGTAATAAAAATAAAAATAATTATAAATTAATATTGCTTATGCAAAATAAATAGTTATAATATATTCAACCATAAAATAGTAATAATATTCGATATTATTATTATTAGCATGGCCAATATGCTATGAATGTTCATTTATGTAAGTTAGTCTAAAGAATTTATGGACAACATTTGAATAAAAAATGAGAAGATTCTGAAAGATAAAATATGCCACCCATGGTCTATTATGATATGACTTGATGACTTGATGACATGATGATAGATACCGAGACTCACCTCTACAGGGGACATATATGAAGGATACAGCCCATCCATAGGGTTAAATGTTGTGCTTTGGTCTTATTATAAGGATATGTATGACCGTAGCTTGTGATTGTAGCGTATTCGTAATAAGATGACATGTAAATGCTAATGTCATAAACAAGTGCAACATGGCTAATAACACGAAATAAATGATTATGACTGTGATGACTTAAAAACTTGAAACTAAAATTTTTAAAAAATAAAATGGAATATGATTACAACATATTTAAAGAATATAAGTAACATCATATGATAAGATGACATGAAAATTCTGACATATGAAAGTAAATAATCATGACATGCTATATTCTTGAAGTTATATAATATTTCTTTGTAAGTGATGGCACACAAAATAAGCACAAATGTATAGGGTGACAAGACAGAGGAGAAGGTACATCTAAGCTAACTAAAAATATAGTGTGGCAAGCATGAAGCTACATTGTTCCTACATCAAAATAAATAAATAAATATATTAGCTTTGAAGTTTATTAAAGTAAAATAAAATATTCTTTATTTTTTGACAACAAGAGGCTAAAATATTTTTAATAAGAACACTAACATTCAAACATGTTCCTTAAAATTGGTTAAAAAAAAATTCTAAGATAAAGCAAAATTTATTTTGAGCATAATAACATTTTAAGTATCAAATATCTTAAAAACTAAATCTTTGCTAGGTGGCACATTACGGCTTGCACAAGAGGATTTTTATGGAACCAATGGAGAGGCTTCACAAGAACTATCATCCATAACTATACTCTGCATTATATGCATTAAATAATCATTAATATAAATTAATAAAATAAAGTATATTTGCATTATAATATAATAGAATATAAAATATAATATTACCTGTAAACCAACATTATAAGGTTGTTGCATATTTTGCTCAAACATAGCAAACTTTGACGTCAACGTATTTACCTCATCCTTTAACAATCTAATTATCTCCTTATCTCTTCTCTGATCTTTCAATGTTTCATATATGTGAAAAGTTGGCATACTATGGATTGAAGGAGTTGGACCAAATACTATACCATGAATGTGGCCATGCCTATCTTGACCAAGGATTTGAGTATATATTATGAGGTGCCCAAGCAACGCTTCCCTTTGAATTTAAGGTTAAACTACTTGATTGCTGAGACAATTAACTCTTCTATTTTTCTCTAAATTTAAATAATTAAAAATAAAAAAAAAATGTAGAATATTTTTGTTGTCAAGGGTGTATAAATATTAACATACAAAATTAGAAAAAAAAAATTATATACAATATTCTCTTCAACATGTTCATTAAGAGTCTGCCCATCCTTTCTTTTGTGTGGGACCGTATATAATTGTACTCTATCTAATGCCGAACCACTTTCTTTTTTCCAACATGATAGTTATTGCATATTTAAAATTAATATATAAAGATATGGTGCATAATATAGAGCATTAAATAAATCAAAAGTAGAAATACTTTATTATAGGCATGCCGAGCATATCCTTTCATTCTAACAGTACAAGGATCTTTTGCTTACTTTGATTTTCCTTATTCTTCTTACAAAATTCCTTCTATTATATAGTATTAAAAATTTTTAAAAAACTCAACATAAAGTAAATAAATGAATTTGATGTGAATTGTAATCCTAACAATTATTAAATTTATATAACTATGTAGTTAAATAGCAATTGGACTTGTATAAGCCAGTTGGCATTTCTATCCTCTATTAGGGTATGGCAAATCTTTCTATTTTTAAAATTAGAAAAAAAATTATTTTTAAGTATCACTTTCTATGCTTTACTATATTTTTTTTTCTATAAAAAAAAATTATTATATAATTATGATACCTCAAAATTAGTCTCACATTGGATGGAAAAGAAAGTATTATGTGCTTAGAACTCAAGTTTATCTACTATCAGTTAACTTTCACTCAAGTTTTTGGGTCACATAGTTTTGACCCACTAACAGAATTAATTAAATCAGCAGGTGGGCTTGGGGTGTTACAATAATAATATGTGGCATTAAAAAAAAATCTATAACCTTAATTCTAATTGGTTTTTACCGTAATGTTTTTGAGTAGCACCGTAAATGAAAAGAAATGAAAAGATACAAGATGGCACAAGAAGGTGAAAGCTTTGAATTGAGTTTCTTGAAAAAACCTTATAAACCCCAGCTAATTGCATACAGAGCATCATGTGCTAATCTTTTCTGGCTCCGGTCCAATGAGATCACCGGAATCGCTGACGACAATGGGCGGCTCTAAAATCGTGTCAATCGGCAACTTTGCGAGCCTGAGGAGGCTCCTGGATGCAAGAATCCCTTGAGGATTTATATCATGCAGCGCCCTTAAGTGAAGATGTTGCACTGCCGTGAACACCGCCGCCTTCAGCTCCTCGGAGTGCGAAGCACCGAGAAGGCAATGCCCCAGAATCCTCAACATAGGCTGAAAGAGCTCCCATGGCAGAGGAATCCTTCCCCCCTTCTTCCCACGCTTTTCTTCACCACCTTTTACGTCAACCGATTCTGCCTGTTGGTCAGCATCAGAGGCATCAGACTCGTTTCTGTTTTTCTCCTCCAATGACCTCTTTTGGCCAGCCCAATCCACACAAAACTCGCAAAACTCTAGCTTAGAAAAGATGGGCATGTGGTGTATCTTGCTGTAGTATAGCTCCAATGCCACACCAACGATTCGAGCTCGTTTGGTAGAACGCACCGTGCCATGAGGCTCCAAAGCAGGGGAGAGCACTGCTATGTTAAGATCCACAGCTTTGTTCTTAGTGGGGACCTTGGTCTCATGGTAGATACTGGGATTGGTGAGGTTGGGGATGATCACAGTCTGAGGGTCGCCGCCTCGGACCACGGTCTCGTGTGCGTAGAGCGCTAGCAGGACAGCCTCGAAGCCGGCGAGGGGCTGCCGGGAGATGGCACGAGAGAGGTAGACACCGGCGATGGTGGGGAGGAAGTTGAGGACGGCGAGCTGGAGGGCCGGGTCAGTGGACTGGAAGGTCTCATAGAGCCAGCGACAGAGATTGTCGTCGCCTGCACCGGAGTCGGGGTGTCGAAGGCGGCTGGAGATGTCGCGGGAGATGTCTGGATCGCGGAGGAGAGATGCGGCGGGGTTTTCGGAGAAGGTGAGGTGGTCGGGGAGAGGGCCGAGGATGAGGGAGAGGGAGTGGATGGCGCCCTGTGCGCGGTGGATAGAGTGCCAGAAGGTGGCAGATTCGGAGGGGACGGCGTCGGAGGACATGGTGAGGGGAGGGTGGGGTGGGGTGAAGGGAGCGAAAGATGGGAGGATTTGTGGGGATAGCCTCGTTTTGCAGAGCCTGGAGAGAGAGAGAGAGGAGAGAGGACAGGTGGGAGGAAGAACGGGAAGGCGGCCGCTTTGAGCGCGGGTACGAGTTTTGGATTTGACCGGGTAGCAACCGGCTGTTTTGAAACGTGGATAGGGTTCAATTTTATCAAGCTGCCGTTGGTGTTGTTTGCTGGACTGGGCCACGGCCTAACAGTAACTTAAAATGCGCTCCATCCAGGGCCAAATCAGGCCTGCATAAGGGTCTTCAAGTGATAAGAATGTCTTGCTTAAAAGCGCATCTTCAGCTCAGCTCTGAAGAACCGAAACGGTTTTGTACGAAAAATAACAAATAGTGAAGTTTAATATGTTGATGAGTAGCATGCAACAACACATGACACAAAGTGGCTCTACACTCTTTCGTTTGGAGAATGTCCTCAATTAGCTTGAGGGGTTTCCGAATGCATATGTTAGAGGCTAGAAGATCGAATTGATATAGAGTGGACGTAACTTTTGTGACGGCTTTTTCTTTTTTTTTTTTTTTTTTTTGGCCTTTCTACGATAGGATAACTTAGAGGATATCAGTATCAAGGTGCCATTAGGTACAACAAAGATGGATATGATGATTCCTTATTCAGGCAAAAATACTTGTAGTTAGCAAAACAAACCTCTATGTCATCCGAATAAGATTTTCAACATGATTGCGTCTTCATGGAAGAACTGTACCACTTTTACTTTCGGCAAACTGTCATCTGTAATGGAAGTGCTCGTTTAGTTTTGCTTGCATTCCGTTCCTCTCAAGGAAAACATTTTATACCCCCCTCTAAAGAGAGAGCGAAAAAAAAAAAGGTGATTGTTTCAGTCTGGCTTCAGTAAATCTTGAATTTAGCTAGTCTAGTAGTCTAGTAGCACAATTCATCCAAGTTAAGCTAAAGCTTTTCTTATTCAAATAAAACACAAACACACCACAGCATATCTTTGTCAGCTCTCATGACAATATAGCATCGGGTGCAGAAGAAGCAAGGACGAAGTCCTTGTTCCTGCTGGAAAAGAACAACTGAAAAAGAGAAGTCAGCTCTTGGTTCAATTCTGATGCTAACTTCTGTTTGGATGTGTGTGTAATGTTTATTCTGCTAGTGTTAGGTATTGGAAAGCCATTTCATTTCGTTTGTTGAACGCTTATTCCCTTGCCATTATTTTCTGGAGACTAATAGTGATGAGAAGCAACGAATTATTCATTAAGATTTCAAAATGATGAGATGGCCTGATGGTTTTTTTTTTTTTTTAAACGGAAAAGGATCACACTTCCTCGAGAGTGGAGAATTTTTCACCAATGATTCACAAATACCTTGAAGGTCAAACAAATAAAATAAAATGTTTTCTTTCAATTATATATGCACATGAGAGAGAATATAGCCCATCTTAGTGGCCGCTCGCGTAATGACCAAACAACTATAAACTTTGCTAGTTTATAGGTCATATGTTTTAGAGGATTTCTGTCACGCTCTAAATCCTAGAATGGATTAAGGATGAAATAATTCATCATATGCTAAGCATGCAAAGCGCCTAACAGCAGAAGTACTCATTTATTTAAGAAAATTCTAAGCTAACATTTTGTAATGAATGAAATAAAAGGTCTAATCAAACATGATTCTTATTACAATTTGGATGGCATAAAATAAAATAAGTCTTTAAACTACCAACAAATCTAAATAATTTATGAGACAACTAGGTTGGGCTAATTGATACTATCTCAGGATTCCTCTTCATTTCTTTGTATCTGAAAGAAAAATATAAGATAATTTTATCAGTTCATAACCAATAAATAGCACTAATTATAAATTTAAAATTCAATAAATTAATATTTATAAAACTTTCATGAGCATAGCATGTTATAATTATTATCTTACTTTTTTAAAAAATTCTTATAATTTCTTAAGTATTTTTAGACTAATTTTTTATATTATTTTATATAATATAACGTTCTTATTTTAAATTTTCATGTCATCATGGTTTTCATGTCATCTTTAATCATGGTTTCGTGTCATTTTAATCATAGTTTTTATGTCATCATTCTCAAATTGTTATGTCATTATTTTAAATTTACATATCATTTTGTTACAAATACTCTATGGTTGTGAACTACGGTCACATATATCCTGTGACGAAGCTATAATACCACATTTAATCATGTAAATGAAGGTATATTTTCAATATATATCCCTTATGAAGGTGAATCCCGGTATGAGTTATTAAGTCATCAAGTCATATCATATTAGATCAAGGGTGTCATGTTTTATCATTAATAATTCAGCATTCATTTATATTCAATTATTCTATTATTTAATTACACATGAAATTCCTTATATAATAATACATATATTATTATTATTAATTTTATTTTCATAATAATACAAATTTTTAACTTCTATATTCTACTTATTTGAATCAATAATTTTTTTCATAATAATTAATTATACAGAAATTAAGCAATAGATAATAGGCATTAAAATTAAATACTTCACTACACATAACAAAGGAATAAAATCTAATTAAAATTAAATACTTATTTTTGTCGATACATAAATTTACTGATTTTTTAATTTTTCTATCGCGATTAACTGATGTACTTAAACAAAAAATATCATTATTTCAGTTATCAATTTCTTTATCATAAAGATGAATGTGAAGCAGCTAGTAACAAAGCATATTTAAATTTTTATAATTTAATTGAATTAAAAAAAATTACCTTGGGAAACTATCAGCCCGAGAGAGGGAAGGGGATAGGCCGCGAGACGGGCCACAGATGGGCCGCAAGAGAGAGGGAGCAAGGGGGACTGCTTGGGTGCGGGAGAGAGGGAGAGGGGGGACCAGGTGGGCTTGCACGAGAAAGAGGGAGCAGGGGGACCGGGTGCTCGCAAGAGAGAGGGAGCACGGGGGGCTCCGATGCGCACGAGAGAGAGGGAACAGGGGTGACTAGTGGGCTCGGGTGCGGACCGGGGGGGACCGGTGGTGGCTCGGGCTCGGGGGGGGGGGACGGGGGGTTGGGGGGGGGGGTGGGGTCTCGGGGAGTGGCTCGGGCTCGGGCTCGGGGCGGGGGTGGGGGGACCGGGGCTCGGGGGTGAGGGCGACGGGGAGGGGGGGGGGGGGAGGGCGACGGGGAGGGGGGGCTCTTGGCATTTTTTAAAACGCCCTATGAAATGCCACTCCGTGTGGCATTTTTGCTTGAAAACGCTGATGCCACATACTATAGCGTTTCTGAAAATGCCACATCGTATGGCGTTTTAGAAATGCCTCATCGTGTGCCGTTTTTAAAAACGCCACGCGTTTTCAGATACGCCATCCAGCCCTCCACATTCGCACCGACGGAGTTAATTTTTAGTTTAAAAAATATGATTTGAAATGATATTTTCTACTTTAATACCATTCTTACAAAATATTTTGTTTCCACCCTGATTTTGTTAAAAAAAATTTTTTTTATCCCTTTTAGAAAAACAGCTCGGCTTGCCAAGGCTTACCGAATTTCTTCAACGGCCTATGTGCTACGATTAGGACTTGCGGCTTTACCGACACTGCCGCTTCTCCTTTCTCCCCTCTCCCCAGCCCCGAAATGAGGCTATTTACCTTCTCTACGACCAGAGACTAAAGTTAGAAGATCCACCAGGGATGGTCCTTTCTTTGACCTACCTTGACTTTAGTGGGTCTACGAATCCGCGGAGGGACAAGTCTGCTAGTGACCAAGCATCGAGTCAAGATAGGGACAACCCCCCATTCCAACCAACCTATAAAACAAGTTTTCACTACGTTTTATCTGTAAGGCGGGAAGAGCTCTATTGGAGCATTTGGGCGGGAAGCCCTATAGTAATGGGATCCGTTACTTGACTTGTGAAGCCCTGTGCTCGAAGCAAAATCGGTTTACTTGCACAAAGAAAGTGACCAAAGATATATTCAAAACTTAGAAAAAGGAAGCCCAATTTCCTGAACATTGCCTCGCTAGAATCAAACCCAACTAATACGGAAGCCCATCTCCCGAAACAAGAAAATCAAAGCAAAAGTGCCTCCCGGCTGTCGCCCCTCTCTCCTTTATGTTACCCATCCCGGGAGCACCTGACCTCATCTCTCTCGGTGAAATTCGATCGCAGACTTTCGCTCCTCTCATATTCGTTCGAGTGGCTTCGCTCCTTATCGAAGGCTTTTCTTAGATATCTCCTTCCAGTTCAGCCGTACAACCATACTTAACCCAACCTATTCCCTAAGCAAAGGAAGAAGTCAAGTTCCACCCTTCTGTAACCCTAGCTTTGATTTCAGACAGGGCTATAGGTCGATGAGGAAGAAGATAATTCTATAACCAGCTCTACTATCTTCTGATCGTGACTAAAAAAAAGAAAAGAAAGATCCCTACCGTTCGTTTCCGGAGGTAGCCCGGGCGGCTGAGAAAGAACAGGAAGACCAATCCCTGAACGTAGTTTAACCTTCGGTCTTTCTGAAGCCGAGAAGGAACTACTTCTTTCAATCCCTGCTGCCCGGCACTGCTCCTCAAAACCACGCTAGCTGTTCAGCTTCTAGAACTAAGCTAAATAGAAGGGAAAACTCGGGACGGGATACTGACTAGCTTGTCATGCTCAACAAACTCAAAAACAATCATAAAGCCAATTGATTTAGGGCAAAAAGCCACCTTGGCTGACGTGGGTGGTGAATACCATTGGATGAATACCATTGATGGCAACTATTTCGTTGAGTTTGGTGGCTAGACAGAGGGTGTTTACGGCATGATAGAGCTGTAGCGAGCAAGCACCGGTGCGGCAAACTGACTGTGATTGAATAGCTATCCTTTCTAACTACAGGGCAAGGAACTTTTTCCACCAAGCCATATGTGGGAAGACTGAACTGGATTGAGATTGCGGGAACGCTGCATGAGACAGTGTGATTGCGCGATCACTGAAGGTCCTCTACGAGCTGCGAGGCAGATTTAACGCTACGCTCTTCCCTTAGCCCCTCACTCTAGGCGGGGCTCACAACCAAAGGATGCACGGAGTGAAGTTGCCTGTCTAGCCACTCCTTTCTTTAGTATCCGAGTGGGCTTTCCCTTCTCTATGGTAGCATGGTCTACGATTCCGCTCGCCTGCTAAAGCTAGATAGGCTTTTCAAAGTGGTGAAGTGGCTGTATGGGCTTTACCTGATGTATTAAAGGTATTCGAAGTGCCCTCCAGATTACTAGCCGCCGGTAGATCTCCTATAAAATGGAACAAGCTTTCTTGGCTCGCCTCCTAAGGAGAGATGCATTGACGATGTTATGTCTTGTTCGGTCACGATAGATGAAGTTTTCATTCCAGTCAGGAGAAGAAATCACCACTCTTTACGTGTTTACAACTTATCGATTCTACTGGATAGAGAAGCAACCTTTCGATTCATTTCTTCTTCTCGTCCATCCGGTTTGTTTGCCAGAAAAGATCAGATTGATTTACCGGATAGCTTCCCTTTCTCTCCCAGAAGGGAGTGGGTGATGAATGGAGATGAACTCCCAGACTATGAAAGAACTGTAAAAAAAGCCTGGAAGTGAAAACAGCAATTCTTATTATGTCTTCTTTTTCAAAACCTGATGTGAGGGGGCCCACCTCCCACTCCCCCTCCCCTGGAAAATCAACTCACGACCATTGATTGACCAGGGTCTCCCCCTTATGATGATGAGCCATCTCGAGCTGATTAACAGTCAACTCTCCCTTGCTGAATGGCATGTTACCTTTCTTGAAAGTGGCAGGAGTGTCCTCCATCACTAACAACGATTCATCATTGCAAAGGGTAACGAGACATTCCCGACCAGAACTTCACAATGAAACGGTAAAGTAAATGTTATGCTCGGCCATAAAGAGAAAGGTGGTGAAACCCAATAACCGGAGCAAGGTACCAATTTAGATAAGAGGGTGAGATGGCAACATCAATCTCACTTGCTAAATTCAAGTACTATTATGCATACACAAAGACGGCACGTGATATGACTTTACCAGAAAGGGACCGTATTAACTCTATTAATGCGACTCCACCCGTTGCTTAATCTGAATGTATACATAGTAGTACTCGTCATAGTGAGCGAGACGGTAGTCTCCTTAAGAAAGAGACACGTCCCTCATCCTTTAAAGTGCCCTGTAGACCCCTGGTTGGAAGTACCTTAAAGAGACGGCTTCGCTTGATGAGAGTAACTTGGACTCCCAAGGCGTGATGCCGCAATGGCGGTACCTTCTAGTTAGGTCACAACAGTGTCATGATTTTACAAATTTCCACTGCCTGTAACCTAGAGGCCTAGGTTATCTATACAATGTAGTGTATTACCACATCTACCTGTATAGGTGCCCAGCTAGCTCCAAAACCTTCACATGATAGAATCAACTATCGATGCTTAGGTCCGTATGGAGGGTTACCCTTGAATACTCTGGTAGTAGGAACTGAACTACCAGATGGTGCCCCCCCTTACCTGTAGCCTTAACGATGATGGAATTTCCGGGTTAACACTTTATTCACTCCTACAAACCATATTAGTACAAAATACTAACATTCCTGTTGAAAGATTCTCTATAATTTATACTAACCCCCAGCCAAATTTATTAATATTTTGTGGGCGTCTTGAAAATAGAGACTGTCCGCTCCGTTGGAGATCAAATCTTGCCACATCTGATGCTGAAATGCAAGATTCTCTGAGTCATCGTGGACTTGGAGCATGACCCTCGGGATTGTACAGCCTGGCGGCAGGTGTATCCCGTTTTGCTGGCAAAGACCCTCGACTTGGTTGGAGATTTGCTCCTTCACTGTGTCGAGTGCAACATCTGTTACTCTTTCCTCGTAATTCTCGGGATTGAGCTCGCCCAGCCGTGAGGCGCGTATCGCAATTACTTTTGATTTTATTAAGTCAAAAAATTTTGAAAATAAAGGACAGACATATATGGTAAAGGAAAGGCTTCCCTCCTGCTACAACCTTTGCCTCTATCCCTGCTTCTTGGTCTCGATCTCGAACTCAAAAGCATTCCTGTCAAAAGGGAACCAACTCCGCCTTGCGTTGGTTTGGTTCGGTTTTTTTCAAATGAAAGATGCGTAAGCTCGTTTTCTAAGTCAAAAAAGGAATGTTTGAGAAAGGCATCTGTTCTTGAATGAAACACGATTTCAAGACATGAGATTTTGCTCAATTGCTTCTATAACCCGCGCAAGATCATCAAAGTCTGCTGATTTTGGCAGTGACGTCCGTGCCTCCTCATCGGATTGATAAGCCTCGTAACTATCCGTTGCTGGATTACCCATTGAAACCGGGGGCATCAATGGTTGCGAATTAGGCTGGGTGCCGAAAGAGCAGTGACATGATCACGTACCGGGGGAGCCTCCGTAGCCGTTGGCCTTGAAGGGTCCGGTGTGAATGCCAGGGGTGACTGCGATGCAAGGGCTTGGCCCTTTGAAGGTTTTTCCATTACTGAGTTCTATCTTTATACTGCCTGCCTCTGTTCAGCTCATTCTTTCTTCCCTTGCGAGGTCGCAAGTGATTGATGGAGGATCGTTCTCTGCGCGTCCCACTGGTTGCAGAGTGGGTAGAATGGTAAGGTCAGAAAAAAGGTATAGAAAGTGGGAGCAAAGTGCGAAGCGTTCATGAGCAATGCTGCACAATATGTATGTGTGTGAAAGGGTGGATCTAGCTCAGTCAGGTGTTCATCTCGTGTGCGCAGAAGGTTGTTAATATGGGTAAGTTATTTGCTTCATTAGTTCGTCCCTCGGAGTGGGAGCTTTGGAATCTGCTATTGGATTCTTTTTTTTGTTATGGAAATCTTCTTCGCCGTTTTGTTCATTCCTACAAGCAAGGAGGCTTCTCCTTTCGTTCTTCTTTCTTTCTTTTCGTTTTTTGCATTTTGGACTTGGCTGCCGGATGTCCTACACAGCTTCCCGTTCCATTGCGGAAATATCGATACGTATCCTCTTTCCTATGTCATTATATGATCTCCTGTTCAAAGAGCTGAATTATTTTGTTTCCTATTTTGATTTCTCATATCTACCCGAGTAAACTTCTTCAGAAGTGACAAGATTAAGAAGGAGATAGTTTCAGGCTCATTTGAATTCGATGCCCTTCGCTTAAAAGAGAGTGAGGATAAAGGAAGATATAAAATAAAATTTTCATATTAGTATTCCCTTCCTGCCCCTTCAAGAGCTAAGCTACCAGACTACAATCGTTTATAGCGTCTCGTATGGGACATACCTAGTCTTTCCCCAAATAGATTACTTCATTCTGACTTTTTTATAGCAGGCAATCAGTGCGAAAGGGCTCTCTCATCTGCTATTTGTACCAGAAGACGAAAGCAAGGAATCTGTCACTTCCGAGACGATAGGAGCGAGGCTGAGCGTTATAAGGTGGCTAAGGCAATCAGTTAATCTCTTTTTGAAATAGATCTCCCTTCGTCTGGCTTAGCTCATGGAATAGTAGCTCTTCAGCTGCTCTGGAGCAAAAGAAAAGCCTTGTTTTGCCTGCTACCCTCTTGCTTAGTAAAACCCTATTTCTGAGCCTTCCCCTCCTCCTTTTGAGTCATCTTGGATGAAAAGATAGAGACCGACTTCATCGACTTTCAATATTCATGTGGAATGCAACTTACTCGTTGAAGTAGAGGCGCTTTCCGCTGGGATGGACCATTTTTGTGAGAACGAGGGCTGATCCAATCCGGGGTCTCTCTTGAACCAGCCAACTCTCTAAGGAAGACGACTAGCGTTATAGTTTTTGAGTCAGAATTCGAAGTTGTTGATGTAGAGAGCCATCAAAGGACAGTGGCTGATTTATGAGCTGAGAAACCCGCGAAAGAGGATGGGATAGTGTCAGAACCCTTTCCTTCCTGATTTTGATCAGCTACCTAAGCAGTGATCCTTTCTTCCAAGCGGATTCTCCTTTTTAGAATGTAGGATGTCCACTGGAAAGAAGAAGCAATCTAATCTCCTTCCATAGTTTCACATTGTCAATCCTTTAATCTCAATCTTTCTCAGAAGAGGCAGCAGCGCTAGAAGCAGGTAGTCAACGAGAGTGTGATCTCGTTATCTACGTCAATGAATGAGACTATAGGCAGACTACTGTAACTACTTAATTGTCATTATAACATAACATCACTATAGACCTTCAACAAGTAGGAATCTAACCTACAATGTCACCCTTTTGAAAAGCTGAAATCACTGTACTGTCATCATTCGTAAAAAGGTAGCATCAAGATATCTTCTTTGACAATACGGGTAGACTACCTTCACTTTGAATTGAGCAAACAAAGTTTGGTAGTTGGACCGGTGACTAACTGTTAAAAAGGTGTTGCCCAGCTAAGTAACCCAAGAGGGAGAGTGAATTGGGTTCTTTTTAAAATTTTAACTAATATGTGCAGTATTTGCAAAGCTATAAGAGTGTGTGAGAGTGAAGTGTCAAACTTAACACAAATAATAATAACAGTGGAAGGCACACAAACAAACACAAGGATTTATAGTAGTTCGGTGCTAACCCTTGCACCTACATCCACTCCCCAAGAACCCTTTGGAAATTTTCACCATTAATCATTCTCCAACGATTACAACCTAGCTTACTCAGCTAGCTTCTTATTTCCAGGCATAAGGGAGTCTTTACAACCACCAATTAAAGGTTTGGCACACCCTACACAAGGTTCAACCAAGTTGAAACTCAACAGTTTACAAGCTGAAATAAGTTCAGAAAGAATAGCTTCTTAATGAGCAAATAAAGACAATACAGAGTACTTTACAGATTTGAAGCTTTTCTCCTTTAAATGAGCTTCACTTCTTTGAATGCTAGAGTTAAGAGCACTTGATGAAGCTTCTGAAGTGGTTGGTCGGAGCTTTGAATGGGCTTCAAAAGATTTTTGAATTTCAGCAATAGTGATTTTTAAAAACTGGAGCAAGCTAAAATTTCTTTGGATTTGACTTGATAAATCTCTCTTTTCTCACTTGTAATCCCTCAAAAATCCACTTAAACTCTTACTAATCCATCCCATTAACTTGTATTTATAGTTGGTTGAGGGATTGGACCGTTGGAGTGGCCGTTTTCGAATGTTGAAATATCAGAGCTAGCAGTTGCAGAAATTTCCAAGGCATTGGTCGGCTCTAGAGCCGACTAACTTGGGATTTTTTCAATCCCAGACAAGGTTAGTCATCTCTAGATCCGACTAACATGACCACAGTAGTCGGCTCTAGAGCCGACTAACATGGTTTAATCCACTGTTTAGTTACTTGTGCTACAGATTTGACTTGTTAGCTTGCATGTGGGTCGGCTAATGGCTTCATTCTTCCGTTCCAAGTTCTAGTAGTTGCCATGGGAGCTGACTAAAGTTTTCAAAACTTGAAAGAATTGTTCCACGGGTTAGAAAACTCATTGAATTAAAGAAAATAAGTACCATAGCTTTCACAACTTGAATTTTCTTCATTAGAGAATATTGCCAAATATCTAAGATTCACTTAATTTGACCTTGAATCATCCTTCTAAGATCTTAAGTCTCTCTCTCTTGAACCATATACTTATTTTAAAGTTTGGAATCCGTTTAGATACTATTGGTGACTCTTGTATACCTGCATGTCACATTGATTTACACTAAAATCATCAGTAACCTACTTAATTATTTTGTAATCATCAAAATCAATGAGGATCAACAAAAGGAATAGATAGAAAAAAGTGAGGAAGAAGCGAGTTTGAGAGTAGGCCGAACCTTAGTTGACCAATGATTGGGTGAGACCGCTTGCTTTCTTCTTTGAATTGCCCTCTCAAACTCAGTTGAGCACCACTTTTTGCCTTTCTTGAGACCCAAAACCTTTTCTGCCCTGGTTCACTTATTTGCCGGTCACAAAAGCTCCTCTTTGTGGGAGAACTAGTACTTCCCTTTGGAACAGGATTCCATGGCTCTATCATTTTTATGGGAGCGCTTCTATGTGGTATACTTTTGCTCTGACTTCCACTCTTTATCCCACTAACTGTGCTCGGCCTGTTAGAGCTGAAACTCGTTGGTGCTTTGCCGGGTCAGGAAAAGCGGATTCTCAGTTAGCTGCTTTTTTTTAGCATAGAAGGTAATGTGATGCAAGTCTAACACTCATATTGAAAGGGACTGAACTCCACAACTTATTTGGAGTAGGGGCATATGGTCCACGCATTAAAGCGCTTTTTTTTGGTCTAAAAAAGCGACTGTTTTCACACCGATTTTATAAGATTCGAAATGACTCTTTTTTCATCTTGTACGCTCCTAAACTTAAATACCTTAATTAGGTTTTGCTGCCTAGAGACAGTCTACCCTTATTCTTCCTCATCCAACAATAAAGCAAAGAGCAAGGAGTAGTCCCTCTGGGGCAACCAGCCAGCAAAGGTTAGGGTTAAGGATCTAGGGTTTTTATTGACCAATGATTAGAAAGCGGTCAAAGTCAGGTCAGACTGAGCAGATTGAGCAGTAGGAGGAGAATCGGTCTAATCTCAGGTAAACCACAATCGGAGCCATAAGGAAAGTACCAGTTGGACAGAAAGCATTCTTGATCTTTCACAGCAAGTAATGTCAGATGGTAGTTCAAAGAGCTTCAGAAGGCTGGCTAGCACAAGAGAAAGCAGAAGGATAGCATTAGAAGTGGGAGATTCCTTAAAAAAGTGGTATCAATAAAAAGAGGGAGCAGGCCCAGTATAAGGCTTTGTTTGCGAGGACCAGTTTGGAGTACTCAGTGGTGAGGAAAGCAGTAGCTTCCTTTCGACCTAAGAGGGAAGCATAAGTGGAAGATCACCTGGAAGAGAGAGGACAAAGGAAGCTTACTCCACCATCGGTGGAAGGGATCGGATCCTGATGAAACCACTTTTTCCTTGCGCCCCCTATCTTTGGAAGCAAGTGACTTTTCCTCCCGGCGAGACCAATCGCAAATGACTCATTTTTTGCTCTGTCTCTGTCTTTTTAAAAGAGCTCTGGTTTTCTCTCAGTGCGAGGGTCCGATTATGAACCTGCCGGCATATTGCCAGTCGAAAAACTTGAAAGTGAGACCCTTCACTCTACTCTTACTCAAAAGATTGCATGCATTGAAAAACTATTCGACAGACGGACCTAGCTGATTTGTCATAAGCAATCTTCCAGGTCTAAGAGCAGCCTAAAATCGGAAGATCACACTTAGCATGAAGGAAGGCACTTTTACTCTCTCTGAGCCCTCCATACAGTGGCACAGCACCAGCCTTGCTCAGCACAAAATAGCTCTCTATCTCACATTCTACCACTCGAGTTTGAGGTCTTACGGGTTCTCTTCAAAGAGCAATAGGTGTTACCTCTGTCTTCCGGGAGCGTGGTTATTTTATACCAAAAAATAGCTACGCAAAGTCATAGATAATGCGCTGGATGAAAATTTTTGATTCCATAACCAGAAGAACAACCGACGATCCCTTGCACTTTCACTTCCACTTCTTGAGCTGACCCAGCCTGAGGAAAGGATTTGGATCCTTGAGCCGACTCTCGTCTTGCAAGGTTTGTGTGTCGAGCAAGTTCTGAAAGAGGGTTCCTGGTTATCTTAGTGTGAAGTGAGAGCCCAAATATACTCTGATTGCTCACCAACTGAAGGGGAGGACTTTCTCTCCTTTACAGATGCTCTTATTGTCACGTGGGCACAATGGTTAAATGAGACCACCAAGGCTTAAAACCAACCCTAGGTAAGATATAAAGTAGAACAAGATGATCTATCTATGCGAGGTTCAAAATCCATAGTCAAAGGATAATCTTCTTATTCTGTAGGTTGTGACTGAACACCACATCGGTGAGGATTGCGCTATAACACCTGTCCTTACCTGGTAGTACTGCTTTAGCAAAGCTAACGGTCTGGGATCATCTTTCCTCTCATAGGCTGGAGCAAACCTTGCATTGTGTTTATTATGGCCATGACCAGCTAAAGATCACTGTCATCTCACGAATTGGATTTGAACCAATATCAAGCTACTTGCCTTTAGTAGATCGTGAGTGGGTATGTCATCCTCCTCATTATAGTCCTCCTAAAATCAATAGCATTTCATCGAAATTGTCCTGTCTTTTCACCTTTATAATCCTATGCATAGTCAGTACTATAGCCCCAATCATGGCTACTAATAAAATCAGACTACGAATCAAAAATCAGACGAAATAGTAGGTATAAAATAAATTGCACAATGTTTCCAAATTAGTCCAACTTCGTACCTTTCCGACATGAACCGTATATCTCAGAGAGGTCGTATTTCTGTGGGTTGGTAGTAATGGAATGGTTTCATTATCTAAAATAAAAAACATTTCCCACCAAAGAATCAGTCCAATAATACCACTCACTGGTAAATAGCGCAATACTCCTTTGTGAATCTCCGCTATTTGAATATTGAACATCATAACCACATCCGGCGAGCCGTGGGCATGCCGTCGGACCTAACTAAACGCGGGAGCCGATTTGGCTCCCGTGTCAGGAAGGATCGTTCGGCAGCTCTCTCCCTCTCTTTCCCCTACTTTTTTTCTCTCTCCTTGCCGGCTAAGAGAAACTTATCGGGCGGCAACGGACGGTGGGCGGAGGAGATGACCGGCACGGTCCCCTTTTCACGGCGAGGGGAGGGCGAGCCCTCCCCTGCGCCCGCGTGGGCACGCGCGCGCTGCCGCGCGCACCGCGCGACGCGCGGGCAGGTGCGCGCTGGCGTGCGCGCGGCACGACTCGCGGCGCGTCGTGCGCCATTGCACGCGGGCGCGCGCGCAGCACGACGCACGTCGCGTTGCCACGCGCCAGCCAATTTTTTTTTTATTTTTTTATTTTTTTATTTTTTTAAATTTGGGGATTACACAAAGTGCGAAGCACTCTTTCTCGCGAGAGGGAAACTACATGAAAGAGAATTTTCTTGCCCGCATTGAACGCCTCGCATGCACTACTCCTTACTTTCATGCTGGCCTTCCTACGAGTAAGAGACACCAATACTTAGGGGACCGCTTTAAGTAAAAGTTTTCAAACTGTGCTTTCTACCTCTCCAGCTTTTAGGCCTGCAATGACTTCCTCTTCAAGTCAAGACTTCCTCTTCAAGTCAAGTGCTTCACTTAACTCCCGAGAGCACGGTAGTTCGGTATTGAGGGGATTTAGGAACTGATAAGCCCATTGGCTACTCTTACCGTTATAGCTTCTTACAGGGGAGATTGCGAAATCGTTAAAGATGAAGACTTTTTAGGACTGATTGATAAGCTTCTAAGCCTGGATTGTTAGCTCCTGTCAGCCCAGCCCCTTAGCTTAGCCTCGTACTCGTTTTCTAGGGATCCTATAATTGATAGCCCCAGGAACCCATCGGTAGCACTATTCTTTCTTGCTTAATTCTTTACACTAATATAATAGGCTAGCTTCATTCTTGCTTTGCCATACAGCTAGAAGGAAAATAGAGTGACTAAAGTCACGACTGGAGAACACCCCGCCCTTGCTAGCTGTGCTTCTGTGGAAAGAGAAATCCCCCTTACTTTGTTAACTGACATAAGGAGAGCACTTTTAGTATGCCATTGGCTTTATTTACTAGTAGGGCTACTAAGGTAGCGTATCGGGGGGACCGATAAACACGTCTTTCTTTATGGCATAACCTTCAAAGACTTGTCTATATATGCCTTTCTCCTTCGGTCAGTGACTAGTACGTTATTTAAACAATTTAGTGGTCGCCAAGACATCCTGAAATCTGAAAAAGACCTCGTGATTGATAAAACCCCTATCAAGCTTGCATGTTAGTCTCCTAGGTCCTATCACCTTTTTTGTCCGGGTGAAACCCTTCCCATCTGGGTTCGACAAGACCAGCTCTCTTTCTATAGCAGCATGGAATTCCATGATATATTCATGTTGGTGCAGGAACTCCGCCTCTCTTTTCCTATTCCTACCATGCTGGTGGAATGATTGACTTGAGTTTTGTTTTGTAAGTTTACTCTTGTTCAGACGGAGGTCAGGAGAGGAAGGGCGTAGCAAGCAGCGAAATGATTCGAGAAGTTAAAAATAAGCATAGATTCAGAGATTTTTGAATAGATTAATCTTTTGAACTGTGCTGAATTCATGAGCAAGTAAGAGACAACCTAGTGAACTGAAACATCTTGTAGCCAGAGAAAAAAAAAGCAAAAGCAATTCTCGTAGTAGCAGCGAGCGAAATGGGAGCAACCTAAATCATGAAAATGGAGTTATGGGAAAGCAATACAAGCGTCGTGCTGCTAGGCGAAGCGATGAAGTGCTGCTCCTTAGATGGCGAAAGTCCAGTAGCCGAAAGCATAACTAGTTTACGCTCTGACCCAAATAGCATGGAGCACGTGGAATTCCATGTGAATCAGCAAGGACCACCTTGCAAGGCTAAATACTCTTGGGTGACCGATAGCAAAGTAGTACTAAGAAGAACCCCCATCGGGGAGTGAAGTAGAACTTGAAACCGTGAGCTCCCAAGCAATGGGAGGAGAATGTGATCTCTAACCACATGCCTGTTGAAGAATGAGCTGGCGACTCATAGGCAGTGGCTTGGTTAAGGGAACCCACCTGAGCCATAGCGAAAGCGAGTCTTCATAAGGCGATTGTCACTTCTTATGGATCCGAACCTAGGTGATCTATCCATAACCAGGATGAAGCTTGGGTGAAATTAAGTGAAGGTCCGAACCGACTGATGTTGAAGATTCAGCGGATGAGTTGTGATTAGGGGTGAAATGCCATTCGAACCTAGAGCTAACTGGTTCTCCTCGAAATGCGTTGAGGCGCAGCAGTTGACTAGACATCTAGAGGTAAAGCGAGCCACGAGAGTGGTACCAAATCGAGGCAAACTCTGAATACTAGATATGACCCCAAAATAATAGGGGTCAAGGTTGGCCAATGAGACGATGGGGGATAAGCTTCATCGTCGAGAGGGAAACAACCCGGATCATCAGCTAAGGCCCCTAAATGACCGCTCAATGATAAAGAAGGTAAGGGTATAGAGACAGCTAAGAGGTTTGCCTAGAAGCAGCCACTTTTGAAAGAGTGTATAATAGCTCACTGATCGAGTGTTCTTGCGCCGAAGATGAACGGAGCTAAGTGATTTGCCGAAGCAGTGGGAATAGCTTTGGGATGAAATTAGAGCGAAGAAAGATTTTCTTTTTCAAGCAAAGAGGAGTGGCGCATAAGGGCATGAGATAAGAGGAATGGTAGCTCAGGTAAGGTACAAGGCGCTCCGGTGCGCTTCCTGTCGAATATGCAATAAAGCAAAGCATTCCTGTAGCAGTAGCTCTTCTGTTATGAGTTCATCCCGTGGGCCTCTTTTCTGTAGCAATCAGCCCTCTTCAAGCGATCTTCTATAGGAGAGCCTATATGAAGCAAGGAAGCAGATTCAAGCAAGGAATCCAGCCTAAGGTAGATGTTATCCCAACCTCTTTCCCCACTCTCTAAAGCTTTCTCTTCCACCATGCCATGCCGCGGGTGCTGCTTCTGTCTCGATAAACCGAGTCAACTGCTGCTTCTCCAACTCACTGCCCAACACGGAAACCAAACTCACTGACCGCCCCTAATGACACCTCTGGCAGATCTAGTCCGGTCAGCCTTTTCCGCTACCCAAATACATGAGTGCAAGCACGGTTCTGTACCTGGTCAACAGAGGGATATACAACTATGGGACCGTAGCTTCAACCATGGATGCTTCTGAGATGCGTGAACTATAAAATACGAATCATAAGGTTTTATAACTGGTTCTTCGACGAGATAAACTGCAGGGTAAACCGAGACTACTGCTACCATAGATTGTGAATCAACAATGGAAATAAAGGGAAAGATTGAGTCATTGAAACCATAATCTTTGTTTATATATATATATATATATATATATATATATATATATATATATATATATAGGAGTATGAACAACTGCACTTTAGAAAAAAGCTATTTGTTGAAAGCTTAGGCAAGCTCACCAGTTCCAGCTTTCTATTCTTTTATACGAAAGTGCGGCAGCAGCGGCTGAGATAGCTTCGGCAGAGCCTGTTGGTGAAGCAGTGTAGTATATTCAATTCTATTGGCAAAAGCAAAGTTTCTGTTTTTGTAGTTAGATAAACGGGCTTGCTTTTGTTAGAATTTTAAACTTATATTAAATAACCCTTGAAAAATCAAAGGCTTTATGAAAAAAAAAGAAAGAGTCACTTTGAAAAAAAGATGGTTCATAATTTTGTAATTAACTCTTAGTTTTTACAATTGTCTTTTAGTTTTCTATACATATATTAAATTGTGGTATATGAAAGTACATCTAGGCACTTATAAATAGGAGAGTTGTTTGCTCATAATAGAGTGAGTGAGAAACCCAGAAAAATGTCTTCCCTCTAATATTTTCATAATAAAAGAGTGATATTTTCTCGAATGAAAGTTTTCTTCAATTCCATTTATGAAAGTTTCTTTCAATTCCATCAACTTGGTATCAAAGCTTTGTTCTATTGAGAGGACCGATCTTGAGGGAGATGGCCAATGATGGTGTGCAAATCTAAGTTCCCAAGCTTGCTAAGGAGAACTATGGGAACTAGTTTATCCAAATGAAGTCATTGTTTCGCTCACAAGATCTATGGGAGATCGTCAATGATGGCTACACCGAGCCTACACCAGAGCAAGAAAGGGGGTACAATCAAGCATAAAGAGATACTTTAAGGGTCTTAAGGAAGAAAGACAAGAAAGCTTTGTTCCAATTATATCAAGCTTTAGATGAGGTGACATTTGAGAGAATTGCTAAAGCAACTTTTGCAAATCAAGCTTGGGAGACTCTCTCTACTATCTTTAAAGGAAAAGAAAAGGTGAAGCGAAGCTGGCTTCAACAATTGCAGGGAGAATTTGAAGTCACCACCATGAAGGAGATAGAAAATATCTTCGACTACTTCTCTCAAATATTGGTTATTGTAAACCAATTGAAGAGAAATGAAGAGAAGCTAGAAGATGTTCGAGTGGTAGAGAAGATTCTTTGTTCTTTGACACCGAGGTTTGAGCATGCTATCGTCACCATTGAAGAAGCTAATGATGTTGATACACTCTCCATCAATGCGTTGATGGGTAAACTTTAAGTCTATGAACAAAAGATGCAAAAAAAAAAATGAAGCACCTAATATGGAGCAAATACTTCAATCCAAGGTGGAGGCAAAAAATCAAAAAGGGAAGGATCAAGGGCTTCAAGTTGCCACTAGCAACAAAAGAGGTGGCAGCAACAACTATCATGGTGGCAAAAACAACTACCATGGTCATGGTCAAAGCCATGGCCGTGGTCAAAGAAGCCATAATAGTGGAAAAGGCCAAAGTTTGAATTTCAACAATAAAAGAGGTGGCAAAAGAGGTGGACGTGGACGAGACAGAAGATCAAATGGAGGTCGTGACCAATCAAGATCCAATGTTCAATGCTATAATTGTCAAAAATATGGACATTATAGCTATAAGTGTTGGAACAATGAGCAAAGCAACTACATCAAATCTAATAACCAAGAAGGAGAGCCGACTCTTTTTTTGACATGCCAAAAAGAAGGACAGTTGAAGAACATGTGGTTTCTCAATTCAGGAGCCTCGAACCATATGTGTGGAAGAAAAGACCTATTTGTGGAATTGCAAGAAGGGGAGTATTGTGATGTGAAGTTTGGGGATCTCTCCAAAGCTTCTATCAAAGGAAGAGGTAAGATCATGATTTGGCAAAAGAATGGTAAACCTAATTTTATTTCCAATGTCTATTATGTGCCAAGCTTGAAGAGTAATATTCTTAGTATTGGCCAACTGTTAAAAAAGGGTTATGTAATTCATATGAAAGGATCATCACTAATTTTAAGAGATTGGAATGGAAAGCTGATTGCTCGTGTCCAGATGACGAAGAACAGGATGTTTCCTCTTATCTTAAAGATGGAAGCACAAAAATGCCTACAAGTGGATATCAAGGACCCTTCCTGGCTTTGGCATCTCAGGTTTGAGCATTTAAATTTTGAAAGTTTGAAATTACTATCTAATAAGGGTATGGTGAAAGGTCTTCTGCACATAAATTATCCAAATGAAGTTTGTGAGAAGTGCACACTAGCGAGCATACAAGAGCTCCCTTCAAAGGTGAAAAATCTTGGAAAGCAACAAGACCATTACAACTAGTGCATATTGACATATGTGAACCTCTTCCAGAATCTCATGGTGGTAACAAGTATTTCATAACATTTGTTGATGACTTTAGTATAAAGTTGTGGGTTTATTTTCTTAAAGAAAAGTCGGCCGCACTCTTTATATTTAAATATTTCAAATCTTTGGTTGAAACAGAAAGTGATTGTAAAGTGCAGATTTTGAGATTCGATAGAGGTGGAGAATACATGTCCAATGCTTTTAGAAGCTATTGTGATGAAGGAGTTCGACATCAATTCATCGGCCCATACTCTCCACAACAAAATGAAGTGGCTGAGAAAAAGAACTAGACCATTCTTGACATGACTAGAAGCATGTTGAAAGAGAAGAACCTTCCCGAGCAATTTTGGGCTGAAGGGGTGGCATGTGCAGCATATCTTATCAACCGAAGCCCAACAAAGGCCATCAAAAGTATGACACTGGAGGAAGCTTGGAGTGGCTACAAGCTAGGAGCAAGTCATATGAAGATTTTTGGGTGCATTGCCTATGCCCAAGTACCACAAGAGAAGAGGAAGAAGCTTGATAATCAAAGCCAAAAATACATCTTCATAGGGTATAGTGAGCAATCCAAAGCTTACAAATTGTATAATCCGGTGGCAAAAAAGGTCATCATCAGTCGAGATGTGGTTTTCAAGGAAGATGGAGCATGGGATTGGAGTGACAAAGATTCTCATACCAAATATGTAACACTTCATAATGAAGCTGAGGAGAACATAAATGTAGAAGCTACCCAACCAATCTTGTCACTAGCAAGATCATCTCCACCATCACAAGTTACACCAACTTCCTCAAGTAGTTCTATAAGCCCAGAAGAATCAACAAGTTGTAAAAGAAAGTTTAAAAGTCTTAGTGACCTTTATGATGAAACAGAAGTAGTTGAACAAGTTGATTTATATTGTTTATTTGCTGATATTAAATCTCTAACTTTTGATGAAGCAGTGCAGAAATCTGAATGGAGAAAAGCAATGAAGAAGGAGATTCTTGCCATAAAAAAAAATAATACTTGGGAGTTGACTTCACTTCCAAAAGGACAAAAGGCGATAGGCGTCAAATGGGTGTACAAAGTGAAGCGCACTGCTAATGGAGAGGTAAACAAATACAAAGCTCGTTTGGTTGCCAAAGGCTACAAGCAAAAGAAAGGGTTCGACAATGACGAAGTCTTTGCACCAGTAGCCCGTCTTGACTCTATGAAGCTCATTTTCTCACTTGCATCTCATCACAAGTGAAAAATATACTAAATGGACGTGAAGTCGGCGTTTCTCAATAACTACCTTAAAGAAGAAGTTTACATTGAGCAACCTAAGGGCTATATCCAAAAAGGCATGGAAGATAAGGGTACAAGTTACGAAAAGCTTTGTATGGATTAAAGCAAGCACCCAGAGCTTGGAATGCTCGAATTGATCGTTATCATCAAAAATGTGGTTTCAACAAATGCTCCTATGAACATGCTATCTATGTGAAAAAAAGGGAGATGACATTTTAATTATATGTCTATATGTGGATGACTTGTGACATGTAGTAGCAGGGAAATGATTTATGAGTTCAAAGCAACCATGAGCAAGGAGTTCAAAATGATGGGAGGAGACTTGATGTCTTATTTTCTTGGCATTGACGTAAAGTAAAGTGAAGATGGCATCTTCATTTCTCAAGGAAGATATGCAAGAGATATTCTACAAAAATTCAAAATGGACAGCTGCAAGAAAGTAAACACCCCGGTGGCTTATGGAGCCAAACTTAGTAAATAAGGAGAAGGAAAGGAGGTGAACCCAACCTCTTCAAAAGTCTTGTTGGAAGTCTTCGCTATCTCATTATAAGCTAGCTTAATATTGTTTATGGAGTTGGTTTGATTAGTAGATATATGGAACTTCCAAAGGAGTCACACTGGATGCAGCAAAAAAGATTCTTAGATACCTCAAAGGAACTCTTGATCATCATATGTTTTATACTCATTCCAATGATGCAAGTTTAATTAGATTTTTCGATAGTGATTGGGGTGGAGATCTCGATGGACGGAAGAGTACTTCTGGTTATGTTTTTTATTTTGGTGCTAATGCCTTATCTTGGAGCTCAAAGAAACAATCTATTGTTGCATTATCTACATGTGAAGTAGAGTATGCTGCAGCGGCATCATGTGCATGTGAGGCCATATGGTTGCGCAACTTGTTGAAAGAATTGGGTCATACACAAAAAGAGCCTGTGAAGATATATGTTGATAATAAGTTTGTCATCGAGCTAGCCAAGAATCCAGTTCAACATGGAAGAAGCAAACACATTGACACTAGATTCCACTTTCTTCGTGATCAAGTCAAGAAAAATATTGTGAAGGTTGTGTACTGTAGATCAAATGAGCAAGTTGCTGATATATTCACAAAACCACTCAATGATAAAGATTTTTAAAAACTAAGAAAGATGCTTGGAGTCATGGCACCAAGAAAAATAAGTTTAAGGGAGGAAGTGTTGGAATTTTAAACTTGTATTAAATGACCCTTGAAAAACTAAAGTGATGCGAAACATGAAGGCTTGCTATTGACTATCATAAAGAAACTAAATTTTAGATTAAAGATTTAAGATTTTTATGGATTGATTCCCAAAGACAGACCAAAAATATGCAAACAAAGATATCAAGTTGCAATTCTTCAGAACTAAACCCTTTAAAAAAAACTAAGAAATAGGATCACAGGAATTGAGAAACTCATAATTAGAATATATTCATTATCTTCAATAAATCAGATCTTAGAGGAGGGTAGTTTGAATTACCTAGCAGTGATGTAACAGCTTCTGAATCAGCAGGTTCACACCGTTCCTCGAAGGATGCACTCTAAAGGACAAGCTAGTTTTCCCTTGGGACCCTAGGTTGCAGGCTGATGGTTCTATGGCAAGAAAGAACTCCTCCTCAGATCTCGGTACCTAAGGATCTTGAGTTGTCAAGCTCGATATTGCTGAAGCTCTTCAATCTGGGCCTTCCAAAGGATGATCTAGACTCATTGCTGATTGTAGAAGATCACTTCAACCTTGGTTTGTCAGGAGAACTCTTGGACGCCAGGGACTTGATGCTTGTGGTGGACGGCAAAGGATGGGAACTAGGAGTTGGTAGCTAAGGGATGGAACTAGGGTTTGTGTTGCGGTGCTTTGGGTCTCTCACCCTCTCCCTCACAGAGTGACAATGCTCAAGGCATGGAATAGAAGAAGAGGTCTTCTTGTTTCATTCATCCAATTACTCTCCAAGTATAAGAGAAAGAGAGGGAGTATTTATAAACTTCCTCTACTCCTTGTTACAATAGGACTAGAATTCATCATACATAGAAAAGAATTTTCTTAGGATTGGTTAAAGCATGACAAATAGGAATAGAATATGATCTCCACATCTCCT
Source organism: Metroxylon sagu (assembly GCA_017589505.3). NCBI lineage: Eukaryota > Viridiplantae > Streptophyta > Magnoliopsida > Arecales > Arecaceae > Metroxylon > Metroxylon sagu. The sequence goes on from JACVBY030000617.1 coordinate 374,758, forward strand.
TCTTTACTTGGACTGGGCGGTCATGGCAAGAAAGCATGGGGTGGCAAAGCATTCCTCCTTTGGACTAGGCAGTCATGGTAAGAAAGCATAGGGCGGCAAAGCATTCTTTCTTTGGACTGGACGGTCATGGCAAGAAAGTATGGGGCGGCAAAGCATTCCTCCTTTGGACTAGGCAGTCATGGCAAGAAAGTATGGGGCGGCAAAGCATTCCTCCTTTGGACTGGATGGTCATGGCAAGGAATCAGGGGATGCTAACTTCCTTTCTTTCATAGTGTGGGGCGTCAACAAGAATCAAGGAGCTTCCATATATATGTAGGACAGCAACAAGGGCTTCCATATTTATCGTGGGGTGGCATAAGAATCAAGGAGGCACCATCTACCTTCCATATTTGCTTATGGTCCATGCATGAAACAAGGGAGGGGCATCATGTATGCTATGGAGGTGGCGCAAGCGTTGACTGGAGTCTCATGTAATAACTAAGGTGGTGCCATTGGATGTAGCCTTCACCTTCTTGACTCAAGACACTTGACTTGACTTAATTATAGGACTCAATTGACTCATAAGTGAACTACACTTTATTGGACTCAATTACAGGATTCAATTGACTCATAAATAATTTGAAGGATCAATCAGAGATCCAAATGGACCCCTGTAACCTTTGTCTAATCCTAGTGCCCGCACCAATTCTCCCCGGGTGGGAGGAACTCGATCCTGTCGAGTAAGGGTCAATCTGGCTTTGGTAACTCTTTAGTAGGTCCGGGTCTATGCGTTGCAGATCCTCTCGGGTAATCCAAGAATCCTCAAATTCTGGTTGACCTTGCCAATGAACCAGGTAGCGCTGGTAACCCTTGTTTCGGGTACTAATAGCTTGGTCATTCAGAATTCGCTCGATCCTTTCTCTTCTCTCAGGCCAATTGGTAGGTGGACACTTTGGGATGGGTTTGCTCTCAAGAATAGGGTCAGGTCCAAATGGCTCACTAGGTATCACTGCTGGTTCCCTATACTCAGTTAGGTCTGATATATTGAAAGTTGAGCTAATGCCTAATTTAGGAGGTAACTCTAGCACATAGGCATTGGGTCCGACTTTCTTAATTATTTTAAAAGGTCTAGCTCCTCGGGCATGCAACATTTTTATGGTTCCAGGAGGGAACTGCTCAGGCCTAAGCCTAATCATTACATAATCCCCTTCAGCAATTTTTTTTCTTTGTTTTCGGGAATCAGCCAATTGTTTATATGCATCATTACTTAGTTTAATCTTTTGACTGATTTCTTTATGCAAATCCCTAACATGCTGTGCAAATGATTCGACTGACTCTGAGACTCGTGCCTGTGTGGGCAAAGGGATTAGGTCTAAAGGTTTATTAGGCCTATAACCATGAACTATCTCGAATGGACTTTTACTAGTGGACCTATTGACTGAACTATTATAAGCGAACTCAGCTCTAGATAGAAAAAGGTCCCAATTTGCAGAGTTTTCTCCAACCAAACATCTCAACAAGTTTCTTAAGCTCCGATTAACTACCTCAGTCTGGCCATCAGTCTATGGGTGGTAGGAAGTAGAAAACTTAAGTTTGGTTCCTAATATGTGCCATAGGGTTTTTCAAAAGTAACTTGTAAATCGAATATCCCTATCTGAAACAATGGTTTTAGGAAGTCCATGTAATCTAACCACTCCATCTAGAAAAAGTTTGGCCACTCTGGTGCATCAAAAGTCTGGGAACATGGTATAAAATGGGCCATCTTAGAAAACCTATCGACCACAACATAGATTGAGTCATGTTTTCTCTGGGTCTTAGGCAATCCTAACACAAAGTCCATATTGAGGTCTTGCCAAGGGCAATCGGGTACAGGTAACGGGGTGTATAGGCCAGTGTTTTGCTTCTGTTGTTTGACAACAACACAAGTTCGACATCTAGACACAATCTAGGCAATATTTCGTTTGAGGCTTGGCCAATAGAACTGGTCTTCTATTGCTAAGATGGTCTTGTTTCTACCAAAATAACCAGCTAAACCTCTGGCATAAGTTTCCCAAACCAAAAAGTCTCTAAGGGAGGTCCTGCGAATACACAACCTATGTTCTTAAAAAGATAGTCATCCTGAAGGGTGTACTCACTATGTGAATGAAATGGTCCTTATTTCACAGCTCGATAAATTTCACTAAAGTCGGAAAAGGTTTCATAATCATCTCAAGTTTGTCAAATCCAATGACTTCAGTCTTAACAGTATTCAAGAGCACTGATCGACGACTAAGGGCATCAGCTACCTTATTCTCAATTCCAGCCCTATGTTTTAGCACAAAGGTATAGGCTTGAATATACTCTACCCACTTAGCGTGTCTATGGTTTAGCTTCTTCTATGAGTTCATAAACCTAAGTGCTTCATGATCAGAATACAGAACAAACTCCTGCGGTAGTAGGTAGTGTCTCCAATATCTCAAGGCTTGAATTATCACATAAAACTCTTTATCGTAGGTTGAATATCTAAGCTTAGCCTCATTCAAGTTTTCACTAAAGAAGGCTACTGGGTGACTCTCTTGGCTTAATACTCCTCCTATTCCAACACCAAAAGCATCACAAGCAACCTCAAAAACTTTGAAAAAATTGAGTAGCCTCAAAATGGGTGCTTGTATCATCTTTTCCTTAATCTCTAGGAAGGCTTTGTTTGCAGCTTTGGTCCACTCAAAGTTTTCCTTCGTAAGGCAGTCAGTGATTGGTGCCACTATAAAACTAAATTCCTAGATAAATCTTATATAGAAAGTAGCTAGGCCATGGAAACTACGTACTTCATGAACACTAGTAGGTGCAGACCACTCTACTATTGATCTAATCTTTTCTGGGTTAGCAGATACTCTTTCAGGGGTTACCACAAATCCTAGGAAGATAACTCTATCTGTCAAGAATTCACACTTCTTAAGGTTGGCATAGAGACTATCTTTCCTTAAGGCTTGGCACACTTGGCGGACATGACTTAGGTGGTCTTCCTTAGTTTTGCTATAGATAAGGATATCATCAAAGTAAACCACCACAAACTTACCAATGAACATTCTAAGGACTTGGGTCATGATCCTCATGAAGGTACTAGATGTGTTGGATAATCCAAAAGGCATCACTACCCACTCGTACAGACCGTCCTTATTTTTAAAGGCTGTTTTCCACTAATCCCCAGGTCTAATCCTAACCTGATGATAGCCACTCTTAAGATCAATCTTAGAGAAGATAGTTGCACCGGCCATCATATCTAACATGTCATCCAAACGGGGAATGGGGAATCTATACTTCACAGTTATCTTGTTTATGGCACAACTGTCTACATACATTCTCCAAGTGCCATCTTTCTTAGGAATTAGAAGAGCAGGTACTGCACATGGTCTCAAGCTTTCCCTAATAAAACCCTTTCTAAGAAGTTTTCCAACCTGCTTTTGCAACTCTAGGTGCTCGGTAAGATTCATCCTATAATGTGGTAGGTTGGGTAAACAGGATCCTGGGACTAAATCTATTGCATGTTGTATGTCCCTCAGAGGTGATAATTTATCTGGAAGATCTTCATGGAAAACATCTTGAAATTCTTTTAAAAATTCGATAACTTCCTGAGGGTGTTCTTTTTGATTTTTATCCTGAACTTCCTTAACAGTTAACATCCAAACAGTAGAACCCTCGGTAATCTCTTTTTCTAGTTCCTTAGCATCAATTAGATTCAATCCAGATTTCTTTTCCTTCAGGTTGATAGAACCCCTCTTGATGTTATCCTTGAGTGGGGTTGGGTTTATCACAATTTTCTTTCCATGGTGATAAAATGAACAGGAATTGGATTGGCCATAAAGGGTGGCATCATGGTCATAAAGCCAAGGTCTGCCTAAGATGATACTACTCACTCCCATAGGAAGGACATCACACCAAACTTTTTCTTGGTAAGATTGAAGTTGGATCATGACTTGGCATCTAAGTTTGATGGGGATGGAAGTTGAGTCTATCCAGGATACCTTATACGGGTTGGGATGTGGAACAGTGGATAGGCCTAGGGTTTTGACAGCACTGGTCGAGATGGCATTCATACAGCTTTCACTATGTATGATGATTTTGCATACCTTATCCTCTAACTTGACAAATGTTTGTAGGATGTTGGTCCTATGCCAATCTTCTTGTTCCTTAGTTTGGGTTAAGATACATCTAACAACTCCCAGTAAATCAGTTGGCTCAACCGTTTACTCATCTCCCTTATATTCATCTATCAGGTTTAAACCAGCTTCATATACTTCTTCATCCTCAAATTCAGCAGTGGATTCAGGCTCTCCTTCTTCTTCTAGCTCACCTATGTGTAAGGCTCTAGTTGGGCATTGGTTAGCATAATAGCCTAGTTTATGGCACCTAAAGCATGGAGCATTTGGGTTAGGTGGCCTTTGGATGTCAGGTGCCTTTCCCCTATCATCCTTACGGGTCATGGGTGTGCTGGGGTTTGATCGGTTTAGTGGTGTCTGGCTAGGTCCTGGTTTAAGATTAGGGGTGTTGACCTTAGCGGGTTCAAGTCTCTGGTAAATAGGTCTCCTTTGAAATCTTTCATAATCTCTGGCAATCTGATAGACGTGTTCAAGATCATGGACTTCTCTTAGGAATAGCTCCCTCTGAATGTCCTCACGTAGTCCAGCCCTAAACCTAGATAGGGTCACAGTCTTAGACTCATCTATGCTGTATCTCATGACAAATTCGTCAAATTTGGCTATATATTCTGACACAGTCTTATTTCCTTGAACTAACCTCTGCCACTGATCCAAAAGTCTCTGGTGATATGATGCGGGAAGGTACTTTTCTCTAAGCCTAATTTTCATGGCTCTCCAGGTGGCTATGGGAACTTCACCTCTTTGTCTGATTAATCTCTTAACATTCCCCCGGTATAGTCTAGCCTGGCATACTAATCTAAGCTTAGTGAACTTAAACTTTCTTTTTACAGACATCTCATACCACTCAAAATATTGGTCCATGTCTCCCTCCCAGTCTATATACACCTTAGGATCAAGACAACCATCGAATGTGGGTGCTTCTAGTCTAATATTCCTAATGGCTCTCTCATCTTGGTCCACTAAGTTTGGATTGGGTCTCCTTTGATTAAACTTGGGATTTGGATCTTGGCATGGAGCTCTCCTAGGGTTAGGAGGGGTGTGACGTGGAGTGTCTAGATCAGGCTCAACAGGAGTCTCACGGGTGCCCTCTAGGGTGTCTAACCTTGTGTCTATTTAGTTAAGTCGGTTGTTGATTAGGGCAAACTGTTCAGTCATATTCCTCATTATGGTTTCAAAATTGGACTCCATGGTTGAATCAGGTTGAGTTTGAGTCTGATGATAATAGGTCCCTAACTTGGTGGTCATGCAGCAAGAACACAAATCGTTCTAGGGTTTTGCTAGACTTAGAAGCTCAAGTAGAATGAGCCAACTCAAATTACAGCCAAGGCACCGATTATCCTTTCCACTGGCCAGGTAAGAGGTGGGGTTGTGGGAGGCTCCCCCTGCTTTCACAGAGTCCTAATTAAAAACCACAAGTCCACTTAGGCCGTTTGCCTCTAGACCCCTTACTTAGACACCAGATTCAAGAAATACGTGATGACTTGAGTGCACTAGTTTTCTTACAATACCACGAACTTGACCAGTTGGTACCCCTAGTCCAATTAGGTTGCTAATTGATTTTAGTTAATCTTGGGTTCGAATGCAAAGGTGATAGTTTTGGGTTAAGGAAAGGGTCTCAATCCTTCCCTTATCTGACAGAGTAAAAGTGCCCTTAGAGTAGTTTAGTTATGCATGCACACATATGCAAATAATGATCAAATCAAGACTCTAATATAATGTTCTCACGTCCGGCCGTAGCTCAAGTCGCCCTATTTCAAGGTTTCCACATTGGGTGGAATCAACGTCTGAGCCCTTCGAGTGCCACAAATGCAATTATAGTGATGTAACTTTGCCTCCTCAATTTTCAAGTGCAGCATCTGCTTAATGGTTACACCGCATTCAATGCTACTAAGTTTGCATTGCTTCCTAAGGTACTTAATCAGGCTTGAGCTTTGTGCACCCTTGCCTTGCCTTATGAGATGGTGGCGAATGTGTTTAGAAAACTCATCTATTCATTAAACTTATAAATTGGCAGCCATTCAAACTTTATAAAGGCTATCAAATCATTCTTTTTTCTTCATTCTTGGCTTTTTCTTCCTTGATGCTTAGACTTTTTCCCTAGACCTTCTATTCCTTCTTTCTGGCATTTGCTTTTGTATAAATATATCTATGTTCCCTTTGCCATAGAGTCTCCTCATCATCCTTTCAAAGCTTTAAATGAGCCATCTTTAATTTTTAAGGATCACCTTAGAAAGCTTAGGGATCAATATAAGGTTCCATCGGACGTAATGAGGGTAGGTTCTGGCTTATGAGCCTCCCACTGATTGCCTGAGCAATCATATGAATGCAATGGCTACTGTCCTTAGATGTCCAATCCATAGATACTTACTGTGAATTTGAGATTTTCCTGTCTCAGTGATCCGAGTTTGACATCCAGGTAAGAGGGCTAGAGGCTACGGTTGAATGAGCTGGGTGAGGTCAACACCATAGAATTAAAGTCGAGGTAAAGGCGGCTAAGGTAAAGAGGAAGGTGGTGGAGCAAGAGTAAAAGGCTTGAGTAGCGAAGGCCAAGATGGTCAAGAAAGAAGATTCAGATAGTCGAGAAGATAGTTATAGTGGAGATAACCCTAATGAAGGAGCGATGGTCCTTCATCAAGTAAGAGATGGAGAAGGTGATGGAGGATTTCAATGCATCGACCAAGTTTAGGTCGGTCCTTATTGGATTGCTCGACCAAGGCCTACTCTAACTCCAAGAGGGATGCAATGGTGAAGATCTTAGCCAAATGCCCCAACCTTGAGCTCGCCTTCATAGACTTGGCCGAGGAGACTAAGGAGGAGGAAGTTCCAATCTGGTTATTGCCGAAGGTGCTACGGGGGATGCTTTATCAGCTAGCACTAAAGTTATTGTAGGGTCTATCAATCATCCAACGAAGTACCAAATATGGTTCCAACCAGGTTAGGACTAGCCATAGAAGTCTCTCTAGTGGCTAGCGTGGCCAATGGCGTGATGAGGAAAAAGAAAAGGATAAGGCTTTACAACCAATTCGAAGGTTAAGAATTTCCTCAACATTGGGTCTTCTTGAATTTTTTTTTTTTAATGTTTTTCTTGTTTATTCTTCCCCTTCTCTCTTTTTTTTTTTTTGGTAAGAACTCTGTTTTTATATGAATGAAATTGTACCTCTCCTTTTTTTTTTTCATATTGTAGCACCTTGTTGGCTAATTTATGGAGACCACCTTTGTTTTGTGAAAGCTTGCTCCGTTGGCATTTTGCTGCATTTGGACTCCTATGCTTCTTGAATCTAATTTTTTTCATTGATGGCTGTTGCCTAGAAGTTTAGCCTTCAGGACTTGGCATAACACCATCCTTTACAAGAAGGTTCTTTCTAGGGAGGTTTTTATCGGAGGGGTTGTCACTCTTGCTAGGGCAAGCCCTTGTTTTATCAGATAGGAGGAGTGCTTTCGATAGAATCTATTGATAGGGTCTATTTGCCTCTTTCTCAAAGACAAATTCTTCCAAGTAGGCTTTTAAGAATTTGTTCTCTTTTTCTTTTAAGCAAAGTTCTTTCAGGTAGGTCAACTCTCTGATGAAGTAGATCTCCTTTTGCTCAGTGAAGAGTTATTTTGAGTAGCTTTATAGGTATTTGGTTTCTCTTTCTGTCAAGTAGAGTTCTTTCAGGCAAATCGGCTCTCTAGTAAGTGGACCTTCTCTTGCTCAGCGGGGAGAGTTCTTTTGAGCAACTTTTTAAGAATCTTCTCTTTCTTTTTTCTAAGTTCTTCCAAGAAGAATGGCTCTCTTGCAGAGTCAATCTTCTTCTCTTACTTGGCTAGAAAAATTCTTCTAAGCAATCTTTTGGGGATCTGCTCTCACTTTCTTCTAATTAAAATTTTTCTAAGCAGATCAACTGTCTAGCAGAGTAGACCTCCTTTCTTGCTCAGCAAGAAAAGTTTTTTCGAGTAATCTTTTAAAGATCTGATCTTTTTTTATCCTGAGTAAAGTTCTTTTAAGTAAATCAACTCTCTGATAAAGCAAACCTTCTTTTTTTAGTGAGGAACGTTCTTCCAAGTAGTCTTCTATGGATTTGCTCTCTTTCTCTCCATTAAAGTTCTTTCAAATAAGTTGGCTCTTTGACAAAGCAAACCCCTTCTTTTGTTTAGTATAGAGAGTTCTTCTAAGAAATCTCTAAAAGATATGCTCTCCTTCTTCTAAGTAGAGTTCTTCACGATAAGTTAACTTTTTAACAGAGCGAACCTCCTCTTGTTTGATAAGGAGAGTTCATTCAGTCTTCAAGAATCTACTCTATTTCTCCAAAGTAAAGTTCTTACCGATTGATTGGTTCTCTGACAGAGCAGACCTCTTCCTCTTGTTTGACAAAGAGAGTTCTTTCAAGTAGTCTTCTAAGAATCTACTTTCTTTTTCTCTTGAGCAAAGTTTTTCCAAGTAGATTGGCTCTCTGGTAGTACGAACCTCCTCTTTCTCGGTGATAAAGGTTCTTCCAAATAGAACTGGTGGCAAGGTAACTTGGTTCGATGTGCCCCGATTGATCTATAGTGTCGAGCTCATCTTCATGGCTAAGCTAGCTTCAAGATGGGGTATTTAAGATGCACATTTCCAAGGATAGCTATGCTCTACAATGGTTTAGCCCGTATACATCACTACTTGCTTTTCTAGTGAGCAACCATCATGTGGCGGCTTTTCGACTTCCTTATGGTACATTGGAACTTGCCATGCACCATTTTCATGAACCTCAAGACTTTGTCACATTCATTGGCCTCGAGAAGCCATGGAATGTCTCATCTCTTGCAGCTTTAAGGCTTTATTTAAGGAGGGGGAAAGATCTCAAGACCTCATCCCCGAGTCCTTCTCCTTATAGATCTTTGAGAATAATGGACTGGCCGAAGTAGTCCAAAAACTATGAGGTCCAAAGGTTGCGACCACCATCAAATAGCAACAATAGAAGTTATAAAGAATGCACCAGGAGCTGAAGGCTTTGAGGATGGAGATATCTATAGTATCAGCCTGTACGATGGAGCAATTTCAATCATCCCATGAGCATATGGATGACATAATTACCTTCAGAATGGAAACCTATTTCTGTTGCTTTCAAGTAGGTCGAGACAATTTTAGGATCCAAGCATAGGCCACGGTTATAATAGGAGCTAGTGAACTAGTCCTAAGGGCTCTCAACACCTATGAAGCCTCTCCAATATATGACATCTCATTCTTTTTCCCCTTTTTTTTTGTGATGTATTCGGTTTTAGTCAACTAATGTAATGGCCTTCAAGCCTCCTTTTGGTATAATATAATAGAGACTTCATAAGAATTTTCTCTCGTGCCTTCTCTATTTTTCTGGGCTTCCAAGGAACCAAGGAAGGGGATCAAGTCCATGACCCAACTAAAGCAACTCCATCATTGTGAGCTAAGGCCTCCTTACTGGGTTTGAGCTGTAGAGCTCTCTTCTCTTTCTCACAAATGGTGCCACTCTAATTATGCTCAAGACATGATGGTGGGATCCCTCACACCATTAAAAATGATAAAGGTAGGGTGGAGTCAAGTACAGGAGAAATAGCTTGGTCCCAAGGAGGAGGGTCTTCAAATGTCTCCTGGTGAAAGACCTACATGGTAAAAAAAGAGCATAAGGGGTGGATGCTCAAGTTAGTAAGAGAAAGAAAAGGTGGTCAACAGTGGACCTTATAGCCATATTCTCGCTGGTAGAGAGAATTTAGAATGAAATCCAGTAATTGAAGAAGGGAGATAGAGATCAGAGAGAGAGAGAGGGACCCTATGAGAGGATGCCTAACCTTACTTAAGCCTAATCAATCAGTATGGTGTGACTTAATAGCTTGATACAGTAGAAAGGAGGCTGCTCTTGAGCTCAAGATAAGCTCTCTATCCTTGGTTGGCCTCTATACCCAGCAATAAGATCAAGAAGTTGGTTCAGATCGTGTATCCCATACTTATATGATGGGTCCCTTTAGTGCCACGTACTCACTATTATGGTTTACTTTCTCTACAGAGAGTAGTTAATCCTACAAACCTATAGAAGGCATGTACATCCTTGTTAATCAGCTATATACTACTTGCTAACGTACTGGGCATAGGCTCCTACTTTGAGTGGTCAATAACTGCTAAGTGAGCAGCCCTACGATGCTTTGTTAGAGCTTCGTTGAAGGCCATCTAGTGGCCAGCAGGCCGCTAATTTTGTACTGATAAATTATGCCTCATCAAAATAATGGACATATATTTTTTTTTTTTGGTCTTCTTTGGAGATCCTATTACTAGGTATTTAAGAATGGATAAACATCTTAACTAGGACTAGTGCTTCACACAAATTCCAATAGAATTAAAGTTTAGAACCTAGTAATGATGTAGTAACCTAGAAAAGCAAAAAAAAAAAAAGTTTTGGCTTCCAAGATAACTTCATTATGAGTCTCCATATGAGTTTTATTTTTGTCCTAATTTTTATAAGATATAATTATTATAATAAATATATAAATATATAAATATATAAATATTGAACTAATTAATTATTATATATAATTTAACATAATATTTTGTTATTATTTATATTAATATGTAATTAAAAATTAATTAAAATTTTAATATAACCTCTCTCACGAATGATGTTTTATTTTGAAGAATAATTTTTTAATAAAAAAAAGGAAGATGAAGATTCCTATCTATTGGTAAATTGAGATTACTTAACTCTTTAGTGAAAATCAAACTGTCACATTTTATGACAATCTAATTCCTAAAGTAACCTTAAATATCTATTAACTTTCTTGATATAATGAACTAAACACGGCAATGTGACATTATCATTAAAAAAAAATTGCTGAAAATTTTGAAAGGTTTCATGAACAAAATGTTGCCTAAGTTTTATATAGATGATAGCTTCAATACCAACCCTCATATGATATTTCACTACTTTGTAAAGAAACAAAAACATAAAGCCAACAATACCAAACCATCAAAAAAAAGAAATCCATTGCCAAGATTCATAAAGGATAAAAGGTTGGATACCGATGTTGCTGATGTCAATTAACAGACATAAATTATATATAACCAGCATGACAAAAATTCCCAACGAAAGTTGCATGAAATAAGGAAAAGTGAATCCATATTCATTTTCTTAGTTGAGATCAGGCATGTTCCACAAACTTTTTGGCCCCTTGACTTCTTTCGCAATCTCGCCACACTAATGAGGGACCTCATATGGCTAAATTACTCACTTTCGTAGTCATCTTCATCACCAAAAGAGAAGACAGAAGCATCAGCAGCAATTGCCTTGATTACATTTGCACTAGTTGAATCCAAATTTTGGGCCTCGGACGCTGAGCCACTCTTACTACTGTTTCCTTCATTTCTCACCCTAGCATCAGAGGTTTGTTTTATCCCTTCATTTTTCAATGAAACTTCTTTGATTCCCTGCGCTACGTCCGTTGTTTCTTTTAGAGAATCCTTGCTTTCGGATCCTTCAACAATAGCAGGTCCTCCAACATTACTGGCTGCTTGGGTACGCCTGCTGGATGAAGACCCAGTGTCCTCTGCATCACTGTCTGAGAAGACATCATCCTTGTTGTGACTCCCCGAGTCCTTATTCGCTTTAGGTGGTTTGCTGCTTTCTCTTGTGGCACTCTCATTTACAAAGCTCCCACCAGATTTCATTTTGACATCTGTGCTCGAAGACTTCTGAGGAAGGGAACCATCATAGTCTACTATCACAATATCAACTTGGAATCCTGGTGAAGGTAGTTTCCTCTGGAAGGTAAGTTGATTTTATATTAGCATGGGAAGAAACGTAAAAACTGAAAAGGAAGAGTTGAAATGCCAGCAAATATAGGGAAAATAATTAGAGGGTTTTAGATCAACATGACTGATGGATATATACTTGTCTGACAAAACAACGCAAGGTTTTTGTAGGATCATGTAGTGTTTATATAACTGCAAATAAAGAGCAAACATGACAGATAATAAAATTGCTGTAATTTTCCCTCATGGGGAATATGATGGACAAACTAAGAGTTTTTTTTGTGTGGTGTTTTAAATGCAAGTATAAAAAGCTTAGTAGAATATCTTGCTGAAGTATCCTAAAAACACTGATCATCGGTGCCTCCAAACCAGTCATTCTTCATCGGTGCCTCCAAACCAGTCATTCTTTCTTATCATTCTTAGTAGAATATCTAGCACAAGATCTGACTTATCATTCTTTCTTATCCAAGGAATGATATATTACCTTGTCAAAGTCATCAAATTCAGTAGTGCTCAGGCTTATACTGTTTTCTATCATTGTTGTATTCAACCAACTGCAAGGAAGAAACGTGTCTTGCTTCAGTCAATGTTAGCTTTACTAAATACCACAAAGTGAAGAATAATTGATCATGCTCACTGTAAAGTTCTATATTGCAGTAGTTAAAAAGACTGAAGGCAATCAATAATGAATACAAATAAGAGTAAATGAATTGTTCAATGGGACTACCAGTTCTATGAGTGTTAAATGAGCTATGAGTCAATCGTATCATTTATTAAGCTGAAATGGCACTTTGCCGTTATTCGCTTCCACTTCTATTATCAAAACACCAAAGAGGTTGCATTTACCTCCTAGAATTACTTTACTATTCAACAATGAACTTTCTTTCCTCTCATCTAGCATAATATGGATCCTTGGGTAGCCAGATATGTTACTTAACCCTCAAGATAAAGGGGACATTAGTACAATAAGTAATTTCAGTAACTATGTTAGACACTGCAAATCTATCTTGCCTTAATAACATGTAACACAGCAAAGGGGTTTATTCCAATATAAAGTGGTTTCAGCATATTAAACAATTTACCCAGATATGTTACTTAACCCTCAAGATAAAGGGGACGTTAGTACAATAAGTAATTTCAGTAACTATGTTAGACACTGCAAAACTATCTTGTCTTAATAACATGTAACACAGCAAAGGGGTTTATTCCAATATAAAGTGGTTTCAGCATATTAAACAATTTGAGATCACATTTTAATATTTGTAGAAAAGGGATTTATAATCATCCTTAGATACAATTGAGTTGAAAAAGGGGTTTATATCTCTAACTGACTGCTCAATTAGATCCACAATTTCATTTATGACTTATAAACAAGGCAATATGTTCTGCTCTATGTGATGCGGCATTGTAACCATTAGATTTTCCTAATTTAAAATGCTGAAGTGCCATAGTACAAAAGACCAAAAAATTCATGGTAGCAGTAGTTAAATTTGTCTGATTCACTCCATGGTTGATCACAAAGGCAAAGTCCTCACCAATAGAAATCACCTTGGCGATCATGAAAATGGACTTTGAAGTCACCAGCTAACTCAGTTAAACCAGGTTCTCCTGGCAAACCAAAAATCAGAATTCCCTTCTTTTTGGAACTGAACCAGAAATCTTCGGGCTGAAATTAATTTTAACATCAGAGTACATAGGATATGGTTCAATGTGATCTAATGAACTGCAGAATATGTAAAAATATTTTTTCTTCTAAAATAGAAGACAGTATTTGCTTAAAGAAAAAAAATGCTGTTCTTTAGTTGTTATGCTCCATCTGACCTGCTTCTATAATATATAAGGAACTGAAAATGTTATCTGAAATGGTCAATGATGCATTAGACACATGAATTAAGGGTTCACAGGGTGCTGCTATGGTGTATACCTGGATGAATGTATATGGTTCATCAACATACAAGCCCTTTGCATTTCCATGAAATGAAATGTGCAAGTAGAACCCTAATGATCTACTACCATATCCTTCAAAGAGTGATGCAAGGCATGGCTGATATAGCTCAGTACATATGCTAGTGATTGTCAACAATATCAAGCACTGGCATGGCATGGCATGGAGCAGTACATACCATGCCTCTGCCAGGCTCTCGATGCCACGCAGTCACAACATAACATAGGCATGCGATAGGTGAATCCATGGTAGAATATATTTATGTCCTCAAACATTGTTACTACATTACACGTGTTCTTAGATAGTAGATAAGAATGTTAGATGATATAAAGATTCATTGGGCGTTTTAACATCTGCTTTCAGAATCAAACTGGAGATGAAACTGATATGTATTCAATTTAGACCAACATGATATAACCAGCTGGACAGCCAATTTGAAAGGAAACATCTGATTGCATAGCAGATTCTCTGTTATGTTGTTTTAGATTTTTCCATTTTAGTGTCTAACATTAGTGGCCTTAATCATTGTGGATGGTGGAAGAATTGCAAAGCTATTTAACTGATCCTGCTAATATATATTTTTGATAACTTCTTAGATAATTTGACCAAGCTAGTCCTTAAACATTATTTGTTTAGATGATTCAATCTGTCTAATGCTTGAATCATCTGGTTCAGCTGGTTCTCAGACCAATTTGGCATGAATTCAGGAGTTCTGATCAGATTACAACCCTATAGCACAGTTCAGTCATGTTTCTAGAACATTATTTTGCATGTCACCAAAATGTTATATAAGAAAGATTGATCGGTCTTGCATCTCTATCAGTGGATAAGTTGCAATTGTAGTATGATTAAAATAAGGAACAGGTATGGAATAGGACAGAAATCCCATAACACTGAAAAGTTGAAATATCAAAATTTATACTTAGAAATGATTATTATATCCTTTAGTAAGGTTTTAAATTTTATGGGACAAAGCCGTTGTAGTTTTTCATGGAATGGGATGCATTGCCATTCTATCTCATGCCATCCCGCCACTTGAGATAGGAGATATCTTAAGAAACACCAATTGGAATACTAAGATGATGGTAAGATGGTCTTGTCCTGTTACTTAGGATAGCAACCCATCCCGACGTCCCATGAAACATTCCACCAGAACCTGAAACCATGTCCTCTAGGGTATTCAAATCCATGTAAACAACTAATACTCTGGTAAATTTGATGCCAGAGATGCTATATTTCTAAAACCTATCAGTGTATCTAAATATTAATATTGTAATGGATTTAGAAACTGGACTGCACGCACAGAGGTCCATCCATAAGGTGGAATGGCTAAAATTGTGAATGAAAATCATAATATTATGGTTGTAGTATAATTAAGATGAAATTGTTCATTGTTACGAATGCACAAATTAAAGAGTATTGTCATAAACTCTCCATGGTTGCCAGTATAACTGAAAGCATAGCAACACAGGTAAAATAAAATGAAGATAAATTAAAACTCTAGATTTTCCCAATAATGTTTGGGGAAGTTTCTTTTAGAAACTTCACTATACATTGAAAATAAAGTTGAAATTATATCATTGGAAAACAATATTTATAGTCTTGACAAGTATGAAAATAATGTTTAGAGGTTAAAACATCCAAGTGCCCAAATGAGGTTGTGATAGTATGTAAAGCAAGGAATCTTACAGGCAGAAAATAGCGAGTGCATTATAAAGTTTTTGACTGAGATAATGTTGATCTAGGCAAGCAAAAAACTTACCATTGCCTCAAATGGTTAAAGTTATGAAAATTCTGTCACATTATCAGAGGTGATCCAATTTCTGGTATAAACTTTGCAAGACAACCTTGGTTCTTTTGTGATGCATTTTGGAACAGCCTTAATTGATTTTACAAAAGAAGAAAGGGGACTGGAGGAGGGATTTTTTTTTCCTTTTTTTTGGCAGGGGTGGAGTGGAGGAAACATTGTGCGTCAGCTTGCCTAGGTTCAAGCACTTCAAATATATGCCTATAGGTACATTTTATCAACATAATCCACTCAATTCTCAAGCTATCATCAATTGACTCTGAGTAATGTCCGGATTGTAGGGCTCCTACTTGACTTCTGAACTGTTTTGTCAACTCAAGCAAGGTCATAAGAACTTGATTCCAATATACAGCAAAGGTAAAATAGGTTTTCGACATATCACTAATGATATGTTTAAAATTTGAGCCTAGTCAACTCCAGGTCAAGTCTGATACAGATATATTCAACTTACTTGCAGTGCTGGGAACGAACAAAAATGTTGAGAGGGAAAAACTGACCTTGAAAGTAAACAGTAATGAGATAATAAAGATGTTCATTAATATACCATTAAGCCTTTGGTCTTGGGATGCTTTTTTGTTGAGAAGAGGGCTCCTGGATATAAAGAATGTTAAGCATTATACATCTTGCAAATCTTAACCCAAATAATGTTGCATAAATATGAGAATAATAGAAATGTGGCTGCAAGTGTAGCCAGGGAAATATGAAGCTGCCATTTTAGAGCCTAGAATATCACACATCAAACAACTGTGAATAGAAAACCAGAAGCAACAGAGACAGTTTCAACATATCAAACTCATTATAACCTATAAGCACCCTGGTAAATCAGCAATCTACAAAATAATGAAAAGGCAAAGCTTTTAAACTTCACCCTTAAGAATAAAATTAACTAAATATCTTGACACCAATGAACATATTAGTTTCTCACCTTCATTCTGGTAAGGTTCGTTCAAAATCTCAAAAATCCTTTTTCTTAACAATTCAGTATTCAGTTGGGAAGATAGAAGAAAAGTAGTCAAAAGATCATAAAATTTGGACACTGTTCATCCACAATGATGTAGACTAATTTTATTGTTCCACAAGCAATAGTATGAGATGTAACATTTTGTACACTCCTATGGGGTTAATGAGAGATGTTAGTACCATTATGATTAGAGATAGTAATTGAAGGCCTGATCCAATAAGGGCATTTATGAAGACGAAATCCCCTCAGCATGCACCTAGAGAAACATTACGTAAATAAATATTCAGTAAAAGCATTTTGACATGCATCATGCACTAAAAGATTGTTATAATTAAGAAGTCAAATAAGGAACCGAATACCTGCGGGCTGGTGGATTTTCACCATTGAAATTTTTTAGAATGCATTCAAAATATCTGACATATCTCTGGAGATATTACACAGTTAGTATCAGACACATTGTAGGTATGATTTCCTCTTTTAAAGAATAATGAAAACAAGAAAGGAATACTAACAATTTGACTTGGGAGGACAAGTCCCTTCCCATCTACACATCTTTTCTCGTTGTAGTAATTAATAGATTCCTCAGCGGTTGGAAACAACTGCTCAGAAGAAGATATTGCTTAAAGCTACCAAATATAGTCAGCATTAGATCAAATAGGTAAATAAAGTCTTCTTCCCATCAAGGCTCCAGATTCAGGAAATGACAGTCAAGATAATCTCACCTTCAAATATAGTAAGAGGCTGGAAACCATTAACCCAGTTCTCGCCATACCAGCTTTACAATGAACAACAACTATATTTTCAGTGTCCTGCTCCAACCATGAGGAGGCGCTTTGACAAAACAATGTTATAAGTTGGATTGGAGGACAATTGTGGTCATCAAATGGGAAACAAGCCACCTAAGATATGCAAGATATATTAAACATAAAGGACGAAATGAGACATAATTGATTCAACATATTTCATCTAAACAACTGCATTAACTATACCCAAACATTAACCACCCAGCTATTTAGGTACAGTTTTGCATATCTTTTTTCACAACTTCCTATTCAAGGTCATACTCTCCTCCAGAAAATGAATCATGATAAGAGAAGACAATGATCGAAGTCTTTTTGGAGAATTAGGACAGTAGAAATCCCAGCCCAAATCCTGGTGACCTGGATGGAAAAAGACATTCTATCTAGGAGGCATGGCCTTGAATAGTTATCAATGACACTAAAATCGACACTAAAATCAATAAAATCCTGCTCCAGTATTGTAAACTGAGAATTTTCCTTATTGTTTTTGTCTGCAAATAAAAAATGTTATACCATGGAATACAAATATTTGACTTTTTTTGTGCATTCCAATGATAAATCATTAATTTCTACAAGGATTTATTAAAAGTGATTTATTTGAAGGATCAAACAGGATATAAATAATAAGAATGAAATTTATGTTATTTAATTTATTGGAACCATACCTTTCCCTCAAATAATGATGCATCATACAACCTCTCTGAACAAAGATTGTACACCTTGTACTTTCCCTGTAAAATATTAGTTCAATGAAAAACTTGTGCAAGAACTATCACATATTCAAATTATGAAGAGGCACAGATATTTTATCTAAATATTTTAAACTGCAGACCAACTTGTGGCTGAAAAACTGATAGAAACACAAATAGACCTACCTAAGACAACATGTCCAGAGTTCCAAGTTTTTCTTTTCTTTCTAATAAGAACTAGGAGCGGTGGAAGCCTCGCTAATACCAGAGTGAGGGTGGGATCAGACCCAAGTCTTGCCCCCTGGAGACTACTAGGTGAAAGCGAGGATTCAATTTTATTAATGCAAGATTAACACCCATTTAAATTGAGAAGTTGCACTGTTGATTTAGGCATACACCAGCCCTTCCCAAAAATATCATATCTTTTGCAGATCATCTTACTGTTCTTTAAGCGGACACAAAATTGATTTTATCAACAGTGTTATTATGTTGAAATAAATGATGATGCAAGTAATTTTTGGATTTATATCAATGTTTATCATCTACATATATTAGAAAATATATGAACAAAAATTCAATTGGTTCACATGCTTCCAATCATATCAAACATTATATCATGCCATTAAAATGTCCACTTTTGGAACACTTGATGTATAGGTAAATGATCTACAAAACACATGATTTTTTTTGTTTCTAGAAATATCAGATTTTGCAATGGTGTGGCTCCTCAATTTAAAGTACCCATCATTGATATTGCAGCAGTAGAATTAAAGCTGTAATCCTACTAAAAGGACTGCATACATACATATGTAAATATGCATGAACAAATGTGTACATTTACAAGTGCATGCATTTTAATGGATTTGGAGGCAACTCTGGTAGAGTGCAAATCAAGGAAAGAGTTTTGTAGATGAAATCAAAAACAGTTTGATGTGATCTACAATGCCTATATTGCTTATAGAAAAAAAACATAACATATACTTTAGTCCATGCATCAAATTGTCCCATATTGGCAGTTTTACTGGTGGATGAAATGTTTTGATATAATGCTAGAAGCATCTAAAACAGATGTAAATTAGTTTTTCTGTTTTAAGATGACTAGATTAAGATCAGCAATTTGGATTCTCAATTTAGATAGTCTTTAAACACAATATCTCTATCTATATAATCTATTTTAAGATGGTTTGATGCAGAAGCAATGGTTATCCCAAAATAAACAATTTTGTAATTTATAAGCAGTTTAGATGCTGCATATCACTTTCAACAGCTTAGTCTTTAATTATGAATCCTCCATCTCTAAATTTTCAGCCCTCAAGTCCATTCAAATATAGCTAACTTTACCTCTCTATCTCTTTCTCCATATGTGTACATTGGCAAGGCACGTCAATGCCAAGAATGTTGATATAAGGAGCATCATGTTTTGAATATAATGATAAAATGCAATCAAGTAGTCACCAACCCCAATGCTAACAAGGCACTAAGTAAGGTTGGTTTGCACAAAACAATAATATCAGAAATCAGTAGTTGATGCATGTCGAACTAATAACATCTAATAAAACCCAATATAAAGATTACTTTTCTTAGCAAGAAGCCAAAATCTACCTTTAGAACTGTTATGCAGCATATTAACACCATTCAAACCCAATATAAAGATTACTTTTCTTAGCAAGAAGCCAAAATCTACCTTTAGAACTATTATGCAGCATATTAACACCATTCATGGAAAATATTGAGATCCTCCAGGAGGCCACAGTTAAAAAGGTAAACTATAAAAGAGTTTTTATTAGTTTTCCTAACGTCACCTCATCCTGTAAAACTAAGAAGAATATATAGGAAGAGGTAGACATGGCTACATTTGAATGTAGTCAAGTACAGGATCCAGTCACCTTCCCCATCCTTAGATCCAAATAGATTCTGAAGCCACCCTACCTTCTTCACTTTTTTCATCTTTAGGATTCGTGAACTGTATGGACCTAAGGGTGGAGGAGGTGACTGAATCCACGCTTGGTTATATTCGAATGTAGCAAGTCTACCTCGTATAAGAAAAGGTAAGCGCAATAGAATCTTTTACCAATCCTTACCTACTTATTAGTTGAGGAACATCCTACAGTTATATCATGCTTTTTAACAGTAATGTTTTCCCATTATCCTTGTTTTGTTATCACCTTGCCATTTGATAACAGCATTTACAGCATTTAATATTGGTTTTTTGGTCAGCTATCGTAATATCATATTCTTCTACCTTTTTGACAGAAGACCAAGACAAAGATGAAAAAAAAAACCCATGATCGATAGGGAAAGAGAACAAAATTTCAACCCATCCAAGTGAACCATAGTGTGCATTTACTTTACAACAGTAATATGTGATCATGTTTACACAGGTCAATTATAGAACAAAGTACAAACCTTTTTATCAATATGTTAAAAGGTTAATGGAAGAGAATTAGGAGTACTTTGCTCTTGGAAATGCTTGCATTCAAATTAAATGGCCAAGACAAGGTGGTAAGTCAAACTCTAGGACAAAACGCATAAAGTTGAGTGTGCTTACTAACATTACCATTCTCCCACAGTCTTGAACTAGATTCAGCTAGGAAATGTGAACTTTACCATCCCAAAGCACAAGATCCAAAGAGAAGAAACACAACAGTTGCTTTTTAAAATTTTTTTAAAAAAAAATCAAGTCCAAGGGACAACGATAGGGAAAAATAGATAAGTTGTGATGGGTGGAGGGGATAGCATCAATGCAAATGAAGAGGTGGTGAAGTCTGCCAACATCAATAGGATTGAGGCCAACCATCCTCCAATTGCTATCAAAGCATCCATTAGTCTAGGGCAACAGAGAGGGAGAGAGGGAAACATATGGGCTCACCGATCATGCTAAGATTTCTCGTACATGGAGTAGGGTTAGGAGTGGAAGGGAAAAAGTAAGAGATATTTGATGTCATGATATCCAATTGGTTTCATTAATTGTCAGATTCGATGGGGTAAGAGGAAAAAATGAAAGAAGAAATTGATGTGATAGTATTTTAAATATGTTTGACCGATATAACATCAAGTTACATATATTTGATTAGATTAACGGCTTTTATTGAACAATTTATATTGAGAAATCGAACCGTACTGAACCACTCAGCATGAGATACAGAACCGTACCGGTGAGGAACCGATATGGTTCACCATTTTGAAACTGTATGGGACTTAGATACTAATTATGTCCTAAATGAGGGGGAAGGAAAGGCAATTTGAGCATGGTGGGCAGGTCTAGGATAGGCTCTTTGAGATTGGGCCGAGCCTAATCAAAAGTATAAGCCTGATGACTAGATCAGACTAAGCCCAGGTATGAGCATCGAGCCTAGATACTAATGTAGAGCCCAAGTCAAGCATAGCCCATGCTCAGCCTAGCCTTGTGTTCATTAGCTTTATGATTTAGATATTGGGCCACACTGATTTGCACCATATGTACTGTATTATACTAGTAGTGAACTAGTAACCTGGATGCCCTCCACAAAGTGTTGATATCAAAAAATGTATCATACCAATATTGTACCAATCAGGCACTGGTATGGGTATTGAGCTAGTACTTAAAACTTCAATTATAATTGCATACAAATACTAAATTAACATTCCTAAAGGGGCATATTTATTTTTTCCTCTCAAATGTTGGTGATCTATGTAGTTTTCATTATAAAGGTTGTGTAAATCTATGTTGCAAAGACATTAATGTCCAAGCAAACCGTGTCTTAGCTATGGTACATTGTTATGTTGTCGACATCAAATAAGCATCTATAAGACCTGCCATAAGTAACTCTTCCAAAATATATGGATCAACTTTCATAACTCTTGAGCTGTCAATTCCTTGTTTGTCTTAACACAAGAAAATGAGGACAAGATCAGGGTTCTTATGTTACTGATGGCCTCGGTCAAATTGAAAAAGCTCAATTATCTATTTGGAGACACCTGAAAAGAACCTAAGGAACCCAAATGGGTGACCAACTTGATTAAGGGCATTCCAAGTGAAAGTAGAAATGAAGAATGAAATATTTTGGCAGGACTATGAAAGTCACATGGAGCCTTAGTCTGCGATTGTGTCATGTTCTTGATTGATGAGAGAAAATTTAGAAGTCTTGCTGAGATAGTATACAGTAGACAAAAGTATAGTTCATGTTTCTCAAACTAATTAGACTTTAAACTGAAAAGAACGATAAAAAAGGATTTATGTAGCCAAGCTCAACTAATTTTGGATCAAGGCTTTGTTATTGTTGTTATTGTTGTTGTATTTGTTTTCATTTTGATGTATATAATGTCAGTTTGTAAGGCATCCAAGTAGAGCTAGAATTGAGTGTCTTTTCACTGCATAGAAAACTTCACAAAGGTTTTTTTTTCCAACTTCAATTCTTGCAATAGGCACCATCATTGATGATTTTCAACCAACAAATACGAGAAAAGAGACAAAAAATTAGAAAAAAATGGCGTCCTACTGAATTACTGGATGCCAGGCTGTTGCAGGAGAAGGGACAGTCAGCCATCTTGATTTGCCATTTGGCCAAGATGGATCAGGACAGCCAGGTTTTTCATGTATCAAGGTCCTGGACTCATCCCAGGATCAATATAATACTGGACCAATCTGGGATGGCCAGGATGGACCAAAATGAACTAGACTTTATCCTTCTTAGAAATTATATGATTTTTTACTTCAAGTGCTACACTTTATCTTTTCTGAGAAGAAAGCTTTTATGAATATATTGAGATATATAGACTATTTTGAAAGCCATCTCCTGAAATCTCTCCAGTTGACAGTTACACTCCCTGCTGTAGGAATGCAACCATCTTTATTTAAAAATTTTCTTCTTTCACCCCAATTGAGTTTTCTTTCTTCACTAAAAGTACAATTTGACTATATTAGACAAATTTCACAAAATTATGATGTAGAATACTTTGAAATTGAGAAAAATGAATAAATATGCATAGCATGCGTGTGCCAGTATCCATTGGATATGATTTTGATAAACAGATATGATCAGAAGAACAAATATACCTGGTGATGGGTCTCAAAAAACTTGATCACTTCTTCCATATGGTTCCGGTAGAATCCCTAAACAACATGCATATATCATCCCAAATGAAAATGATATCTTGGAAATCACTTGATTTTGCATCAATACAAAGTTGATTACATTTCATCACCTCAAAATATCCAAAAAAGCCTGAGCTTATATGACCAGCAGGAAAACCCATAGCAATAATATTCTTCGTGATATAGGTCATATCCAAATCAAATTCACCTTCCTGAAGTGGAAAAAAATGGAAACACAGATTACTGATAGGGGAAGTCACATAAATCCTTCGAAATGTTCTGCTTTTCATTAGTTGTATCTCATGGGATATTCAGAATAATCATCAAAGCTGAACCCATAGTCTATTTTATAAGCAAGTTCCAGGGCAAGTACTATCTGATAATATCATGAATAGTTTACTGTTGCAGCAGCAATAATTTTAGTTTTAATTGCAGCTGGCTGCTAATTGTCATAGATGTATTTTCAGATTTCATTTAGAACAAATCTTTCAATTTAAAGTGAAACCATCCAGGTACAATTAGAATGTGACATCACTTTCAAAAAAAAATTGGCCAAAACTATCCATTGTTTGCAAAGACTGTTTTCAGCTATTTCAAAAAAACATGTTTCAAATTCTAAGCTTATTAAAGAAGCCCTAAAGTTTAAATTTTATCCCAAAAAAAAAGGCATAAAATTAGACAAAAGCATGCTAAAAGCCTAAAAAGTGAAATTATGGTAATCATGTGAAGGGAGCACTCAAAATTATTGCAACCATATGTCACAATACCAACCCACTAGCCCATTTCTCTGTCAAAGTAACACTAATCTAGTACAACTTCGAATATTAGTAACAAAGAAAAACAATGTAGTTAAAATAATAATGTTACATAGCCTGCTAAAGAACTAGAGAAACTAAACAAGAGAACAGAGCATATAGCAATATGTATGAACTAAAATTGCAGAAGATTTTTCGAAAACAATGACATGAGAGAAAAAAAGGAATTTGATGAATGAAAATTACATTCTTGTTAAGGTTCAGCTTCATTGCATACAATTGCATAAGAATAAAATGAATAAAAACCTCTTACCTGTAGCAATAAGCAAATTTGTAAACTTGACCTAATAGACTTTCAAAAAAAAAAAAAGGTGGAATGTTTCTACAACAGCATTAGCATTGCCAATGATGCAGTTACTTTCATATTATTCCTCTATAAACTTGATAAAGCATGAACATTAGCACTTTAAAAAGTTAACCAAATAGCTTAGATGGACCTTGCTATATGTACTGTTCATTGAACAATTCTAGAATAGTTTCTTAAGATTCACATATAAAATGCAAAACAAGTTTGAGAACTTCATGTCAAAGAGTAATCTTTCAAAAAGTTTAAAGTCGAATTTTTACTGTAATAACTCCAAAAGCACTGCTCTGGTCACATGTATTTGAAGATAGCAATATAACATAATATGTTCTGAATTCAAATATGAAATGGGAATATGAGAGAGTAAAAACATTTTAGGGTATACTTTTTTTCCTTTTTCGTAGATAGGCTACTACAACTCAGAATGTAGTGATGCAGACATGTGATGATATTGCCCATGTCATTTTACTTCTATGTGGTAGTTTTATTACTACAAACAAAAGTGCACACAGTTGCCGCCATAATAATAATCAAACATGTGGACCATACTTTTTTATTCCAAAGGCTATACCAAGATGACTAAGTAATATTGACATTTAAAAAACAAATCATTGTTTGGAGCAGGCTTGCAAAGAAACCAGTACAAAAAAGTGACGAATTATAATAATGTTTTAGAGTACTAATGATGAAACTGAACTTAGATGAAGATGTTCATCTTTAAAATTGGAACCCAAATTTAGAGAAATGGAAAAATAGAAAATGTTTAATGGAGAGAAGAATTACCTGGTATCTCCTTTTGTTCTGAGATACAATGTGACGAGTTTTGACCTGCACAGCTTTTATTGCATTCATAGACGAGTCCATTATACCTTTGGTCAAGGACCCCAGAACACCAGGTTGCATAGCTGCCAAGCTGCTCTCAGCACTATCATCTTTCATCGGAGAGGTTGGAGACAAGCGTAACCCTAATCCACTTTTGAAACGTTCAAAAGTTGATTTTCCTGCATTTCCAGGCTGTGGATCCTCTTGGCCCAATTGTTGTGGAAGTGGAATTTTAAGGCTTCTGGCCCATGAGGATATTGTGAATGGCGTGCTTTGTACAGTAACATTTTGTTCATTGGACACAGAATGCTGAATATTAGGGGTTTTAGCAGTTGGTGACAATGATGAATCAACTTGCTGTGGCTCCATAGCTTATACAGATTTATAAGTGTCAGGAAATGAGTCATCAAATTCAGCACAATAGCAAAGAGAAAGATGCACTGTCAACTGATTGCTGCAAGATTAATTATGAGAACATCAAGCCTTGTTTCATCAAGAAGTTCTTAGTTATATATTGATTTGCATAGTATTAATGGTCCACATATGCAAAGATAATTAAAATAATATGAAAAAGAATATTCATTAATAATTCATTTTATATTTTCTTCAATGAGCATAGGCATGGATTATCCACAAATAGAAGTCCTATATTTATGCTCATATATGCTTATTCAGCTTAGCTAAGGATTAAATACAAGTTCATGGATCATGCGCTGCCTAATGAGTAAAATGAACCAATTTGAGCAGTTAGAACTAAGGTCTACCATACCTATCTATACCAACCATATTGTACCGGTAAGTTATCGATATGGTACCGAGTTTTGATTCAATATTCGATACCATTCGAACTGGTCTAATTCACATTGAACCATCCTGTACCACCTAATATCAAGTGGTATTATAGCTAAGAATAAGAAAAGAATGAGCATCTATCTCAGTATGAGAAGGGAACCTTATTGTACTGATTTGTATTATAGCAAACTAATAATGTACCAGTATGGATCTCGGTACCGATTTTGTGAACCTTGGTTAGAACTATTGCCAATTAACAAGTTTGAGACATGGTTTCATAAAAGCAAGTACTGATTTAGCTAATTAATCTAGTTCCTATAATTTGGAAATCAAATCATAATTTGAAGATTCAACCCATTAATTTGAACTAACGTTAGTCTGGAGATAAAAGTGGAATGGAATACAGAAGCAGATGGTTACAAGAATAAGGCTTGTCAGTTAATTTAAGGTATTTGAAGACATTACAACCAGCAGAAAGACCAATTCCTGGCCTCTATAAATGGCATAAACGGTAATTATTTGAAGCTTGAATGACCAGGGAACAAAAAATGGTGCTCCAGTCCAAAAAATCACCAAGCGAGATATGGCCAGATAATTACAAAGTCATCACTTGTCAAAAGGAATACAAAACAACCAATTACAAGTCAAAGGAAGATCAAACCTGAGCAAGAACATGAAAATTCATGGTTGCAAGGTGAAACATATATCTGATAAGCGAGGCAGATGTGGTCACAATCAAGGAGATATGTTTAATGAATTAAATCAGAAACTTAAAATAGGACAGAAGAGGTTGCTGACCAAACGTTCAAGCAGAAAGAAGCAGCTAACAGGAAAACAGAAACTTAGTGTGGGAACCTCTTTCCCTCACCTTTTCTCAAAACAAAAAAAAAAAAAAAAAAAAAAAAAAAAAAAGAGGAAAACAGAAACAAGTATCCAGATCGTAAGATGCAGCCTAAAAGGCCAAATAGAAAATTATTCATTAAAATGTATTATGACTGCCCTTAGATTTTTTTTCTTTTAAGAAAAAAGAAAATCTAAAACTTTGTTTAAGGCCAGAAAAATATTTTGAAAATTAAAAGCAGGATGATGATACCGAGGTTATCCAGGTGACAAAAACTTGGCACATCCCTAAATTTTTCTTGAAGGTCTTGGGCAACGAATATAGGCTTTAATACTTAAGACTTAGGAGAAATTGTTCGTATGTATATGCCATTCTGTTGAAGCATGAAGCTAAAAATATCGAGATAAAAACAACTCAGATCTTTGGATAAATATGTTAAGTATAGACTTGATATTGCATACTAGGATCTACCTACGCATGTAGATGTCCTAACCCCAAAAGGAGCACTTATGCTACTGAGATACATGGAAGGCTCTGGGTAATATCAGTTATACATGGAAATTTGGAGGAATACAGTCTAAAGCTTTATTCTGTAGTTTTTTCCAATTAATTAGCCAATCATCTTTAAAAAAATTCAAGAACAAAACATTAGCACTGCATTTGGCATTGTTTTGAAGAAACTTTTTAAAGACTTTTTCATGCAAACACAAAAAGAAGCACTTGTTGAAGAAACTTGTTTGGTAAAGCTAAAAAAAAGTGCTCACATGAGCAAAGGTTAAAAAGTTGCTTTTCAAAAAAGCAAGAAAAACTATGTAGCACAAAAAAAAAAAAAAAAAAAAAAAAACAGCAGCTAGAAAAACCAGTTCTTGCTTATGATAACATAAAGCTTCTATTTCAATCCTATAAAAAACGTTTGTTTAATTTTCAAGAACTAGCAAATGTGGAATCCCTGCCAAATAAGAGAGGCTAGATCTCCCATATTAACACAAGAGACTTTAAGAGTCAACACATTGCCAGTGCGGTAACCTAAATCCAACCACCTCATTACATAATTTTGTGGTGGTTTATCTCAAAATCTAAACCCAAATCTTGACCTTTTTTATTTAAGTCTACCAGAGTTAGATCCAAACATATTAAAACTAAATAAAAGCGTCACTTATCAGCAAACAAGTAACCTTCAGAGCGATTTCATGAAAGAACTTCATAGAAAGCCCTCTTTTGTTCCATAGATAAGAAATGCTAATGTTCAATGTACTCCAAAACATTCAGTCCATGTAGAATCATCCAGAAACAAAAAACAAAGCAATCAGCAAAATAGGCAAATTCTTTCTTCTCTGTCTCCTCCTTAATTAATAGATGCAGTTCTTCACATTCACAATGCCAATTTCTTTGCCAATTTGCCCACATATCTTCCTACAACTATCCATGTCTAGATTCACTATATAACTCATCTATCAGTGTCTAATCTCATACGGCATGCTGCTGTCACCACAAAAGCTAATTCAATTGTCAGTTCCCTTCCCCCTCCCAATCTTCCCTCTAACAAACTGCTTAAAAGTTAGAGCATGAGGACGGAGTTTGTCTTGGATTAATGGTTTTAAAGGGACGAATCCTAAGAAATCCCAAATGAAAGTTGCGAGACCGGTTGGAGGAAGCTCACATTGTCAAAGAATTTGACGATAAAAGAGAGAATGGCGAGACCGAAGTAGAAGATCCGTGTTCTTGTTATAGTCGTAATTAATTACTGCATTCAGCTTCTTTTATTCACAATTTTTTTTGTGGTTTTTTATCAAATCTGTTGGAAATATACTTTAAAAAAAAAAAAAAGAACGATTTTAAGATCCAAATAAACGAAAATTGGAGGAATAAAAGGCGACGGAAAGCTGACCTTTCGGATGGGAGAAATGACCTGGATCTCGCGCGGAAGCTTGATTTGGATTCGGAGTTGAGCAAATGACCGAAAGCTTTAGAAAGAAACGACGCAAAAATTTTCTCTCGACATTTGTCGGACATAATAACCGAGGCAAGGACTCCGGGGGCCAACGTTGATCCCAAAGGATCCTGTGCCACGTGTCATGAGGGAATTGGTGCTTCATATTTTTAATTATTTTCTTTACGATGCTACCAATGCTCAGTGGTCGTAAACGAGTCAAATCCGGTTTAGCCGGAGAAGGTTGGTTAGCCTTCCAACCTTAAACATAATTAATACCATATTAGTCTGGTTGAATTATGAATTTATTCTTTTATATATTATTTTATAAACATAAATTGAACATAAAATTTCATCCATATACAGATTAATGGATTAATAGCATATCAGTTTTATACTCACCCTAATTATATAGTTTAAACTAATCAAAGTGTGTCAAGTTTGTAAACATGAACCAATGCATTTAATACTTAAGTTGGTCATGCCGACAAGCTTATAACCCAAATTAGATTACACCAAATCCAAACTTCATAACTTCTTATTGGATTTTGGATTGGAATCAAATTAATTGATGAGCAAGAATTGCTATCCTACCAGAATAGCTAGCATAGTTTTGAATTAGGCACTTTGCAATTGTTATCACTATACAGACATTCTGCTTTAATTAAAATACTTTAAAAATTACTTTAGTTAATTCTCAAGGGAGAGCAATGGTGAGACTGGGTTATTCAAATGTAATAATATCCATTAATTTTTCCTCTCAAATGATCATAATCATAAATATTTTTCCTCCATCCCATCATGCCCTCAACAATGGTTTTCATCATACTATTTATTAATAGGAAATGACAATGTAGTATGGCACCTATTATTTCTACATTTTGAGCATTATCAAGACCTCAGAATAAGACAAATGTTCTCCTCCTTATGCATACAAAAGGAGCCAAATATTGAGATTTAATGCAAGGCTTTCTCAATGACTATTTCTAAGGCAGGGAACAAGATTTGCCATGAGCATTTGAAGGACAACAAGATTTGGATGAAAGGAGATTCTTGATCAACTTATGGACTTGTTTTTATATTTTAACCTCAATTAGTCTATCCTTATGAGATTATTTTGTACTTCTCAAAGAGTTTTCTAGTCTTTGAATTTCAGATGGAGGCTAATTCAACATTGAGGGCTTGTTTTGAGTATCCCTACAGGAATTGGGCTTGTCAGGCCAAGTCCCAGCCTATTTAATTTCTAGTCCATGGCCCTGTTGGTGTACAGGAATACTTCTCAAAAAGTATACAGGATTTTTTTTGTCCTTTATACTTTCTTCATGCAAGCCTTCGTGGGTCAAAATGAAATACCTTGAGTTGGCTTGGAGTCGTTCCTAAATAAATACTAGGAAAATTTAGTAAAACTAGGGTGTACCCTTTAAATTTGATGCTGAAATTGAAGTCAAAACTTAAATCAAATAACACTACAGATTATATTTATCTTATATTTATATAAATCCGTCCACAGGATACCTACGTGAATGTGCAAATTGAAATAAGAAAGTTTATATAGAAATTTCAAGGTGGCTGGATACTGGTTATATGTTTTACTACTGAGGATATATCTCGAGTTTTTTAATCGCAGAGACGTTGGCTATCTTAAGGGATGATCATTTGCTAGGATGATTTGAAATTTTGAATTGTCCTGTCAGATCGTTGACAGAATGAAAAGCTTGAGAAACATGGACAAATAGATATTTCAAGTAATAGACACACATACAGAGGGAGAGAGAGAGAGAGAGAGAGAGAGATTTTTATTTGCTAGTATCTCTCTAAATTGATATCTTCAGATATATCACCAAAATAAAAGGTATTAATATTTCAGAGATATTGTATTAGTGAGTGTCTAATACTAATACAAAATGTTATCTCAAGATAAAAAACCTAAGATGATACGAAGAATAACAAATATTTTTCATTACTCAAAACATTTACTAAGGTGAATAACTAATAAAGTAAATATGAACATTACATAATCATAAAATATATATATAAATT
Organism: Metroxylon sagu; assembly: GCA_017589505.3. NCBI lineage: Eukaryota > Viridiplantae > Streptophyta > Magnoliopsida > Arecales > Arecaceae > Metroxylon > Metroxylon sagu. Next base: position 405,422 of record JACVBY030000617.1, read on the forward strand.
AGAAAAGTAAAACCTTGCTATAATAAATAAATAGTGATGAGGTATCATTCGTCAGTCTCTAACTAGCCATTGGCTAGCCTTTAGTGAGGTTCTAATAAAGCATCACAAGGGAGCCCACTCAATAGCAGCCACTAACTATTCAAGGCAGAATCCCACACTCAGCAAGTCAGCAGATAGCAGAACCAACCACACTCCATAAGAAAAATGATCAACGATAACAAATACATGGCAGTAGGAACAGATCCATCATAACCAAATATGGGGGGCACAATCCAAACCAATTTTGTCCGATTTTATCGTCGAGTTTTGAAGCCAATGAAGGATGAAAAACTTATTTTGAACCTCAAAGTGGCCTCTCTCTCATTATATCAAATCACCAAGTCTTAGCATACCAAGTTATCAAGCTTAAGCAAGGTTGGCACCCTCTCATAGGAGGCTTCTCCAAACCATCTTTCTCTCTTAGTTCTTCACCCTTATTCTTCATTTTCTCCATCAATGGGAGCATAGCTGCAAGGTCTACCCTTAGCTATTGTCTCTTTTTCACTAACTTAATTATTGAATGGCTTTTGTAAAAATACTCTTAGCATTCATCATGCTCTTTTTTTTATCCTTCATGGTTCCTTCATCAGGAGATATTCGAAGAACCTCCTCATAAGAGCTGTGTTCTCTCTCTCATTCTTCACTCATCTACCTCACCATTAATGCTCTACTTCATTAATTCCCTCTGATAGCACGTGGGGTTCGCCACGATTAGATCCCACCAGAGATGCCATCAAGTAGTTAACAAATGGTTACATCATATTAAAAAAAAAATAGGTACCTTAAATACATTAAAAAAATATTTTTAAGTTTTATTTTCTTGAAATGTCATTATTTTAAATTTTATTATTAATACAGGCCTTTCTATACTTCTATAGATAGATAGAAAACTTCGATGTTATTAATGCTTTTCAGTTTTACTTTCAAATAAAAATGTTAACTAAAAAATTAATAAGTGTAGAAAAAGAAAATAATGAATGGAAGGATAAGGAGCTAACCGAGGAGGTGCTTGTTTTCCACCCATATCCTTTCTTGGTCCAAGCCCCAACTTTGACCTTACAACAACATTCGTCTATTCCCTTTAAAACTCCTACCATCTTTTTCTAATTTCCTAGTTCACTAGGTCTCAAAGGTTTAAAATACACAGGAGTCATATTGCCTACTTGCATATGAGAAGGTCAACTCCTTTATATGATTCAATTGGCGAGACTTAGGTCTCTCTTCAGCTCATCCTTTTAGAAGCTCCTCTAGTCTCACCTCACTTAAGTGAGCTTAAGTAACCATGACAAACTAATCCCTGCACTTCATCCCATGTATCTAAATTTTTCCATCTAATTAACTCTTCAAACAAGTAGTGATCCTAACCAAAGATACTTCTATTAACCCCTCCGTTGCTAAGCAAGAAAGTCTGAGGCTTTAGAATAATCCTATCCTTCTTCACTCTCCTAAATTTTTATTTTAGTTACCTTAGACCCCTTTATCATCTTCCAACAAAAGCCCAATCTTAAATCTTCTAAGTCTAAATAGCACTTATTATTGCAATAAGTAGGAACCTATAATAAAGAATAAAGACAATGTCCAAGCCATTAAAGCTTGAGGGAGGCCACATATTCTATATATATATATATATATCTCTTTTCTTTTTTAGAAAAGGAAGTGATATTTTCTCTCTCTTATCTTGATATATTAGTATACAATAAAAGACTATGATGCCAAAGTCCCTCAGGACGATTGGTTTTAGCTTTTTATTGTCAAAATATTACAATCATTCCCCTAATATGATTAAGATAAGACTGCTTAACTTGGTAACAACATTGAGCCTTATGTTCTTAAGGACAATAACAATGATAGTGTGCCAAAAAGAACATACTTGACAGTAACATAAAAAAGTTTTAAAAAATTAATTATTATGATCTGATCATAGAGAAAGAATGACAAGAAAACTAATTCTATAGTTTAATTTTTTGAATTTACAATATCTAAATTTGAAATTTGAATTTGATAATTTTGAAAAGACTAAGGAAAAAGAATGGAAATGTGTGAATTTGAATTTTACATTTAAATTGATGATGGGAGAAAATATGAATTGAAATTTTGAACTTGAAATATAAAATAAAAAAGTGGTGGTTCAATTTTTTTATATTTAGAAACTTTTATTGAGGAGGGGTGGAAGAGGCTAACGTTAACCTTTTAATCTTTTCAACTGTATAAGCCAAGAGGACACTTGCATTTCTTGTGAACCAACTTAAAATAAGTCATGAAAAATAAGTGCTTTACATACATTTTTTTCACTAATATAAACATATAAAGGCTTTTTCTAACAAGTTCAAAAAAATTATTGATAATTATTGGTTAGAAATTAATATTTTTAAAAAATCATCTCCTAGCATCTCTCAAGGCTAGCTTCTGGCTATATATATATATATATATATATATATATATATATTAATTCCAGAAATCAGTTATTCTCATTGAATGGTAACTATTGCAATAGTTATGAGAAGTTAGTATAGCTCATTGCCATAAATCCTTCTAGTTCATATTATACCAAAAAATTAATTATTCTATGAAATAAGGACTTTGCTACTATACTTCTAACTGTATGTGGGTGATGCTGTGATTTATAAAAAGTTAAGGGATAAGAGGGAGTGGTATAAGAGGATAAAGTCTTTGCAGAAGGTTTTGGATTATGGGATTGAAAGCTAATTTATGAAAAGAATCTTATAAAAATATCATACTCGAACTCATGAAATAACAACATAAGTGGGATAAAGCCTTTGCAGAAGGTTTTGGATTGCGGGATTGGAAGCTAATTTTTACAAAGAATCTTATAAAAGTACCATAGTCGAACTCATGAAATAACAGTATAAGTGGGATAAAGCCTTTGCAAAAGGTTTTGGATTGTGAAATCGGAAGCTAATTTTTGAAAAGAATCTTATAAAAGTACAATAGTCGAACTCATGAAATAACAGTATAAGTAGTTATTTGCAAAGTAGTCATTTATTTATTATTAATAAATTTTACAAAAATATCATTTATTTATCAATAAATAAACATCACATAAATAAAATAACATTTATTAATAATATTATTATTATATTTATTTAATATATTATTAATAATATATATTGCTAATATAAATATTATTAAATTAAAATACTTACATAATTAAAATAATATTTCATTTATCATTTATTTCATTAAATATTTTTTTATATTTTATAATAATAAATATTTATAAATATTTTATGATTAATTTATATATTTTTATAACAAAAAATTTATTTTTAATTAATAAAACATTTATAATGAAAATATAAATTTAATTAGAAACATTTCTAATATTATTTATAAATATTTTATTTTAGTATTAAGTAAATATTTTTAAATATAATTTTTTAATAAATATAATATTAAATATATATAAATATTAATATTTCATAAATATTATTAATATATGCAATAATATTAATAATACATATTTTAATATTAACAATAAAATTTTAATATTAAAATAATAAATATTGATGAGTATTATTGAAATAAACATTAAATATTTATTGCATAAATATTTAATATTTACATAAAAATATTAAAATATTTATATAAAATTACATGAATTTATATAAATATTACAAAATAATATTTATAGAAAACTTTGTAATTCTTAGATAAAATTTTATTTTTAAGAGTAATTATGTAAATAGAAAATTTATGAAGTTTTGGAATCTAAAATGCAGCCTTTTAAAATATTATATTTTAAAATTTTAGAAATTTTTAAAATATCTCATCCAAATGCAACTTAAAGAAATTAAACTGAGCACAACCTAATAATGTATAAACGGCCATTGTTCTCCCGCATAATATCATCTGTCCAAAAACAAATTTATAGTCTACTAGCCATTTGCAGTTAGTTTGCTTAAAAAAGTAGGGCATTACATGTTAAATGCCTAAGTATATGAGATTTTTAGCACATTATAACATAAACTAAAAGAGGCAACGAGTTCCGATAAAAAAACTAGGCAAAAAATATCTTCAAATATTCACAAAAGTATATGTCGGGACCTCTCCCCGACACATGCCAACTCATAAAAATTTGGCTAGAGTTCTACTAGTCTTATGGTATGGACCATAAGGCACAAGTGAACCCTATCAAATTTCCATAAGTTACATGCTTAACATATATAATCCTGTCAATAACATTTAACCTGCTCAATTTAATCACATATGTCATCAACAACAACAGCTAATTTATTTGATCCTACTTAGTTTAAAAACATCTTATACATACACATCACTATTCATCTCCAAGCTAAGTCTGATATTTACATCATATAATTACAACTTCATAGATATAAATATACATACATCATCATCTCAATCACCACTCTTAACATACAAAAGTACCTTACAATCCCCTTTACATCCACCAACTCCCTCTCCAAACACTAATAACACCTACAAGAATTTCGGTACTGAAACTAAGATGTTAGACCCACCTGCTTAGTATTTGAATATTTTAAATTCAGCTGCTAGCCTCGAAGAATTTTAACACTGATCTGAAATAAAAAAATGTGAACACAAGAGGGGTGAGACCTAAGTCCTAGTGACTGGATAACCATCTAACTATGAAAAGAAGTTGAGAACCACGTTATAAGCTCATAAGTATATCAGCGCAACATATCGATACATAAATTTTTATAAATGAAATAAGTTAACTCATAAGTTAGCTTATGCTTCCAATAATATAACTTAAATAAAGAAATACCACATTTACAAAATTCCATGATGATGGGCTGGGTGTGCTACCACTAAGGTATATCCCTACAGTCGTCCTTCTGCAGGTGTACTCTCGGTGGGTGAGTGTACTGAGCGCCGAGGATCCCCGCACCACATAGCACCCCTCACATGTGTGGTTCACCCCAGGTGTGAACTTGCCCCTTTTCCCTGGGCCTCATGGTTGCCCCTCCCTTGGGCTAATATCTCTGAGCCACCTTTCTTGTATAGTATCCTATCTCTTTACTGAGCTGTGATTCTTTGCCCCACTAGGCTGCTTGCAATCTGCCCTACTGGGCTGCTTGTAATCTGCCCCACTGGGCTGATCTAGTTTGTACTCCCCCTTGGCCTAGGGATCATAGTACGATCGAGTCGCAAGGAGGTGCGGACTATAATAGTATGAGAAATGCTCATGCTATGGCACAGTCTACAGGATAATCAGCCCCATAGATGCCCCAATGCTATTTATGTTGTATGCTGTAAAAATATTCAAGTATAAGTTTATAATTCAATATACAATCAGCTATATTTTCTTGAAACATTTCTATTCATGCATGCCAATGCATTACTTTGAAATATAACTCTGAAGGAAAATTTTCATGCTTTACTAAACATATGTTTTATTCAAGAAATATTTTTTTATGAAACTCTATACTTTGCTTTGAAACATGCTCTAGCCCATGTTTCCTTTTCTTTTCTGAAACTCATGCTTTGCTTTAAAACATGCTTCACAAATATAATAACATTATAACCGGATTCTCATTTCCCATATTTGATTACTGAAGGTACTATACTTAGCATGATACACTCATTTCGTAGCAAAATATCACTATACTATTATAAAACATTTTACAAAGCTAGATGAGAAACCCACTCACCTACTATTTCTTCTTTTCCGCAGTTGCTACCCCTCTTGAAAAGGCTCCTTTACTTGATTTTCTTGACCTATATTACCATATATGAATTTATTTAGGCAACAGACACCTAGGTTTTTCATGAAACATGCTTGCATGCCCTTTAAATGCATACCAAAGTTTTCTAAGTTTTCCTCTTATCATTCGGCTTCATAACTACATGGATTCATGGTTTCAACACCCTCACATGCTATCATGCTATCTTCTTAAACTAGATATGAAAATGGTATAAGAAAAGGTTTCATTTTACACATCACATATTTCCCTCTATCAAACATAAATCCTTATCATTTTCATAACATGAAATCCTCTCTTATTTCTTTTTCTTTTCTCTCTAACACATGATTTAATCATTTATCTAAAACCTTAGAAGGTTTAGGGTTTACCTTAAGGATGACAAGAAGAGAAGACACCAAGCTTTCTCCCTTTCTCTTCCTCCTTTCTTCTTCTTCTTCTTCTTCCTTTCCCTTTCTTTTTCTTCTTTCTTTCTTCTTTTTCTTCTTTCCTACGGCTGAAATTTTCTCTCCTCTTCCATCGCCCTCTTCTCCCTCTCTCTTGATTTTTCTTACGATGGATGAAGGGAATGATTAAGGAGGTTTTTAAATACCTTGGCAAATCCCCAATTTGCCCTCAAATAAATTCCTAAAATGCCCTTTTAAAGTCCACATGGCATACCTCTTCACCATGCATTTTTACCCTTCTTCACTCACGAAAAAGCCCTTGACAAATTTCCTCTTTACCCTTGAAAAAGTTTGCAAATGACGGCGGAATCCTTTTTTCCACTTTACCCTTAATCAAATTTTTAAATGACTTTGGTATCCTTTTCCTTTATACCCCTCACCAATTGTTCAAATGATATTGATAAAATTTCAAAAGTGTCCTTTCATTCATGATAAATTTTATGCTTCAAGATTATGATACTACTTTGAGAATCAGGATGTTACAATATATACACAAAATTTTAGCAATTAAAAATCCTAGGTCATTGACGACATTATCTAATCAAGTACTAAAACAACATCAACAAAACCCTGAATCTAACCTAAAATTAGGTTTTCTGAGGGAAAAATTAGGGGTAAAGGGTTCATCATTTGAAGATGGTAGATGGGCTCTTCACAGCTCTAGATCATCAGATTGTTAGCTGGAGGACTGCTGTGGATAGCGACAAATACAAGATGGACTGCCTAAGGTCTAGCCAATGGACAATTCTAGAGAGGAAGATGAGTGTGGGTGGGGGCTTAGAATGGTGTCGTTTTGGAAAGCTGATGCATCTTTGCAGGCCACACAGTCCCAGCAGACACTTGGGGCTGTTCATCCACGGCACCAGAGCACCAACTAATCCTAAGACAAAGAGTGACATGATTAGTCTAAAAATAACATTATATATATATATATATATATATATAAAGAGAGAGAGAGAGAGAGAGAGAGAGAGGAGGGCGAGGAAAGGAAAGAAAAGGAAGGAAGAGTTAGAGTTAGCTATATTCGAATGTAGCTAAATCTAGTTCTCTTTCTATGCACACATATACATAAGAGAAGATACCTAGAGCATAAAATAAATAGTTGAGTAAGAGAGCCAAAGGATCATATTGGTGAGTAGATCTAATTATTTTTTTTTTTCAGAGCCAAGAGTCTGCTTGTGAACTCCTACTGAACATTTGCTTTTATATGGTCCATCACATGTCAAGCCATTTTTCGTCAGGTATTGTAGAACGAAGCCGTTGATCTTGTATTACCATATGCTGGCATGACTGAAGACAAAAGTCCAGTGTCTGAGGTGTCTGAGATCTATGAATCAGTCTTTAGCAACATTGTTCATGGCCTACGCAGGCATGGCCATTGACAAAAAGCAACACCGGAAAAAGACAGCTCAAAGCCTTGCAATTTCTCCATTGCGCACCGAGAAAGAGCTGTACCTTTCAAGCAGAGGGAGGGGTCCTTGTGTGGGGGAGTAATGTCTTGAACAACTCGGTAACGGACAGAAAGAGTGAGTGCAACGCAACGAGAAGCACTACAGGAACCCAAGTCAATGGTGACTCCAAATTTGTCGAGATCTGTGAGAAAAGGAACTCATGTGACAGATTCTTGTTGACAAATTTATTCGCGAGTTCAAGGAAAGAAGATGAAGGCCTATATGTTAAAGCCCGTGGCAAGGTTTTAGGAGAGAAATTTGACTCTAATCTTTCATTTCCGTTGGTTTTCGTTGTCCAGGAAACGATAATAGTAGCTGCTGCTGTCTCATCGTTGTCTATGGTTCGCTACCTACGCTTTGACCGTTACATCAATTCAACACTTTTTTTTCCCAACACGACGTGCAAAAGACAAAAAAGGGAAGGGTTTTGATTGGAGAAAAATTGTATGGTAATAATTTCTCTGAACGCAATGCAGGGTAATAATAAATTAATTTCTTTTATAGATGGACTGTTACACCAATTCTGTACATTTTTCTCAACTACGCAAAGTCCAAAACACGAGACGAATGATTTTGATAGGAAAAAAAAAGTGTGCGGCAATGTGTGGTATTTTTTTTTAAAAAAAAAATGCAAGATAATAATAAAAACAAAGAAAAGAAATATTTTCTTTATAATGAAAAATATCAATTGCATATATTTTGAAGTGTCTAGTAGAATGACTTAGGGATGCTTTTAATCGGGACATTACAATGGCTCGTGCATCCAAGATATATTATATATTTTGGAGCACGTATTTGGATATGTCTGGCAACAGGACCGTATGCATGTGAGGTCAGACAATGTAGTTTTTTCCTTGCTTATTGATATGTTTCCAAATGAAAGCATGTCATATGGGTGCCAGTCAACTAGCATGGTTTGTTCCTCCTGATATATAGATGGAACGATTTTTCTAGTTTATAGGATTGACAAAAGAAACAACACAAGCAATCCCACTTGTAAAATTTTACAAGGGGATCTAATATATCGTGCTAAAAGTGCACTATTTGATACATCTTATTCCATATTTATGATATATGCAATTAAAAATCTTTTATTAAGAACCTTGTTGAGCCAATTCAATGGTCATGTTTATGTTTTGTAAAAGTTCATGTTGATATGTATTTATTCTCATATTACCTATGCATTAAGTAAATCTTAAGTATTTATATAAGATCAAAGAATTCAAATATTATCTTTCAGCTAGTCTTTATTAAGTGAAGTTTAGAGTTGTTATAAATAATGTCAGAATAGATTTAACCTATAGCCTATATGGATCAAAAAATATTTCAAACAGACTTGTGATGTTTATGAATTATATTGAATTAGAAGCAATTTTGAAGTTAGATTTGAACCCTTAGTTTGACAAGGACACTAAATTAAAAGGAAGCAGTATGTGGTAATCTATATTGGCATGTATTTGGTATCATATAGGTTATGCATTGGATATATCGTGGATATTTACATATAATCAAGGAACCTAAATATTACCTTTTGATCAATCCTTTTGGGTTTTACATGTTTGGTACAAACTGTAATAAGGCCTACTTGAGCCATTCATGAATGCCTCCAAGACCTTCCACAGTATAGCTGCTATGAAATAAAATATGAGAAAGCAATGGTATACTTGAAATACATACATATATACATGCACATATATAAAAAGAGAAAGAATGAAGTAGAAAGAGAAAGAGTTTGACTTGATTACTTTTAGTGAGGTTTAGGTGCAAAGTAGTAAAAAAAAAAGTCTAAATAATATGAATTAATGTATATTATTTTACCTCTTGAGGCATAGGTTAGAAGTTTCAAAATTACGTGGATTTTAGTATATGAATATTTAAAAACAGATCATATTCAATAGCTCAACTCATCAACATATGGCCGCCATCATTTGACCTGGCTAGATCTTTGTGGAGATGCTCTCAAGTGTAGCAAACTTAAATAAAAAAATAGAGCTAGATCAAAATTTAAAAACTCAAAATTTAAATCCAAGAATTTAAAACTCAAACTCAAAATTTCAAAATTCATATTCTAATTTTCTTAAGTGATTAATAAGAAAACTGAATTGGATTAAAAATTGAGTTCAAAAATTCAAAATTTGAATTCTGATTCTATTAAATAATTGAATACATATTTCCAGGATACAAACATGGTTTATGTTTTCATAAAAGCCATGATAATGGTTCTATTACTAAAATCTTTTCTTTTGTACAATTATATATTATACATTATATATGTTGCATATTGTATCACAAAAAACATTGCATATATATTAATTACTACATTAGTATTATATATTATAATAACATAATAATAGTTATATATTTACATAATAATATTAATATTATATTAGTATAATAAATAATGATATAATTATTAGTAATAAAATATATAATTAATATATATAATAATATTAATATAATATTAATAATAATACATTATATATTATAATAATAAATAATATTGTTTAAATATAATATAATATATTATATTATAAATAATATATTATATTATATTATTATAATATGGGGAAGAAATTGATAAATATAGGTACAAGTTGTCTCAATATTTTTTAGTGAAGATCGTCATCAATATGATGATCTAGCATTCCCATATTTTGGTTAGGATTAGGATCACTCTCTTAGATAGTGATCTTAATCCCACGGTGATCATACATTACCGTCAAAATAGGGATATGAAATGGGATGATCTTGTCACTGTCTAAAGATCATCAGTGATCTTGCAAAGATCACCCCATACCAAAAAAACCCTGTAGAAGATTTTTTTAGGTCGATTTTTATTTCCAGGCTTTATGTTACCATTCTGAGCTCTATCAATCTTTATCATTAGAATCCTTTAATACATATCAAAAGCATTGGGGAACACTGTTTCATTCAACAGATGTTGATACACTGTATCTTGATTACCCCTACCCTTGTTGTGTTGAAGGCTAACTTTGATGGAGCTATTTGTGGTTCGAATGCAGGATATGGGATGGTTACTGGAAATAATGAAGGTCCTCTTATTTATAGTGCTGGAAAGAGATTGCCTTGCATTTCTATTCCTTTTTCTGAGCTGGCAAATGCTTGGCAAGGTCCATGTGTTGTTGTGTATTAGTTTCATGCGAATTAAATATGGTTAGAAGGGGATTCCTTACTATGATTTCATGGATCAATATTTCAAGTGAACTCTTCTAATTTATCTCCTCTTTTAAGAGATATAGCTCAATTTAAGAAATCTTTATTTGTCTTTAAGCTTCTCACATTTATAGGGACATTTTTTCCTTAACTAGTGCCTCTTAACTAGTGCCTCTTTTCCCTTTTTTTTTTTCTTTTTCTCTATAGTAACAAGCTCTCTTCTCTTTATTCATTGAGCAAGTCTTTGTCAATTCAAATGAAAACTATTCATGAATAATCATTTATTTGTATATAAAGATACATCCAACTTTGCTCGTACCTCATAGATTTCAACTCAAGTAATAAAGAAAATAAAAATTTTGTGATATAAAAGAGACAAGTTAAAAAGAATAAATTATCTTGCATTCTAAGTGAATTCATGTATAGTGTTACCACCCATGGATAATATCAACTAATGTAACATACTTAGTCAATCTGAAAGTGCTACTATTATTTCCACACCAAGATGCAACCAACATTGCTTGTAGTTGCACATTATCATATTCACTCAACATGCTACACAATAAAAGATGGAAAATTTAATTTATCTTGCCTTCCATGCTAATTTGTAACTATGTACCATACATGAATAATATAATGAGTAATGCTATCAATAAGCTATTTTTCTCACTGTTGGTACTTGGGGATTTGGACAATACATGGAAATGTTCAGTTCAATTAAGGTTGATGCATAATTATCAGATGGCCAACATGCAATAGTCGGGAGCTAAAATACCATTTAATAGGCTACAATTTTCACTTTATTCTCTGTAGACGTGTACAATTTCGAAAATGGTTGATCTCCAGCATCGTTCTAAAATTAACATTGCATGCAAATGTATTGATATGCGTAAAAAAAAAAAAAAAAGAAAAAAAAGAAAAAAAAAAAGAAAAGAAAAGTCAGAAGATGTGTTTTGAGTGCTCCAGGAGTGGCTAGAATCGAATGGTACCATTATAATTCTAATATACCAAAAATATGGAGTCAAACCTCGAATTAAAGTGAAAATGAGAGAGTTCTCATCCTAATATTGAAGGTGCTGCTAAACGTTATACCAATTAAAACCACATTTGTTAGCCTCAAAAAGTTTAATATCGAAATAATAATTATTGCAATGGTTGTAATAACAATGTTATGGTATAAATTAATAGATAATAACAGAATTAAATGTGTAATCTTTTCTCTCGCTTTTCATTGAATTAAAAAAAAAAAAAAGTTTTTCAATCATACAATGACTTTTTAAGAAAAATTCAAAAAAAATAAATTTAAATATTATAAAACTGATATCTTGTCTAAGTCATTATAATGCTCAATAATATAGTATATAGTTATTCTTTTTTTTTTTTTAATTTGGATTGTTAAAATTGTTATAACGGTTATAGCACCATCATTTAAAACCGTGTATTATCCTTAAAGTTCACGTATACGTGTACGGTTTTGTGCGGCACTCAGGCATATTTCATGCTGCCGATATTTCGAACAAGTTGGTCCTCACACCTCCTTTCAGGCCTTTATAGCGGGGATAGCCTCCTGCCGTGCTGGATGCCTTCCCTCAGAGAGAGAGATGGAGAAATACCGAGTGAAAGCTCGCCTTAATGGCGGGCTCTCCCACAGATCCCCCTCCTCCTATGTCTCCCTCCCTCACAGACTCCACCACCTCCGTGAGCCCCCCATCTCCTCCTTCCTCCGCCCCGCCTCCCCCAAGCGCGCCGCCGCATCCGCCTCCGGCGACCAGGTCGGCCGTCGGGCATCGGACGCCGAGATCAGCATCTTCGACGCCGAGCGCTACTTCAACGACGGCAGCGGCAGCCCCGACGTCAAGCGGACCATCATACTCGCCGGCGCCGCTGCCGAAAGGTGCGACCTTTCCTCCAACCCCCGCGTCTCGTCCGCTTCCTTCGCCGACGGCGTCGGCGGCCGCGGTGTTGGATGCGGTTGCGCCAGCCGGAACGGCTCCTTCCACGCCACTTCCACTCCCACCGCCTCGTCGGAGGCCAGCTGGAACAGCCGGTGTGGCCTCCTCTCCAAACCCCCCGGCTCCGTCGCCGTCACCGTCAAAGCTTTACCCTTGAACAAGCCGAGGAAAGGGATCTCCTCCGCTTCCGCCTCCGGCGGCCGGCGGCTATTCTGCCGGAACTGCCCTTGTTCCGGCAAGAAGTCCGTCGACGTCGAGGAGAAGTACTCCGAGCCCCCCAAGAGCCCAGTTCGCTCCCACTCCGATTCCAGCCGCAGCGCTCTTTGTAGCTCTAAAAATCGGATTTCTAGAACAGGGGAGGTCGGCCACGGAGACGTTGCAGAGAAACCGGCCCCCATAGAGATCAAGAGCGAGCTGGAAATCGTGGAGGGGACGAAACTGACGATAACTCCCGGAAATCGGACCAAAGATCCGGAGGCATTCCATGTCTCCAAACGATTCTCTTCGGAGAAGCCTTTTCCGGTGGAGATCGGCCACCGGATCGTCAACTCCGACAGGGCATTCAACGAATCCAGTCGGTTCTCCTTCCCCATATTGAACCCGCCGCCTGCCAATCCTACCCCTCCAGAAGACCCCGCGCGCGAGTCTCTCGAGGTTTTCCGGCCGAACGAGGAAGCCACGGTCTTGGGGAAATCGACGGAGTTGCCGCGCCGGGTCTCAACGATGGTGCCCTTGTCCGGCGAGGCGGACCGCCGGAGCTTCACCCATCCGGCGAGCCCCAAGCTCAGGACGCCAGAGGAGGACCAGGCGAGCGACACGAGCTCGGACCTGTTCGAGATCGAGAGCATCTCCACGTCGTACCCCACCTCCATCAACCGCCGCCGCGACTCGCTAGATGAGCTCGATACGAGGAGACTGTCCGGCGGCGGCGGCGGCAGCGGCCCCACCGGTATCATGCAGTTCCGGCGGAGCCTGGAGGAAGCGACGACGCCGTCGATCGCGGCGAGCGAGTGCTACCCACCGAGCGAGGTGAGCGTGCAGTGGAGCGTCACCACGGCGGAGGGCTTCGACCGGGCGAGCGTCACCAACTTTTCTAGCGCCGCCTCCGACTACGAGGAGATCCGCTTCATCCAGGCGGAGCACGACCGCTTCGCGGCGGCGATGGCCGCTAGCGGACCAAAGCGGCGGGGCGGCGGTTTGCTCCGCTGCCGGTGCGAGGAGGCGGTCAGCGTGGGTCCGAAGCCGGTCCGGTGCGGCCCGGAGCAGATCCGGGCCGTGGCGTCGATTTTCACGGTCGAGCCGAACCGGGTCTCCGGGTTTGCGGCCAAGCTGTCGAGCGGGAACCCGGTCAAGGATGGGCCCGGGTTCCAGCGCTCGCTCTCGAGTCGCGTGTCCCGGACGGTCCAGAGGCGGTAGACCGCTTCGACTGGGGTCGTGGTTGGGTCCAAGCATGATGGTTGAGCTAATGATTCGAAGAGATAAATTAATAAGAATTTAATGTGAGTTTAGTTGGACGTCTAAAAATTCTTTCAATAAGAATTTAATTTGAGTTCACATGTCCATCCAATTTTAGCTCTCGATAGCGACGTTACATGCATTGGTTTGTTTTGTGATGGAAAATGCCATTAAGGGGATTTATGAATCCATGTGAGGATTTCTTGGTTTGAAAGGTAAATGTCAACTAGAATGCACCGTCGCAGCATGCTTTCACCACTGGACGTTGAATGCATTTAAAGCTGCAAGCTCTTTCACACTGTCCCGCGGCTAAACGTCCAAAATCCTAAATATTTTACTTTCACCCTCCCCCCGCCCAAAAAAAAAAAAAAAAAAAATCATAAATAGGAGACATGGATGTTAATTAGTCCAAGATATTTAATAATCTAATAATAATAATAATAATATATATATATATATATATAGTAAAGCTGAAATTTTTATGTCAAGGGTATAACTACATTAAACAGCCTTTAATCGGTTAATCCTTGCATCAAGGTGTAGATTAGACAGTGTGTGCCAATGGAAGACATTTTTGTTTTTTGGATATCTAATCTTGCTTGTGCCTTGAGTTAATCTTACCAGCCAATATTTAAGTATATATATGAGCACCATCCAAAACTGTCCAATTCTAACACCAATGGTCCAGGGCTCTGTTTGAAATGATGGCTTTTGAGACATTTTCAAGTATTGTTGGCCAACAGTTACAACTAACAATTAATCTATATAGACCTTAAATCGCATATAAGCATCAAGTTTTGAAAATGATTAAATCAAGTGTGTGTATTGTTTGTCCACTGAAGCTTCATGCGAAGTAGATGAATCAAGCAATGAGGGAGCAAGAATTGAACTTATCTATTCATTTCTTGAAAATTGATTTTGAATCTAATATAAAAATTTAAAAAGAAAAGAATAAAAAGAAAACTATTTTGTTTTAGGGAATACAATGTATCCTTACTCGAAATAGAACTGGCAATTCTAGTTTAATATATCTTTTAGCTCCACATGTATGCATTTTTTGAGTCCTACCAAATTTTTTTTTTTTAAAAAAAAAAAGAAAAACATGTCTCAATAGCTAATGTTTTTTTTTTTTTTTTGATATCTATATCTATTTATACTATAAGGTGTTTGTCATTCAAAAAAAAAAAAAACTTAGATGCATTTTTTTGATTAATCATAGAAGTTTTTTTCTGGGTCTTTTTTTTTCTTTTGTATTCGGTAACAAGCCAATACTTTCTTCTCATAATTTTGTTCCTTCGAATGATAGGGTATTACTAAGGCCTCTTTATAATGGACCACCTAACTACGAAGAGAGCTTGATTTCTCGAGGAAAAAGTGCGTAACTTATTCAATACTTTATTTATTTTATTTTTATTTTTTATTTAAAATCAATAATTTTAAAATTTAAATTTAATAATATCCATGCATTGCACAAAATAAGAATATTTATAGTCATAAACATAAGCATCAATTAGGGAATCTATCATTTATTTAAAGTCCTCTCTTAATCATGTAATGCATAGTATGCATTTAAATATTTATTCAAGATTATTAAACCCTATAATTTGTCTTTCTTTCATTTAAATGACTTTAGAAAGAAGGATCCCTCTACCTTTATTCAATATTTATTCAAAATAAGATAACTAAGTTTCGAACAGGTTTTGCTATTTTGACGAAGAATTCTTGGATTAACTTTGAAATGAGTAATTAACGTTAGATCTCACATCATATAACTTCGCATGTGAGTGACCCTCTAAATTTGGCTCATTTCTAATCTATTCAGTCTGATAAGCAATTAAGCGCCACTTAATTGGATTCGACCACTCAAAACATGTCCTTTTTTTCCTCACACATATCAATAAGGTTGTCCACATCCAACACAACTAACTACAGTGATGCGTTTAGCATTAAAAGCACATGTCCTCTATTTTATTTTTGTAATGTGAAGTTGTAACGAATTATTGGTTAATTGGCTAAGAGCAGTTATTAACATTAAATCAATACTCACTCCTCTTCCCTTCTAGCAACTTCAAGCCTCATTTTTTTTTCTCCATTTTTTTTCATCGCTTTCACATCATTACACCATCATCCTTCTATCTACCATATGGAGGAATTAATGCGGTTGCGAAGGGCTTTTGATAGAGAGTTTGAATGGCTACAAAATCGAGGCTGTAGCATTGGTATCTTGCATGGTGAAATTCTCCCAAGGAAATTTGTTTAACCATGGAGCGAAGGGTAACACGTGGAATAAATGAATTGAAAGTAGGCAGGCAACCATTTGCACATTCATGTCGTTCTCATATCATTTTCACGCACCGCCCATATACGAGCAAGCAATGGTAATGGCATGAGGAACAAGTAGATGATTAATGATGCATCCTTGGATGCATGTCCATTGAATGAAGTACATAAAATTGCCATCAACTTGATCAACATCTTTTACCCTAAGCAAGCATTTTGATGGCATATTTAGAGTTAGCAACCCAATCGGATCAAATTATTTTAGATAGGATTATTTTAGAATTGAATCACTGTGGATTCGAATTATTGAAACTAAATCATAACTCTAAATGAACGGATTAAAATCAACCTCTATATCATTTCAAGTTGAATTAGTCTTTTTTTAAAAAATAATTCACGCATCTTTTTTTTATTCTTTTTAAATGATTTATTTATTTTTTATCCATTTAGTACTCTAGATACTAGAGCAATCGGATGCAAAACTACAATATGATTGAATTCTAATAAAAATACTAGTTATACATTTATAAAATATTAAAATTAAAAAAAATAAGCAATGATTCAAAAAAATATAAACAAACACCAAGAATCATGTGTGATTTTTTTCCTATTAAACATCAACAATTCAACATCCATATTCTTATATCCATGACCAAGAGATTGTGATGTTATGTATATTATTGTCTCTCATCAAACTGTCCTTCAAGATTGGGGAATGAAGGCGTTAAACTGTGGCAGCGAAGGAACCATTGAAATGAAACGTGGCAGGACATGAGATTCTTTTGTTCCGCTAAGATATTATATTTCTTTATTTAATAAATAAAAAATATATTATATTTATTTGAGAATAGAGAAGATTGGATTCCCTTATGTATATACATAATCAAAAACGAGGGAGAAGTATCTTAATTGAAATTTATATTTAAAGATTAAAAAATTATTTATATGATGCATCTTTATTTTCTTTTCAGTGTTTGTGGAAGTAATAAGCATATTAATCTTATATTTTATATTTTAGGATAAATAGATACTACTGCCCTATCCAAATTTTTTAAGATTATTTTAGGTTTGATGATGATGATGATAATAATAATAATAATTATTATTATTATTATTATTATTGGATGGGTTAAGATTGAGTTGATCATGCCTCTGCCATGATGCATATCTCAACACCCACACAAAAAAAGTTCAACGAAGCATTTTGATATGTCTTAAAGAGAAGTGAAACCACACTTAGCTAATTCCAGGAAAAAAAGTATGATGGTAGTAGGTGAGCAGTACGAAGAAGCGTGACAAGCTATGTGGTACCGAAGGCACCTTGCACCAACAACATCCAATGTAAATATTACGTGGTACAAATTCTTATACTTTTCTCTCTCAGTAAAAAGATATGATGATAATAAAGGATCAATTTTGTGCTTATAGCACCATCATGAACAGCTCATGCCTAAAACATCTGTCAAATGATAATGCATCGTCCTAATAATAATCCATTGATCGATAATATCAAGCAATTGGAAGGGGAGAGAGATTAAGAGAAGGACATGATTGGGATGAGGGAGGACCAGCTAGAAAAAGTGATATAACCCTAGAGATAGAGATAGGAAAAATCACTCAACACCAGCATAAGAAATGCTAGGTAGAAAAATCTTGTTAATTAGGATGGTCGTTGTAGCATAGATTAATGCCCACCGGTTTGTACGCCTTGGCACCTGCCACCAAACGTGCATTGCATGTCTCCTCATCAATTTTCTATTGGGCATAACGATTTATTCCATTTTGGATTTTGGAGGCCTAACATGTGTTGGTCGTACGAACACGTAAGTAGCTCCAAATGTCAAAGATCCTTTTATCATATCTGTCGGCCTATTTTAGATCCATTCCACCAACATCCTCCAAACCTACCTCCCTTATCGTGTGTTAAGTATTCATTAGATGACATATTCCGGCTTCCATATCGACGGATTTATGCAATTAAGTGTGGAATAATTCCAAAAATCCAATTCATACGCACATCTCCAGGTCCAGAACTTGGAGCCGAGAGGTCCAAAAATGGGACAATTGGGTCCTAGCAGCATGATCGGTGCTGATGCTGCGATCCCAGCCATCCAACATGCTGGATGCATGCCTGCATCAAGATTTGTGCTGGTGTGAAGGGGGGTGGAATGTTGGTTCTAGCCTTTGAGGCTGTAGGGACTAGGGAGAGACCACACTCCTTATAGCATGTGATCTGTCCCCCCTTACTCACGCTGGGATTTACTGGGTTGAGCCTGGGATGTCATGTGGACCAACCCTATGTCCCTTGGATGGGAGACCCATTCCTAATTTCCTATATGTTTATGAGGATGAAGAGAGTATCTATATTACATGTGGGTGATCTGTCAGGAACCCACCAATCATTAACCATCCAACAATGATCAGCAGCTGTCCAATGATGGATGGCCTGCGGAGAACCATCTCGACACTTTTATGTACATATATACTTAGACCATTCCTCCTCATCCAAGGAAGACAATCCATGGGATTGATGACTATAAGATGACAAATGGATGTCTAAATTTCTTTCTTTTTGCTTTCTTTCTTCTTATATCTGTTTTGTTTGTTCTGTTTTGTTTTGCATTTATTTTTATGCTGAAGATGTGGAAGAATCACATCAGATCATTTTATTAGAGGGATATATCAATGATGCCATTTGGGTGAATGGATGTCCAATTTTATTGTAAAAGAATGTAGCAAGAAAATACTAGTTTCACACATACTCCTTTTTAAGGGTCTTTAATTCAATACCTTCAACCTCTCTACAAAAATTATGACTTTGCACCGGTCAAGCAAGAGATTGCTTTAAAGCAGAAAAAAAAGAGCTAAATTTTAAAACTTTATAATTTAATTCATTGTTTCAATATAATACAATACGTGCCTATTTATAAAATAAAATTGATCTAAAACTCTTAATCAAAGTAAGACTAACAAACTTTCAAAAATAAAAGAAAAGAATTATTGATTGATTAAATAAAACTTATAAAGAGAATCAAATAAAACTTCTAAAGAGAATAAAATAAACCTCCTATAGAGACCAGGATAAAAATAAATTTTTTTAAAAAAATTAATAATAAAGTTTCTTTAAAAGTCAAAATTCTTTTTTTTTTTTTTTTTTTTGCCTTTCAGTGTTGCGTCAAATCTTCAATCAATTTGATTCTATTGCCATTTCCTTCCTTTACATACAGAGAAGCACTTAATAATAAAGTTTCTTTAAAAGTCAAAACTCTTTTTTTTTTTTTCTTGCCTTTCAGTGTTACGTCAAATCTTCAATCAATTTGATTCTATTGCCATTGCCTTCCTTTACCTACAGAGGAGCACTTCTCAATTTATGCAATATGCCGCAATTTAGCTTGTATGAACTCACAATTAGAAGTTTTGATGCACTCCAATCTAATATATTGCTGTCATTGTGTCCATGAAACCTTCATATAAGCTACTTGCAAGTAACGTCACAAGTAGTTATGGGCTTAGGTAACCCATTTTACTTGTTTAATTTAAGTAAAATCATGAATGATTTCTATCAACAAGCACATACAAAACAATTGGATTGAGCAAAGAATACAATAGCCATCAAAGCAAATCCTAATTAAATTATCGAATCTGTTGGACTTTGGGTCTTGTTTGGGTGCTCATGATAGGCTGATCTAATGTGACTCAATCTAGCTAGGCCTCAAATCAAAAAGAGCTTGAATGTAGTTTTTATAACTTCCAAAATATAATTTCTGAGGAGAATATAAAAATTACGCACTCAGAAATTTTAAGAGTCTCTCTCCCTCTCTCAAAAGAGTAATTCAAGCGATCTCACCTGTCACGCTGCATTTCTACTAAGAATTTCTGAGGAGTATTTGAGTTGTGGAAGCATAAGACTTTGTTCATTTTGCAACCAAGTCTTCCACCATGATAAAAGAGTCCATCCGGAAGGAAACACTACATGTAATTTCAACCAAATCCTAAGAAGGTACATAATTTAAATCCCCACGTTCGCTCCAACATTGGTATTAGTGACCAGAAATGAGTTAATTTTCATGACCAAAAATAAAAAAAATTCAAAGTGAGGATGCTACCCCCTCTGACGGCGACCACCGCCTATTTCCGGTTAGAACCTTAAAATTGATGGCCAAGCGGCGTTCGCTGGCCACCGGAAAACCGAGGGAGGCAGGTGCCATGGCCAAAATCCACCGGCAACCCTTCCATTGCCGTAGCCAAATGGTGGGGAAAACACCATTTAATTCACCCCTCTTTCGCTGAATATTTATGCCGGCATTGTCCTCTCCGGTTGTCCCACATTCTTTGCAGTTAAGAACGAAGGCATGTCTTACTAATTTCGTGAACTTCATGCCCAATTTCATATTAAGTTAGATATACACATCGGATAAGTCACGCTGATGTGGCAACTAACATCACTTGAAAACATGGCCTAAATGCTGATGTGGTGGGTGACATGGCATGGTGCATGCTGACATGGCTTGACTACTGGCTGCCATGTGTGCGCTGATACGGCATGATCCTGATGTAGCTGCGACATGCATGTTGCTATCATATGAATGCGGACATGGCATGATGACATTTTGCTTAAAGGCGATTTTAGTCATCAACCTAAAATATCAATAAGCCATGATAATTAAAGGAACATTACTTACAAAATAGGTTGACTTGACAACAATCTAAAATTTTTATAGTTGGATTACGGTGAAAGTACCAAATAGGGCCTTGCTCTAGGCACCAAGTTGAATCTAATATCCTAATTAGGCCATTTGCTCCATCCAACTACACATTCGGTCAAAATTAACATATGAGTTCAACTAGTTGGTTTAATCCATGATACCCTAGTATCAATTAAAGCTCAATTGATATAAATTGGGTCAAATTCACTAATTACGTTCAATTGAGAGCTAGATGTAGCATTTTAAATCAATGACCTAATTTGATTATCAACACTCAACTACTAATTCAGACAAAATAATAATAATTGGATCCATCCAACACTCAGGCTCGATCAATATATTTAATTGGCATCAATTGAATCAAACTCAAGTCTTGAGCTCGATCAGTAGATCCGATTACTAATAACTGGATCAAATTTAAGGTTTGAACTTGGCTAGCAAGTTTGATTACTAGTGATTGGGTCAAATGCAACATCCTAACTTAGTCATTTAGCTTAATTCTTAATCTTCCATCATTTATTAGGTTTAATTAACTTAAGTTTAGATTAAGACATCTAGCTTAATCTCCTGAACCAGTTCTAATTATAGATATTGCTAATTAAGTCAAATTCGATCTGAATGGGTTTGAGCCATATTTAAATTGAGTTCTTGAGCACCCAAGTTAAGATATGATATGTGGTCAAAAAGAAATAGGAGATGGCTATAATATAAAAAGATTACAAAAATTTTAAAAAAAGATAACTTAGAAAAAAAAACAAAGAAAATTGCATTAAAAAAGAAAAAATCATGTGTAGAAAAAAGAAAAGAAAGAAAATTGTATGAAAAAAAGAAAGATTGTGTAAAAAAAAGAGATGAAATGAAAAAAGATTGCATAGACAAAAAAAAGATTTTTTCATTAAATTCAAAATTCAAAACAATTTTAATAAAAAATTCAAAATCCAAAATCCAAAATCCAAGAGAGAGATGGATGTGCAAAAAAAAAAATGGGAAAAAAAAAAGATTGCTTAACAAAACAAATCAAATCAGAAAAAAAATCAAAAATCCATAAGTCCAGAGATTGGAACGCTACTCTTCAATCGTTTCTATCTTATCATTTCTATTTTATCTAAATCCATCTTTCTTAATTAAAAAAAATCACTTCCACCTTATCCAATCTCTTGTTTCTACCTTAATCCTAAAAATGATGCTATGTTTACCTTACTAATCCTCACTTCTACCTTAATCCCAAAAATAATACCACATATACCTTATCTAATCCCTCACTTCTACCTTAATCCAAGAAATAATGCCACATCTACAAACAGTCAATCTTTTTTCTTATTTTCATATCACCTAAAAAAATTGCATCCCTCTTCTCCCTCCTCTACATCGCATTCATGTTAAAAAGTACTGAAGTAATCATCCCCTCTTAAAAATTCATTCAATCCTAATTTGTGTTGTAGGTGACTAGCAACCACATTAATTTGACCCCATTTGGTGGATTAGCGAGTGAGGTAGGTAGGCTAATTATAAATTAGTAATTTTAGTAAATTACTTAATTCTAAATATATATAATTTTTGAATAATTGTAAAGGTTTAATTATGCACTATTAATTGAAATATTAATAATTATTATCCTATTATCATTTTTGCATAATTAAATTTTATTGCTTTATTAAGTGCAATGAAGTATTAAATTTTAATGCCTATCATTTATTGGTTAATTTTTGCCTAATTAATTATTATGAAAAAACCACTGATTCAAATAAGTAGAATATAGAAGTTAAAAATTTGTATTATTATGTAAATAAAAATAATAAAATAATAATAATATATGTGTATTATTATCTAAGAAAATACATGAATAATTAAATAAAGGAATAATTGAATATAAATGAATATAGAATTATTAATGATAAAACATGACACCCTTGGTCAACTATGATGACTTGATGGCTGATACCAAAACCATCATCCACAGGAGACATATGTAAAGGATATACCACTATCCATAGGGTTAAATGTGGTGCTTTAGTCTTGTCACAAGGATATATATGGCCATAGTTTATGACAATGAAGTACTTGTAAAAAGATGACAAGTAAACTTAAAAATGATGACACGATAACTTGAGAATGATGACATGAAAATCATGATAACATGAAAACTCTAACAAATGAAGACAGTGAACCTTGATTATGATGATATGAAATTTTGAAATAATGACATCATAATACATGAAATAATATAAAAAATTAGTTTAAAATACTTCAAAAATTATAAGTATTCTAATGAAATGTAAGATAACAGTTATAACATGCAATGCTCATGAAAGTTTTATAAGTACTAATTTTTTGACTTACAAGTTTATAATTAGTGCTATTTACTGAGTGTGAACTCATAAAACTATCTTTTTTTTTTTTTTCTAGAGATCAAGAAATGAAAGAGGGACCTGGGTAGAAGCAGCTTTTGCCATTTTTATTAGTTAATTTTTAGTAGTTCCAGATGTAGCATTGAGTATTGGATAATTTTATTTGATATCAAATTTGTAAATCCATTGTTGGATTGAATTCATTATCTATTTAATCATGTTCTTATGTAGTTGGATTAATGTTGATATGTTATGATAAGACACCTTGCATGCTTCGAGTGGAGTGGGTTTTTGCATCCTATATTTACCATAGGATTTCGGGTGGTATCAAAGCTCAGGTTTGACCTTAGGAATAAACCTATGATAGACCTCAGGCAAAACCTTAGAGTGACTAATGGGGGGTAATAACTCCAACTAAATGTTGAAGAACTTGTTTTAAAAAGCATGGAATTAATAATTTAATTTTGAAATGCATTGAATATTTGAAATATATGAATGATATAAAAATTTGTTTTTATAGATGGCTCATCTTCTAAGGGAACCGCGTACTGGCAAGGACTCGAATGCTGGCAACCCTAACCAACAGGGAGGTAGCTAGAATGTCCAAGGTGGTCTAGGCCCAATTGACCCAGCAGGAGGCACCCAAGGAAATTTTCAGGCAGAAATTTTCAATATGATGTGGGTTCTCATGGGGGTGGTATAAATGCAGTAGCAGCAACAGATGCAGCATTAGCAGGAACATCAGGTCTAGCCAAGTCAATTGCAGTAGCCTCGTCAGAGGAGTTGCGATGGATTTTCTTAGTTGAGGGGGTTGGCCCCTGCCCCCTACACTGGTTCCACAAACCCCTTAGATGCTAAGAACTGGATTTCTAAGATGGAGAAAGCCTTTAATGTCCACAGCACCCTAGAGGAGGAAAAAGTCAAATTTGCTACGTACCTTCTGTAGAATGATGCTTACAATCGGTAGCTGCTAGAGGAACAAAGGTAGAGTTGTAGAATATTCTCTTGGGAAGAATTTAAGGAGGCCTTCTTTGATAAGTACTTCCTATAGAGTGTTTGAGGTCAGATGAAAAATGAATTCATCAAACTGAAGCAGTGAAACCTAATTGCAGCCCAATATGGGAGTTCACCAGACTAGCTGGGTTTGCTTCTGACCTAGTGGCTATGGAGGAGGCCAAAGGTTTGTCCACGGACTAAAACTTTGAGTGAAGCAGCTAGTGCGCATTTGAGGTTCCTACCTATGTAGCTATTACTAGTAAGGCTATGTTAATTAAGAGCGATACGATTGATGTGTAGTGAGAGAGGGAGTAGTAAATGAAGAAGAGGACCTTTCCTGATCAGGGTTTGGGGCAATCAAAGAAGAAAGGAGGTCTGCTCCTTATTGCTTCCCGCCAAAGAGATGGTGAAACTCAATGTTCTAATTATGGGAAGAATCACTTGGGCAAGGATTATTGCAGATTGATCGATGCCTACTTCATCTATGGGAGGATGGACTACAAGATTGCTACATGTCCATTTAAAAAGAATTTACAATCCTCTTCCGATCAGATAGTTTCATTGCTAGGAATGAATTTTTGACTCCTATTCCACTAGAGTTAGAATTACATATTTCTCTTCCTAGTGGAGACATTATGTTAGTGGACTCTGTGTGTAGATCATGCTTGGTGAATATTGATGATAAAGACTTGGAAGCTGATTTGCTAGTCCTTCTATTAAAAGACTTCGATGCAATCTTAAGAATGGACTGGTTGGCATCACACCATGCTTTAGTAGACTGCTTTGGCAAAAGAATAATTTTTCAAATTCTTAATATACCTAAATTCAGTTTTGCTAGAAGCAAGGACTTTGCATTAGTATGGTATCAGCTATGCAAGTAGAAAAATTTCTGAAAAAAGGTTGTGAAGGTTTTTTTGCTACAGTGAAGGATCTTTAACAGGGAGAAATAAAATTGAAGAATATTCCAGTAGTTAAAAATTTTTCTGAGGTCTTCCAAAAGGAATTGACTAAATTGCCCTTAGATAGGGAGGTAGAATTCATCATTGATCTAGCCCCTAGCACTAGACCTATCTCCAAGGTTCCCTATCGTATGGCCCCATATGAATTAAAAGAATTAAAACCTAGTGTTTTCTCCTTAGGGTGCATCAATGCTATTTGTAATGAATAAGGATCAAAGTTTTTGGCTCTGTATTGATTACTGAAAAATTAACAAGGTGACAGTGTGGAATATATATCTCTTCTGAGGATTGATGACCTATTCAACCAATTGCAAGAAGCACAGGCATTCTTAAAAATATATCTCCGTTCAGGTTATCATCAACTCAAGATTAAACCAGGAGATGTATCCAAAATAGTATTTAGAACTAGATATGGTCATTACAAATTCTTGGTAATACTATTCAGATTGACAAATGCCCCAGCAACATTCATGGACTTGATGAACATAAATTTAAGCCATATTTGGATTAATTTGCAGTCATCTTCATTGATGACATTTTAATTTACTCTAGAAGTCAAAAGGAGCATGAGGATCACTTGCAAATTCTTCAGAAAAAGAAGCTACATGCTAAATTGCAAAAGCATGGCTTTTGGATGCACCAAGTCTCCTTTTTGGGTCTTGTGATTTGTAAGGATGACATTTCTATGGACCCAAAGAAAATAGAGGCTTTTGTAAATTGAAATTAGCCTACTAATATGTTTGAAGTTAGAAGTTTCTTGGGTCTGACTGGTACTACTGCAAATTTGTTAAAAGCTTCTCTCACATTGCTTTGTCATCAAGCTGTTTAACTCAAAAGTGAGTAAAATTTGAATGGTCTAAAGAATGTAAGTAGAGTTTTCAAGAATTGAAGCAATGAGTGGTTTTAGCCCTAATCCTTATCCTGCCATTAGAATTTGATGGATTTAATTTGTGTAGTGATACCTTTTAGAAGGGTTTGGGATGTGTCTTAATGCAAAATGAGAAGGTTATTGCTTATACGTTCAGACAGTTAAAACCATATAAACAGAACTATCCTACCTATGACTTGGCATTGGCAACTATAATTTTTACTCTGAAAATATGGAGACACTACCTTTATGGTAAGTTATGTGATGTGTATATAGGTCATAAGAATTTAAAATACATCTTTACTCAGAAAGAATTGAATTTGAGGTAGAGAAGATAGTTAAAACTACTAAAAGACTGATCTAAATATTCATTATCACTCGAGGAAAGTAAATGTAGTAGCAGATGCCTTAAGTAGAAAGTCCTTCTCTGAGCTAGCTACTATAGTTACCTCTCAAGCTTATATCTTGAAAGATTTGAAAAAGTTTGGGGTTGAACTGAGAGTGTGTCAGTCTGACGGTCAAGTTGCAACTCTTGTAATCCAGTCAACCTTGATTGATAAGATCAATTCCTCTTAGAAAGAGGACATGGAATTCCAAAGGATTAAGAAAGCAGTTTAGATCAAATTGCAACTCTTGTAATCCAATCAACCTTGATTGATAAGATTAAATCCTCTCAGAAAGAGGACATGGAATTCCAAAGGATTAAGGAAGCAGTTTAGTCTTTGGTTTAGAATGATTTTAGAATAATGAAGGATGAGACATTGAGGTTCAATGACAAATTATGTGATCCAGATGTGGAAGAAATAAAGAAAGAAATTCTAAAGGAAGCTCATTATTCATCTTATATCGTGCATCCTAGTGGCATAAAAATGTATAGAGATTTAAGAGAATTTTTGGTGGAAGGGTATAAAGAAAGATATTACATAATATGTGGTTTGATACTTAGTATGTTAGTAAGTAAAAGCTAAGCATCAAAGGCCTGTTGGACCTCTTCAGCCTTTTCTGATTCCTCAATGGAAATGGAAGAATATCACTATGGACTTTGTTACAGGCTTGCCAAAAACTCCCAAAAGCAATGATGCAGTATGTGTCATAGTTGATAGGTTGATAAAATTAGCTTATTTCTTGCCCTTCAGGGCTTTTCACTAAGAGATTGGCCAGTATGTATATTGAGCGGATAGTAAAACTTTATGAAATTCAGTATCGATTGTATCAGATCGAGATTCTAGATTTGTGTCCTAATTTTGAAAAAGTTTTCATAAAGCTCTAGGGATCAAATAGCAGAGCCTTCCACCTCAAATTGATGGATAGTTTGAAAGGACGATCCAAATTTTGAAGGACATGCTGCAAGCCTATGTGATTGATTTAAGTAATAGATTTAGGAAGTGCTTGAGACAATCATTTGCCCTTGATGGAATTTGCATACAATAATAGTTACCAAGTAAGTTTGAAGCTTTGTACAGTAGGAAGTATAGATCTCTTCTGTATTGAAATGATGTTGGAGAAAGATGATCGTTGGGCCCTAAAGTTGGTACAACAAATAGTGAAAAAGGTGTAGATAATTAAAAAACAGTTCAGAGTCAATAGAAAAGCTATGCTAACATCAAAAGAAGAAATTTGAAATTTTAGATTGGAGACCATATGTTTTTTTGAAGGTATCACCAACCAAGGATGTAATAAGATTTGAGATCCGAGTCAAATTAAGTCAATGATACTTAATCCCTTTCTTTTTTCTTTTTTTTTTAAGAATGCAGTTTCCATGATGCTTTTGGCTTTTTGAGTGGTATTGTAAATAATATGAACTCTAAGGATATATAAGTATTGTATAAGAAAATGATAGCATTACATGGTGGAAATGAATGGCTGAAATTAAGGCTTTGTTTTTTAAAATAATAATAAAAAATATGATAATTAAACCCTTTTAAGAATTTGAGATGATTTCGAGTAAAATATTCTTTTTCTTCAAAGAACTAAGATTTCATACTACATGGTTCTTTTATTCCAAAAGTCTTTGCGAAGAAGGATAACGACATGTCTAACGGAAATGGAATGTCATATAACTCTATCGGTTGGTTCCTCGCACCTGTATTTGCTTTTTCTTTTTAGCTCCTAAAATTCCTACTGTGTTCTTTGCAATAAAAGCTTTCTCATTATTGCTGCAAGCTTACTTGTCTTTGTGAACTTTTCTGTAATCAAAACTTAAAAAAAAATGATGGCAAAATTTTGTTTTCATATGTTTGTTGAAAACGAAGATGGCAACCTTGTGAGTTTCTTTCAGTTATGAGGTATCATGAGCTCCATTTTTCTTAGGAGAGGACGTATTATTGCCTTTCTTTATTAAGAACCCATGACATTGCAAAGAGGGCTTCAGTTAAGCAACTGGCATCTCTCTCATTGGTGCTTGCACTAGGGAAGGGTTCAAGTTGGACCAAGAAAGGCAGATCTCGCATCCTCAATCTCAAACAAAAGAAAGAATGAATGAAAAATAAAAAAAAAGAAAAAATGAATTTATCAATTACACTGCCCTATCAATCACTTTCAGCTCCACAAGAAAATGTCTTCAAGTTACTTCTCTTGAGGATACGACCACTCAGAGATGGGTAGCGCAAATTTCTAGCCACTAGAAATGGATATTGTTATGAGACTGAAACTGTGAGAGTACGTGTGTGTGTGTGAGAGAGAGAGACTTTTGCAGCAAGTAACATTCGTGGCGTCACTTTTGCATCTATTCACTCTCTTTTTTACATGTAAGTAGGTTAATTCTTTCGAAGTAGCTGTCCTTGACTGCAACAAAAGCAAAAAGCATAAATCTCACTACCATTATTCCTCTAAAACTGCAATTTTTTTAATTAGATTTTTACACAATAATGGAATGCTATCTGCTTTTGCCGGTAGAAACATTTTTTACTGAATTATTACCCTGGTTATTATGGTTTTAGACAGTTGGAGAATGTGATTTCATTTTCTTATGGTGAAACTATAACCAACCTCACTACGATAAATCATAAAGAATGTAACTTCACCAAGAAAAAAGCTAGATGCTAACAAAAAGGATAAAAGAAAGATACTGGAAGTTCTTGACTTACCAATGGACAAGACTTTGTGTTTGACTTCCGGTCTATTTCTTAGCTTTCAAGCTTCATATTTACTGATTCGCTAATGTGCTTTAAAAGATGTGCTTGGTAGGCTTGGTGAAATTCTCACTGTTTCTTGCTTCTTGTCATACCTGTCTTCACTCCTAGCTCCTCCTAACTTCAATTTATTTGTTCAAGCAAAACAACTGAATTGGAAGAGGGCACTTATTTTTCAGTCACTTTGTTGCCTGAACTCATGAACTACTTACTTTTTAGTAATTTTCAGGTATGCTGTATCATGTTATAATTCTTCATTTTTCTTAATTAATCTGATTTTACAAGATTTCTTCTCTCAGTCTATTGATTTCTTCTCTTCTTATAACTAACATTAAAGAAACAGATTCTACTTCAAAGCTGGGGAGTACAAATCTTTCTGACTTCCCCTCTGTAGTATCCAACCTCTTAGACATTCAAAGCTCCAGGTATTTTGATATGGGCTTAAGAATTCCAATATCAATTATATTTTTTCTGATTCAATACCTTTTCTTTTAATGTTCTATCTTATCTAGGTTATTTGTCGCAGCTTGGAATGTCAGAGGAAAACTCCCTTATGATGAGCTGGAACTAAATAAATTTCTTCCAATCAATGATCAAACAGATGTTTATGTTCTAGGGTATGATATCTATTTTAACGTTATAGCATAAGAGAACTGAATTCCATGATGATCGTCTCTTTAATTTTCTGATTTCATTGCAGGTCCCATGGTTTCAACAATTTCATGCTGAACTTGGAAGTTTCTTGCTTTAATGTCATTTAATGTCCAGTTCTTCTGTGCAGGAACTAGTTTATCTGATGACTCATAGTGATCACTTTTTAAATAAGCAAACATTTTGGCTATCCAGGAATTGTTACTCCATTTTCCTTTTGCTTTTTTGGTGGGAATTTCCTCCTCTTTTAATTCTTTGTTATCCACATGCCATCTGTCTCTCAAGTTCATCATGGGATCATCTTCGCTTTAGTATCATAACATTATTTCCATGGTATGCTAATCATGTTTTTTAATTCTTTTTTTTTTCTTCCTTTAATCCTGGGTTTTTGTCAGATTTCAGGAAGTAGTCCCTCTGAATGCTGGAAACGTGCTTGTTATAGAAGACAGTGAACCAGCAGTGAAATGGCTAGCTCTGATAAACCAAGCCTTAAACGGACCACTAAAGGCTGATGCTGCTGGCAAAGCAAAGGCAGACAATAGCTTATTGTTCTTTCAGAAGCCTTCACTTGAAGCATTCATTTAAGTATTAAAAGCAGGGCAAGGAAAACGGCTCAAGGCCTGCAACTGCCCTGCAAAAGTGGCAGGGAAATATGACAGGAATGAATCCATGTTTCAGATGTCCATGTGCCTATATGTGCAAAGAGAACACTTCAGAGGATGAAGAGGGGGAAAGCAGCAAATTCATGGTGACAGATTCAAATGGTGTGACATCTTCGACAACTAACCAGCTGAGGTATTGCCTTGTAGAGGCCAAACAGATGGTGCGAATTTTTCTTGCTATCTGTCTTGGTAATGAGGTGAGGATTGGTTTAATTAACATTCATCTTATCTATATTTATCATAAAAAGTTTTTGCTATTTCTTTTAGGAATCTTAAGGCCTTCTGTTAAGAATTCATGTCAGAGAATAACTGGACCAATCAGCATATTCTTTAAATAAGGATTCCTCATGTTTGCTTTCTGTAGTGGAGTTTTGACTCCGCAGTAGGTATTCATTTTACTAAAATTTGGGATCATTATGCATCTCCGTATCAAAATTACATTGAGTTGTGAATTTCAATGGATTCATGCCTATATGTATTTCCTGTGATAATCAATGCAACATGATTGTTTTGGCAGTTCAAATGCACCCTAAAAGCATCTTCTTTGTTGGTCTTGTGAAGCTTTTTTAGTAGTTTGTAGTAGCATCCACTGATGGCGGACTTCTTGCTTGCAGGGTTGCGTCTCAGTGAGAATGGCTTTGCAACAGAAAAGCTTTTGTTTTGTCTGCAGTCATTTGACTTCAGGGAAGAAAGAAGGAGATGAACTTAGGAGAAACCCTGATGTTATAAAAATCTTAAAGAATACGAAGTTCCAAACTATTTGCAAGACACATTGTAGAATTCCTAAAAAAATTCTTGAACATGAGTAAGCATCTCTCTTTGCATAAATTGTTGGCTTCAAAGGAAGACCCAGTTTTGTAATTCAACCTTTAGCATTATTTTTTCGCATATGAATCAGCCGGGTGGTCATATGGTTAGGCGACTTGAATTATCAGATTGCTCTAAGCTACTGTCAGACTAGGAAGCTTGTCAAGGAAAAAAATTGGAATGCATTATTTGAGAAGGATCAGGTCATTGTGAATTGAACATTTAGCTAATCTTATGCAATCTAAAGCTAGACATTGTTGAAGCACTTATCTCAATGAATTTCTTATCTTTTATGTGGTTAGTATGGATTCTCTAAATTATTTGAAGCATTATCTGTCCACATTATTTGTGAGAGCTAATGTTGGTATGTATTTGTTCCCACATTGGTAATGCAACGGGTAAACATTGGGTACTCATATAGGATTAAAAAGCTTAGATAATATTTTACAGCTAACCTTTTTGAGTAAGGTCCTGAGCTATTGCATTATTCATATAAAAATAATTGCAATGATCAATGCATAAGTTTTTTTTTTTTTTTTTTTTTTTCGTTTGAGGAAAATGTATAATTTCCTTATATTAGGAATTCATCTGCTTCTGTAGATCTCCATATATTGTGATTTATTTGTTCATGTGCTGAGGCCATACAGAAGGTAAAGTTCCTAACAATTAATGTTGTCCTGTGGACAGCTTAGGATTGAAAGAGAAGCTGGGCGAGCGTTCAAGGGATGGCATGAAGGGAAGATCCGCTTTCCTCCAACTCACAAGTACTCCATGAACTCAGATGTCTATGCTGAAGAGTACGATATTGAAAAAGAAATGAAGAACTGCTTGGTATGTAAGACACCCATCATTTAAGCTTGCCAAGATATGCACTTTATTTGATTATTGAATACTTTGGAGAGTTCTTCAATGCTAAATATTTTTGTTTACTTCCTGATTTGTGCTTCAGGAAAATTTGGGTGAAAAAGGGGCCTGCCATGGACATACCTAGTTAATCGGCAGCTAAAATAACCTACTTCAATACTTGTACACGTCATGCTCATGTGATCAAGAAGCAACCTTTGAATGAGACTTTGAAGGATTTTATCTGAAGAGAAAGGCAAAGGTTTAGTACAGGGAACCACATCCATCTCCAAGGCACTGGTCATAAGCCATAAATTCAGATTCCAACAAAACATTAATAGAATGATAGATGTGATTCCCCAGTATGTAATAAGATA
Organism: Metroxylon sagu; assembly: GCA_017589505.3. NCBI lineage: Eukaryota > Viridiplantae > Streptophyta > Magnoliopsida > Arecales > Arecaceae > Metroxylon > Metroxylon sagu. The sequence goes on from JACVBY030000617.1 coordinate 438,272, forward strand.
GGATATTGTCCTCCCAAGTTAGAAAAGTTACATGGAAACCTCTGATAAGTTGCCAATGTAAATTTTACAGTCAGTATTGACCTTTTAGCTGGGTAACAGAGAAAAACACTAGATTGGCACAGGTCATGACTTGCCTTGTACCTCATTTGAGGAATAAAAGACCCCCCAAGACTGGCTGCATATCTGAATATTAAATAATAAAATATATAAATAAATGATTACTGTACTAGTGAATACAGGACAAGAGAATTTCTTCTTCTTTTTTTATTGCTATTTCTTTTTCTTTTTTTTTTAAAGTGTTAATGATGGTTATATCAGCTCTAATACAAAATATGTTGTGAAATTAAGCTGCATATGATGCATGTCATTCAACCTATGATAGATTGACAGGCTAGAAACACTTTCAACATCTCTTGTTTCTGTAGATCATTGGTTCCTCTGTAACTAGTGCTCTTCTGAAGAGTTTATTTATTAATCAGGTGTGATCGCATACCATGGCATGGGGATGGCTTTGTGCATTTGTTTTACACTCGGGGCGAGTCAAAATTTCCTGATCACTGGCCAGCGTATGCAGTTTTCATGGTTGACGTTCGATAAGATTATGTGTAAAGCTCCAACCTCCAAGTTCTGGTGACTGTCTTTCTAAGGTTACGTGAGTATCCAAGTCTTTACCATATTCATTCTCTTGGTGCATTTAGAAAAAGAAAATGCTGCAGTGTCAGTGTATGATACACTGAAACCTATAGATTCCTTATTATTGTAATCGGGTAGAGTACATGTACTATTGAGAGCTGACATTGTACCTGGAAAAATTAAGAACAAAAACATAATATGGTTCATAATAACTTTAGAAATATAGAATAAATTATTATCTTATTTGTAATTGTCCACCTATTTGCTGGCTATACATGGCAGGCTCATGGCTTTTAGAGCAGCGAAGTTCATGGAGTACTTATTCTCCTGTTTTTCACTACTGAAGTCTCATTTTTTTATTGAGGAAAACTTTCTGGAGAGATACTGATTTAGCTTCTAACCATGGGCATTTTATCTGTGCATGGCACCTAATCAGCAGTAATATTAGTAAATGTGTTGAACCAAACATTGTTTTATGAATATGCTTTCTTTTGTCTTCCTTTGCATGACTGCTTTTGTTTGCTGTCATCCCACTTTAAAGAATCCCAAAAAGCTAAGCTATCATGATGGAGATAACATTTTTTTTTTTTTTTTTTTTTTTTGATTAGTTTAACGAGTTTGTGTCTCCACATTATTTTCTTACTTCTTATCATTTTCACCTTTTGATGAACATTAAGAAGTCACTCCATCATGGGGTGAGTATATTCCAGTGTTCTTTTAATAACACCCATGTTGGTAATAGAATGGATGAGCTTTAGTTGTGCAAACTATGTGTATATATTTGATCTCGGCCCAAGTCAGAACACCCAGATTGACCAAAAAGATAGTGTTATTATCTTCAATCGGAACTGAAAGAAATTTTCAAGCCATATATGAAGTGAACAAATGCTCACTTGATTTCCATTAAACTATGTGGTGGTATTGGGAAACCGGTGTAATTTTTGGCTTTCATTTTTTTGTAATTTTTTTAAAGCAGTATGGTGGTCTATTTACCGCTGTTCGGAATCCAAGATGAGGAGGGTATAAAACCAGCTGAGCTAGGAGGTTGGTCGCTTTTAAAATTGTTGCCATTTGTCCTATAATCATAACGTCCTATCCACGCTGAATTCGAACTTTTTTAACTTTACCATGTAACCCACCTCCTTCCCCCTCCCAAAAAAATAAAAAATGAAGAGCCTGTAACGCTTCAAACTTATTTATTAGCTAATTTACATATTAATGGTCTTGGTTGATGTGTTCTTAACGTCTTAAGACCAAGTAGGTGAACTTTGATGTGGGATTTTTTTCCTTTTTTTTTTTTTTTTTAATTGATATTACAAGTTGTTTACGTAGGAGAGAGGGATGGATGAAGGTGGGAATTATATTCATTTTCTCGATTAAATGAGTGGAGGCTTTGTAGGAATGGACTTGCTGGGCTCTTCCTTCTTTACAATTTAGAATTTAGAAGTCAAGGTATCTAAGCTGTCATCCCCAGTATGCTAGAAAGACAAAAAGGGTATTTGAGAATCCATATGCAGGTATATGCTTGCTCGTATGTTTGGATTGCGTTTTTAAATGAGGCCATGGCCGTTGTTGCAAGTCCGCTACGATTTTTTTTTTTTTTTAAATGATTATGGAGCGGACTACATCTGGATAACATCATAAATAATATTATTAGGCTAGAGAATATGAAGCGTCAAAAGCCAAACCAAGCATCGCATCACCACCATCGACCACGTATTCTTTTGTTTTATATTCTCGCGTGAAAATTTTTCTTCTTGCTGCGCAAGGCTGTTGCTCATCGTTCATAGAAGGTGGGAGTGATCAGCATTTGTTCGTTAAGGAAAAAGAAATAATTTTCATTTTAGAAAATAGAAAAATAGGATGAGGCAAGCACGTCACATGGTTCGCGTATTATAGTGCCTTCAAACTCATCAAAATTGGCTATGTTATTCTGTTTATATTAAAAATATATGTTTTTTTTTTTTTTTTTTTTTTTTTTTTTTTTTAAAGAAATATGGAATGATAGAGAAGAGAAAAATGAAGATAGAGATGACAAATAGGCCATGCCAAACCAGTATAGTTCCGTTAAGCTGCGACTCCTGTCCTGCTGTATCAACCCAACATGACTGACACGTCTCATGACATTAAGAAAAGAAGCCGTATGATCCACAGCCTCATGGCCTAATTAATCCAAGCCGTGCCGTCAACCTACTATGCCAGCTCAACTATTCTTTTTATTTTTTTATCATTTTTTTTAAATATCAGCCTAGTTCCTCATTCTGCATGTTCTGGCTCATTCGAGCAATACCAGTCTAATCCGCCATTGGTCATCGTGCCAGCCTGACCCGCCATGGGTCATCGTCCCAACACAGCCAGTGGCTAGCATGAAGGTCCAACATAACCCATTGATCGTGCCATGTTTAATTGAGTATAGCTACTGCAGCAGTTGTGCCTTAACATGGCAACTTCGTGCTGGATTGTGTTATGCAATGAATCACCATGCTAATATGACCTACATGCTTGCAAAGGGTCTTGGCATGGCTTGAAGCCTAATGTGGTCTATTTGGTGCCAAATTGGTCATGCCATGGATTGTTCGGTCTGTTTAACACATCTAGCCACCTAAAGGCATGCCTGGACGCAATTCAAATCATCTTTGGGTTGGGTCCTGGAATGGATGTCTTTTTATTTATTTATTTATATGAGAGAGAGAGAGAGAGAGAGAGAGAGAGAGAGAGGGAGGGGTGGTGGTGCCACCATCTAGGAAAGTGAGTAGCACTAACTATTTGACGGATTCCATTGGCAGATTCCATGCCCACTAACCCAAACAAAGTTTGACATTATTGCTTGGTGCTGTTGACAAGGAAGGCATTAAGACCAGCTTCAACCACATATAATAATTTGTGCAGACTTTTAACATTTTGTTGAGTTACTATTCCGGCATTTTCTGGTTCAACTCAGGACAATCATGGTCCAATTTTTAAAACTTCCCAAACTGTACGTCAGAAAAAACTGGCCTCCCTTGGCTTGGAATATGTAGGACAATACAGGTGAAATTAAATAGGTCTTTGGTTGGCCTCTTGAATGACTTTCACCTGTTAACATGAGGGAGCATTAACTCATCCACCTGTAGCTGCATTTCTAGGGGGTAAACAAGTTGTGCAGTTTAGGCCTAGCTAAGCACTTGTGATCAAGATCAAGTGAACTAATTTACTTTCAATCAAAATTTAAACTGTTTTTATTCATATTTTTAGCTTAATCAATTTAAGTTGTAGCAAGTTAAACCTATCTTTAGCTTAGCTCTCATCTATTAAGAAATCAAGTCGAATACAAGCTTGCTTATGAGTGATACACTGACATGGCAGCCTCGCTGTATTTTATTATGGATGATAGACTAGCAAGAACTACCTATTGATGGTAGCTAAAGCATAATTAGCTTCCATCAGAATTAAAAATTTAAAATAAATCAGTAATCAAAGCACCTAAAAGAAAATATGATGATTTTAAAGAAATGAATATTAAGCATCGGCATATGTGCCAGTAAAATTCCATAGAGTCTCAATTTTTTTTTTATATTTTTATTTTCTTTTCCTTTTTGATTGGAGAGGGAGGTGAACCAGCTCTATTTTATTAAGAAAGTATATATAGAATTTGGTATTTTATAACGATGTGGATGTTCGCAAGGGAAAAGCAAGAGAACCTGCCGACTAGCTTTACATATCTTTCAAAACAAATTGGAGCGGTCACACCACATCATATATTAGGTAATTCACTAACTTTATACGAGGATATTTTCTAATAGAACTTTTAGAGATATTCCCGTTTCTCGAAGCCACTTCCTTTGCCCCTTTTTTTTTCACCTTTTGTTTTCTTTCCATCCTTTTCATTGGTGTGGTGGTTGTGGCGAAAATACACAAAATATCAAATTGTTGCCATAATATCATAAAAACTTATCATGCTCTGTTTTATAATTATAAATTTTGAACAATTTTATAAAGAAGGCTCCCTTATAGTTAATTTTAAACAATAGTAATTTTGCTCAAAATTATATTTATGTGCGCAGAGTAAGGAATGAAAACATAAACAGGTGCCTTCCATTTGTACTACATCAAATCATATTCATGAAGCCAAGGAATGAAAACATAAATGGTGACCTTCAACAAGTAAAAATTGTCGGATTTTTGTGCAATGTATTTTTTAAAATCCATGCACACAGTAAAGAATTGTTTCCATGCTCTTTAGCTAAAGCTTAGGCAAGAGAAAGGAAGATAACGACAAGGGTTGTCACTTAGGAGAGAGATGTGGTGGGCATTGGGCCCTACGTCCCCTTATTTCCGAACTGGTTGGGTGGGCTCTCCTTCTTTATGCTACGGCTTGCGTGAGGAATCTTTCCATCATCGCCAAACTGGCTGAGGGACCAGACCAATTGAACCAGACGCCAAGCCTAAAAAAATCCGGTCCGCCCAGACCGGTCTCTTTCTGGACCCGGTCCTGACCCTGACCGGAAACGGTTGATTCATCAAAAACTACCAAAAACAATCTCTTAGAAAAATAGTCTGGTGTAGAGAGAGCCGATTCAGCCCAACCTAAGTAAACCAAGCCAATCAAACTTACCGGTCCGCCGGCCTAACATGAACCAGTCCCAACCCAATTTGATAATATTTGCGTGATAACTTCGGACTTGACCGTATTTTCATCATGCTTGACCCAATCCGACCGTTCTAAAATCTCTAGCTACTCTTATGGGACATATCACATCAATCTCCTTCAGCTCGATATAAAAAATACATGTATTCCTAAACTTTGCATGCTATATAATACATTATTGGGTGGTAGACTAAGATGCTTCCACCAATGTTTGATGACCAAAGCATCAGTATCAATTGTTTAGGCACGTGATATTTGCCAATTAGACTATTCAATGACAGCAACGCTAAGCCGATCAAGTCAAAGAAATACAACCATATCACTCATGCAAGTTTCCAGGACTTTCTGATGGTCACCGCCCAGGGACCAAATTGGTCAAGATGATCTTTATTACTTTCATGGACCACCTTAGAGACTTAGAAGCACTCAACAACTTCACACGTTTGAAGTCTGCCGCATTGTTCCTTCCAGGCTTCTTCCTCACTCTGATCCAATCGTGCCCCTTGAGAATATCCGATCAGTGGCAAGACGCTTAACAAAATCGATGTGGACTTGAACAGCACTGCTTACAGCTAACTCTATAACGTTTGGCATTCATCGACATCAGCCTCCCAAATTTTTACCTGATATGCGAATGCCATGTATTTTAAAGTGTAAAATGAGGCCCTCAGTCTTTGGATTCCACCTAACATGGATGACGACGTAGTTTTTGGACCAGAAACTAGCGTGGAGGCTTGTGAAGAGGGAGAGAGGATCGAGTCCTTATCATGCCTCGTGACCCTTGGCGTCCAGATGAGCATGTGAAGAGGGTCACAAGAGAGAGGTGGGATGGGATAGACACCGCCCTCACGCAAGCGGTGCGATGCCTGTGACCAAGAGAAAATGTCAAGAAAGAAGATTGACGACACACTTCAAAGGTTTCAAAGGGCACTAGCCTTTGATCTGCCTAACCTTCTTTTACCATCGCAGTGCGGAACAGCAGGCATACACGTTTGAGGACTTTGAAATAAGCCTGTAACATGGATTTTGGACTCTGTCATGGCTCAGAGACCTTATGAGCTTTGTAACTACAGAGGATCTCAGTTAGCAGCGCTGTTTAAGATAACATACCTAACAGAAAGAGATGGCAGAGAGCAGAGAACAAGAAAACAGATGGCACTTCATCAATATGTTTGCAATCTAACATGGAATCACCATTGCAATTGGAGTTTTTGAATGCGTGCAGGGCAAATGCTGATGCATTGTTGCAGCCCACACATATCACCTATGAGCACAAAAATGGCTTCAGATTCACGGCTAGAAAGCCGGAACCTACTTATATGGTTAAAAAAAAAATTGTCCTGTCCTAAATAGCAAATAGCAGATCTCAACTTATACCGTTCTCCATGAAATAGAAAACCATGGCATCATCCACAAAAGTTAACACCATTTGCTGCTTAACATGGAAGAAAGGAGGGCATCACAGCTTCAGAGCCAACGACATTTTCCCATCAAGGTGATCCACGCATTCACCCTTAGATAGGCCTTCTTTCATTACCATGATGGAAGAAGGGTGATCAGCAATAGCACATCACATATAACCAATATCAAGAAGCAACAAGCACTGAATTTGCTTACTACACAATTTATAAACAAGAGCAAAACTATATTTTAATTAAACACCAGATGTTCTATAAAGACTTCAATGCGAGATTGGATCATATAAACCACCCATTCATCAGTCCACTGCAACTAATACAAACACTACAACCCTATACTTTACCCAACTCTGATGGAATGCCTCACTTGGAGAACCTCCAAGGAACCCCTAGGAAGCAACCTCAGAAATATAAAGATTTGTTCCAGAAGATACAGAAAAAGAAAACGAAAAATCTACAACTAGATGCAGGGAGAAAATCACCTGAACCCAATTATAGATTTCTATAAAGATGTTCAGCACCAGAATTCTACTCCGCTGCATGAGATGAGCCCATCGGAGCGACTGCATGATCCAATGCCCTCACAGTGCATCTGGATCAAGTCTCTTCCATTTCGTTCAGAAAAACCAGTTTGGAAAGTCGGGCTTCTGTGGCGGCTCTTCCATCCCTTTTTGCAATACATCAGAATAGCCCATGGCAGACATATTAAAACCATTCCCGAAACTGAAGTCAGCACCCATATCAGAAGGCTGGTTCCCAGGTTGCTGCTCAACTGGTACCATGTCTTCACGGCCATATAACCGCGGCTGCTGCATTAAGTTGCTGACCTCTCCGAAGACATTGCCACCCATTCCATTCCCCTGCCCAAGGAAGTTATCCTCCATTTGAAGCCTGTGCTGAAAAGAATTCTGTCCCTCCAATATGGTCAGGCCTCCTTGGTTCATGCCTCCCTGGCTCAAGTTCTTGTTAGGATCGATGCTGTTCCCGTACAAGTTCATCAGCTCATTGATCGATCTTTGACCATCAGCAGGAATACCCAGATCAGAGATATTGATAGGATTGACACTTGACCCAACACCAGCAGGATTTGGCTGGGTGTTGAAGGGCATAGAGAAGACTGGGGGTTTGTTCTCATTTACTGGCATGCGAGTGACTGTTGCCGAGATGCCCTGAGGAAGACTGTTCTGATTTTTGCAAAAATACTGGTGACTGTTTCTCGAATTCCTGTCTGTGAACCCGAAGCAGACATCATTATGTATGCACTGCATGTTTTCACAAGTAAAAACACGCTGGTTCAGCATCAGTTCAGGCTCAGCAGCAGTCCTCTTTTGGATGAATTCCATGTTAGTCTCCTCCTTCAGTGGAGCAGAAACCACAAACTTCTCATTCCCTGCAGCAGCAATTAGGTTGAAAGCATTCCCATCAACAGCAACCTTCTGGTTTGCCACATCCTCACTCCTGCCATCATCAACACCTTCAACATCATATTCGCTGGAGCAGCTGTTGAAGGAGATAGCCCCTGCGACACCAGTTCCTGATGATGGAGGAGGGCGAGCATCTGGATGAAGCTTCATGTATAACTCTTCCTCCTGTTTGACAACCGCCAGCCATGTTGCACTCTCTTTAGCGGTCATCTTGTCTTGAAGGCACTTAGACTGCCTCACCAGCCTACGAATCTTTTCGATGTCAGGCGACATGTGCTTGATGACAGCAGTCAGAACACTAACTTTCCATGCTTTTTTCAGATCATGGGGTTTCTTGTAGGGTGGCGGACCTTGATCTTTGGGGATGCCCAAATCAGGCCACCACTCCTCTATCCCAGTAGGCCACCATGGTGGTGCAATTCCTTTCTCCAGAGGGAACCTTCGCTGTGGTGGATCACAGTGCTGCATGAGCGCTGATAAGAGAGAGCCCAGTGTTGTGTCCTGAAGCTCCTGCAAGGAATGAGGGCTTGCAGACCCAGGATTCAATTCATTAGTAGCACCAGGAATGGAATTTTCAGCCTGGTATTTGGCGATAGCAGCAGGACCATTTCGATCAAAGCGGACTTTCTCCTTCCACCAACCTCTTAAGTTGTCAGATGCACCGCTAACTGGCTTGCCTTTTTCAGGAATAATCCCATAGACAAAGCCTTGGGCCTTGCAGACCTCCATCATTTTCAGCATGTACTTCAGGATCCCATCCTGGGCACGTGACATCTTTTTGCGTCGTGCCTGCTCCTGGGACTGGCGCTGCTTGGCTGCGTCGGTCCCTTGTTCCTTGTTCTTGTTTTGTTGCTGCTCTTTCAAACGTTTAAGCCGCATCCGGTCCCTCCACATGCGGCGCTCAAGTTCTTCTATGTCAACATCATCGTCACTCTCTTCCTCTCCAGCCTCGGCAAAGTTTTCAGGAGGAGGGTCCACTAGATCCCCCTCACCTAAAATGGCATCCACAGGAACAGGCTGACTATGAAGGGCGCCATAGCTGAGATTCTTCTCATTCACACAGTGCATTAGTGGCACATAGTTGTTTTGGCTACCAGGGAAGATCATGCCGTCCATTAATAGCCCGCCCATCATTGCAAGCAGCACGAGCAATCAAGTCTATATTCACACGGAATAAGAAACAAATGAGATAATGTCCTGCAATCAAACGACACGAGCATTAAAAAATAAAATTGAAAAATAAAAAACAGAGGGCATTATCGCCAAAATGCAACAATCTCTTTCAAATAAAGAACTAATTTTCCAATTAACATGCATGGACTTGAACAATGTCATTACCTACTAACAAATTCGTATGATCTGCATGCACTTAATGAAGTAACAGACAACTGATGAAGTTAAATGCAAAGGAGGATTTTCAAAAATAGAAAATGGAATACTCTCTTCAAAATATGTACTCAAATAATGAATATGCATTAACTTCAACAGATAAAAAGGAAAACTCAATTCATAGGTATCATAAATACGAGACACAACCATCATGTTGAAAAGGGAAGAAATATGTTTGATCAAAGCCAAGCAATGATCTTGATCTAATTTTAACATTACAGAGTGCCGAGATGGAAGGCTCTTCTTCTTCACATATATACACTAATAGAAAGCAACAATATCCATAGCTTCAAGCAATTTTTTTATTAAAACAAAGGATAGGCAGAATTGATGTGAAAACTATATATCTAAAATTAAAAAAAAGGATATCCTAATGCACGAGGCTAGTGCACGGGCTCACTGTGGGGTCTAGTCTTACTTCCACGTACGAAGAAGTAGTTTTTATGTTTAAAACCCATGACAACTAGGTCAAGCAACCTTACCATTGCACTGAAGGCCAGCACTCAAACCAATCTAATATACAAATTTACATGTAAGAGAGAAGAAATCACATCAGGAACAGCAAGCTTTCAACAAATCAATTTTCTGGGATAGATTATGATACCCCTCTATTATACAAATCTAAATCCTTCTTTTACAGGCCAAAAGCAAGAATATTCAACATGCAAACAACCCAAATAATTAAGCAACCAAGATCAGTCTTAAAACATAAAACACGATCCATTTTTCACAGAAAAGTTTTAATCAAGCAAAATTACTGATCTTTAAAATTGTAAGATAAAACATATATCGGCAACAACATAAGGACTTATCATGATATGTTTCAAGGGAGCATTTTAAGGACAATTAACACATTTGCATAAGATGAAAGATCAAATCAATTCAAGCAACCTTTACAGCCAACTGAGAAAATAAAACCTAACAACATCACATTTTTTTCCCCAGATCGGTGACAGAAAAAAGCTAGTATCAGTACAACATACATGCCATGCAATAGAATGTTTTAAACTTAGCACAGATTAAGCATGCTAGTCCCCACATCCACACAATCACTTCACATATGGGTGGGGTTATAAAGGAGAATACAACTAAGCCATGTAAGAACTCAAAAACATATCGAGATGCACCATCAAAACATCACATATATAGCATAGGAAGAAAAAAAGAACTTCATTGCCCCCCACATCATTCACAGAACATCCCATGTTTTTCCCTCCTTATTCGCCCAAACTCAACACAAATTCAGAAACTGAAACCGAAACATGTCAGAAGTTCCAAAGGTGGCAAAACAAATTCACTTTCACAGAAATCTCCCTGCACCCCAAAGAGCGACATCCATTCCGAAATGCAAAAAAAAAAAAAAAAAAAAAAAAAAAAGGAAAGCAAGACGCCTCCCAAGAATGGAGAAACACCATACCCGAAAATAGAAGTCTAATGAAACCATGAAGGTGGACCCGATAATACCCATCCGGATTCGTATTCGGCATATAAAAATATGTAATCCTATTTAATCTTATGTCGCACTCATGAATTCCTAAAGAAATTAAGTGGCAAGACTTAATTTACATATCACTTGGTGATATCTTGGATTTATCATTCACAAAATTTTACCATCCAACTCATATTCATATTTATATCCTAACCATCACGGAGATGGATAGACTATCCGATCCATATCCCCACCTTTTCATCAACGACTAAGGGAGAAAAAAAAGAAGAAAGACGAAAGAATAAGGGAGAAAAAAGAGACAAAAAAAAAAAAAAAAAACCATCAACCTTAATGCTTTAACGTTAAAACGCTTCAAGATCGACGGCGGCACCATCAAAATAGACCATGGATTAGAACACCAAATTAGACAATGGATCAGAACACTAACTTTATGATCATAACGAATCAACTGATCTTGAGGCGGCAACAATAAAGAGGTTGATTTTTTTTTTTTTGCTGTCCCTTCTACAAAATGGATCTGAGGAAGGTTTTGGCGTGTTGATCTAAGATAGATGAAGAAAATCTAGTAAAAAGACAAAAATTTCGGAAATAACTAAGAGGGGTTAGAGGAGTAAGAGAACGATCAGATGCCGACACGAATCCATCTTAAAAAAAGGAAATATTTGGCCGCCATCGGATCGTGTATTCGAATCGAATCCTCAACCGAAGAAATATAACGCGTTTTTCTCGGTGGACACGGCAAACCGCCAAAAGATTAAAACTTTCGTCCAAACTAAAGAAAACAAACGAGATAATGAAATCCAAGTACCTAAATTCCGACAAATTCTTCGATTCGGATGACAGTAGCTACCGTAATCCAGAGAGAAGACCAATAAATGGGAGGGGAAAGGCGGTAATCTATATACGTATATTGGAAAAAAAAAAAAAAAAAAACCGTTTGAAAAAGGCGACTTTTGGGGGGAGGATCGGAAAGGCTTGAAAGTTATGGCTAATGACTATATTAAAAAGACTCTTGATCTGCGATTACCACCACATCAGGCCTCCGATTCCGCCATTAAAGCTGACCAATCGAGCTCCAAATCCCACCAAAAAATCATTTTTAAAAGATAAAAAGCCGAAGAAAATGAAAAAAAAAAAAAACCTTTTTACGATGGACAGAGAAAAGAACGGCAGAGAACGAATAGAGTCTCAGGAAAGCACTGAAAACGAGAAAAGCACTTCGCAGAGATCGAGCAGAGAAGAAAGACAGAAGAAAACAGTGCGCATAAGGAGGGTAGAACGGAAAAAAGGAGACGCCTTTTCGAGGAGAAGAGAAGAAAAAAACGAACCCTTTTTTTTTTCGCTTCTTCCTTCTTCTCGGCTCTGGTTTCGCTACTACACGAAAGCAATCTCCCTCCTTCGCCGCCGCCGACGACGACGACGACGACGACAAGCGATATGAGAAGAAAAAGAGCGGTGAGGAGAGAAGGGGAAAGGGGGGCAAAGGATTAAGGGGAGGAGGCTCGGTAACTGGAGAGAGATTAAAAAAGAGGTGGGAGGACGTGGTCCACGCTTCTACAGCGGTCGCTCGCTCGCTCTCTTTCTCTCTCTTCCTCCGTTTAGTGGGGAGTGGGCATGTGACGACGGGACCGCACGGGGTAAAATAGGCGATGGCGAGAGTGAGTCCGTGGGTCGAAGAGGGGGACGTAAAATCTCCTGGCAAAAGGCTGGATTTGATCCTCCAACGTGCGTACTTAATTTGACTGCTGGCGTGACCCGGTTTCCCGGAGGCTTCCCCGCCCCTTGACGCAATGACTACCATACCCTTGCAATATTTTTCAATTTGCAGCATCTTTAACAAGTGTAACAAGAGGTACTTACGTTGTATATTAGGAAGCTTGTGTTATATTTTGATCATTGGATGTAAGCATTATTATTTAGCAAGCTCAAAATGATGTTTTTCAAAGAGTAATAAAGCAGGTGGCTTATTAAAACAAAATTATTATATTTCTAGCTTTTAAAAATTGAAAGAGATGCTTTCAATTAGATTTATTTAAATCATGGGACTATGAATTAAGTCTCAAGAATTAAAATTATTGATTTTATTAAAATATTGATATAATATTTTTATATAAGAATATAAAACTGGCACTTTTTCTTGTAAGGTTGTTATAAGCTATGTCGTAAATTTTAAAATTAAATTAGGAATGTAGGATATAAAAGTAAAATCAAAGAGCAAAGTTAGCGAGTGTCTATAATATCATACAATGTTTACATTAGCATGCAATCACTACAGCAATATACAGTATCTACGATAACATGAAATGGGACTTTGAACTTCAAATATTTTATATTTTTAGAATTTTTAGTTTTCTATTTTTAGAATTTTTAGTAGGTATAGTTTTAATATTTCTACTCTCATGATCAACATAGCATGCACTAGCAATGATATGATATCATTAACTTGAGTGCTACTACTAATCGCTACTTCATTTTCTAGTTTCTTCTCTATCGTATGTAGTGATTTGAGATTTGATGAAATATATTATAAGATAAATATCCAATCTTACGTGCCGTTTGACTATTTATAAAGCTTGACAAAGTCGGGATAGAATAGTAGTTCAAGGTCATTTTTCTTATTGATGTTTAGTGAATTAAACTTATTTTTATTTTTAGTGTATAATAAGATGTTATCCAGATGATTAATTGAAGGTTAAGATATAGATTACTACTTTATGGTTTAAATATTATCAAATTATATTCATATGGTTTAAAATATTATCCTTAATTATTATGTATTTTAAATTCTATTAAATTATGCTCATGTGGTTTGATGTTTACACTTAACTACAATGCATTTTAAATACTATCAAATTATACTCATATAATTTGCAATGTTACATTTAACCTACTTAAGTTTTATCTAATATGCCCAAACTTTCATATGATGTAAGTTGATAGTGTTTAAACTACATGGTAGTTAAGCGTAAATGTTAAACTATATGGATATAATCTGATAAAATTTAAGACACATGATGGTTAAGTATAATATTTCAAACCATATGGATGCAATTTGATAATGTTTAAACTACATGTAGTAACATGTATTTTATGCTTAATTGAATAAGTTATTTTTAAATAAAATATATAACAAAATTCATCATTACCAATTCTTAATATCAAAGTAGAAATCAATGTAACCTTCAAATACAAGTTCACATGGATCGAAGCTCCAAAAAAGTAATTTTTTGCTATTTCTAAGAGATACCATATATAATTATGCGAACAATCTAACATTAATCGAGACACTACAAGAGTAAAAATAAATAATCATTTAAGGAGTTTGCAAGAATTTGGTAGGAAATACTCTAACTCTACATACTGTTTCTGATAGAACATTTGTAAAACTAAGTAAACAATGGTCTACTAAATAAAGCTTCCAAAATTTTGAAAGATCATGTATATATGTGGCCTTATCTCTATATATTAAAACTGTTATTTTCATGTTTTGAACTTATGATATTTAAATTACAATTGAGTGATCTTATCATTCATAAAGGCTTACTTTGATCGTCTAATAAAACAAGTACGATACAAAAAGATTTGACTCCGAATGATTCATTGTTGTCTTATAACAAGCTTATTTATTAATCAAAAGTTAACTTTTAAACTTTAAACAACGTTATTTAGTTATTTTTATTACTTCTCTTACACCATTTGGTGTCATTTGAAAAAATGGCAAAGAATTCAAAGCTTATGTTCAAACCTCATGTTCTTGTAGCTCATGAATAATAGCATCAAAAAAAGCTAAATTACGCATTTTTATTTTGACTCTTAAGATCATTCCATTTGATTTCCATCTAGTCTAATTTAAAGACATATCAGACCATCATTTTGTCCTCTTTATGAAATAACAAAAATGGAACAGTGAAGAGTTCAACTATGGTATAATATTTTATTTAATTGAAAGAGCTCGATAGAGTTGGTGTGGTGGTAACCAAGGTTGAAGGAGGCTGAAGGCCAATTCAGCAAAACTGCAAGATTGAGAAGGGTAATCTGGTCATTGTACAGAGGGGGCACACCTGGGAAAATCCAGGGGCCAACCTGGTAAATGGAAGGGAAAAGTTTTATTAAATCCGGTTAACTTGCCGAGCCGCCGTTTTTACTTTCGTTCATGAACCGAAGCCACGTAGCTTTGCTGCGGGACCCCGGCATCGTCCTCGTTGTGCTTGACACGTCGCCCTCCCTCCGTTGGGTGAAAAAAGTTAGTGGCTCCACAGCAACCACTCCTCTTTGCCCTCCTCCTTATCCTCTTCCTCCCTTCTTTATCCATCCAACAATCCATCTATTTATTTATTTATTTATTTACAAAAATTTTAGAAAAAAATAAATATTCTGCAGCTTGATCTCAATTTTGCGACTCTGAGGTTAAGGACAACTTAATACATTAAGACCGTATAATTGAGAGGGCTCAACCAGCTGCCACCATGCTACAAATTACCGAAGACTTGGCAAACCGTTTCTTGCCACGTACCCATTAAAGACACTGATTATCATGATGTTGACTAATATTTTAACATTTTATTTTTTACAGAAACTTAAAAAATAATTTTTTTGGGGCCTCGAGACTTGCTCGTCACGAGCGGTGTTTTTGGAATATGCGCAACAGATTTCGTCGACTAGATCCCGCCGTACACGTCTGCTCTGAGTAAATCAAAGCCGTTCATCGTGTCTGCTCTCTTTGGACGCTAGCACGTCGATTTGTCGCCACGACGGTCAGCTTCCTTCAGGTGTGGGGGGGGTTAGCCCTAATCCTGCGCCGTTTTGCTAATGGACGCGTCGAGCGCACGTTAGAGTGAAGCGCGGATCCTTATCTTTCTATTTGCTCGTCCCACGAATATCTCGCACAATTTATTTATTTATTTTACTTATAGAAAGCATTTAACGGCTGAGATATGGCAGGATATTCAAGAAATATTTTCATTTAACGCAACAGTTGTTTTCTAATCACCATCCGGTCACCATATTATTGTTGCTTTTATAACAAAAATTAAAAGCTATTATTCATTGATGCAGTCATTATATGGCTGTTATTATTTCATAATGGCAACTATTAAAAGCTATTATTTCATAATGGTCATGAATTGAAGCCGGGTGATTTTCTTTCCTCAATGGTATTAATTACGTGATGTTCTTTTTCTCCATAATCGTTATAGATAGATATTTCTATAACGATAATATATAATATATTTGATTTATATAACAGCTATCATCGTGTTTGAGATAGAAAATAAGAAAAAACTGTCATTTTTTTTAGTAAAGATGTCCTAATAATTATGGTTATAAAACTATTTAACAATTTTTATGTGCTAATTTTTTTATAAATGATGTGCAATTTTAGCATGAACCAGAGCTTTGGCATCGAGGAAATTTTTGCAGAAGAACTGGCCGAGAAAAACGTGGCAGGCTTTCTGACAGCTGTCACGTGATTGAGGTGGGCCTTTATGCATGCTCGCATGCGGTTAAATAGTACTACTACGACTACGCTACGTGTCGTTCTTAAAATGAGGCATTTGTGCTGCTGAAAGATTAAAAAGAAAGAAAAAACAAAAGAGGTAAAAGATCAGCACTGTAAATTCGCCGCGGTTCTTTTGGGTGACCGATTTCCGAGATTGCAAAATGTGAAGTAAAATTAGATTTTTTTTTTTTTTTTAATCAAAATATGGATAACGCGCAAGTATAACTGCATAGGAGAAGTCCTATCATCAATTTCAGGTGTTCTCGAGGCATGCATGGCAAGTTGTTCCTCGTTTAGTATAAAATATTTGGAAAAGATGGAAACTACGTCGATTTTATCGTTGCAAGTTTCAGGCGGCGCCAAAAACAGTTCTTCTGAGCGTGACTGGCGAGGACTGCCATTCAGAGGTATGAGAGGGATCAGTTTCAATCAAATTTGATCAAAATATAACCAAACGATATATAATCTTAAGCATTCAATCACCACTAGCGCAAGAGGTTATCTATTAATAATTTATTTACTAAACCTAGTGCAAGAGGTTATCTATTAACAAATTATTTACTAAACCTACTGATGAGGGAGAAGTTTATCTTTTCTTACCATTTAATGAATCAAAATGAGCAAAAACGCCTTCGAACCTTTGTTCGAAAACTATGTGGAATATTACTTTTCACTGATTCAAATCCTGATGTTACCACTAAATCAGTTATTGTTCTCAAAGTATATCCCCTGATCCTTTTATTGCTCGATGGAATATAGGGGCTATTATTTAAGTCATATATAGGCCTATGATCTTTCGATCTAAAGGTACCATGAGTATGCATCATTTAGCATGTTAGTCATGCAACCTAACACAATGCTTATTAGCTAAAAATGAAGCTTCATGAAAAGCAATATAGCTAAAATTTTAAGTCTTCGACATCAAATTAGCTTTACAACACATCTTAAATTATAATGCTGGATGAGAAAGTTATGAGCAATTGAATAAATCTATGTTAGTGTTGAGGAATTTCTAGAAAATTACAAAAATGCTACTATATACCCATAATTTAAGGTTTTTTTTTGAATTTTGATCGAAATTTTTATTTTTTTTCCAAAAACTCATTTAAAATTAGTTTTAAATTTAATATGAGTTATAAATGTACTTTTAGATACTTATTTGATATTTATTTCTTTATTTTTTTTAGAAAATAGGAATTCTATTAGAACTAGAAAATTTATTAGTTTCAAAAAATTAGTATCCTATTAAAGATAGAAAATTATTAACTTTAGAAAAAACCCTCTATAAATAGGTTATAGTGAAAGTCTTTTGATATGAAAAATTCATCAATAAAGTGTTTGAATATTTTCTTCTTGATTTGGAGAGATTCTTTGATCGTTGGGGTGTGAGACTTCAATCCTATGAAAAGTGATTAGTGAAAGGCCAAGAGTCATCTATTTCATGTAGGCTTGTCCACATCAGTAAGGATTTAATTTCATCATTCCTCTTGAGAGATCTCGCATTAATGATGATCATGTTTAGAGCTAATTGGATTTACCTATTAGTTATGCATATAAAATAAGCGAAAAGTTCTGAAGGAAATAATGAGAGTTGATTAAAATTAGTGTGATTTCATACCTATAACGTAACTAATGGATTTTATGTATTATCATTATGAAATTAGTTATGATTGACTAATGTGCAAGTTATAGATTTATGAATTTATAAATTATAAAATATTATGCTATTGGATATCATGCCATGAATCCTAGTATTTGATTATGATTCTCAATTTATAAATTAATATCATCATCATGCTTGTTGATTTATGATTGATAGATTATCACGATCCTTAGAGATTATTTGACACATAAGCACTATAAATGACATATGACATAATAATTTCTAAGGTTCTGGGCCAGTATAAATTCTAATGCTAATTATGTCAAATACTTACAACCAATGTTGGATATACATTAGTTGAGATTCTATCAATGAAGGTTAAACATTGATTAATACCCATGATCAGTGAATGATATTTGTTAGTTGAGATCTTACCAATAGAGCTTAAACATTAGTTAATATACCAGTGGCTGATGAGAGATATAAATTGATCGAGATCTTATTAATGAGAGTTAAACATTAGTTAATACTTATGACCAGTAAGGGATATACATTGAGCAAGATCCTACTAGTAAGATTAAACATCAATTAATACCCATTGTTGACGAAGGATCTACATTGGTCTAGATCTTACCAATAGAAATTAAATATTAGTTAATATCTGTTGCTGATAAGAGATATATATTAGTCAAGATCCTAGCAGCAGGAGTTAAACATTGATTAATATTCATAGCCGATGAGAGATGTGCATTTGTCAAGATCCTACTAGTGTAGATTAAATATTGGTTAATATTTGTGGTTGATGAGAGATGTGCAATGATCGAGATCTTACCAATAAGGGTTAAATATTGATTAACTCCTAAGGCCGATGGGGGATATACATTGGTTAAAATCCTAATAGAAGGTTAAATATTGATTAATACCTATGGTTGATGGGGGATATATATCAGTTGGGACCCTAACAGTGGTAGTAAAATATTGGTGCATGACGAGATTATAATTTCAGGTATAATTAGATTGGATGTCAAGGTGCATCACAACAACTTATATGATAGTCTAAAAGATAAGAAAAACTAATAAATTATGGTTTTATTCTTGCTAATTCTTAAATAGTTATGTTAATTGATTAATATATTTGATTATTAGGAATATATATTTAAATATTAATATTTAATTTTTTAGTAGATGTGATCATTACTTATTGAGATGTCAAACTCATTATTCTATTATTTCTCTTCTTTTAGAATTAAAGTGGTAGATTTATCAAGGCAGTAATAAAGGTAGTGTCCAATTGAGTGAGTGAAGTCATTGTCATGAGTTAGGATCGTTTTTGCTTTATATCAAGAAGTATTTGTTGATAGTGATGTAATTTAAATTGTAAAAATATTTATTTTGGATGCAAATCAATTTAAAATTTATTTTTATTATATTATTATTTGATAATATCATGATAGGTATCTAGCATATTTATGAAGCATGCCGTATGAGTATGTGATAAGTGTCATGTTTCTTGGCTCGAAATATTGAGTTAAGGGCATGGCAAAATAGGAGCATGATAATTACAAATTAGATAAGTAGCCATATTCTAAACTTAAAAGCTAGCAGGCCTAATCCTGGATCATATAAAATAAGGGCTAGTGATAGTGCTAAAATAAGCTAAGCATATCGATCAATTTAGATTACAGCATATGGAAACCTCAAAGGCAGAAAAGTGTTATTTTCAAGATGGCAAGTGAAACTGCCTCATGAGACATGATCTGTACAAGGAGTTGTTAATGAAATCTTTAAGAAATATTTGGCTTAGTTGTACAAAATAAGAAGAGACATGTTGCAAGAATTGTGTCAGCAAAGCCACTATAGAGCTAAATACATGATCAAGATAGTTAAGGGTATAGTTGTGGTTTGATAGTATAAACATTACTTGAGAGCCACTTGTAGAAGATCTTTAATAGTCAATATTTTAATTTATTTATCTATATCTTTGTCTTTATCTTTTATTTTAATCTAACTTAATTTAACCTATGAGTAGATGTAGCTTAGCTTCTGTTAGTCCAACCTTTAAACCTTTCTTCTGATTGGTGGTCTTATAGTAGTGAAAGTCCTTGAAAAAGTCAAGAAAATAGAACCCTAATTTATCCCTCTACCTTACTTTTCAATTTGTAATGGTATTATGTCCATGCATGCACTCCATGCAGAGATAGGCTATTCTATAGTCACCTCAAGACCTAGCCAACAAATGATTAATCTCTCCATCAAATCCCTCAACATGTTCAAGGAGGAATAGAGGGATAAAAAAAGAAGAGAGTGCTAACTTATTCTAACAACCATTATCTTCTACCTAGAAAATACTAATATGCATACTACCAAAAGTAGCAGGGCTCCTCTTCAAATGCTTTCCCTCCCTCACAAGATGCCCAACTTTCAGAGTAATTAAGGCTAAAAATAGGTTAAAACGAATCAAGGTATGCTTGACCTTGACTTGACCCAATTTTATATTTGAATCATGATTTTAACTCCATACCCAACCATTTACTAATCGAGTCATGTTCATGAATAGAATCTTAAACCCAATGGATTATTTTGGATTGCATTTGAACCAAGCATCTAGAATTTTTTTATAGTTAAAATTTAATAATTAATAATTAATATAAAATCACTAAAAAAATAAAAGAAAAAAAAAATTGTATTCAAAACTTTTAGTTTGATCTAAGTAATTAATAATTCTTAAAGTTCCAAACTATGACTTTAAAAATATATATTAATCTACTAGAGGGCATTATAAATAATAATCTACCAAAATAAATAATGAAATATAAATGTTTATATAATTAACTAAAAATGTGAGAGGAGGTTCAATTGTAAAAATAAAAAAAGAAATATTAATTTAAATTAGAGAGTTTATTCAATAAATTGTAAAGATAATTAGAATGGAGGAGATGGTTTACATGATTTGAATTTTTAAGTTAGGCTAGATCGGATTTGAGGTGGGTCGGATGCTTTTTTGTGAGCCCATGTTAGACCTAGGTGATTTATGAGTCAAACCAAGTCAGATCAAGTTGGAAATATAAGGTTTGAACCTAAATCAGAATTTGATTAAGATCCAATTTTTGAACCAAATTCAATCCACTGGTTTCAAATGTGGATTGAGCCAAGTCTAATTAAGTTAAGACCAAGTTGGGTCATGGGCTAACCTTACCTATTTATAACCTTAAATATAATTTATAAAAATAAATTTTAATCCAATTTCTTAGTATCATTGTATAGCATGGTCTATTGGTATGATAATTCTAGTTGAAGAGCCAATTGTATATGTGAGGTGTAGGTGTATACAACTCTTTTATTTTAATATAATAATGAACAAAGTATGAAGTTATTTTATGTTATCACATTTGCCTTTTAATCCTTGAGTTGGGCTTGGATTAGGTTAAATTTGAGTTCAATGAAAAAGCTATTAACTTATACCTAATTCATTTAATTGAATTTACACAAGTAAATTATATCTAGTTTCTTATAAAATCATGTAGGACATGTTAATCATATAGGTCCTTATTTTCTATCTATGTATCTTGTAAAATAAGAGCAAATTAAAATTAGGGAGAAATTTCTTAAAAATGTTTATAGCAAAAGTTTTCTAAAAATAATGAGACTAAGAGATTGGACATCCTAATAAAGTAAGAGATGATAATAAATAAAAATAATAAAAAAAAACACAATTAATCTTGCTACCTTTTCTCCTCCCATTTTTAACTACTAATTGCATGATTTTCCTTGTCTTGCAAATCAAAGCCTAACTAACCTACAGTCTATTGTACTATACTACCATGGGAGGGGCTTAGGATAAGATTTAGAGAACCTATCCAACTTATTTAGGGACTAAACCAAATTTCAATCCATTTATAATATGACTTGTTCGAGCTATCTCTAACTTGACAACTAATTATTAAAAAAAGTTTTTAAAGTCAATTTATTTGGATATATTGCTTGCCAAATAAAAAGCTAACCCTATCAACAATTGGATTTGACCAAGAAAGAGAGAAAAGCACTAGATCAGCTTTAGTCTTGTAATATTCATAATATTTTCTTATAACCATTACCATATATTATGGGATCTCTTGAAACACCTTTGGACCCCCTCTAGCACTACTTTTGAGGCTTAAAAAGTGTTTTGAAAGAGTTAAAAGTGCTATCGGATGATTTTGAGGTATTTGGTAAAAATTTTAAAAAAGCCTTTTGAATCTTCCAAATGCCCAAAGAAGTCTATTGAGGAAAAAAAAAAATTCAACTTAGAGCTTTCGAATAAAGCTCTACTTAAGACATATTGGGAAATTGTTTCTATTGGATTTGAAAGTTACATGTTTATAGGGTTGCATATAAGTTAGGTTGACTCGTGACCTAAGCTGGTCCTACTTCATTAGGCCCAACCTGATCTATATTTAAAAACTTATAGCATCGGTTGGCTTCAAAAACTGAAACCAATCTAAACTTTGGTTCAGTTCAAGAACTTGTATTTTCTAGCCTTCCCTGACCCGACCTAACGGCAGTTTATTTATCATTTTGGTCTAACTTAGGTCAATTAGAAAAAGGTTCTAATCCAACTCGAACCAAAAACTTAATTCATATAAACCTTCATCTGTTTCACTCTAATTATTTTGGTGGATTATTATTTACAACTTTTTAAAAATATCAATTTATATTTTAAAAATTATTGTTCATAAACTTAAGAATGAACAATTAATTAGATGAACTAAAAATTTTTTGAATAAAAAATCAACTTTAAGTTAGTTTTTTTTAGTTTTATTTAGATTTTTTAGTGATTCTATATTTAATTATTGGTTATTAAATTTTAGCTATAAAAGAATGGTTAAATGCTCGACTTAAGTCAAACTTAGCTCAAATCAATCTCAATCTACATCAGAACATTTCAAGTTGGGTTTAAGTTATACTTGACCTTAACCTCAACTTAATGTCCCATTGGGTCTAAAATTTTTTTTTATGGGCTTGACTCAATCTGATTTAATTAACGAATAGGTTGGATCTCGATTTAAAATCATGATCTGAATATGAAATTGGAATAAGTTAATTTTAATCATGCATTAGTCTAACTCGACTTGTTTGCAATCCTACAAGTTCAAAACATGAAGACAATCACATTTATATTAAAATATTATCATAATATTTTTATAAAAATAGTATAGTAATATTATATTATTATGAATAATATATAATTAAGAAATATAATATTATAATATTATAAATATAAATTATATATTGCAATGATATATCATAATAATACTATTTTAATGTAATATTATTACAAAAATTATGATATTTCTAGGAGGCATAGTACACTATTTTGATTGAATATCTAAATAGATAATTTATGAATTATGAATACCTTATAATAACTCTATTTGATACAAACAATTAAAAATTAAAAGTACTGTGCATTATTATTTTTTGTTATTTCTTGCTGCTAAAAACATTTTATTAATTTGATCATCAGACATAGCATTTCAGAAATGTAGTTACTAAAAAGCAAATGTCTTTTTACTAAATTGCTACCAAAAAAAGTTTCATTACTTAAAGCTCTAAAGGCCAAAACTCTACTATTTATAATTATGCCAAATGGGACTTTAGTTAGTCAATTATTTCATATGATTATGTGTGAGATGGGAAAGCATATCAAGAGAAATCCAGAATGATGAGAGATACACATAGCCCTAATTTTGTCCCCTTCTTATCATGTGTATTAGATGCCTCTTTATTTTGAAGTCTTACTAGATGCAAAAAAAAAAAAAAGAAAAAAAAGAAAAAGAAGAAGAAGAAGAAGAAGAAGAAGATGTAAAGAAAAGGATCTGTCTTTCTTTGGAAGATTTACTAGAAACAAATGCTTGATCTGCATCTATGGAAATGAAGAGTCATCAAACTATAGTGGCCTTCTTATCATGTCTACTAGAGGGTGAACACTTTTCTGCCTCTTATTTTGAAGTCTTATGAGATGAAAAAAAAAAGGGGTTAAAAGAAAAGGATCTCTCTTTCTTTAGAAGTTTTATTGGCAATAAATGCTTGACCTCCATGTGTTGCATGTGTTGCATGAAGAGTTATCAAACTTTTGTGCGTCTTTATTGGAAGTCTTATTAGATGCAAAAATGCGGAAGAAAAGAAAAGGATCTCTTCTTCTTTAGAAGTTTTACTAGAAATAGATTCTTGATTTGCATGTATGGAATGAATTTTATCAAACTAGATAGGCCATTATATCTGTCAAACTGTCATTGAAAAATTATCATTACATATAATAGAGAAAAAGAAAAGAACAACATAATTGTGCATAGCTAACGTACTTCCATGTAGTCCGCACGTTCATAACACAGGCTAATATACCAGTTATATTGAGATGTCAGCAGCCTCAAGATCATGCATATTCTAGTTTGCTGGCATAAAAGAAAATTTGCATAAATTTAGATAGGATCCTAGTTAAATAAATACCTCAAGAGACACGGAGCATTCGGAACTGAGATTTCCTTTTGGAGGCCAATGTATGCTTGTGATAAGATATATTGATTGCACTATCAATTACTAACAAACGTGTTTTAGCTGATGGGCCCTGATCTAAGGATGCAATTTAGCTAGCAGGTTGTATTAAACACAGTGGGGCAGCATGTGAGCCAGCATCTAGTGACCACCCTTTCCTTTCACTTGAGGCTGGGCAGGAGTAATTCATGAGAGCCGTTGAATGCTCCATCAGTGCTACAAGAACCCGTCAAGAAGGCAAGGCCGTGTCTCCAATAACGAAAGTGATGTCTTTTGGCATTTCCACGCGACTATTAATG
Source organism: Metroxylon sagu (assembly GCA_017589505.3). Lineage (NCBI taxonomy): Eukaryota > Viridiplantae > Streptophyta > Magnoliopsida > Arecales > Arecaceae > Metroxylon > Metroxylon sagu. The sequence goes on from JACVBY030000617.1 coordinate 463,143, forward strand.
CAACAATTTTGATTGATTGGACACGTATATGACAAACCTAGTATCAATCCACTTGCCCAGATTGGCTTTCTCATCTTGATGTCAACCATGGATATCTCCATCCATCTCTGGTGGCCACCAGTAGTTATATTGTGATTTATCCAAACATCCAATTTTTGGTTTGCAAATGATAACACTCTTGTGTCATCTTCCAACCATTTCTCCTATATGAGGGGGCAATATGAGGGCATGAATGGAATATTAAGTTAACTAGTCAGTGTTGACATTAATTAGTTCAATCACATGCTCAATTATTAATACTTAACTCTACCTTGAACACTAATAATTTAGTTCATGCACATCATTTTAATGTCATAAATAGAGAAGCAAAGACTCTCCGCAAGCCACATGTAACAACCTGACTTCTTCTTTCTTCTTATTATTAATTTTGAGAATACAACCAGGTGATGGATGTGTTTATCATAATTAATTAAATCAGATAGCATGTCGACATATAGATTAAAAAATGGGAGCTCATCATAGACAAATAGAGGATGCGGCTTAGGTCCACATCAAGTGAAGACTATAGTTTGCGCTTTGGATCTATTCGCCGTACAGGACACACCTTGGTGTACATGCTTGTTATCTTGCGTTAAAGGTCCCAAGTGCAGCATAAATTTTCACCTTGCAGTGGATCTAAGCAGTGAAAATAGAGTTTTTGTTAGAGTAGGATGCCGTTCACGATACGGCTTATTTTGTTGCACCACAACCCACGGGACCCACATGCTGTGCACAGATTGCAAGATAGTTCATGGAGGATATATAGTAGTTTCCACTTGGTAATAGATCTACATGGTACCTAAATAAAGATTGGAGCATCAAAATCTTACTGGTACCAAGAAAAGCAGATGGACATAGCCAATCAAAATAATGAAATCATTAGCTATTACAAGCCAAAAATGTTTAATTATTTAGGTATTTTCCATTCTTTCAGTATTTATTGGAAGCATGGTTGTTGAGTTCAAATCCTTCTTGATCGTTAAGAAAAATGGAGGGTCAGTAATGCAATCACCACCTATATAAGAAAAATAGAGGTCTAGTAATGCACTCACCATCTATATATGTAGCTTCTGTATCAAATAAAAAATAACTAAACTATTGGTATCAGTCGTAGACAATGAAATATCTTCATCAAAAAAGGCTTCAATGCATGTCGTAATACCATCTTTCTTAACGCTTTATTTATTCTCATCACTCAAGTATGCAAGAAAAATGAATGATAAACTTCTAGAGTACAAAGAAGCACACTTTTGATTGTGGATATAGTCAATCCACTGAGCGAACACCAATGTTTATAGAATATCATATTGATTTGATGTGAATTTAATCAAAAATAATGAGTAAGAAAAAGTAATCAAAGAGTAAGAAAAAAAAGGGTTAAATGATTTTAAGTTTGAAGCTTGGTTTTTCAATACGGTTCTTCTGATTTAATTTTCTACTTATAAAAGCGCTTAAGATAAGAATGATGCATCTTAATCATCCTAACTGATGCATCTCTTAATACAGAGGTGCCGAATAATTATTTTATTTTGAAAATTTCTCTGCAATGAACAAGTGGAAATACTCTATTGTAATGTATTAAAAAAAAAAATGCCATGCTTTTAGTCACTCCATCCCTCCCCCCCCCATATAGATGAGACCAAACCAGCATAAATAGTTTTGAGTGTTGGAAAGATATCATATAGTGCATTCATGAGCCATCATTACTACTAAAAATTTTATTGGAACATATTTTTCACACACACAGATATATATATATATATATATATATATATATATATATATATATATATATATATATATATATATATATATATATATATATATATATATATATATAGAGGCGCGCGTGCGTGAACGATAAAAAATCCTGCTAGTCATAAATTAACTTGAATATTGAAGCTTTGACGAGACTTCAAGGCAAGTATACCTATATTGACAGAATAAAGATGGATAAAAAAATACTGCTTCATGTCAGTACGAACTACTCGACAGACTTATAAAATTCAAAAGCCTGTGCCGAGGAACCCTTAGTGAAACTTGAAAGCTTAATGTGAGGGATTCCTCACCTCAAAACCTAGAAAAAAAATCTAGAAACCTCTGAGAGAAGCTAGAAAAACTCTTTAGCCTCATTTAGCAAATGAAAAAAAGGTTTTTAAAAAGTGATTGTTTGAAAAAAAAATTTATATGCATATTTGATTAGATATAGAAAAAAGATGTATAAAATAGCTTTCTTCAAATCAGTCATATCTGGCTAGCATTTTAATTTTTTAAAAAATAATTAATTATTTTCAATTTTACCTTTGATTCATTTTCAATACTAATTTAAAGCTTATAATTTTTTTTTGTTATATAACTATATTATTTTTAATATAAAAAACTAAACACATGCAATAAGAAAACTATTGAGATGAATAAATAAAAATTATTTTACTAGAGATATAATGAGCATTTGCTCTTAAAATTTTCTAACTCATTACTTGTTATCAATTAATTTGATTCATATTTATAAATTTAAATAAAACATTTATATTAGCCAATGTTCTTGCCGCACCGGTTAACAAATCGCAGCTGTGGAAACAAGAACTCCACCCAACACCCCACTGGTTAACAAACGTAGCTGTACTAGCATAGATGTGACATCACATAAGGCTAAAACATAACCATTTTTTAAACTGAGTTGGTTAGACCACTTTCTCCCCCAGAAAGCTTTCAAGCATGATGTAGCATGAGTTCTGGACAGACGTAAAAAAGATTAAGGTACAACACAGAATTGGATGGTGTTCTTCATCCTAGGAAATGAAGCACTCTGAAGAGGCAAAGGAAACAGTAGGAGAGGATAGATGAACTAATGAAGCTTTAATCAAACATAAAATCAGATACTAACAAATAGCTTAGGAGCAAGAGATAATAAAAGCACACCATGCACTTCACACACTCTACACAGAATTTTGACCTGTTAATTAAATTAATAAAGCTTCAATTAACACCCATGCTTGAATATATGTATTTCAAATGGGAAGCCACTCAAATCAATGCAATCCTTAGTAGTTAGTACTCATCATGATTTGTACGGGTAATATGAGAAATGGGAACTTAAGTATGATATCTGAAAACATAAAAAGACATTATCTCAAATTTCAACTATTAGGTCAAGGTGAAAACATGGAAGAGGAACCAGACCTTGAAGGATTTATTTTTGATAGTAAGAGCATAGCAAAAATAACAGGCCTGTTTCTACGTTTGCTGCAAGTGCAACGACTTTCCTTATTGACTATTATTATCATAAAAGAATCGAATAATCATGGTAGCATTAAAACGTTCCTATAAGAATTCCATTCATCTAAAGTAATCCAAAAGACAGATGAATATTGCTTGAGTTTATTACTAATACACATTAAACAAAGAAGAAGGAGAAGAAGAAAAAACTAGAATAAAAGAGAGCCTAAACAAAAGGGATTGAAAAAGAAAAAAACAAAAGGGATTAAGATATATGGATCCTAGAAAATAAATAAAATAAAATAAAATAAAACAAAAGGGAACTTAAACCATTCCCAAAAATTCTTTGAATAAAAATTTTATTGAGTTGATAAAATTTCCCCCAACAAGAGGGAACGAGTTATTGCATTGGAAAGCAAATGAAGTGGGATTAGATCGCCCTAACTAAATTCTAAATTTTTATCTCCAAATGATGATATTGAGGGGCCGTCAAACCCTAACCAAGTTTTTAGAGAGAAAGAACACTCACCTTATAATACTCTGAACTTGAAAGACTTGTAATTTTATTTTAAGCATGTTTTTATTGTTATTTTAGTCTTTTGGTATTAATTATTTGAGTAAAATCTTGGAAAGATGTGAAAGCTAAAATTTAAAGTTATTTTAAGTTTTTCTTATGATCCTTCCAAAAAAGCTAATAAAGTCAGTTATTTGGGCTTGTAATTGAAGTTTTTGTAATGATTTCAATGTCTACTAGTTGCTTTTGATCCTTGGAAAAGGTTGGAATGAAAATTTTAGAGGTTGGAATGCATTGAAAGGGCTTTTGGAAAGGATTTTATGAGAGGAAATAGTTTTTGAAAAGGGGAATTTGGATGTTAGCTGACTCTATAGTCAGCTAACGTGTGAAATTTTGATGTTAGCTGACTCTAGAGTCAGCTAACGGATGGAAATTGGCTGTCTGGGAATTTTGGTGAGCTAACAGAGGAAGTTAGCTGACTCTAGAGTCAGCTAACTCTCTGAAGCTCACTGTTTAAGGCTTGGAAGAGTTTTTGTTGCCACAGTAGTCTACTATCTAGTTGACTACTATGGAAAAACGTGCTATAAATTGCCTGGAAAGTGATTTTTGGCCAAAGTAGTCGACTACTTTGGAAAAACACTCTGTAAAAGTGGTTTGGAAGAGATTTTGGCCACAGTAGCCGACTATTTAGTCAACTACTGTGGGAATTTTATCTGTGGAGTTGGTTTGAGACCAATTTCACTCTTAATTAAAGACTTCCTAGTGGGTCACCCATCGCTCTCACCCACAGGTGGACAAAAATCTTCTGTAGAAGTGGTTTGAGGATAATTTCACTCTCATTAACATGCTGACTAATAGGTGGATAACCCTTGTTTTTCATCTGATAACGAAAATTTGGCCAGGGGCATTAATGAAAATTTGACCAGGGGCAAAAGTAGAATTTGATAAAAAGTCATTTGAGGATTTGATCAAGGGTAAGGTAGGAAAGAAAATTGAAGGAGCAAAAATACTTGATGGAGAAGGGAGCCATGTAGACTTTGAAAAGTGTGACTTAAGAGTGGAGAGGGGCAAAATAGAAATTTTTCAAGAGCATTTAAGGTCGCCCATCCCTCCTTAGTCCTTAAGTGGCCGTGTGAAAGGAGAGAAAAAGAGAGAAAAAAGGGAGAAAAGAGAAAGAAAAGAGGAGAGGTTCTGCTAGTCGTGGAGAAGAAGAAGAGAAGAAGAAAAAGAAAAGAAGAAGAAGAGAGGAAGAAGAGAAGAAGAGGAAGGGAAGGAAAGGAAAAAGGCTTGGTGGTTTAGCCATCTTTGCTAAGGTAAGTCCAAACTTTCTTAAGCTAGAGAATGATGTTTAAATCTCATGATTTAGAGGCAAATGAGGTGATAGCATTGTAGATTGTGAATCCTTGAGCATGTTAGGGATTAAAGGGTATTATGCTAAGATATGAAGGCATAGAGCATGTATGCATAGTTTCATGAAACCCTTAGTGCTTATGATCCTAATAATGCATGTATGATGACTTAGGCCAAAGGATTGTTTCAAAGGAGCCAGAACTGGAGAAATAGCAGCTATAGCAGTGTGCTAGCAGCTAAAGTGAGTGGGTTTCTCATCTAGCTTTGAGAAATATTTTATGATAGCATAGTGGTATTTTGCTATAAATCAGAGTATGTTATGCTAAGTATAGTATTTCAAGTAGTTAAATATGGGAAATGAGAACCCAGTTATGATGTATCTTATTCTCAAAGTATATTCTAAGCAAAGCATGAATTTAAAGCATATTTTAAAGCAAAGCATGAATTTAAGAGCAAAGCATGAGTTTAAAGCATGTTCTAAAGCAAAGCATGAGTTTAAAGCATATTCTAAAGCAAAGCATGAGTTTAAGAGCAAAGCATGAGTTTAAAGCATGTTCTAAAGCAAAGCATGGGTTTAAAGCATATTTTAAAGTAAAGCATGAGTTTAAGAGAAGAAAAGGAAACATGGGCTAGAGCATGTTTCAAAGCAAAGTGAGTTTCAGCAAAGCATAAGTTTCAGAAAAAGCATGAGTTTCAGTAAAACATGAATTTAAGAAAAGAAAAGGAAACATGGGTTAGAACATGTTTCAAAGCAAAGTATAAAGCTTCATGAAAAGCATTGTTTGGATAAAAATACATGTTTTAGTAAAGCATGAAATTTACTTTTCAGATTTATGTTTCAAAGTGATGCATGGGCATGCATGAATATCAATGTTTCAAAGAAAGTATAGCTGATTGTATATTGAATTATAAACTTATATTTGAGAATTTATACAGCATACAGTATAAAGAGCATGGGGCCATCTATGAGGCTGATCACCCTGTAAATTGTACCATAGCATGAGCATTGTACACACTATTATAGCCAGCACCTCCTTGCGACTCAATCGTACTATGATCCCGAGGCCAGGGGGAGTACAAGTTAAATCAGCCCAGTGGGGCAGATTGTAAGCAACCCAGTGGGGCAAGAATCATAGCTCGATTAAGAGCTAGGTTACTATATAGCCCGAGAGGGCTCAGAAATACAGGCCCATGGAGAGGGCAAGCAGGAGGCCCAGGGAAAAGGGACAAGCTCACACCTGAGGTGAACCGCACATGTGAGAATTGCCATGTGGTGCGGGGATCCTCGATGCTCAGTACACTTACCCACTGAGAGTACACCTACAGGAGGGCAACTGTAGGGATGTACCTTAGTGGTAGCACACCTATCCCATCATCATGAAATTTTATAAAAGTGGCATTATCTTATTTAAGTTGCATTATTGGAAGCATAAGCTAACTTATGAGTTTTCTTATTTCATTGAAAAGATTTCTGTATCAATTGTGATATGTTGTATCAGTATGCTTATTTATTTTTAAAATGGGGTTCTTAGTTTTTTTTCATTGTTAGATGGCTATCTAGTCACTAGGACTTAGGTCTCACCCCTCTATTGTTGAAATTTTTGAATTACAGATCAGAGTTAGCAGGTTAGCTCTTGGATGCCTAATTTTGATATGGACTGTTAGATGTGGATAAATTGATTGATGTCATGGACTTATATTACTTGGATTGTATATGTATTTAAAATGGATATGGATGGATATGTATAACTGTAACCCCATGATGTATTTTGGACTTGGGTGGTTATGAGAAATGACTATCATTGTGGAATGAATTCGTGCATACGGTCTTTATAGCAGTATAGTGATGAAAGTTATATTGCTTGGAATTATGTGTTGAATAATGTGAAAATCTTATGTTATTTGAGCAGGATGAAATAAATTGTGATGTGATCTGGTAAATAGTATGAATGAAATGAGCAGGTCAAAAGTTTTTAGCAGGTTATGTATTTTTGTGCATGTAATTTATGACAATTGGATAGGAATCGCTTGAGCTTTATGGTACTTAGCATAAAGACTAGTAGATCTCTACCCAATTTTCATAAAAAATCATGCCGTCGGGAAGGGGGCCCGACACACCTAAAAAAAGAATAGGGAGAAATCAGTTCCATGGTCACTACGTCTTAAGTGGTGGCCTGTTCTTGATCTTTTATGAAGACAAGGGGACTCGAGATTAGAGGGGTTAGGGTTTCATGAAAATAAATTTATTAAATAAAAATCATGTAGATAATTTAGGATGCTCTATTGGCTCTATTGATGATAAAGTTATGGCGTATACTCGTAGATTAGGACATATAAAGTAAATAAGGTTATAAAAAAAATAAAAAGTAGAAAAAGTTATGGGATTTGATATAAGTCATACTATAAAACTTTGAAAGAAAGTAATTGAACATAAATTGAGATATATTATAAAAATATCAAAAAATTAATTTGGTTTTATGCTAAAAATATCAACCATAGAAGCTATTTTCCTCCTTAGAGGGATAATAGAGATGTATAAAGCAAAAAAATAGGATCTTTATATGATTATTATTGATTTAGAGAAAGCATATGATAGAGTCCCTAGAAAAAACTTATGGTGAGTGCTAGAAAAGAAAGAAGTACTGTTAGGTATATTAACATAATAAAAGATATGATAATGGGGCAGTTATTAGTGTAAGAACTATTGATGGTACTACTAGCGAATTTTCTATTGCAATAGGCTTATATTAGGAATCTACTTTTAGTCCCTATCTTTTTACTTTAGTTATATAGGAGCTTATTAGATATATTCATGATGATATTATATAGTGTATGTTAATTACGAATGATATAGTACTAGTAGATGAAACTAAGGCTGGAGTTAATCGTAAGTTAGAAATATGACAAAATGCATTATAATCTAAAGGTTTTAGGTTAAATAGGACAAAGACAAAATAAATAGATTATAATTTTAGTATAATTAAAAATAGAAATGAATGTCGAGTACAAATTAGGGACCATGAAGTTATTAAAAATGATCATTTTTGGTATTTAGGATATATTATTCATAAGAAAGGAGAGATTGAGGATAATGCTGTCCATAAGATTAAAGCAGGTTGGATAAAATAGAGAAGTATAATTGAAATATTATATGATCGTAGAGTACCTACCAAGTTAAAGAAAAAGTTTTATAGGATAGCTATAAGACCATCTATACTTTATGGTACGGAATATTGGTTAGTTAGAGAAATACACGTACATAAGATAAATGTAATGGAAATGAAAATGTTAAGATGGATGCATGGTAATACAAGAAAAAATAGAATAAGAAATAAAACTATTTGTAAAAAGGTAGAAGTAGCTCCAATCGAGGATAAATTAAGGGAAGAATGACTTAAATGATTTGGATATATGCAAGATAGACCTAAAGATACACCTATGCGGAAGAATGACTTGATACATGTAGAGAAAAAAAGAAGTAAAGGTGGACCAAAAATTATATGAAAGGAAGTGATAAAAAAAGACTTAAAATTTTTGTATTTTATAAAAAATATGACTCAGAATAGAGCTGAACGGAGAAAACGAATTCATGTAGTCGACTCCAACTAGTTTGGGATTAAAGCTTTATTGTTGTTATTGTAAGGTTTCATGAAGATGAGGGGGACTTAAGATTGGAGAGGTTAAGGTTTTGTAGAGATGTAGGGCCAAGCTTGGAGGGGTTGAGGACTCGAGATTGGAGGGCTTAGCATTTCATGGAGATAAGAGGATAAGCTTCGAGGGTTTCATATAGGAATGAGAGGAGCTTAGAGGGGTTAGGGTTTATGGAGACTAGCAAAGTTTGAAAGAAACAATATTGATCTTATCAAGAGCTTAGGAGGGCATTCATGGAATTCTTCTATGATGGAAAAGCTCTTTCCCAACCAAGATGCAGGTTGAGCCTTCCTGTACAGGCATTGGAAGTGGCTCCCCTTGGGAAGCCCAATCTCCATTAACTCAAGTTGAAAATTGCAACCAAACAAGCAGGGTCTGGTTCATTCATGGGAAAGACGTCTTGTCATTGCAAATATATGTCAACTAAAAATGAACTTCAAGCTGAGGACTAGAGCTTTAACTTAGAAGCTAATAGTAGAGTGAACTGTCCAAAATGCCCATGGTAGGAACCACTACAACTGAAATAGAAAATAGAATTCCTATATAGATAGCAATAGATCCTTACCTTGGCCAAGGAATAAAAAAAATATCATGGGTATACATTGAAGGCGTCTCTCATACAACTAGTACGAGAGTGCTTGGTAATCTTAAAAAAGGTTTGAGTGGGTGGTTCTATTTGTAAAGAATAATGATCAAAAGGAATGGAATCTAATACTAATTCATATGCTCATAATGATAAAAGAGCAGATTTAGAACATCAAGATCTTGGTTGTTCTTTTTCAATTAGGAAGAAGAACATGGTCAAGGAGCTATTAAAAAACTTCAAAAAATTTTTGTCCATGGGAAAAAATGTGGAGTAATCTCCATATTAAAAATTTTCATAAATATTTTATATATATTTATGTACATATCTATGTATTTGTGTATAAGGAAAGCTTGACTTGGATCTTTATTTAAAATTTATCAAGTCTAGATCGGGCAATAGAATCTCATATCAACGATTTAAATATTGCATATGATCTACTATCTCTAAAATACTTAAAAACAAAACATTATGTGATTTAGAGACTCCTAGACTATGAATCAATTGGCTAAAAGTTGGATAGTTTAAATAATACAAAATAATATATATTTTTTGGCTACTTGATTCAGAGGCTAAAGGTCTCTAAATTTTGTAATTTTTAATGCTTAAATATATTAAATGTAATAGATCATATTTAATAGTTTAGATTATTGATATAGGATCTCTATCATCTGATATAGATTTAACTGGTCATGAATTTAAATGAAGATCTACTTGAGTGTAGCTCAGTTAATCTCCATCGCTCTCTCTCTACACACACACATGCACTATAACTTTGCTTTTCCTTTCATTTATTTTTGGTTTTACTCTGAAATAATGTATTTGAGTCATATTTTGTCATACTTATTTTTAGTGATAGTTGTGTTGAGAGAGTTTGTCTGCAAGAAAAGGAAAATAAATAGTGTTAATAAAACTTTGCTCATGCATAGGATTGTCAATTGATTTGAGTAGCTTGAGCTTAGCTTTGAATAAGCTTAAATCAAGCTTGATTCACATTTAATTGAGTTCACCTTGAAGATGTATGTTGACTTGAAATTAATTTCTAGTTGTCCCTAAAAGCAATCTAGCCTGATTAACTTGGCTTGATAAGGCTTGAAATTGGTGATGTATTGTGACATGTGTTAGTATGTAATCAATGATCATTGACCATTGATTCACTTTGTATATAATGTACCACTAAATTAAGCTTAGACCAAACTTGGCATGAACTTGAATTAAGGTTGAAGTAAGCTTGATGAGTTCCATTGAAACATGAACTAATCTTAAATCAAGCTTGAATTGATTTTAACTTGATAAATGTTATCAAGCCATTTAAAAAATAGGCTTAAGTGCAACTCAATTTGAAACTAGGCCTGAATCGATTGATCAAGTAACAAATAATCAAGCTTGATCTTAATTTCTAAGCTCAAAATTAATTTCAAACTAAGCTTGAACAAATACAATTAATCTTGATCAAAGTTGGCTTGATCACACCTTTATTTATGAATGTTTGGATATGATTTAGTTCAATGATGATTAAAGCAAATCAGTAATTGAGAAATAAACTGTTATGGCCATCTACACAACAAGAAACAATCCTTAAAAAAGTGGAATAGAAATATGAACATGTCACTCACCAAACACTGCATGGCTATCAGGCCCTATAGTACCACAACTTATGTCTTTTTGAGAGGGAAGGTTGGAGTGCTCTTGATCCACATACCATCTCATCCTGAAGTGAGTGAGAAAATTACATTTTTATAACACCATTATTTAGTAAGGGAGGTTTGGATGGGCATTAGATCAAGTTGATTATCTTGCAATACAGTATACAAGGAATGGACTGAATCTTTTTGACATAAATTGGAGGGTGATATTTAGCTTCTTTTTCTTGGAATGATCTTGATAAGCAAATATCTAGTAAAAAAATCCCATGCATCTCTAAAGGATCCCATTTGCATATTATTAAATTATATTTAACTAAGCAAGCATAAAAATGGAAATTTTGGTAAAATTTATTTGGTTAAGTGAAATGGATTTGGATTGTCCATGAATTGTGGAGTGTTTTATGGGTTGATACATAGAATAATGGATTTCCACTATGGAAAGGTGTGTAGAATGATGGATTGCCATTACGAATAAGTACTTAAAATTGTGGATTGCTATTACAGGCTAATGCATAGAAATTGTTGATAGCCTATCATGAACCAATATGCGATATTGGAAATTATAACCATAGATAGATATGTAGAGTGTAGATTGCCTCTTCAAGTAGGTACGTTGAATGTGAATATCTCCATTAGTGAGATATATTAAAAATTATTGAGGATTTATGATAGATTATTAAGATTTGCTAATCATAGGCTTAAGCATGATTGTGGTTAGTCTAATATTGAAAGATAGTTGTTTTTTATGGTGAGAATTGGTCGAGTTGGATCGATTCTAAGTAGAAACTATAATCAACCCTATTAGGATCAATTCCATGATTTTGGACATAGAACTAAATCAATCTTACCCTAAAATTGATTTGGAACCAAACTAATTCGATTGATTTGGTTTTGGGAGAGTTCTAGAGTATAACTATTTTTTTCTTTTTTTCTTAGTTTAAGGACTTTCTTAAAATTTATGTATTTTATGTTAACTAATAAAACATATTAGGTCTATTAGTAGAAATAATAGATAACTCATGTAGTATCTTTAATGACCTGGTTTGATCTTGGGAATACTTCAACTTTTTTAAATTTCACATCATAAATTCAAAAAAATGGTCAGTTGGCTATAAGTCGGTTCTTGGGTTAGAACTCAGAACCAAAAAATCAACATCCAAAATTGAGAATCGATTTGAAAGAGGTTGGTTCCAAAGTTTTGGAACTAGAATCGATCCTATCAGTATTTAGAACCCAACCAATCCGACCTCATTAGATCGAGTTGATATCAGTTTTTGCATTATCCTAACTCGTTGCTCACCTTTAGTTATGATTCGATCCGAATATATTAATTAAAAAAAAGATAAATTTCAAATGTATATGTGTGCATGCATATTAGTTTATTGAGCAGGATTTCTAGTCTTTGCTTTTGATTTAACATTGATATTTGACTATTTTTTATATTTATATCAATTATGCAGGTGTGAATGTGTGGTATTGTTTTTAAGTTGTTAATTTACATGATATTTTACTTACTTTTCAGAGATATAGGTTGAGAAGGATCAGAATGCAAAAACATGCGAGTAAGGATCTAAGTAATTTAGAGTAGTTATATTGCTTTTGTTATATGCTAAATAAAGAAAGTTGTAATTGGATAACTATTATTATTATATTTATAGTATCCTTTGGTATTGGATAATAATAATAATAATAATAATGATATTTTATGTTATGTGAAAATTGATTAAAAAATAGATCACATCATAGAATATGTGTAGCGAGGACATGTTCCCGACCCGAGCTAGGTTTGGGGTGTGATATTTTACTTTCATTTTTTATTTTATTTTCAATTTTACTCAAAAATAATTTATTTGAGTCATATTGTGTCATAATCATTTATACATAAAGTTTTGGTGATTATTATTTAAAATTATATTCACACTATTTAGTTAATAAAATATTATTGTTTTGCTTAAGTAATTATGTTAGCTAGTAAAATTATTCTTCTACATGATCAATAGTAAAAGAAAGTGTGAATTTTTTGTTAAGAATTATATGGATAACACTGTTGAGAGTTTGACCATACGAAAGGAAAATAAATAACATCAATATAGTTGATTGTCGATTGATTTGAGTAGCTCAGGCTTAGCTCAAAATAAAGTTGAATTAAGCTTGATTCATATTTAACTAAGTTAAGCTTGAAGATGGTTTGTTGACTTAGAGCCTACAAACAATCTAGCTTACTTAAACTTGACTTTGATAATGCTTGAAATTGGTATTGTATTGTGACATATATTAGTTAGTGTAAATCAATAATTAAATTTAATCAAACCATTGACCATTTACTCACCTTGTATATAATTACCTATCAAATTAAGCTTAAATGAGACTTTACATGAACTTGAATTAAGCTTGAACTAGGCTTGATGAGCTCCTTTGGAATAGTAATGAATCTTAGATCAAGTTTGACCCCTGTTCCTGAGATATTGGTGGAGTAGATATGGCACATCCATGCTGAGTTGTATTGATTTTAACTTGATAAACATTATCAAGCTATTCAAAATAGACTTGCATGAAATTTAATTCAAAATTAGGCTTGAGTTAGTTGATCAATCTTAATTTTTAAATGTTGGCTCCATCAAAGTTGACTTGATTATAATTTTATGTATAGCTATTTGGAAATGGCATAATCCCGTGATGATGTTATTTTGTTATAATGGACTTCTATGAGAAATATTGTCAACAATTATAAGATTTATGGTAGCCATTTTTTGCCTTGTGAAATATTTTTTTTTGTATTCTTAATAATAAAATATCACTGCTTAACAGCTAATATGATAATATTATGACAAAAAGATAATTTATGAAATAAAAAATAATGAAACATTTTTTGAAGATTAATTATCAACTTAGTAAAAATATTATTTTTTCGGACCATACAATAACTTTGAACGAAAAAAATTTAGGAAATATAATAATTTTATTTTAAAAATATAATAGTTATTATTTTATTTTTGTAATAATATATCTAAATAATATGATATAATCTGTCAAAATGGAGGGCCTGAAAGTCAGCCGTGATATCACGTCATCTTTTCGTTACATATCTAACATAATCGTGAGGCCAAGAGCCATCACATAGCCGTCATATCACGTTATACAGCCGTCACGTTAAATCTTGCTCAAAGGGAAATCGGCACAGTTGACCGCCTCCATCGTGGTGGGCTCTCAGCTCTGGGAACTGAGAAGAGCTAAGTCTCTCGGATCTGATCTTTGAGTCTGAACCTCTCTCTCTCTCTCTCTCTCTCTCTCTCTCTCTCGGGCTCTGGGAATTGAGAAGGGGTAGGTCTCTCTGATCTGGTCTTTGAGTCTGAACCTCTCTCTCTCTCTCTCTCTCTCTCTCTGAGATGAAAAAATGATTATTCTGCGCGTGGTTTGAATGATTGAATCAGTATGATTACTGCTGGTGCTCGGAGTGCGTTCTCGTGCTGGACCCACCACATTCTTCTCCTTCAATTTCTGCTTCCCTTAATGCACGGTGGGGACTCTCTCGCGCGCGCGCGTCCCACGCGGAAAGAGGGGTGGGTTCTGCTTGCAGTGATGGAGAGGGGTGGGTTCTGCTCGCAGTGATGGAGTTTTTCGTCATGGTGGGGGCCGTCAACCCGCGGACGTTCCCTCCATCGCATTACTCCCGTGACGGGCGGGATGCGGACAACACGACGGCTGGGCAAGCTCGAGATTTTGATGTCGGCAGGGGCTAAGCCATGTCTTTTAGTTTCTTCCCTTTTAACCATCACCGTCTGAAAAGATCATTATCTTCATCTTCTTTTACTCCTCCTTTCATTATTTTAATAAATAAAAAATGATTATCTAAGACGACAGAAATAAAGGCATTACTGATGTTATTTCCCATTTTTTTTAATATATCACTCTCTCTAATTATCTAATTTAAAATAGATGGACCTGATTTATCCACCAGCAACCAATTGAAATACGTAGTTGTTTTAAAGCCATCTTTATTTTTCAAGTGGGCATGCTTAAAAGCTGTTGAGGTGGACTGAAAGAACCCAGCCATGGCAGTGCTAGTGGAGGTAGAAGGAAGTATCACTTATCTTTTTCGATGACCTCAATTCCAGATACAATAAGAAGAAAAAAAAGAGAGAAGATGGATATGATTGTTTGGAACCAGTTCGTAACCGGCTATTGGTAAAATTCTTCAAGAACCCATGGACAATGAATTGTTGGGATGTCTTACAACCTATGCCCATAATATTATATTATTGTTTTTTATCAAAGGGTATGTAACAATTTTAAAAGAGACTCTTCTTAATTCCCATATGGTTGCTTTATTTTGGTTGTCGTTAGATTGGAGTTGTCCGTGCTCCATTTGTTTAGTTCAGTCAAATCACACTATAAGAAAATTGCTTTTCATGACAATCAAAGCATTCATATATGCTACAAAATTAGTCACTAAAAGTTTATTGTAACAATAAAAAGTTATCATAAGATTGTCACGTATACTTTCATCACTAAAAGTTTTTTTTTTTTGATAACTTTAGTCATCATGTATAATTAGTTATCCATGACAAGAATTATTATCACGAAAAAGAAATTTTATGACAAATAATCTTATCACTAAAAATTTAAAACTAATCATACATACTATAATTTGTGACTACTTTTGTTGTCACCAAAGGATAATTTATTTATGACAACTATTTTTCTCATTATAGAAAAATAGAATAGTGACTACATGTATTGTCACTTATATCAAAAGGATTATCACCTATATCATAACTTGTGGCTACTTTTATTGTCATGCAAATCATGTTTTAGATGACAACTACATTTATCGTCATTGAAAAGTGACTTAGTGACAACTTTTATGATTGCTGATGTCATACAAATCATCATCTATACCATAATTTATGATTACTTATATTGTCATGTAAATCATATTTTAGGTGACAACTACATTTGCCATCATTGAAAAGTGATTTAGTGACAACTTTTATGGACACTAACATCATAAGGATTATCACCTATATCATAATTTGTGACTATTCTTATTGTCACATAAACTTAATTATGATAAAAACTAAGTTTATTGTTATACAAAATTGGTTTAGTGGCAAATGTTATTGATATTTGTACCCTAATATGTGGTAGTTTTGTTGTCATTAAAAATGCATTTGGCGATAAAGTAAATATATTGTCATAAAATAATACTTTAAGGATAACAAGTAGCTCAATCCATTATAAACAAGCTCTGCCATATCAAAGCATGCCTATACATGAATTTCATAACAATCTCTTTATACATGGGTTTCTTTTAGAACATCATACCATTTTCCTGGAACTTCTTATCTATCTATTTACTAGATTTAATCCATAAAACCAGGTGGAGAGCAAAGGTGTTTTACTCATCATAGAATTTAAGAGTATCAAAATCAGTTGACATGTGAGTTACCGGTTATCCCAGTTACTTTCTTTAAAAGCTATGCGTTGGAAGTTATATTTTAAGTAGGCATGACTATTAATTCTATCTTGATAATATCAAACATGTATAACTCAGCCCAACTAATTAATTGGCATTGATGAATGATTGCTGGGTCCCTAGAACCAGCGTGTTTCGCCGCTGGAGTCAGCTCGACGAACTATTTCTCATCGTAGACTTCTTTACTCTTCCAGCTATGGAATTTCTATTTGTAGACGATAACTCCATGGCATTGGATATTTATCTCATGAGACTTACTTCCAATTGAGGATTACCCTCATGTATGAGAAGACTATTTTCATATTTTATTCCATGACACTTGAGTCACATTTAAACAACCTTGGGATTATGCTGATATTTATACCATGAAACTTTAATCTTTCTACTATTTAACATATTAGAACAGTCATCTGACCAGATTAGTAGAAAAAATTGTCACCAAAGAATAATATAACCAAAGATATTTTTGGATCTATTGATGCCACCTCTCTTCATAGCACAGGCATGGATAAAAAGTTCTACGATCGAAATTAGCGTGATGACATTGCCATCATACTTTATTTTAAGAAAAGAATCTACTTGGTGGAGCATGCCGAAAATGATTTTTTTTCTTGTCAATGGAAAGATATATAAAGTGGGTGGGAAAGCCTTTCCCTCAAACCTTCTGAGGCATTTTGAAGAAGAATATATAACCTTTTTTCTTTTTCTAGGAAGGGAGTCATCTCAACAATGAGGCTAATCAACCCAATCTGATGCTTGCTTTTGTCTCCTCCCTCCTCTCCACCTTTTCTTTTTTTCATTATTCTTCTTTGATTCTTTGCTCTCTTCATTTGGAAGGTAGGTCCCTCATTGAAATAATAAATTGATAGAAGTGAAAAGACACAAACATACACACACATGTAGACAGATAGATAATGTTGGCAAGGATTTGCAAAGGTTTTGAGTGCTTTGATATTTGCTTCGACTTTTTTACCTATCTCAATGTCACACTTTTGAAGCAAAATATGGCTAGGCAAAGTGATCACTTGAACACCAGAAGTAGTAACTTTTGCAAATGCTTCTTTTAAAGAAATAGTTGAGTAAACATTTATGCAATCTAATTAGTTCAATTGTTGACATTATTCACTTTATTATACAGGCATAACCCACAACCCACAGAACTCTGAGGATACATGATTATTAACTGGAAGTATTATAATTTATTCCTAATCATATTACGTCAAAAAATATTCCAATCATGGACATTAAGCGAATAGGGATTTTTTTGTTTCTTCCCTGGCTGTGGTCTATCAGTTTCAATATTGACCGCAGCTTCTAGGATTAACCTCATCGTCTCTAATAAGGCTTGTGTTCTAGCGTGGCTTGAAGCCTCTACTAAATATCAAATGAAGAATTTCCACAAGATTTTTCCTCACACCAACGAGCAACATGAGGAGATATATATTCAGCTTGCCCTAAAGGACTTTGATATATTTGACCCTCTAAATTTAAGTAGTTCTTTAATCTACTTCAACAATTTTCTTGTGGATCATAGAATATAAATAAGAAGTTGCAATAAACTTTGATTGTAATTTTAGATCATGGCAAATGACAGGTTCTAAGTAGTAGAGAAAGAATGGACAACATCAAGACCGTGAGGCCCTCTGACTTAAAGTAAGAGTTCTTTAATATGCTTCAACAATTGCTTATGTATCATAGAATATTAACAAGAAGTTGCAGTAATCTTTAATTGCAATTTTAGATCTCAAACTTCTAAATAGTCTTTGACCATTGCACTTTGCTATATGATCAAGACTCCGACTCCCAAAACGGAATTTGCGAGGCTCCTTAAAGAGAGAATTTGCAAGTCTTGAGAAAAATATTTTGAAAAAGTAAAAGACTATTGTAATTAAATATCTCAGTATAGATACGTGTACAATCATTATGGATTATAACTACATTTGATCATATGGTTTAGTGAGGTTGCAGAGCTGCCTAATTAACACAAAGTTGCTTAATTAATAACAAAGTGTTAATTCTGAATTTGTTTTTAAGATATAGAGTCACATCTTGTACCAGCCATTGGTTGAAGTCAACCAGAGATCCATGTCTTGCTTTGTCGTTCGCTTCAAAGGGAAAATAAAAGGAGAAGGATATCAAATAGGTGTTTAAATTGTCCGCAAAAGTAGATGATATACTATCAAAATCAAAAAGATTGCCTGGTGAAGCGTACAAGAAATGGTTGTCGCCTACACCAAAACTCAGCCATGTGCCAAGTAAAATGTTTGAAAAGAATGCATATCAATTGGATCTTCCTGACAAGTGGCTCCACTTAGAGGTGACGGATGTCTTGTTGACAAATAATGATGATGTCTACAATAATAGAATACTCCAAGGCTTAGCTGTCATCCATCGACCTAACTTATCTGTGTTCCTTGATTTTTTTTGAAAAAAAATGACATGAGACATTTCACGTTACTGGTTAAGATAAGGCACAAAGAAACATGCAGCTAAAAGTGCATTTATTTTAGTTGGCCCTACCAAACAATTCTACTATTTTCAACACAATAAACTAGCAATGCCGGTGTGTTTTATAACGTGTCTCAACAAAGACTCAACTTCATGTGAGGTGATGTGCTGTTGAGGCTGCTTATCTCCATCTTTCAGGAGAATTGTTTTTTATTGAATGACAAAGCTAGATCAAAGAAGCAGCCATAATATTTTAGTCTTGTGATCTCTAATAAACTTTAATTCATGTGCATAACTCGAGATGATACTTGGTCCACTAACGGACTAGGTCTTACTTATTAAACAAATTCTCTTAGCATGAGATTAGAAGAAAAAAATTAAGAAGAAAACCTCAATGCTTAAAGTATGATTAAACATTATCAAATGTGGATACGAATAGAATTGTCCTAGTTTCCGACACCTTTTAGTTTTATTATTACGTTGATCTCTTCAATGGAGGCTAGGAGATCCTATGATGGTAACATCTTGGTTTTTGATGCAGAACCCTCTGTATTATAGTGGGAGTGCGAGTTGGTTTTGGTGAAATCACTCTGAAAACAATGAAAGAGCCTAGCAAAAGCAAAGTGGGGAAGCTTAAGAAGGGGTGCTAGTTAATATAGCAAATTATAGGCTTTAAAAGATACGGTTGCTTTTGAACATGATCTAACCTACAACTTGTGGGTTGCAATAATTCAATTTAAATTCAAAAAAAAAAAAAGGTACCTGCTGTTGCTCGGCAAATTATGGATTCGTTCGAAAATAATAGCAAATGATTGAACCGTTGGTAATAATGTATGTTGTGGTTTTATTACAATCTCAGCCATAACAGTTTTCCAAGATTACTTTTTGCAGTAATAGTGACATTTTTGTTCTTTATTTTCTTTATTTACATTGGAGAATACAAACGACTTTAGAGACCTAATTCTAGCTTTAGAAAGCCAAACAACTTTCTTTAGGGATGGCAAATTTATCTCATAAAGCAGGGACTCACCTCATTTGAAACGAGAATTTCCTACTTTTTGTGAGGATAAAAATGAAGATAAGAGTTATTTTTGTTTCCATTAGCAAGGTAGAAATAAGTATATCCCTATCCTGTCCTACTCCGTCCTCATTCCATTAGCCTATACTTAAGTACTATAATATCTTTATATATATATATATATATATATATATATATATATATATATAAAATTACTCTTATAATTTTTAATAAAAAATTCATATATGTTATTAGGGGAGGGGAGGGGAGGGGCAGGGTGGGGTGGGGATAGGAAGGGGATGAGATGAGAATAAAAATTTTTCATTCTCCATCGGGTGACGATGGTGATTAAAAAAAAAAAAATCTCTATTTATGGAGAAAGGGCAAGGATGAGGATTATTTTGTTTGGCTAAGATGGGGATATGGATTGGAGTGTCCATTCCCGTCCTGTTACCATTCCTACCTTTCTTGAAAGTGAGCTGCATATATCTTAGGCAAAGGGCTAGATAGGCAAGTCTTAGTTTTGTTTCAACACTCAAACATCATAACAAATCAAATCATTTTTTTTTTATAAGAAAATAGAGATGCAGAGTAATAACAAAGGAGAAGATATGAAGAGTCTCTCTTTTTGTAATCTGATACTTCATTTATCTCTCTTTTTTCTATGCACTCCAGCATCTTCTAAAGTTATTTATAGTTATGATTACATTGATTCTCAACTAGACACTTGTCTTTAATCACTATTGTTTGATCTAATCATAATTTGATTGTCATAATATAACACATTTGCACTCAAATATAAAAGTTTACCACACAATATAAATACTTTCTATGTTCAACTAAAAAACTATTGCTTCTAGTCAAAAATAAAAATAAAAAACTATTGCACCTCTAGCATATTAACTTTAACATTCTCCCCTTTAATGTGTTGGTCTTCAATACCTAACATTTCTCTAAGTTGCTAAAATTTCTCCTTTGGCAATGCCTTGGTGAAAATGTAGCTGCTCCTCTAACTTGCAAAGATCCAATTGCACCTCACATCAATCACTTCTCGAATGAAATGATTCTTGATTGTAATATACTTTATTCGGCAGTAATGGATTAGATTCTTAGCTATAGCAATAGTTGATTTATTGTTACAAAAGATTATTCTCCTATGAGAAGTTGCTAATGCTGCTGAAACATATTTAGCTTCTGTAGAGGATTGAGCAACTGATTGTCGCTTCTTTGATGACCAAAAAAATATACTTGAACCTAAAGAAAAAATAGAGCCTAAAGTGCTCTTTATATCATCCACAACCAGCCCAACCATTATTACAAAATCTAACTAATTTCAACACCATATTTTTGCCATATCTGATTCCATAACACATTGTTCCTTAAATATACCTCAACACCCTCTTTATAGCTCCAAGGTGAATGTGACTTGGATTATACATGATTCTTGACAATAAACTTACAACAAACATTATATCGGATCTTGTAGCAGTGAGATAAAATAAATTTCCAACCAAACTTTTATAAAGACTTGCATCTTTTCTTCATCTTCCTTCATCAATTTCTCACCAACAAACAAAGGAGTAGCGATAGTTTGCAATCAATCATCCAAACTTCTTCAAAATCTTTTCAGCATACTTCTTTTGACAAATAAATATTCCATCATTATTTTGACATATCTCCATATCAAGAAAATGATGTAATAGCTCGATATCACTCATTTTATATCTTCTTATCATCTCTTTTTGAATTCTTCAATAATATTTTCATTGATTCCAACAAATATCAGATTATCAATATAAAGTGCAACAATGAGAACACTAAACACACCTTACCTTTTGACATACAAGGTAAACTTACTTTTCTCTTCTCAAAGCCTTTCTCAATGAAGTAGCTATCAATTTGACCATACCATGCTCTAGAAGCTTGCTTGAGTCATACAATACTTTCTTAAGCTTATATACTTTATCTTCTTTACCTTCCATTATAAAGGTTACCGATTGCTCAATATATGCCTCTTCTTTTAACTCTCTATTTAAGAATAAGGATTTTATATCAAGTTGGTACAACAACCAAACTTTATGGGCTGCTAATGCAATGAGTGCTCTAATGGTATCCAAATAAGTTATTGGAGCAAAAGTTTCATTAAAATCAATATCGGACTGTTGAGAATAGCCCTTTGCAACCAACCTTACCTTGCTTCTTTGCACTGGCCCCTCTGGATTGTGCTTTACCCTTTAAACTTGCTTCATACTTATAACTTCTTTGTCTTGTGGCTTATCAACCAGTTGCTATATCTTGTTCTTCTCAATAACTTCAATTTCTTCTTGCATAGCTTTCCTCCTAGCTTTCTCCTTCATTGCTTCTTCAAAGTTTTCTAGTTCCACAATACAAAAATTACATCTTGCATAAACATCACTTAAATTCCTCATTCTTCTAGGGGTTGAGCTTGATGATGATGAACTTGAATATAGTGAAGATGGTGATGCAACTCTTGAAGATGATTGAACTCTTTTTTCATCACTTTCTTTTTCTTTATGGACTAGATTTTGCTGCATAATAGCTATAGGAACAAACTTCTCTTCAACCTTTCCTTGCTCGTGATTCCAAGCCATATTTTTATCAAATATGATATCTTGGCTAATGATAAATTTGTTGGTCTTCAAGCTGTATAGCTTATATCCCTTTGACATGATGCTATAACCAACAAAGATACACTTCTTACTAACTTTATCAAACTTGCATCTCTTCTCTTTCAAAACTTGAGCATAGCAAACACAAACAAACACCCTCGCATGATTCACTGATGGTTTTCTCCCACTTCAAGCTTCAAAAGTAGTCATATTCCATAGAGCCTTTGTAGGACATCTATTAACTAAATATATGACTATATTTACAGCTTTCATCCAAAAACTTCTAAGTAGCCCTAGCACAGTTTGGTTCTTCCTCTAATATGGTTCATTTTGTTGTGGTGTGCAACTAATGATGAGCTAATTCTCTACACCTTCATGTTGACTAAACTTCTTAAATTCTTTCAAAGCATTTTCCTTACCCTTGTCACTTCTTAACACCTTTATACTATGTTCACTTTGTTTCTTAACAAGACACTTAAATCTCTCAAAAATGGAGACAACTTTTAGATTTTTGTCTCATAAAGTACACCTAAGTCATAAGACTGTAGTCATCAATAAAAAGGATGAAATATCCATTTTGAGAGTGAGAAGGAATTTTCATAAAGCTACAAATGCCAATGTGCATAAGCTTAAGCACTTCCTTAGCTCTCCAAGCAACTCCTTTTGAAAAAGTTTATCGATGTTGCTTTTAAGTGCACACCACACCCTTCAGAAACATCACCCTTCTCTTAAATATTTGGCAACCCATTTATCATATATTTCTGCTATAGTAACTTTAGACTTTGGAAGTTCAAATGCTTAAATCTATGATACCACAATCAATTGTTACTACCAAACCAGTCTTCATGGCAACTTCCTTCGCATACTTAAATTTGAGTGGAAGGCAACTATTCAACACCTTCACTTTAGCTAAAACCTACCTCTTTAGACTTTTCTTAAAAACAGTATGATGATTACTTTAAAGTGCAGTATATAGCCATTCTCCAAGAGCTGTCCAATACTTAGTAACTCCACTTCTGACATAAACAAAACTTCATAAATTAGCTCCACACCTTTCTTCGTTTGAACTCCAATAGTGCCCACAACTTTTACTTGTATATAATTTTCATTTTCAATATTCACCTTAGACTGAATTTGAATCCAAGTCATGGAAAATGCTACTATCCAACATCTTATGATTGCTACATGCACCATATAGCTTCGGTCATTTCTTTCCTTCAAGATACTTTGACAAGTATAAAATAAACTCCCTTCACCATCTTTCCCTTCAACACGTTTGACTCTTTTACAATTATAATACCATAGCTTCTGTTGTACCAACAATCTCTAGCTAGATGACTAAGTTTGTTACACATATTACACTTTTTTGTTGATTCTTCATCACTCTGTTTACTAGCATGAATTTCTCTACCTTCATGGCTACCTCTTCCTCTCATCCTTGAGCTTCTACCTTTACCTTTACTATGTCTACCACCTTAAGATGACTCCATCATCTATTTCCAGTATTTGTTGCTTCCTTCTCTTGGCTTTTAGGGCTAAGAGTGAGCATAGAATGATAGGCACTCTCTGTTGACTTTTCAGAATATCTTACCAATCTTTGGTCATATGATTTCAAAGAACCGATAAGCTCTTGGACACTCAAATTAGAAATATATATCTTTCATTTCTTCAATAACAACAATCATAGGATCAATTTTTTCAGTTAAACTAATCAAAATCTTCTCTACAATTATTTTATCACTAATTTCTTTATCGTAACTCTTCATTTAATTCATGAATTTTATGAATCTGTTAAAGAAATTAGTAATTGCTTCATTCTCTTTCATCTTCATATTTTCTAATTTTTTTCTCAAGGTTTGAAGTTTGACAGCCCTTATCTTTATATCACCCTAAAATTTTTGTTAGAGAATATCCCATGCTTCCTTAACTTTTATTGCCCTATAATCCTTGGGGAAATGAAGTTTGACACTCCTCTTTGAATTATAGAAAGTGCACCAGCATCCATATTCCTCTTCTTCTTTAACTCTTTTCGTTGAGCTTGTGTGAAGTTCACCATCAATTCCAATTCCACCATATCCTAAGCATCCAATGATATGAACAAAGTTTTAATCTTTATACACCAAAACTCATAATTTTCACTTTCAAAAATTAGAACTTGAACATTGTTGAAGCTGCTAATACTTGTGCTAAATATGTTTCTACCTTTAGATTTCTTAGATTTGATTTCATGAACCCTGCTTTGATACCAGTTTTGTTGGCAAGCCTTGGCTTTGTTTCAACGCTCAAACATTATAACAAATCGCATCCTTTTTTTTTTGGTGGATAAGGAAATAAAGCTATAGAGCAATAATAGAGGAAAGGAGAGGAGATGAAGAGTCTCCTCTTTAGTAATCTGATACTTCATTCACCTATCTTCTCGTTCATGCATTCCAATGGCTTTTAAAATTATTTATAGCTATGATTACATTGATTCTTAATCACACACTTGTCTCTATGCACTTCCTTTCAATCTAATCATAGTTTGATTATCATAACATAGCACATTTGCACTTAGATATAAAAACTTACTATGCACCTCCAGCACATTAACTTTATCAGGCTAGTAAACCCTACTCAAAAACTAAGATGTACACCTACTAAAGGAGGTGTATTGAAATAAATGAATGACAAAGTTGATTTTTAGTCAACAAAACCATATTTTAAATAATTGAAGTCAAGCCTTAGCAAATCAACTAAGCTTCATTTGATTTGTAAGCTTCTAGTCATTTTTTGACTTTTTCACTACAAGGCCTTGTTGACCATGGTGATCGATTTATGAAGGTGGAGCAGGAATTAAGCAAACTATGTGAAGGAATTCATCGCTATGGGGGCAATAGGGTGTTGAGACTCGATGGGAAACAAATAATCTAAGATAATATCAGTGTTAAGGATCATATTCTAGTCAAAGATGACACCACATTTGAGATTAATTGAGAAAAAATAATTCATGACCTAACCATTGTGAAGGAGGATAATCTCTGCCTCGGTAATAAAGGAACAATTATGTATCTATGGTATGTTAAGAAAGGCCACTAATTTAAGCAATGAAGATCTCTTTTTTTCTTAATAACTGACTAGGATTCATGGCTGCCTAGAAGGTGTGTAGGTGTCATCAACAATATGGTAATTTAGTATTGAGCAATCATTTGAGTTCATTTTCATTTACTCAAAGGTAGATGAAAATAAGATTTAGAATTAGCACCAGAATAGGATTTTGCTACAATATTTTCTAAATAAAAAATTACTAAAAAGCAATACCATCATATCATAAATGGACTACCCAGATGAGGATCCTGCAACTGGTTGCAAACTAGATGGTGTGGATTTCCCAATGGCTGGTGCAGTAAATAAGAGCAATGATTAGAGCATTTGTAGTGCCAAAGCGGATGGATAGTGTTATAAATAGGCATAATTTCAAGGGCATTTTACTACAGTATTTGATGGCATTTTATGTAAATAAGTGAAACATCAGAAGCAAAAATGTTTACTGAATCAAAATCACATTTCATGTGTCACTTTTGCTTGCTCTCCTCCCACCCATCCTCTATTGTCTCCTTCGTTGGCCATAAATGCCTCCCCTCACCATTTTAGTGTTGCTTGTCAGCTTTCAGTCCTTGGTGGCTTCCGATCCTCTCCAAATTTTTGTTGGATTTTTTCTCTTTTTTTTTCCCAAGTGCATTTTTTTGAGAATTGCGAACTTTTTTCTTTTGGGTGGAAACTGGAGAACTATGGTTCCTTAACCTAGATTAATGTCCGCTATGGATGTAATGTAGGAAGTCCAAAATGCACGAAGCATTAGAAGATATGATATATAACAAAGAATGAGGAAGACCACTTGTGGTGGCCTATTGGTTAAGTGTGTTGTCTTTTAAACAAAGGTCCCTTTACGCAATTATTTTTGATGTCCCAGCACAATTAATTTCATATCTATATATTGCACTAGCGGTTCCATATTCGTATACATTAAGTACATATTATTATAAAATTTTGGATAAAATATAGATTATTATCCTATGGTTTAAGTATTATCAAATTACACCTATATGGTCTAAAATGTTATACTTAACTATATGTGTTTTAAGTTCTATCAAATTGTGCCAATGTTATTAAATTGCACCCATATAGTTTGAAATGTTACAATTGGGTTCAATGCAATTAGGGGCCAATTTGGACCAATTGATGATCAATTAAATCCAACACAAATTGGGGTCAAAAAGGTCCAATGCAATTTGGGTTCAATTGGGTGTTAATTGATCAAGTGCAATTTGGGGTAAATTGGGTCAATTCAGTTCAATGTATTTAGGGGTCAAATAGGTCTAGTGGAATTGGAGGTCAGTTAGGTTCAATTGAGGATCAATTGAATTCGATGCAAATTTACCTTAAATAGGTCTAATGTAATTAGAGGTCAATTAGGTCTAATGCAATTGGAGGTCAATTAAATCCAATGCAATTAGGGGTTAATTGGGTCCAATGTAATGAGGGTCAATTGGAACCAATTACATTAGATTCAATTGATCCCCAATTGGACCCCATTGACCCTAATAGCATTGGACTCAATTGATCCCTAATTAACCCCTAATTAAATTGGACCTATTTAACTCCTAATTGCATTGGACCCAATTGATCCCCTATTGGACCTCATTAACCCCAAATTGAACTGGGCTCATTGAGGTCCAATTGCATTGGACCTAATTGACCCCCAATTGCACTGGAACTATTTGAGGTCTAATTGCATTGGACTCAATGGGCTCCCAATTATATTAAGTCATTGACCACCAATTGCATTGAACTCAATTGCACTGGAGCTATTTGACTCCTAATTTCATTGTATTCAATTGACCCCTAATTGGACTCTATAGGCTCCCAATATCATTGGGCCCAATTGAACCCCAATTGCATTGGACTTGTTTGACCTCCAATTACATTGGACCCAATTAGACCCTTAATTGACTCCCAATTAGACCCAAAAATGCACTGCTCCTATTTGAGGTCCAATTGCTTTGGACTCAATTAACCCCTGATTGGATCCAGTTGACCCTTAATTGCACTGGACCTCATTGACCCCCAATTTTATTAGATTCAATTGACCACCAATTGGACCCAATTGACCCCTAGTGCATTGGATTCAATTGACCCTAATTGCATTGGATCCAGTTGACCCCTAATTGCACTAGGCCTATTTGACTCCCAATTGCATTGGAGCTATTGGACCCCCATTTGCATTGAATTCAATCAACTCCTAATTAGACCCAATTAAGCCCCCATTGCATTGGACGGACCCAAATTGACCTCCAATTGCATTGGACCCAATTGACCCCCAATTTCATTGAACCTATTTGACCTCCAATTGCATTGGATCGATTTGACCTCTAATTGTCTTAGACCCAATTGACCCCAATTCCGTTGGACCTATTTCACCCCCAAGTGCATTTGATTCATTTGATATGAAATTGGACCCAATTGACCCCCATTACGTTGGACCCAATTGATCCCCAATTGGATTCAATTGGCCCCTAGTTGCATTAGACCCAATTGACCCCCAATTGGATTCAATTGGCCCCTACTTAGACTCAATTGACCTCCAATAGCTTTGGCCAATTGCATTGGACCCAATTGACCTTAATTGCACCGGATCTATTTAAAGTCTAATTGCATTAGATTTAATTGATCCTCAATGGACTCAATTGACCCCCAATTGCACTAGACCCAATAGACTTTCTATTGCACTGGATTCAACTAACACCTAATTGGATCCAATTGACCACCCATTGCATTGGACCCAACTGACTCTACCCATTACATTAGACCTAATTGACCCCCAATTGCATTGGACCTATTTGACCCTAATTGTATCCAATTGACCTCTAAATCCATTGGTCCCAGTTGACTCCCTATTGAACTCAATTGATCCATTCTAATTTAATAAAAAGCAAATCATACTTAATGCGGAATATTTAATGAAAAGCAAATTTAAATTTATAAAAAAAAATTATGGTAACATGTACTTAATGTATGTAAACATGGAATAACTATTAGCCAATGCTATTAATTTAAATGATCAGTAAAATATAAATATAAAATTATTATAGATAAATTTGTATTTCATTGTATATTATCATTTTTATTATACAACATAAATATACTAATTTATAATAAATTCAAATTGAACTAATATTTTGATGTAAATGCATATGTGATATTGTTTTTTTTCATAATATATAGATATGAAATTGTGTAAAAATACTTTACTTCCTTGTGGTAGGATGACAAAACAAATTGGGTAGAGGATTCGAACCATAGACCTTTGGTTAAAAAGACAACTATGGTGTTCTTCCTTCTGCTCTAAAATAAGGTAACAAGCCACCATGCTACCACACCAATCAATCTTCATTTTTTTAGACATTAAATATAGTTGTACACAACATATAAAGCATACATCAAAGAACTATTATCTTCTGGATGCTTCGTTCCCTTCTTCTCAAGGGGAGGTATGAGAAGTGGGGATCACATGGGAAGGGGTGAAAAGGGAAGCAACTGTAGAGAGGGAAGTGGTAGAGAGGAAGAGTGATCAAGAATTCAGGGTGGAGACAATAGAGGAGCCAACGGAGGACGGATGGGAAGGGAGGCATGAGAAGTGGGGGATTGTATGTAAAGAGGTGGAGAGGGAATTAGGGTTGGAGAGGAAAGTGGCAGAGAGGATGAGCGATCAAGGGTTTAGGGTGGAGTCGATGAAGGAGGGGTTGGAGTTGGAGGGAAGGTGTGGCAAGGGGGGAACCACATGGGTAGGGGCAGAAAGGGAAGCCATAGTGGAGTTGAAGAGCGATCGAAGGTTTAGGATAGAGGAGAATGATGACAAAAATTAAATAGCCATTCGATTCAAAAAGAACGACCCAGATTGACCCCTCAAGGCAGGTTAGGATTGTTACCAGTTTAATTGGTAACGAGATCATTCCTAAAAAATTGAACGTCTAAGATTTTAGAAGGGTAATAGGAAGGAAATATTAAAAATGTGTTGTAGCATGACTCGGTGCTATGCAAATTAGTTACTTAGAAAAAGAAAAACCAAATAAATTGGATTCTGTAAAGGTCACCAGGTTAACAAACAAATAGTTAATAAATTTCATTCTCCTTTTAATTTTTTGTTTTGATCTTATCAATGTATTTATTTTCTTGGGATAGTATGAGGAGTCATTATATTATTAGTAGAAAGCTTGTAGAACTCTATCTTCGTATCCTGGGGTGATTTAGTCAGGAGTTTGATGAATCAATATTGTCATTCTATTATATTTGACACTCAATTAATAATTATATATTTATCATGAATACTTTAGCATCTTTTCTCTGCTCTAGAAACCATGTTTCTCATCATTATTATACAAGGTGTGGCACAAATATAAATTTATCATGAACTAACAACCACAAAATTATAATTCAAATAATGGAATGAGGTAATATAATTCTTCTTCAGTATCTAGAAGATCAAAATTTTGCATTATTGGCTTTACAGGACAAACTCCAAACCGAGGAGTGCCTCAGGAAAAAGGGTTGGAATATAAGCTTTGATTGTCCCCTTCTATTTTGGTGTGGCATGCAAGAATGGAATCTAACTTAGAAGATTAATTAATTAATTGAGAAATGATACCTATCTATATTAACATTAATTCAAGCATAAGAATGCTAAAAGTAATTCAAAGAAGGGACTACTTAATGAAATGAAATCTACCAGCTATGTAACTCAATCCTGATCCAAAGAAGAAGGGATCTAATGATTGAGGACCCTTAAGACCAAGATGTATACCTTCATATGATCAGACTTAAGAAATTCGGATGGGTTTAATCACCAATGATGAGCACTCACTTTGTTGTTGGAAGGTTATTTTCAGCACTCCATTGAACTGCTACTGGACTTAACGATTGTCACCACTAGTATGAGAACTCTATTCATAATGGGTCCAAGGCAAGGCAACCTCCTCTTTAACTCCGAATTGTAGGGGACCCTTGAGGGCTTGAAGATGATGACGTTGAGAACTGAAATGAAGAAGACGCCCCTTGGTAGACCAAAACTTGAAAGATACCTAAGTTGAACCTCACGCTCATTCCCTCATGGAAGATATTTGCATCACACAAATAGAAAAAATGGAACTAGAATAGTTTTTATTTTATTCATTCATAATCTCCATTACAAGGGCTATGGAGAGGTATTTATAGTCCCTCCAAGCTCATTTGAAAATTCAAAATTCATGGAGACTTACATGGAGAAGATAGTGGGGAGTTGAAGAAAATGGAGGGGAGTTACATGATTTATGGAGAAATATGTGGGCGGGCCAATTTGAATTTGAATTTAATTGTTGGTGCCCAAGTGGAAGCTGAAATATTAAAGTAGTGTAATCTCTTGAACTGAGTTGGTTCTGATGCTCGAGTCGAATTTTTGGGTTATGGTTGAGCTGACTCCTGTGGCATCAAATGGCTTGCTTTATAATTCAATCTATAATGAATTTAATCAAAAACATTTGTTGGTGTCCGCACCAAATTTTTTGGGATGGCGAGAACTCGACCCTGTCGAGTATGGATCAACTTGATTTTGGTAATATTCCAATAAGTCCAGATCAATTCGTTGCAGGTCCTTCTTAGTGATCCATGAGTTTTCATATTCTGGTCACCCTTGCCAATGAACCAGATATCGTTGGTAGTCCTTGTTCCTGGTAGTGACAGTCTTATCATCCAGAATTTGTTCAATTTTATCTCGCCTCTTTGGAAAAGTGGTTGGTGGACACTCGGGGGTAGGTTCACTCTCAAAAATAGGGTCAGGCCCAAAAGGCTCACTAGGTATCATCATTGGCTCCTTATACTCTATCAAGTCTGAAACATTGAAGGTCGAGCTGATACCTAGGTCAGAAGGTAATTCAAGTACATATGCATTAGGTCCGATCTTCTTTATGATTTTAAATGGGCCTGCACCGTGGGTATATAATTTTTTAAAGGTTCCATATGGGAACCTTTCAGGTCTGAGCCTAATCATTACGTGGCCTCCTTCATAGAATTCTTTGATTCTCTTACGTGAATTAGCCATATGTTTATAGGCTTCATTGCTCAAGTTGAGTTTCTTATTGATTTCTTGATGCAAGTCCTTAATATGTTGTGCATAGGATTTAGCAGACTCGGAGATTCGTGCATGTGTGGGTAAAGGCATAAGATCTAAGGGCTTCCTAGGTTTGTAACCATGGACCACCTCAAATGGACTCTTTCTAGTAGATTTATTGACTGAGCTGTTGTAAGCAAACTCAGCACAAGGGAGTAAGAGATCCCAATTTCCCACACTATCACCAACTAAACATCTTAGCAAATTTCCTAGACTCCGGTTAACTACTTCAGCTTGGCCATCTGTTTGAGGATGGTAGGCTGTGGAGAACTTCAGTTTGATTCTTAGCATATGCCAAAGGGTCTTCCAAAAATAGCTAGTGAACCTAACATCTCTATCTGATATAATAGTTTTGGGAAAAACATGTAGTCTCACCACCTCGTAAAGAAAAAGTTTGGTCATTTTTGAAGCATCTAGGGTTTGAGAACATGGGATGAAGTGAGACATCTTAGAAAATCGATCAACTACAATGTAGACGGAATCATGTCTTCTTGAGGTCTTTGGAAGTCCTAGTACAAAGTCCATACTAAGATCCTGCCATGGACAATCAGGGACAGGTAAGGGAGTGTACAGACCAGTGTTTTGCTTTTGTTGTTTGGCAATAGCACAAGTTCAACATTGAGCTACAACTTGGGCTACACTCCTTTTGAGGCATGGTCAAAAGAATTGGTCTTCTACCGCTAAGATGGTCTTGTTTCTACCAAAATGACTTGCTAGGCCTCCAACATGAACTTCCCAGATCAGAAACTCTCTAATAGAAGTTCGGGGAACACAGTTGATTTTCTTTGAAAAGGAATCCATCTAAGAGAGTATAGTCACTATGTACACTAGATGGTCCTTGTTGGAGGGATTGATAGATTTTACTAAAGTCTGGACACTTAGGGTATTCCTCTTTCAGTCTATCAAACCCTACAACCTCGGTGCTAACTGAGGTCAAAAGCATGGATCGTCGACTTAATGCATCTGCAACCCTATTTTCAGTGCCAGCACGGTGTTTCAGAACAAAGGTGTATGCCTGAATGAATTCTACCCATTTCCCGTGCCTAGGGTTCAATTTCTTTTGGGAATTAAGGAATCGTAAGGCTTTATGATCGGAATAAAGAACAAACTACTGTGGTAGTAAATAGTGTCTCCAATATCTCAAAGCCTGAACTACCGCATACAATTCCTTATCATACGTCGAGTATCTCATCCTTGCCTCATTCAGTTTCTCACTAAAGAATGCCACTGGATGACTCTCTTGACTCAAAACTCCTCCAATCCCTACTCCAGAGGCATCACAAGCAACCTCAAATACCTTTGAAAAATCGGGTAACCTCAAAATAGGTGCTTGTGTCATTTTCTTCTTTATTTCTAGGAAGGCTCTGTCAGCGGGTTTTGTCCATTCAAAGGTTCCTTTCCTAATGCAGTCAGTAATGGGTGCCACTATCGTGCTGAATCCTCGAATGAATCTCTTATAAAAGGTGGCTAGACCATGGAAACTACGGACATCATGGATGCTTTTGGGTACAGGCCACTCGACTATGGACTTGACCTTTTCAGAGTCGGCAGACACCCGTTTAGCGGTGACAACAAATCCTAGAAAGATAACTCTATGGGTCATAAAGTCATATTTCTTGAGGTTGGCATAGAGTTTATCCTGTCTAAGGGCTTGGCAAACCTGTTTCAGATGGTTCAAGTGCTCTTCCTTTGTTCTACTGTAGATGAGAATGTCATCAAAGTAGACCACTACAAATTTTTCAATGAATGTCCTTAAAACCTGGGTCATGATCCTCATGAAGGTACTAGGTGCATTGGACAGACCGAAAGGTATTACTACCCACTCATATAAACCATCTTTGGTTTTGAAAGCAGTTTTTCATTCATCCTCGGGCCTAATTCTTACTTGATGATAGCCACTCTTAAGGTCAATTTTGGAGAAAATTTTGTCTCCCGCCATCATATCCAACATGTCATCCAAACAGGGAATAGGAAAATGATACTTAATGGTGATCTTATTTATGGCTCTGCTATCTATACATATTCTCCATGTGCCATCTTTCTTAAGGGTTAAAAGGGCTGGTACTGCACATGGGCTTTAGCTTTCTCTAATGAATCCCTTTTGGAGAAGTTCTCCAACTTGACGTTGTAACTCAGAGTGTTCTGTAGGATTCATCCTATAATGAGGAAGGTTTGGTAACGTCGATCCTGGGATGAAATCTATGGCATGTTGAATGTCTCTCAAGGGTGGAAGATGATTAGGAAGGTCTTCGGGAAAGATGTCTTGAAACTCCTCTAAAAAACTTAACACTTTCTGGGGTTATTTCTTATAGGGTTCGTCCTGATTTTTCTTAGTTGTTAAAACCCAAACAGGTGAACCATTGCTAAGCTCTTGCTCTAATTCCTTAGCAGTGATCATATTTATTCCTTGTCTTTTATCCCTCAAATGACTTGACCCTCTCTTAACTTGGCTTTAGGTGGTGAGGAATTGATTACAATCTTCTTCCCATTGTGAGTGAAAGAACATGAATTAGAACAGCCATGAGTATAGCATCATAATCATACAACCATGGTCATCCTAATATGATGCTACTAACTCCCATCGAAAGAACATTGCACCAAACCTTTTCTTGGTATGACTGGAATTGGATTGTGACTTGGCACCTAGAATTGATGGGAATCGATGTTGAATCTATCCAGGATAACTTATAAGGATTAGGATGGGGCACAGTAGGTAATCCTAGGTTCTTGATTGTACTAGTTGATATGGCATTGCCACAACTACCACTATCTAAGATGACCTTGCACACCTTTTCTCCTATCTTGATAAAGGTTTGTAGGATACTAGTCCTACGCTAATCTTCTTGCTCCTTGGCCTGGGTCAAGATGCATCTCACAACCCCTAGTAGTTTTGATGAGTCAATAATCTCTTCATCCCCTTCATACTCATCAACTAAATTCACACCTGCCTCATACACTTCTTCCTCCTCATTATTTTTTGGGGGTTCAGTTACTTCCTCTTCTACTTCCCCTATGTTTAATGCTCTAGTGGGACATTGGTTTGCGTAGTGTCCTATCTTGTGGCACCTAAAACAATGGACATTTCTTTCTTTTCGAACCTCAGGACTTTTTCCTTTATCTTCTCTTCGAACTAATGGAGTAGTAGGACTGGGTCTATTGGATATACTTGGGCTTGGACTTGGTCTATTTCCAGAAGAATTAATCCTAATGGGCTCAGGTCAGCGAAATAAAGGTCTCCTCTGGAATCTCTCACAGTCCCTAAGAACTTGGTAGGCTTGGTCTAGGTCATGGACTTCTCTCAAAAATAATTCTCTCTGGATTTCCTCATGTAGACCTGCTCTAAACCTAGACAAGGTTGCTGCCTCAGACTCAACTACATTGCACCTCATAACGAACTCATCAAACTTGGCAATATATTCGGACACTGTCTTACTCCCTTGAGTTAATCGTTGCCATTGATCCAAGAGTCTCTATTCATAGGACATTGGTAAATACCTCTCCCTAAGCTTCACCTTCATAGCTCTCCAAATGGCTATGGGCATGTTACCCCTCTGTTGACTCATGCATTCAACATTACCCCAATACAATCTAGCCTGACGAACCAATCTAAGTTTGACAAACTTAAATTTCCTATCTTCTGATATTTCATACCAGTCAAAATATTGGTCCATATCACCTTCCCAATCTATATATACCTTAGGATCCAAGTCTCCATCAAATGTGGGTGCATCTAGATGGATGTTTCTAAGGGCTCTCTCATCCTGGTCAACATAATCATGGTGAGGTCTTCTTGGTTGTGGGTCAGAAGTATATTCTTGGTGTCGGACTCTAGGATGGACAGGTGGTAATCTAGGTGATTGTGGCTCAGTTGGGGTCAAACGGATCTCTTCAAAGGTTACTATCCTCTCTTCCATTTGATCAAACCTAGTGTTCAATTGATTGAACTGCTCAGTCATAGTTCTCATAAAAGCTTCTAGATTGGGGTCCATGGTAGAACTGGGTTGGTCTTGTGAGTGTTGGTAGGGAGTTCCTGATCTAGTAGTCATTCAATACACAGATTCACTCTAGGGTTTGCTAGACCTAGAGATCCAATGTAGAAGGAGTCAGCTAATTTTACAGCTAATTCATCAGTTAATCAATCTACTGGCCAGGTAAGAGGTAGGGTTGTGGGGGCTCCTCCTGCTTTCGCAAGGTCCTAATTATGAACCACAAGTCCACTTAGGACGTTTGCCTCTGGACCTCTTGCCTAGACACCAGTGTCAAGTAATAACCAATGAGTTGAGTGCACCAGCTTTTCCACTATACCTTGACTCAGACTCGTTGGTGTCCCTAGCTCATTAGAGCAATTAAGTTGCTACTCAATTTTATTAAAGGCTTGGGTTCAATGCAAAATGTGTTTGATTTTTTTTTTTTGCCTTTGTGCGCCACTTAAGGCCTTGCCTCAAGTCAGCTTTCTCTGTGACGGCTATGCACAGTCCTCTTGATAGCCTACGACACTTCCGGAACGTAGGTAGTTGGGTTAAACGACCAAGGTACTACCGATAGCCTTCCTTATTGGTACGTCCCTGATATCCCTACCAAATATCCGTTGGGTCAAATAGCCCGGGATACTACCTCTAGCCTCCCCCTTTGGACTATCCCTAAATGAGCATAATAGAAACCAAGAGATGCACCTTTTTTTTAAAAAAAAAATCTAAATCAAGGCGCAAGAAATAAGGAATAATAAAATAATAGAAGATAAATCCAAACTTGCCTTGGAACCTAAGCTCTGATACCAAAAATGGTGTGGCATGCAAGAATGGAATCTAACTTAGAAGATTAATTAATTGATTGAGCAATGATACCTATCTACATTAATATTAATTCAGGCATAAGAATGCTAAAAGTAATTCAAAGAAGGGACTACTTAATGAAATGAAATCTACCAGCTATGTAACTCAATCTTGATCCAAAGAAGAAGGAATCTAATGATTGAGGACCCTTAAGACCAAGATGTATACCTTCATATGATCAGACTTAAGAGATTCGGATGGGTTTAATCACCAATGATGAGCACTCACTTTGTTGTTGGAAGGTTATTTTCAGCACTCCATTGAACCGCTACTGGACTTAACGATTGTCACCACTAGTATGAGAACTCTATCCATAATGGGTCCAAGGCAAGGCAACCTCCTCTTTAACTTCGGATTGTAGGAAACCCTTGAGGGCTTGAAGATGATAACGTTGAGAGCTGAAATGAAGAAAATGCCCCTTGGTAGACCAAAACTTGAAAGATACCTAAGTTGAACCTCGCGCTCATTCCCTCACGGAAGACATTTGCATCACACAAATGAAAAAATGGAACTAGAATAGTTTTCATTTTATTCATTCATAATCTCCATTACAAGGGCTATGGAGAGGTATTTATAGTCCCTCCAAGCTCATTTGAAAATTCAAAATTCATGGAGACTTACATGGAGAAGATAGTGGGGAGTTGGAGAAAATGGAGGGGAGTTACATGATTTATGGAGAAATATGTGGGTGGGCCAATTTGAATTTGAATTTAATTATTGGCGCCCAAGTGGAGAAGATAGAGGGGAGTTACATGATTTATGAAGAAATATGTGGGCGGGCTAATTTGAATTTGAATTTAATTGTTGGTGCCCAAGTAGAGAAGATAGAGGGGAGTTACATGATTTATGGAGAAATATGTGGACCGCTCAATTTGAATTTGAATTTAATTGTTGGCGCCCAAGTGGAAGCTGAAATGTTGAAGTAGTGTAATCTCTTGAACTGAGTTGGTTCTGGTGCTCGAGTCAAATTTTTGGGTTGTGGTTGAGCTGACTCCTGTGGCTTCAAATGGCTTGCTTTATAATTCAATCCATAATGAATTTGATCGAAAATATTTGTTGGTGTCCGCACCATATTCGATGGTGCTAAAGAAGATAGATCACCTCTTGCTTTCTTGTCCCTTTGCTTTTATATTTGATTTCTTCTATTTTTTGCCCTTAACATTGAATCTAAACCTCGAAACTTACACCATATATGGTCTGATTGGAGAAGGAGA
The DNA here is from genome assembly GCA_017589505.3 of Metroxylon sagu. NCBI lineage: Eukaryota > Viridiplantae > Streptophyta > Magnoliopsida > Arecales > Arecaceae > Metroxylon > Metroxylon sagu. Next base: position 500,941 of record JACVBY030000617.1, read on the forward strand.
CATATTTCTAAAGATTGGAGATTAATTTGGGATCAAATAGTCATCTTGTTTTGATGGAATCTTTGGAAGGAGAGGAATTCTTAGATCTTCTTATCAAAATCTTCCTTGGCATAGGTTATCTCTCAAAAGATCCTCTCTCTTTTGAATCTTGGGGTTGTGTATCAGTGGGAAATGTGTCTTTAGCTCATGATAAGTTAAAATATCTTCTTGTCCCATCCTAAACTCTTATGCATATTTTCTCTCCTTATACATAATTTTATCCTCTCAAGAAATTGGGGGTCAATCCCTCCAAATTACGTCAAAAAAAAAAAAAAAAAGATTTTAATCCTATACTTGACATCCAAAAACTCCATGCAAGTTAGGATATATGAAAGGTTTGAAGTGCTATGACCACTAGTTACATGGCTTATCCAAGTTAAGGTTTAAGGCACTTGAATAATATTATTGTGAGTTCATACATCTCTAGCAAAATATGTTCTTTTCTTTTCGTCACCCCTTCAGCATAGAAAAACCACATTGATTATTTTAGGAATTTTGATGATGAAAATCTATTCTACTATGAAATACTATAATTTTAATTGTGCTTGAAAGTTATTCTTTGAGCAAAATCGATTACAACCTTTGGTATGTGATTTTATTTCAGAAGTATATGATTGATTTTCATTAGAAAGTATTTGAAGCCAAATCCTTTCAAATGCATGCATGTATATCTGCGCATATAAAAGCACACATAAAAAATAACTTTTTTTTATAGAGTACCAAGAACAAAAGTAAAACTTTTAGCATTCTCATGCTTAAGGCCAACTAATGATACCTCATAACCTCTTCGTTCTATGATGGCATGTTTTCCTAACTAAACATGCCGCCATTGAGTAACATGCAAAGTTATTTCACCTTATAGATGCTTTCATGAGACTGATTGTCCTCATTGCCAATCGAGCCACTTACGTAAAATAAAGAAGTCTTACATGTCTATTAATGAGTTGGAAAGTAAACAAAAGTGGGCTAGTTTTGGAAACATGCCAATACAACTAAAAAAAGGAAGTGAAAATGTATGGAAAAAAGTGATGCATATGTGCTCCTAAATTCCAATCCGTTCGTTGGCTCAAGGTCCAAAATCCATCACGCGCTACATGTTACTTAAAACAAGTAGCACATGCCCTAGTGCTTGAAAGTTAGCAAGCTTGCCAATGTCTAGGAAACAAAAGCATGTGTGAGAGGTTAAACTAATCAGGAGATAGATGAAAGAGCATCGGGTTGGTAAACCGCGGGTATCTAGGGATTTCTCAGTAGGTTTTAGTAAATAAAGTGTCTCTGCTCTCTTGGTTCATTGCATAGTGTCAGCTTTGTGACAAAAGCCATGGGGTTCCACTTTAATAAAGCCATACCTCCTGAGTATGAAAACTAAAACCAAAAGCCATGGGGTTCCACTTTAATAAAGCCATACCTCCTGAGCATGGAAACTAAAACCAAACGTGTCCATGTTCACTCCATTTGGCAGTTATAAATCATCAGAGCATTGATGTTGTCATCGAGGTACAAAGTCTAACTAATAAAGCCCTGTGCTTCCTTTCCTGAAAAGTTCCAAAACATGTGACATATAAACTAGCAAACTTTATAGCAGTTTGGTTGCTTAGTAAGCAGCTATTGAGATGACCTAACTTGTCTTGAAAGAAAATATTTTATTTTATTTGTTTAGCCTTCAGTCTATTTGCGAGCCGTGGTGGAATTATTTCGGTTCTCGAGCAAGGATAATACTTTTTTGAAAAAAAAAAAAAAAAACCTTCTTATCGTTTAGAAATTTTAGTAAAATAACTTGTGGCCTCTTACCACCATGAGCCTCGAGAAAATAATGGTGAGGGAATCGTGGTTCAATGAACAAAATGAATTGGCTCTACGGTACCCAACACTAGCGGAAGTAAACATCACATGCAGATCCAAACGGAAGAAGGACTTCGTCCTTGCAATCTGCACTCGGTTTCCACTTATTGATCGTCAGTGCTATAGTCATGAGAGTTAATAAAGGTATCTTGTGGTGTGCCTATATTTTACTTAAATAAGAAAACTTTAGTTTGACTTGGATGAATCGTACTATTAGACTACTGCTAGATCTGCTGGATCCAAATCTCAATGAAACTATACTGAAGCAATCTCTTTTTTTTTTTTTTTTCTTTTTTATCCTCTCCCTCTAGAGGAGGACCAAAGCTCCAACCACTTTGCTAAGCCAGTGAAAGGATACAAAATGTTTTCCTAGGGACAAACAGAAGGCAAGCAAAACTAAACAAATGGTTGTTGGTAATTTTTTACGTAAATTATTATTAATTATTAATAATTTTAATTTTATAAAATTAATTAAATAAATTTGATTGAATAATATAAATAGAATAAATTTACTGTTGATATTTATGATCCTTATGAATTTGGACTTAAGTGTACTAATGATTTATGAGGTCTTGGAATTAATACTGTCTCATGATGGAAGGATTTATTCTGAGTTTTTTTGTTTTCTTTCTGTATTTGTTATAATCAAATTTTTCAATAAGAATACTATATAAAGAATAAAAAAAGAAAGATTCAATCTTAATATTTTTTATAAGTACTTCAGTGCATAAATCATGGCATAAACTGGTATGATAATAAAATTAATTTATTATTATATGGGTGTTCTAAAATTTTACATATGCTATGCTTAAAAATTTAAAACTTAAGTTCATATCATTCCGATGTTTTAAAGATTGCAGTTGGCTGGGAATTTTTTTAATTATGTGCTTGACCCCATCTACCCCAGAGATATTTTCTCAATTTTCTTGATCCCAGGATCTTTTGGATGCAAAGGAAATATCCGCCTTTTTTAAAAAAAATCTTGTTTAGTCTTGGATTGAATAATCAATATTTAAAAAAAAAAAATTGCAAATAGGGACGCCACCCTGATCTTCTTCCTTGTCTTGTTTTGGTCGATCCACCGCTCACCATCAACCATGCCAGTGTGCATGGTGGTGTGCGGCCGACGACCAACTACTAGCTTGGTGGCCACCGAGGCCGCCTCCTTCCTCCTTTGACTTAATGTTTTGTGCCCTAGATCCATCATGCCACCAAAAAAAAAAAATGATTCGAGAATTCGTTTCCCCTCTTTCCCTTTCTTCCGACAGAGAGAGAGAGGGCGTCGCCAACGGCTTCCCTCCCTTGCCCTGTAGTGCGCCCTTTCTTTCGCTTTCTGTGATTCGATCAGACCGTAGACGTGATCTCATCATTGCCTAGAGTGCGGATCGAGCAAGGTATGCAGTCGGATCAGACAATCATGAGCTCGAGGCTTGGTGGTGGCAGCAACCGAGGCAGCAGACTCCTCGTTCCCTGCTTCGACTTCCCCGCCTTCGCAGCTGCCGGAGGGCCGTCATCTCTGAGCTCCTCTGACTTGGCCTTCTTCCGCTCTCATGGCGTCACCACCACCGGCAAGGTTCGTGGATTGGTCCGACGGGTTTTCTTCGTTCTTGATATGTGGATTTCTTCTTCCTCCCGTATTCCTTTCCTTGGTTCGACCACCCCGGACAGCCCCTTTGCCTTGCGCGATCCCCTTCTGAGCAGCCTCCGGGTGTGGTCGCCTCCAGGCACGAGCAGGCTTCGGGAGTAATTGCCTCCGGTGCACAGCCTTGCTAATCAAACCAACCCCATTTTTGTTTGCCCTGTTTTGGGCTAAAGTTATGGCCGCTTCAGTCAGTCGGCGCTTGCTTGGCCCCAAGCCGGGCGATGGCGGCAAGGCCGAGAGGTGGATAGAAAGCTGGCGGGCTACATGCTGGTGGAGGTGACGGAGATGGAGGAACGGGCACTGACAGCCCTAGTTGAGCAACAGTAAAAACCTGTAACCCAGTTTGGTCCTTTTCGTTTTGGGCCAAGGCAATAGTGGGCCTGAATTAATTTGGTTTTTTTTTTTTTTTTTTTTTTTTTTTTTTTTTTTATTTTTTTATGGTGGGGAAAACAAGCTCATTTTGGGCAAGACTTAATATGGACCTGTCCTGGGTATGGGCTCGTTATAGGCAAAGGGCAAGGTGGGCCAAGGCTTGATTTGGACCATAGCCTGGTTTGGGTTATAGCCCTTGTTTTGGAAGTTTCCCTCTATTTTGATGTTTCAGCCTATATCTTGTGCTTGTCCATAGGCATAGCCAGTGGTATTAGGCTGAGCCATGTTTTGGTTCTAAACCACTGTTGGGCCCGAGTTAGAGGCCTGGTTTAAACCTCAGATGATATTATGGACGCCGGGTGCACCTACGCCATTTCTTGGCTTGGTTATATTTGGCCTAAACCTTAGACCATGGGATGTAGTACAGTTTAGTTTTTGGACCATGTGGTTCTAAACCACTGTTGGGCCCGAGTTAGAGGCCTGGTTTAAACCTCAGATGATATTATGGACGCCAGGTGGACCTACGCCATTTCTTGGCTTGGTTATATTTGGCCTAAACCTTAGACCATGGGATGTAGTACAGTTTAGTTTTTGGACCATGTGTTAACTTATCATAAGTTTGACCCAATTATTGTCTGCATCTGTCCTTTGAGCCTAGGCCATAGGTGAGTCTGAGGAATGATTTGGATTTGGGCCGTTAGGCATGAGTTTGGGGTACAGTTTTGCCTCGATTAAAGAAGTGGTCTCGATCACGACCCAAATATGATGAGTGAAATAAGGTCTGCTATTTTTCATTATAATTTGATGCTTTGAGCTCCGTATGTCGACCTTCGTACCATCCTTCGCCTTGATAAAATTGCCTCAAATAATATGGGGGTGCAAAAGTGATTTTGTTTTATGTTTGTGCTTCCTTGATGATGACTTCTTTTTAGGTGGTGTAAGATTTAGATTTTTAGTGGATGCAAGCTCCTACTGTTAATTACTCCTATCTTAAAGGCTAGAAAATTTTTGATTAAGAGATCGCAATTCTTTTTGGCCTTCTACTTAAAAAATTTATTATTATTATTATTTATATTATTTTAGGTTTCAAAGTCTAAAGTGACATGTTTGTCCTCTTTCATGTCTTCTTTTTGCCTCCATGTTTGTTCCATTTTTAAGTTTCAACCTTAGCTAGGTAAAAGAGTAAAGCTATAAGTTCTTGGTGAAGTAAGGCTCTAGAATTTTGATGGAGTAGGGCTCTAAGTCTTTGATAGTGCTAGGCTCCGGTCTTCAATGGAGTAGGGCTTTAGAGTTTGATACAGCAAAGCTTCGGATTTTTTTGATAAACCAAGGCTCCTATTTTGATGGAACAAGGCTCCAAAACTTTAATGAAATAAAGCTCCAATCTTTAGTAGAGTAGGGCTACAGAATTTTGATTGAAAAGGGTTCCAAAGTTTTTGATAAAGTAGAGCTCCAGAGTTTTGATGGAGCGAGGCTCCTGTTTCGATAGAGCATGACTCTAAGACTTTAATAAAGTAAGGCTCCAAGAGTTTTAATGGAGCAGGATCCTATTTTGATAGAACAAGGCTCCAGAACTTTGATGAAGCAAGGATCCAGCCTTTGATAGAGCAGGGCTCCAAGACTTTGATAGAGTGGGCTCTTATTTTGATGAAACAAAGCTTCAAGAGTTTTGATGGAGTGGGGCTCCTAGTTTGATGGAGCAAGACTCCAATTTTGAAGGAGTAAGACTCTTAAACTTTGATGGAGTAAGGCCCTAATCTCCAGTGGAGCAGGGCTCCAGAATTTTAATCGAGTAAAGCTTTAGAGTTTTTGATGGAATAAAGCTCTAGAGTATTGATGGAGTAGGGCTTCAGAACATTAATAGAGTAGGGCTTCAGAACTTTGATGGAGCGGGGCTCTTATTTTGATGGAACAAAGTTTCAGAACTTTTGGTGGAGCAAGGCTCCTATTTCAATAAAGTAGGGCTTTAGGAATTTGATGAAGCGCAGCTCCTGAACTTCAATGGAGTGAGGCCCCAGTTTTTAGTGGAGTAAAGTTTCAGAATTTTGATGGGACAGGGCTCTAGAGTTTTGATGGAGCAAGACTCCAAGACTTTGATGGAGCAGAGTTCCTATTTTGATAGAGCAGGGCTTTGGTCCCTAATGGAGTAGGACTATAAAGTTTTGATGAAGTAAGGCTCTAGAACTTTTAATGAAGTGAGGCTCTTGTTTTGATAAAGTAGGGCTCCAGGAATTTAATGGAGCATAGCTTCTAAACTTCGATGGAGTGAGGCCCTAGTCTTTAGTGGAGCAGGGCTTCAGAATTTTGATGGAGCAGGACTTTAAAGTTTTGATGGAGTAAGACTCCAGGACTTTGATGGAGTATGGCTCTTGTTTTGCTGGAGCAAGGCTTTGATCCCTAATGGAGTAGGACTCTAGAGTTTTGATGAAACAAGACTCCTAGAGTTTTGATGGAGCAAAGCTCCTTTTTAAGTTAAGCGGGGCTCAAATTAGGAGCAAGACTCTTCTTTGGTTTGAGTAGGGCTTGAATTAGGAGCAACGCTTCCATTTGAGCTGGCTCAATCTAGGAGTAGGACTTCTTTTTAAGTATCTGAAAATAGGACTTCTCTCAAGGATGATTTGGGAGTAGAACTCCCTCTGAGATTGAGTTGGTAGTAGAACTTCTTTTTAAGGCTCTTCTTGGGAGTAAAACTTCCTCAAGGCTAATTTGAAAGTAGGACTCCCTTTAAGGCTGATCTGAGAGTAGGACTCATTTTGAAGCTATACCTGATGGTAGGACTCTCTTTTGAGTATCTAAGAGTAGGACTCCCCTCGAGGTTGATCTGAGAGTAAAACTTCCTTTGAAACTAATTTGAGAGTAAGACTTTCTTTTGAGGCTCTACTTGTGATTAGAACTTTTCTTTGAGTATCTAAGAGTGGACTTTCCTTTAGGCTGATATGTGAGTAGGACTTTCTTTGTAGCTCTATCTAGGAGTAGGACTCTCCTTTGAGTATCTGAGAGTAGGACTCTCCTTCAAGCTAATTTGGGAGTAGGACTCTTTCTGAGACTGATATGAGAGTAAGACTTCTTTTTGATGCTCTACTTAAGAGTAACTCTCCTTTGAGTATTTAGAAGTATAACTCCTCTCGAGGTTGATCTGAGAGTATGACTCCTTCTAAGACTGACTTGAGAATAGGACTCTTCTTTAAGCATCTCGAAGAAGGACTCCCCTTGAAGCTAATATAGGAGTAGGACTTCCTCTGAGACTGATCTAAAAGCAGGATTTCCTTTTAAGGCTTTATCTGAAGGTAAGACTCCCCTTTGAGTATCTAGAAGTAGACTTCCTTTGCAACTGATGTAGAGTAGGACTTCCTCTGAAATTAGTCTGTGAGTAAGACTCTCCTTTTAAGGCTAGGAATAAGACTTTCTTTCAAGGCTTTACACGGATGTAGGATTCCCCTTTGAAGCTCAAGTTAGGCTCGATCCAAACTCAAACTTAGACTGCTTTTAGATCAGCACTCGAACTACTTTTGTGCTTGGGCTACTTTCTGAACTTGGGCTTAGATCGTTGTGGAGATTTTTGAGATTTGAAACAATGCTCCATTTGACTAAAACTAGAGACCTACTTTGAAGGCCTTGGTGTTTGAGTTCAAGAAATGCTAGGTCGCCATCTGCTTTGAGGATAGGCTCAGGAGTCTATTTTTGATGTCTTAAAGTCTTCTTTAATGATTTGATCACTGATCTTGTGAGAGGTATTGGGTCACCATAGGTTATTTCGGGTACAGAGACTGGGTCTAATGATCCATTTTCATAGCTGCTTGGATTACACCGCTACTCAGGTTAACAGTCGCTAGGCAAGCTATGGTCTGGCTCGAACTTGTGGTTGCTTGGATTGTAAAGGGACTTATTTGAATGTAAGAAGCCTTTATGTATGGTTTTTAGGCATGGTTAATGAGAAGGCCGATGTTATCATAGATGTAAGCGTGATATCTCTTTTTTACGAAGGCCCAAAAGGAGGAACATGAGGAGGTTTTTTTTTTTTTTGGGGGGGGGGGGGGGGGGGGCGCGGGGAGGGGAGGGGTGGGAGGTTCAGGAATGAAAATGGAAAAGTGTTTACCGAAGGTCTGAGGGTTAGGCAAGGATAAAAAGTGAAATGGAACAAGGTTTCTCTAAAGACATGCTTTTGATGTGGTAGAAAGTAATGTCCCTTTTGAGTTTCGTCCCGAGGTTTATATAGGCCTCTGGGATGTAGTCAAGGCCTTAATTTCAGTCCTCCCTGCTGTCTAATTGCATGTAAGAAATTAAGAGGCACGTTACGTGGAAACGCATGCAAGAGATATGCCATCGCACGACGTATAAGTTTGGAACATGCGGCCGTTAGAGTATCAGTTGGAGTAATTCGCTACTTTAAATGGTTTATCGTATGGAATGAGGGCACGGAGGATTAGGAAAATGTCAGAAGATATGGCTGGGAAAGCGCGTAGAGGCTAGGGGGTTGTGAGAGACTATTTGCATGATGGAAATGGAATGGGTGTTACTGGATTGAGGCGCTGATTTATTTGAGAAGTCCACCAGTGTGGGGAGACCTCGCTGCCACACTAGAGACTCTTCTAGCAATGGGAGGACTCTACGTGAGAGGACGGCAGAGCACCAAAATGCCTTTGGGGCAAGCGTTACGTCTTAAGATTTGCATGCAAGAGGTGTTGAGGGCAAGGGATTTCCTTGTTTTGGAATATTTTTGAAATGCCCTACTAGTTGGGGTATTCGGATATTAACTGGACCTCAAATGATGCCCATATTTAGGCTGATTGCTCATGGAATTTGTTTGGCATAAGGAGCGTGAGGTCGTTGAAGATTGTTAATTTTTTTTGGATCTTTTTAGCAAGAGTTATAGCTTTGGAAGGTATCCAACAATGCTTTGAATAGCTGGGCGTCTTTAAGGGCTTCTGAAAGAGTCCCGTTAGACTCCAAGCAAAGAGGGAAGACAGCAGAAAACACGTCAGATGTACGTTAAATCGCTGTTGGTTTGGAACGTGGTCTGCTGCACTGTTAGCGGTCCAGGGATGTTTTTAGTAGAATTCCAGCTCTATGAAGGTATTAGAGAGAACATTAGCTAGCTGAGGCTTCTTTGGAAGAGTCCCATTGGAGTCAAACAAGCAAAGAGATGCATTGAAAGGCGTTAGTTCCGCGGGAACGGGCGATGCATTTTTAGCAGCATGTAGGACTTACATAGGACTCTATTTTTATTTATTTATTTAAATATTTGTAGCAGCTCTTCACCAAGACTCCCTAGTTCGAGCTCTGAGGTTGGAGGACGAATTAAAGGACGCTGAACACGTTCCAACGTACTGATGTTTTGAATAAACGCGTTGTTGACTTCCCAAGTATCTTTTTGGGACATTCTTATTGGAGCTCTAGTTTTCTAGTGTAACACTTGGGCAGTTAAGCCTCTTCAAACAATTACGAGAGAGTCCTCGCAGCTTGGGAATAGCGGGGAATGTGTGGTGAATGAAAATGAATACTGAAAATGTGGTGTTATTGGGAGTTTTCAAAGGATGTGTTTTGCTGGATGTTTAGGACTCCTTGGGACATTTTCAAATAATGTCCGATCTTCCAGCAGTTTCACATGATGTCCAAAGCATTTTAGCTAGTTAGATTTTCTTGGTAAGAATCCCATGGGACTCACAGAAGCAAGGAATGGGGCCAAGGGAGTGGAAGGAAGAATGAGTTCATCGATTGCAGAGTTGTTTTGGCTTTTTCCAAAGATGTAATCAAACCGTGCTGATTGACTTGAGGAAAAGAACAGTGTAAAATTTGGGGAGATGAAGGTTTTGTGATAACAATAAAACGCAGCACCTGGTTCATTTAAGGTGCATTGATGGTATTTGGCCCAGATCCAACGCCACCTTGTTGCGTGGAGCCCATAGCACTTTGTTACTATGAAATGAATTGCCTTGGATTGAATCCAAATTAGAACCAGAATGTAATGCATTTGTGATACTCTGCTGTGTTGTTAAAATGCCAAAGTTAATTGGTTAAGACATGGTTACATGTTGCATGCCACTCACAATAGCTAGTTGCATTGAAGTTGCTGATCCTTGTATTTCGTTTGTTGCACTTGATTTGGATGATTGTCATGCTGCTGGAGCTGAGTAATTTAGAATGGTTGTTGTTGTCCGGTGTTGGAGTGACTTTCTTGGGCACCTAGGTTCCAAATTATGTACTTTACAGCTGAGGTTCTGTCCAAAACAACCATTTTTCTTCTTCTTAACATGATTAGGAACTGTTGGATGAAATCTTGGTCGAAAGAGAGGTTGGAATGCTTCTTATTTGATGCTGAATGTATTCATTCAGTGCCTAGTATTCTGTTTATTTGCACAGCTGAAATGCTAACCAACACAACATCTTCCTATTCCCAACATTATTAGGGGTCTTTAGATGAAATCTCAACCAATGAAGAGGAATGCTTGCTGTTTGATGTTGGGATGCCTCCACTAGGCATCCACAATTTAATGGCTGTCATATGGGTCATTTGAACGGTCAAAACACTGCTCAAATCAGCAACCTCAAATGACCTCATTTTCCTAACATGACCAATAGTCTCACTCCATGAGAGGTGGGAGTTCTTGTCACTTGGATGGCTGATACGCTGCAGTTTCTCTATTTTTATTTTAAATTAAGAACCAAATAAGGCATGAGACTATAGCTTTCTTCGTTTCTATCCTAAACAAGTATGAGACTGCAACCTTTCTTTTCGGCCAAATAAGAAAACTTTTGAATTGTAGCTTAAGACCGGTTTTGTAGGTAATGTACCCTTTATTACTATGACTTGCTAATATTTTTAGGTGATGATTAAAATTACCCCAAACACCACGTTGATGATGATGGAGAATATATCTTTTAGCTTTTCATGGGTCAAGGTGTGGTTTGAACCAAAGGCCTATTTGGTCACACCTATTTTGGACCAAGGCCTATTTGGGGTTACGCCCCCCTTGATGTATAGAGGAGTATGGGCCATTATTTTAGGCCACAGGATGTCATTATGTAATTATTTATTTAAATAAATTATTATTTATTATTTAATATATATTTAGTGATTTTGATTATGCATTATCATTTATTGTGCTATTCTGAAATTTTATTTGATAGCAAAGTTATTTTGTATTTTGAGAGTTTAAATGCAACATGTATCTTTTGTTTGCTTAAAGTTTATAATTTATATACTCTCAGTTTATAGAATATATACATAAAATAAATTAATTACTTGTTAAATTCAAGGCATGTTGTTTAAATGTAATGTTTGTTATTTTTTGACCTGAGAAGGTATATATGGATTAAGTGTCTCATATGGAGTGGTCATATGCATACATCCAGCTAAGCATATATATTATTATTGTAAAGAATGTTGGATATTTCATTTTTAAAAAAATTTATAGGTTAATATGCGTACTTGGCTACCGAAGTGTCTCATCCATTGAAGCTTGTAAATTTTTTTTTTATATTAGTTTTATAAGATCCTATGTTACAACATACAATTGCTTGCCCAAAGAAGTTATTGTGCATTGTAACTTTAGGGGATAGACATGAAGCATTGATCTCTGGCATGACATTCAAGACTATAGTAATCATACTCTTACAGTTATAACACTTAATATAAGATTTGCACTCAGACTGATAATGCCTATACTTCTTACACTTGTGGCATTAAATATTAGATTTATTTTTGTTTTGAGTTTGATACTCATCTTATCTTTGACTGGATTTATTCCATCCTCCTCTACCTTTATAAATCTAACCTTTTTTATTTGATGTTGCCTTATTTGATGACTTACCTTCTTGCTTCAAATTCACTTGGGCTTTTAATGCTTGCTCAATTGCAACTACTGTTTTTTCATTCATACGCTACTTATGTGCCTCTAATGAATATTGCGGTTTATCAATTATCATAGATTTGATATCTCTTATTTTCTTAATAGTAATTACCACATATTCGAATCGCTCAGTTAACGTTCAAAGAATTTTCTTTATGACCTTTTTATCTAGATATCTTCTCCATTGGCTTTAATGTCATTAACAAGCTTCTGAACTCTCATAAAATAATCAATAATATTTTCATTTTTCTTTTGTTGAAGAAACTCAAACTGCCTTCTTAATGTTTGCAGCCTTATCTTTTTAATCCTATCTGCACCTTGATAAGGTGTAGCCAGAATATTTCAAGTTTTTTTTGTTGTCTTTGCATGAATAATCTTTTGAACAACTGGTAATTCTATATTTTTAAATACATTTTGAAATATATGATGAAAAGCATGAATATTATTTGCACGAGCATACTCTAGTTTTTATCTTTGTGTAGTTGGCAACTCCTCTATCTTTGCTTATTCATCAAAACTATTTTCGATGACTTCCCAGAAACTCATAGTTTTAAAGAAAAATTATATCTAAACTTGTCACTCCTTAAAATTAATTTTTTCATCAAACTTAAAAATTAAGTAATGAACATACTGAGGATTTGCAGCCATACCTTACAGAAGAGAAGAATTATCAACAACTCCCATACCTTACAAAAGAGAAGAATTATCAACAATTCCTTACAGAAACAACTCTTGCAAAATTTTTTTTTAAGAATTCTACTTATTCTAGGGTTATTTCAGATTATTTCAGAACTTATTTTCAGCTTATTTCAGCTAGAATAACACATTTTTTTAATAAAAACAGAAAACCTCTCTCTTCTCTTTTTTCAGGCTTAAAAAAGTATTTTTAAGATTAAAAATAGTTTTTCTTTTTTTCTTTTCTTTTTCTTCCTTCTTTCTTTCTCCTCTTCTTCCTTCTTCCCTCTCTCTCTCTCTCTCTCTCTCTCTCTGTTCTTCTTCTTTTTCCTCTCATGCGGTTCTTTCTTCTAGTCTCGCACAGGCTACCAAAGTTGAGATTGTTCCACGGGTTTCATATGGAGCGACCAAATGATCAGACGGCTGTGATTTCCCCGTTAGCTACGAAGCAACGTAACTTAGACCCTCCTCCGCAGGCGATGAACAGAGAGCTGTTGCTGTTGCTTTAGGATTCGTGCTGCACCAAAATTAGTGAAGCCTTGAGAAACCTTGCTGTGATATCAAATGTAGGCAACACAAGGAATATGGATAAACAAAAAATTATTTTATTATTAAACTAAAACTCATCTGACTCTTAACACGTCAATCACATAAGAAGCCGGTAATCTTCACATGCTACGAGGCGTATAAAAACAATAGTCCAAATATATATTTAAAGGCTAAGAAAATCAAAACCTTTCTATACCAGCACTCATAAGAGCTTCTCACTGTCCAAACGAAGTAGTTCTAATCAAAAAATACTTGGTCTCTAACTAAAATAGTATTAATTAAATAAGTAATAAAACTTCTTGGTCGGTTTGATTTCCAACACACTATTACCTTAACTCCAAAGCCCAGCTACCCAATAAAATTCAAGGTCGTACCCGTCACCGCGGCCTTCCCATTTATCCTCCACAAAACCAGTCTATCCCGTCCTCTCCCCCCCCCCCCCCCGGCCCATCTTTACCTCCCCTCACCATGTCCTCCGTCCCCGTCCTCTCCGAATCCGCCACCTTCTGGCAATCCATCCACCGCGCCCAGGCCGCCATCCATTCCCTTTCCCTCATCCTTGGCTCCCTCCCCGACCCCTCACCTTCTCCGAAAACCCCGCTACATCCCTTCTCCACGACCTGGACATCTCCTGCGACATCTCCAGCCGCCTTCGCCACCCCGACTCTGGTGCAGGCGACGACAACCTTTGTCGCTGGCTCTATGACCGATCCCGCCCTCCAGTCCCCTGTCCTCAACTTCCTCCCCACCATTGCCGGAGTCTACCTCTCTCTCGTGCCTATCTCCCGCCAGCCCCACGGCGGCTTCGAGGCTATACTGCTGGCGCTTTACTCATGCTCTGTATGTATTTAGCGCATGTAATTTTATTTGATTGATGCCATCTATATATATATATATATAGTGAATTATTTTTAATTATTAAACATAATTTTCTCTTTCACAGGGAAAAAAATATAGCAAGGCCCGAATAATTATATTTAAAACAAATTTTTAATTTTAACTTAAAAATAAAAAGCTTTGCCGTAGAATATAGAAGTGCCAGCTAGCTTTGACAAGTCCAATTGATAGCGTTATAATTGCTATAATTATTTCATTCAACTCATATTATTTGTATGACTCATATTTAAAAATATTATATCAACTTATTAGTTACAAACTCTCTCAAAAATTCATGTTATAAGTCATGGGATTGATATGAATTGTGCATCTACCAAAACATCTTTTTGTTATGATGATATGTGAAATATGACTTATCTTTTAACTAATGGAATGCTATATTTGTGTATTAAACTATATTTTCTATTTGACATGATCTTCTCAAATCACCACATGTTCAATTTTATAAATTTTTTTTAAAATATAGCAACTTGAAAAGTTGTAAATAGATATTGATATAGTAAAATGACAAATAGAAGATTAGACAGCAAGATGAATTTTATTTATATTATGTGAAATGCTGGAGGAAACTGATATATATAATAGTGTCAGATAATTGCAAAAAGTAAATATTAGAAGAGTTTTTTAATTGTAACATGTTGCAACTCAACCATTTTTTTATCTTATAAATGAAGTGGATGTAAAGTGTGTCATGATACTATTATTGTATTGATGAAAGGGATGCAAAGTTAACTTAAAGAAGTCATGGATGAGCATCTGTAAACTTCTAATTCTTTAAATCATTAGCCATCCTTGCTCCCAACATTACAACTCAAACGGCAGTGTTGACCCTAACGGCAAAGTGTCAAGCACATGAACCCTATGAACTGATAGATATAACAAAATAATCACAAGAAAACAAAATTTTCTATGTTTATGTGCACAATAGATAAAATAAATTACTCTCTTAGAGTATTTTTGGATCAAAGCCTTTAATATAATTATTTAATTTTTGTAATCTATTCTATTCAAGATTCATCTAATTATACACATTGATATTTTTCTATTTTAATTTCATATCCTAATTATCACATCAACCATTAATTTAGCTTGACTACACATAGGTTATTAGTTGCGATGATGATTGTTTGTATTTCTTACATCTACAGCATAATAAATATGGCATGCATAAACAGATGACACTTGTTAGTATTATGGTAGAGGAGCACTTATTACAGGATGTGACAAGACATCAAAATAACACAAATATGATATACTTTCTCATACACCAACGACTATAGTGTAGGATAAGGATAAAATCGCTCTCAAGGAAAAAAAAAAAGAAAACAAATTTTAAATCAAAATATTCCAACATTCCTCTATCTGATTCAAAATTTTAATTATTATATATAATACAAAAAATTAGAGTAAGCATACAATACTGTTTAATAAGATCTTTTGGGTTTGAACTATACTTAATGTAAATAAGTTTTTTCCTAAACAAGCCATGGTGACATGTGTTGAGCACTTGTAACCAGCCTTAAACTTATCACACACCAGATAATCATCAAGGTTTTACCCGAATAATCATCAAGGTTCTAATCAATGTTGCATGTTATAAGCATGTTACGAGTGACATATCTTAAGCTTATGTAATCAAGCTTAAACTTACCATACATCGAATAAACATTAAGGTTCTAATTAGTGTTGCATGTTATGGCCATGTGCACAAATCTCATTTTTATGAATATTTTTAAGAGTAGCCCAATCTGTTATAGTGGCGACTCCACCACTACACACTTATGTGAACCTGGTGTACTATGCCCAACACACCATAAATAACCTGTAATAACTTGCCATTAATGATAGTTCATTCAAAGTTAACCTCTTCCTAATCATCACATTTCGCTATAGAAATAAGACCCGTAAACGCCCAACAAAACATAAAAAATTATTTGGTGCCCCTTCTAGTCATCCTAGAATTTCATTATTACTCGCTAAACATCATTCATGGGATTGCGATACTTTTGAATATGGATATCCACCTTGACAATTGAATAACCTATTGATATGCCAATCTAAATTCATAACATTATTTTTCAGACTAATGCATGATTGAGTTGGCATATATTGCATACACTAGTTACTATAATGATGACAATTCTGTGTGTCAGGGTGGCCTTTGGGAGAGACTCTTATGGTTTAAGCCAAGAAAAAAGAGAGGAGAGAATTAATAATATCCATGTTATGGAATACAAAGAGAACTTTGTAAATTAACAAAAAAATACTTTTCTCTCAAGAATGTTGAAAAAATTAATTAAGGCAACAAATAACATTTCTATTAATTTAGGAATATGCACTAATAATAATAATAAACCAAACAAGAATATAAAACTTAATCAAAAAAATTAGTTTATTTTGGCTAATCATATCGAAGCATTGTCCTTAGAGAGGAAATACTCCTACTGTGAATGAATCTCTATGCTCATCTCTCAAGAGAGCACTTCGTTGGACCCTTTGTGTATGCTCACAAGAATATATAAAAAGGAGTAAAAAAGAAGATAGTTTTCACATAGGGATAAATTTTATCCTTTATTATTTGTAGAATAAATATAGATAAAACCTTCTTATACACCAACGATTATATGATAGGTTAAGGATAAAATCACTTACAAAAAAAATATAAAAACAAAATTTAGATCAAAATATTCCAATAGATTCATTCAATGTGTAAGATCTTAATGTGCATGTTGTAGTTCTAATTAATAATAAGACGTTGTTGAAGTATGTGTTGTTATTTTAAACTATTTTTGTTGAGTTGTCCTGCTCTTGTAGGTTGGACAACAGTGAAATGCTTGCAGAAAGTTCATACATGTGGGGTTTAACATTGTCTATAACAGACTAGTATTTGCATCAAGTTTTCACCATTTCCTTTTTCCCTTTACAATTGTGATATCTTCTTGGCAAATCAATGAAAGATCACTTAGCTGTAAAAAATTATGTGCACCGAAAGTTCAGACTATCCGAGTCTGTAGTCAGGATTAACATATTGATGCTTCCCATCAAATAACATCTTTCTGTGACTTCTCTATACCACCAAGATAGCTTCCAAGGCCATTTCCATTTTGAGTCTATGGAAAGGCATTGACAAATCATCTTCCACAACCAAAAAATTTCATGTCATTTGACATGCTCTGTATTTCTTCTCCTAAAACTTGCATTCACTTTGGTATATGAAAAATGATTGGTTATGGTGGTAGTTTACATCCTTCCCTAGGTACACAAACCAAATGGTTACGAACAATTTGATAATTATCTTTATAAATTGATTATCCAAGCTATCTTTTAGCTTTTTCATATGATACAATTTATCCAAGCTATCTTTTAGCTTTTTCATATGATTTTGTGCGTGTGTGTGTTATAGGAAGTAAATAGAGTTGTGACAAAGAGTATCAGAATGCCTTATATTGATGTGGCAATAGGAACTCTTGTAAGGATCTAAGTAAAATTATAGGAAAGAATGCACTTGAGTCCTATTTTTGAAAGATATATGTTGAGATAGCAATAATGAATAATGAATTCCTAATAAGGCTTGATGGATGATATAAAAAAAATTTAAAGATGCTATTGGAGCTTATATTGCATGTCCTTCGATTATCGTAATACATTTATTTCCATAACATTTTAGATTTTTTTTAATTTTTGTACTTATTTTGTATTTGTTTCGTAGGTGGTACCTACTTAGGCATTGATTGAAATGGACTTTGAAACTTGATTATTTTTCCATATCTTTGTATTTTGTTATCAACTTTAAAGTATTTGTGATTGATCTCTTTGGTGTGATATTACAACTTTGGATCAAAACATTTTTGTAAATTACTTTGGATTTTTTGTATTCTATTAGTGTCTTTAAATAGATTCATCAAAAGAATTATTATTTAATATAGATAGTTTTATACAACTATTCTTCTGTGATGTGCCATTATGTAATATATTGTGCCAAATATATATGTGTGCGCACGCGCGCACATGCGCGCATGTTTCCAACAAGCTTTATTATTCAAAATTGCCATAGAATTCTTGTTACCAACATTTTGAAGCGCTGATAATTTTATTTAATGTAGGAACACTATAAAAGAGCTTCATCAACATTTTGAATTATCACTAAAATACTTGTAGCAGCATTTATAAGTGCTGGTAATTCCTTTTCTTGATATTAAAAATTTTACGAGCACTTCAAAATGCCACTAAATATCTTTTACCGGTATTTGAAAGTGCTAGCAATTCCTTTTCTTAATGTAAGCCTTGTTATAAAACAGTTTTGCTAGTATTTGAAACTATAGCAAACTCTTTTCCGTGGCATTTGAAAGTACTACTATTTATTGTATTCCTATTTTCCTTCTCATTTAGAAGCATTCCATTGTCTAGCTCTAAGGTATTTGTAACATTTCAAAAATTCCAATAAATCTTTAAAAATACTATTAAATATAACTTTTAATGGCCTTGATGAAAAGTATCGTTGATTAATCAATGACACAGTTATTGGTGGCATTCACTTAACACTTGATAAAAGTGCCACTAAAGATATTAGCAACACTTTTCATTATTTTTACTAGTACTTTTTGATGCTAATAAAAACATAAATTGTTCTAGGTACCCCTGAAAGAAATAGGGCTTCAGGGCTCCTCTAGAAATGTTATTCCTCCCTTACAAGATGCCCAACTTTCTCAGTAATTAAGCTAAAAATAGATCAAAATAGATCAAGGTATGCTTGACCCTGATTTGACCCAATTTCATATTTGGGTCATGATTTTAGTTGTGGACCAATCCGTTTACTAATTAAGTCAAGTTCATAAAAAGAATTTTAGACCTAATGGATCATTAGCATTGTATTTGAATCAAGCATTTAGAAATTCTTTTATAGCTAAAATTTTATTATTAATAATTAGATAAAAATTATTAAAAAATAAAATTAAATTAAAAAAACTTACTTCAACTTAAAGTTTTATTCAAAAACTCTTAATTTCATTTAAGTAATTGATCATTCTTAAGTTTTCAAATTATATCTTTTAAAATATATATTAATCTACGAGAAAACATTATAAGTAATAATCTTCCAAAATAAATAATGAAATATAAATTTTTATCTACAATTAACTAAAACTATATGAGAGGAGGTTTAACTGTTAAAATGGAAAAAGAAATATTAGTTTAAATGCATGAGAGTTCATTTAGTCAATTACTAAAGATAATTGAAATGAAAGAGAAGGTTTATATGATTTGGATTTTTAAGTCATGTCTAGCTAAGTCAGGTTGAAAATATAAGATCTAAACCTAAATTGGAATTTAAATTACATCCAATTTTTGAGCCTAGTCCAATCCACTTCTATAAAATATAGATTGAGTTAGGCCTAATCAAGTTGAGACCTAATTGGGTCATGAGCTAACCCAACCTATTTGCAACCCTATATACATTTTATAAAAATAAATTACAATGCCAATTTCTCAATATCATTGTATAGTATGGCCGAATGGTATGATAACTCTAGTTGAAGAGCCATTTGTGTATGTGATGCATGTATAGGTGTATACAACTCTTTTTATTTAATATAACAATGAACGAAGGTATGAAGTCATTTTACATTATCATAGTTGTTATTTTAAACCTTGAGTTGGGTTTGGATTACAAAATTTGAGTTCAATGAAAAAACTATTGACTTATACTTGATTCTTTTTATAATTGAATTTCTGAAAGTAAATTACATCTAGACACCTTCTTTCTTATAAAGTCATATAGGATATGTCAATCATATAAGTCTTTAATTTCTAACCATGTATCTTATAAAATAGAAGCAAATTAAAATAACAAAGAAATTTCTCAAAAATTTTATGGCAAAATTTCGTAAAAAAAATTAGACTAAGAAAAATAGAGTTAAGATTGGACATCCTAATAAAGCAAGAGATGATAATAAGTAAATATAGAAAAACACAATAAATCTCCCTACCTTTTCTATTCCCTTTCTTAACTATTAATTACATGACCTTCCTTGTTACGCAAATCAAAGCCTTTATAGTCTATGTTACTATTACTACCATAGCAGGGTCTTAGGATTAGATTTAAAGAACCTATACAACTTATTTGGGGACTAAACCAAATTCCAATTCATTTATAATATGGCTTGTTTAGGTTTCTCTAACTGGACCCAATTATTAAAAAAAACCACTTAAATTAGTTTATTTGGATATATATTGGTTGCTAGATAAATAACTAACCCTATTGACTATTGGATTTGAACCAAAAAGAGACAAAAACACGAGATCAGCTTTAGTCCTATAATACTCATATTATTTTCTTAGATCCCTTACTATATATTACAAGATCTCTTGAAACACCTTTAGACCCATTTGGCATTGCTTTTGGAGGGCTAAAAAATACTTTGGTATGGTTAAAAATGCTATTGGGTGATTTTGAGGTATTTGGTAAAATTTTTGAAAGAGATTTTTAGATCTTCCAAAAGCACAAGGAAGTCTATTGAGAAATCATTTTTATTGAATTAGAAGGTTACATGTTTGTAGGGTTGCATATAGGTTTGGTTGACCTATGGCCTGCCTATACTAGTCCTAAACTAATTAAGGTGTATGGCCTATCCTAGTCCTCAACTAATTTAGCCCAACCTAATTTATATTTAAAGACCCGTGGGTTGGGTTGGCTTTAAAAATTAAAGCCAATCTAAATTTTGATTCAGATTAGGGGCTTGTGTTTTTTAAACTAATCCAACCCAACTCAATGTAGCCATTTATCATTTTAGTTTAACTTGGCTCAGCAAAAAAAGGCCCTAATCCACCTCAAACTAATCTGTCTAGTGTAAAAAACACAATTCTTACAATGCTTCGTCCTTCTGACTCTAATTATCTTTACTGATCTACTAAATGAACTTATTTAAATTGATTCCTCTTTTCTCATTGTAAGTACATCTCTTTTTATTCATTTTCAATTATTTACAGTTAAAACATTCATATTGCATTATTTATGTTGGTGGATTATTATTTGTAACTTTTTAAACATATCAATTTATATTTTAAAAATTATAGCTCACAAAACTTAGGAATGAATATTAATTGGATGAAATAAAAAGTTTTTGAATGAAAAATCAAGTTTCAGTTAATTCTTTTTTATTTTATTTAGAAATTTTTATGATCCTTTATTTAAGTATTGGTTATTAGATTTTAGCTATAAAAGAATGGCTCTACTTAGCTTAAATCAAACTTAATTTGAATCACTTCAACCAAAATTAGAAAATTTTAGGTTGGATTCGAGTCATACTTGACCTCAACCCCAATTTAATATCCCATTGGGTCTAAAATTCTTTTCATGTATCCAACCTAATCTAACCCGATTAACAATTATGACTTGGACTCCAACCCAATATCCCATTAGGTCTAATTTTTTTTCCATGGACTTGATCTAATTTGAGTCAATTAGCAAATAGGTTGGATCTTAGTTTAAATTCATGATCTGAATATAAAATCAGAATAGGTTAAGATTAGGTATGCATTGGTTTGACTTGACTTATTTGCAGTCCTATGTGTTTGAAACATGAGAATAGACACATTTATATCAAATTATTATTATAAAAATATTATAGTAATATTATATTATCATAATTATAATATAGTTATTAAATATAATATTACAATATGAACTGAATTTCATTATGCTCATATATAGTCAAGCCCAAAACTGGTTGTCCTTTATATCTCTGAATCCACATGAATCATTGATCCCAAAGATGAAAAAGGTGGGGTGGCTTCGAGTTGCATGTGGATTCAAAGGTAGAAAGGGCCACTCAATCTAAGGATTGGCTACATGCGAGTGTAGCCAAATCCAGCTCATTATAATATTATATTTATATTATATGATAATGGTAATATGTCATAATAATATTAGTATAAAAGATATTATATTTTAGGAAGCATATAAGATTTTATTATTTATTATATTATTTAGATTAAATATCAAAATAGATATTTATAGATTATGAATATTTTATAATAATTGTCTATGATACAAACAATTAGATAATTAAAAGTACTCTGCAATATTCTTTTTTATTATTATTTTTTGTTACTAAAAGCATTTTCTCAATTTGATCATCAAACATAGTGATTCAAAAATATGGTTATAAGAAATATAGTTATTAAAAGGCAAATGGCTTGTTATGAATTTCTATTTGCAAAAGTTCCATTACTTAAAGCTTTATAGGCTAAAGCTCTACTCTTTTGTAACAATTCATAATGAGACTTTAGTCCATCAATTATCTTACATGAATATATGTGAGATGGAAAGCATATTGAGAGAAATCTAGAATGACCTCAGAGCCCTTTGTCCCTTCATTATCATGTCTATTTGATGCCTCTTTACTTTGAAATCTTATTAGATGCCAAAAAATGGATGAAAGAAAAGGACTCCTCTTTCTTTAGAAGTTTTACTAGAAATAAATGCTTGACCTACATGTATGGAATGAAATCTATCAAACTAGATAGGTCATTACATATATAGACCCAGCTGTCATTGAAAAATTCTCATTGTATGTAATGGAGAAAAAAAAGAAAAAGATAATTATGCATAGCTATCAGACTTCCATATGGTCCTCTCGTTCATAACACATGCTAATATACTAGTTATATTAAGATGGCAGCCTCACGATCATGGATATTCTAGTTTGCTCCTATAAAAGAAAATTTACATAAATTTAGATAGGATCCTAGATAAATAAATACCTCAAGAGACTTGGAGCATTTGCAACTGAGCTCTTTTGGAGGCCAATGTGTGCTTGTAATAAGATCTATTACACCATAATTAACTAACAAATGTGTTTTAGCTAATGGGCCCTGATGTAAGGATGTATTTTAGCCAGCAGGTTATTGCAAACCTAGCAAAACTTGTGGACCAACACAATGGGGCAACATGGGAGCCAGGGTCTAGTGATCCTTACCTGCACAAGAGGCTAAGAAGGAGTAATTCATGAGAGCTGCTGAAGGCTCTATAAGTGCTATAAGAACACGTAAAGAAAACTGTGTCTCCATGAACGAAAATGATGTTTTCTGGCATTTCCACGCAACTACTAATGCAAAAACTTTGACTGATGGGACACGTATCTGACACACCTAGCATCAATCCACTTGCCCAGATTGGTTCACTCATCTAGATGGTAACCATACGTATCTCCATCCCATCTCTCATGGCAACCAGTAGTTATATTGTGATTTATTCAAACATCCAATTTTTGGTTTGCAAGTGATAACACTCTTGTCATCTTTGAACCATTTCTCCAGTGGCAATTTGATGGCATGAATGGAATTACTAGTTACCGCACTTGATCATAGCCACAAAGGTGGAGAGGTATGAAAGGAATATTTAGTTGACTAGTCAGTGTTGACATTAATTAGTTGAATCACATGCTCAATTATTAATACTTGACTATAACTTTTAACACTAATAATGGATTGCCACAATGAGAAAGTATATAAAAATTGTCGATTGCTAGCATAGGTTGGTGCATAGAAATTGCTGATAACCTATTAGGACCAATATGTGATATTGAAAATTACCACCACGACAAGCACGTAGAGTATAGATTGCTACTATGGGTAAGTATGTAAAGTGTGAATATTTTCATTACCAAGATATATTAAAGATTATGGAGGATTTATTGCAGATTATTAAAATTTGCCTATCATGGGCTTAAGCATGTCATGATTAGTCCAATACTGAAAGATAGTTATGTTTTGGAGTAAGCATAGGTCAAGTTGAGTTGATTCTAGATCAGAACTTAAAATCAACCCTATCACAATCAGTTCCATGATTTTGGCTGAAAAACCAAATCAATCTTACTTTGGAACCGACTTAGAACCAATTTCATCTAATCAACTCCGTTTGATCAGTTCTAGGGTAGAACTTATTTTGCATTAATTTAAGATCTTTTCTAAATCTACATATTATATATTAACTAATCCAACATTCTAGGTCTCTCAACAAAGATGGTAAACAACTCATATGGTATCTTTAATGATTTGTTTAGATCTTGGAAATACTTTGATTTTTTTAAAGATTTCACCTTAGAAATTCAAAAAAAAAACTAATAGTTGAGTTAGCTATAAGTTGGTTCTTGGGTCAGAATCAAGAAACCGATCTCCAAAATTGAGAACCAATAAGAAAGGAATTAATTCCAAAGTTTTGAACTTAAAACCAATCTTTGAATATTTAGAACTGAACCAACCCAACCCTTCTAGTTTGAATTGATATCAATTCTCCAGTTATCCTAACTTATTGCTTCTCACCCTTAGTTGTTGTTAGGTCTAAACATATTAATCAAAAGAAAAAAGATAAAGTTCAAATGTATATGTGTGCACGCATATTTGTTTGTGCATGCATATTAGTTTATTGAGCAAGTTTCCTAATCTTTTATATTGATTCAACTTTGATTTTTGATTATTTTCTATATTTATATTAATTAATATTGGTATGAATTTGTGGTATTCTATCTAAGCTTTTAGCTCACATGATATTTTACATATTTTTCAAAGCTATCGGATAAGTACGGTTGAAATGCAAGTGAGGACTTAAGTAGTTTAGAATAGTTATATGGCTTCTGATATTTACTAAATAAGAAAGTTATAATTGAATAATTTTTATTATTATATTGGTAGTATCCTTTAGTTTTGGATAATAATAATGATATTTTGTGTTATTATGAAAATTAATTAAAGAAAAGGTCACATTCTAGAAGATGTGCAACCATGTTACATGTCCAACTGGAGCTAAATTTGGGGCATGATCCTTTACTTTTTTTTTAAATTTTATTTCTGATTTTACTCAAAAATATTTTATCTAAGTCATATTTTTTCATAGTCATTTATACATAAAGGATTCATGACTATTATTTAAAATTATATTTATACTATTCAATTAAATAAATATTATTTTTTGCTTAAGTAATTATGTTAGCTAGCAAAATTATTCTTTTACATGATCAATAGTAGAAGAAAGTGTTTTTTTTGGTTAAGAATTATATGGATAACAATGTTACTATTGAGAGTTTGTCTATAAGAAAAACGAAAATAAATAACACTAATATAATTGATTGTTGACTTATTTGAGTAGCTTGAGCTTAGCTCAAAATAATCTTGAATCAAGCTTGATTCATATTATTTAACTAATTTGAGCTTAAAGATGGTTTGTTAACTCAGAAATTAATTTCAAACAGGACCTAAAAACAATCTAGCTTGATTAAACTTGATAACACTTGAAATTGGTATTGTACGGTGGCATATATTGGTTAGTACAAATCAGTAATTAAATTTAATCAAATCATTAACCATTCACTCACTTTGTATATAATCGACCATCAAATTAAGCTTAAATGAGACTTGACATGAACTTGTGTTAAGCTTGAACTAAGCTTGATAAGTTCCTTTGGAACATAAACCGATCTTAAATCAAGTTTGACCTCAATTCTTAAGGGTTTGGTGGAGTAGATCCAGTACATCCATGCTGTGCTGAGTTGACTTTAACTTGATAAATATTATAAAGTTGCTTAAAGTAGGCTTGGATGAAATTCCATTCAAAATTAGGCTTAAGTTAGTTGATTGATCTTAATTTTCAAATTCAAAAGTTATTCCAAATCAAACTTGGTTAAATCGAAGTTCTATCAAAGTTGATTTGATTACACCTTTATTTATGACTATTTGAAAATGACCTAATCAGTGATAATGTTATTTTTACAATAGACCCCTATGCGAAATATTATTGACAATTATAAGGTTTATAATAGCCATTGTCTACCTCAAATTATATTATTTTTGAATAGTTATAATAAAAAATCACTACTTAATAGCTAATATAACAATATTACAACCAAAAAAATATGAAACAAAAAAATAATGAAATTTTTTCAAAGATTATCAACCTGATAAAAATATTAATTTTTCATAACATACAATAACTTTGAATGAAAAAAGAAAATTGTGAAAGATAATAATTTCATTTTAAAAATAAAATAGTTACTATTATTTTTGTTATAATAGATCTAAATAATATTCTATAGTAATTTTTTTTCTGTTATTATACATCTATGAAAGTGAGGGGTCTGAAAATCATCCATCATATCACGTCATATTCTTATGTATAAGGCTTTTGTTAATGGGTACCCTACATTCATTAAGGGATATTTGATGCTCTTATTTAACTAGCTTTTTACAAAAAATAAAAATAAAAAAATGATTCTCTTAAAGAATATTTTAATAGTATTTAATACTTTAATTTTATACAGCAAAATTTTTTTAAAAAATTATTACTGTATAAAATTAAAATATTAAATATTATTTTAATATTTTTAAAAAATATTTTTTAAATTTCTTATTTTTTATAAAATAAATTAGTTGAATAAATGAAGGTATTAAAAATCTCTTAATGGGTGCCCGCGCGAACTTGTTAACAAACCCCTGATATGACCGTGAGGCCCATAACCATCATTAGCCGACATATCGCGTTACACAGCCGTTGCATTAAATCCAGCTCAAAGCTAAAGGGGAACCGGCACTGAAACCGCTGAATTCTGATGACCGTCTCCCTGATCTGATCTCTGAGTCGGACCTCCCTCCTTGATGGAAATATATATATATAATCTTGCGCGTGGCTTCGATGATGAAATACGCTGCCGCTCGGGTGGTTCTGATCACTTTGGACCCACTCACCACCTTCTCCTCTCTGCTTCCCTTAATGGTGGAGGCTCTATCGCTCGCTCTCGCTCTGCAAGTAAAGAACGTGGGTTCTGCTCGCAGTGGTGGTGTCTTTCGTCATGGTGGGATCCGCGGACGTTTCCCTTTCATGGCATTTACTCCCCGCCACGCGCAGGCACCGCACTTTGGGCAAACGTGAGATTTTGGTGTCGGCAAGGGCCGAGTCCTTTTATTCCTTCCTTCTTTCATCACCATGTGAAAGAAGATCATCTTCTTCCCCTTTTGCTTCTCTTTTCATTATCTAACATGATAGAACCAAAGGCATTGCAGCGTTATTTCCTAGTTTTTTTAATATATATTTTTCTTTAATTACTTATTTTGGTGGTTGGATCGGAATTGTCCAGTGCTCAAGTGAACCTTATATTCATGACCGTTCGCTCTTAACACGTTAATTTCTTTTAAAACATCATGGCATGGCATTTGCTGGGAGAGTCTCATCTATCTCTTTACTAGATTTAATCCATAAAGCCAAGGAGAGTGTAGGTGTTTTAGTCATCCTAGAATTTAAGACTATCAAAATCAGTTGACATGTGAGTTACTCTTCATAGACTTCTTTACTCTTCAAAAATTTGAGTGTAGGTGTTGTGGCTGAGGTCAGCTCGATGAATTGTACATCTCATCATAGACTTTTCTTTACTCTTCCAGTTATTGTCTTTCTATTTTTAGACAATAGCTCCATGGCATGTGAGAAGAGATCGAACAACTTTAATACTCCCAACGACTGACAAGACTATTTTCATATTTTGTATCCATGGCACTTCGGTGGGAATAGAACAACCATACCATTATGCCAATATATCTTATGAGACTTTAATTTTCCTACTATTTGACATATTTGACATAATTTTCCCACTATGCTTGACATATTTAATTGCCATCTTTATTCATAACATAGCCATGGATAAAAAGTTTTAAGATGGAAATAAGAGTGACGACATTGCCATCATACTTTATTTTAAGAAAAGAATCTAATAAGTGGAGCATGCTGAAAAGTTTTTTTTTTTTTTTGATCTAACAATGGAAGATGACATATGAAGTGTGGGCGGGAAGGCCTTTCCCTCCAGCCCTCCGAGGCATTTTAAAGGAAAAAATATAACTTTTTTCCTTTTTCTAGAAGGGAATCTACATCGTTACCTAAAAGAGGGGTGGCTGGGTTTGTTTGGAGTCGCGTCAACAAAGAGGCTAATCAATCCAACATGCTGCTTTCTTTCGCCTCCTCCCCGTCTCTCTCTCTCTATATATATATATATATTTTATTTTATTTTTTTTTTTATTTTTGGAACTATTCTTCTTTGATTCTTCGTGAAACCCGGTCTGGCCGATCTGACTTGCTAGACCGGCTGGGATTCAATCAAATGAGAGCTAAAACCACTGCTTTATCATGTGAGTAGGGCAGCCCCTGCTTCAGCACCGCATTGTAGTGCTAACAGGTGTCGCCTCCTGTAGTGCCGACAAGCTACCAAGCCCCCCTCCCCCGAGATGGCCTTCCCAACAACCAAACTTAGGTGAGGACCAACGCCTGAAGTACATGCAATCAGAAAGGAGAGAGAAGTGAGCTCTCCCTTTACAAATTCCCCTTCGGCTCTCTCTCCTCCTCTCTCTTCTCTCTGCCTCTCTCCTGCTTGCTCATTCCTAATCTCTCTCTTTCAGTCGGATCGGCTTCCTCTCTTCCTCTCTGCTTCATCGTTGGGGCTGGCGAGCCATAGAGATCAACGCAGCACGAGGCCACCATGTCGAGACCCCATGGCCCAGTCTTCCCTCCCTCTCTATCTCTCTCACTATGAAACCCTCCCCTGTGCGTGCCGCTACCCTATGATGCGGGCGGCCTCCACTGTTGTTCCACTCACACCTCCATGGGCGTAGCCGAGTAGATGTCATGGCTCCGCTCAATCACACTCCACCCATTCCTTTTCCCTCTCTATCTTTCCCCTCTCTCTCTCCCTCTCTCTCTCTCTCCCCCCATGGGACAGGCTGGCTTGGGCAACAGGGATCGGTTCCCTATTTCCCACCATCCCCTTCCTCTCTTTTCTTTCTTTTTTTTTTATTTTTCTTCTCTCTCTAAAATTTCCTCTCTCTAAATCCCACTCTCTTTGCCATTCTCTATCTAAGCCCCACGCTCTCTACAATATACTCTCTAAGGTCCACTCTCTCTACCATTCTCTCCCTAAGCCCTACTCTCTCTACAATATACTCTCTCTCTCTCTCTAAAATTTTCTCTCTCTAAGCCTCTTTCTAGAATTTTCTCTCTTTATCCTCGCATTCTCTCTCTAATACTTTCTTTCTTTGTGTCTCTAGTTTTTATCACTAATATTGTTTTGATCGATGATTTGCAGCCCGAACCTAAAGAGGCCTAACTCGGGTTGCTTTTTTAAGCCACCTGATAGAGGTAAAGTTCTGCCCATTTAATTATTATTATTATTATTACGTTAACATGTTACAAATTAATTAAATCTATCATTAAGGATGAGAAGTTAATTTTAAAATTTAGAAAAATTAGATATTATGACTTATTTATTTATTTAAAAAATTAAGAGTGAGGTAATTATTAGTTTATTAAATTAATTTATAATTAATTTGGATGCAATAGGCCTCTTTACAGCCCGACATCTTGACTAGTGATACTCCCATTTGAGGTAAGAAAACTTGAACGCAAACATTTGCATGAAATCCCAAACATAGTCATCTACATGAATTTAATATTATATATTTGTTCCATGTATTACTACATAATTGCCTGTATTATTATGAATATTTCATGAGGTGCTATTATCTTAAATTATAATATCATTATGAAGTTTGAATTCTGATTAAAATGATGGTGATAATCATAACCATGAAGCATGCATGTTATTAATAAATAAATTATAAAAAAAATATAAAATAGGATAAGTGTAATTGGACAAGCCATATGAGAATATTACTTAGTATAATATTGCCTAATATGGTGTTTATCATTGCCTAGTGTAGCATCGCCTAGTGCAGCATTGAGCATTGCCTAGTATGGCACTCCACCTATAGCATTGATCATTGCCTAGTGTGGCATCGCCTATTATGACACTGATTATTGTCTAATATGACATTGCCTAGTGTGACACCGATTATTATCTAATGTGGCACTGATTGTCTATTATAGTATAAGTAATGTGAAGCTTGTCTGTCATGGCTATAGCATAATCGTGGCTAATCCATTGGTGAAACATGATGAGTTAATTAAATAAATAAGATATAATGCGGAAATGGCGTAGTTAAACTCATCATGTGAGAATATTATCTATGGCACTGATTATTGCCTAACGTAGCGCTAATTAGTTCAATGCTGTTGCCCAGCTAAGCAACCCAAGAGGAGGGATGAATTGGGTTCTTTGAAATTTTTTTTTTTTAATAAATATGTGCAATTATGCAAAACAGAAAATTCTGTGTGAGTGTGAAGTATTGAAAGTAAGAACAAGTAGCAACAATAAGAGATAAGCACACAAACACAGCAATTTATAGTGGTTCGGTGCTACTCCTTGCACTTACATCCACTCCCCAAGAATTCCTTGAAAATTTTCTCCACTAATCGTTCTTCAAACGATTACAATCCTAGCTAACACAGCTAGCTTCTTGTTTCATAGGCACAAGGGAGCTTTTCCTTAGCTTTCTCAGCTAACTTCTTATTTCCGGGCACAAGGGAGCCTTACAAGACACCAATTCTAGGTTTGGCACAACCTCCACAAGTTTCAACTAAGTTGAAACTCAAACAAACTCACAATGAAAAGAGTTTCAGAAATTACAGCTCCTTAATAAGCAAATTTAGAAATAAAAGCACTTTACACTTTTGAAGACCTCCTCCTTTCAATAAGCTTCTTCTCTTTAAATGTTGGAGTTATGAGCACTTGAAGGAGCTTCTTGGGTAGTTGGAAGGAGCCTTGAATGAGCCTTGAAGGACTTTCAAACTCTGCAGCTCACTATCATTTTAAAACTGAAAGGCTGAAACTTTCTTGATTTTTCCTTTTGTTTTCCTCTTTATTTCTCACTTGTAATCCCTCAAAAATGCTCCCAATCTCTTGTTAATCAATCCTATTTACGAGTATTTATAGTTTACTATGGGATTGGAACGTTAAACTAGCCGTTTGTGACTGTTGGAGACGCAGAACTAACCGTTACAGAAATTCTGGACGAGTTAGTCGACTCTAGAGTCAACTACTTTTGTTAACATTTCTGTTTTGACTACAATAACCGACTCCAGAGTCAGCTAACTTCAGGAAACTCACTGTCTTGGCCATAGTAGCCGACTCAGAGTCGGCTAACTTCTGAGAGTTCACTGTTTTGCCATAGTAGCCGGCTGGTTAGTCGACTAACTTGATTTTTCTCACTGTTTTGCCATAGTAGCTGACTAGTTAGTCGGCTAACTTGGTAAAACTTGCTGTTAACTTTCTTGTGGCATAAATTTGACTTGATAACTTCCAAAGTAGTTGACTAAAAGCTTCAAACTTCCATTCTAAGTGCTGGTAGCTGCTGTAGGAGTTGATTAATTCCTTCAAAACTTGAAAACTCATTCCATAAACAAGAAAACTCATTGAAATGAAGAAGATAATTGTTCTAGCTCTCATAATTTAAACTTTCTTCATTTGAAAACCTCCCCAACATCTGAAATTCACTTGATTGAGGTTTGAATCATTTTAGCTCTCATAATTTTGAACTTTCTTCATTTGAAAACCTCCTAAACTTCTGAATTTCACTTGATTGAGGTTTGAATCATTCTAGCTCCCATAATTTTGAACTTTCTTCATTTGAAAACCTCTCAAATATCTGAAATTCACTGATTGAGGCTTGAATCAATTTAGCTCCCATAGTTTTGAACTTTCTTCATTTGAAAACCTCCCAAACATCTGAAATTCACTTAATTGAGGCTTGAATCATTCTAGTTCTCATAGTTTTAAACTTTCTTCATTTGAAAACCTCCCAAACATCTAAAATTTACTGAATTGAGGCTTGAATCATTCTAATTCTCATAGTTTTGAACTTTCTTCATTTAAAAACCTCCTAAACATATGAAATTCACTGAATTGAGGCTTGAATCATTCTTAGTTGATCTTGGTCTTCTACAAAAATTCTTCTTTTGAATCATAAACCTATTTAGTTGCTTGAAATCATTTTTAATTATCTTGATGATCCATGTATGCCTGCATTTCAACATGATTCTTCACAAAACTCATTAGTAACTTACTTAATTGTTTTGTGATCATCAAAATCAATGTGAGGTCAACAATCTTTCCCTTTTTGATGATGATAAAACTATTAAGTATACAATTAAAAATAATGAATTCAACAAGATAAAGCAATGCACTATTGAACTTGATCATAGGATTGAGATAATTTAGCTCATGTTAGGACAGGATTCAGAAATCAGTTTCATGTATGAATTTTGTATCAAAAACTTTGAAACATATGCCAAAAGTTTAAATTTTGAATCAGAATTTTTGAAAATAATGTGACAAACATTTTTCATGTTCAAATTCAAAGAAATCAGATTTTTGAAGAGATTTAATGAGGGTTTCATGCCAGAAATCTAAATTTTATGCTGAAATTCTGAATTTTATGCCAAAAAGTTGAATTTCATGCCAAAATGTTGAATTTAAAGCCAAAGATAAAAGTTATGTTCTAGAAATGAAGTATTGTACCAATGAACTGAGTCTTTGTGCTGTAATGATAGTTTTGGCTTTAAAAATGTAGAGTTTCAGTCCGTGCCAAAGGCGTGCTAAAAGCGTGCCAAAATTCTGCATAGTGTACTGAAACTTTGATTTTTGATACCAAAAGTTTCAATTTAAAAATAGATTTCAAATATAACTTGTTTGTTTGAAATGCAAGTAAAACTTAAATGAAAAACAACAAGTTTCTTCTTCTCCTTTTGCAAAAACAATCTTGCTCTCAAAAACTTTGTTCTTTCCTTTGAAAAGTTAAAATTTGTTGAAACATTTGCATGAATTGTAATTTTTCTCTCCCTAAATATATGCTTACATTATTCTCATTTAGAAATACTGAACTTTTGAACACTTTACTGAAAGATGATGAATGTATGCTTCTTTTCTCCTTAAGAATTTCACTAAAACATGATGAATAAGAATTCTTCTCCTTTTAAGTGTATGTTTCTTTTCTCCCTTAAAAAAAAACTTCTTGAAACATGATGAATAAGAATTTTTCTCCTTTTTAAATGTATGCTTCCTTTCTCCTTAAGAATTTCATTGAAACATGATGAATAAGAATTCTTCTCCTTTTAAATGTATGCTTCTTTTCTCCTCCTTTTTTTCGTCAATCAAAAAGGATGTGAGAAGTTATGCACTTAATTTTGAATATCTTGCCCTTGATAGTTCAATTTTAGAATATCCACGATACATATATTTAAGTAAAAAAATTACACAAGTAATATTTGATACACAGAATTTTATAAAAAAGAACATTGCATTAAGTAGATAAAGATTTCATAACAAAGAGGAAATCTGATACCACATTTGTAACACAAGATTTCATACAAAGCAACATTCATTTCACAAATCTGATACCACAAAATTTATATCACATTCATAACATAAGATTACATAGTGCTAATGCAAACATTCAAATACATAGAAAAACCTAGTACATTCTAATCAAAGTAAAGCAAACTAGAACATTAAAAATAAACAAAGCAACCTAAACAATCCAATCTATTCCTCATCAGAGGAAGATACAACAGAGGGTTGAATGGATGAACCAGCACCATGTCCTCTCGAAGAAGGGCGATAAGATGCATGGGGTGGCCTGGCACGGGGGTGAGTAGGCTGTGGAGGAGGCTGAAATGGCTGGGATAGAGGTCTAAATGCTACATGGGCCAGTTGATCACTAATGGTAGAGACTAGATGATGAAGAAGACCAATGGACATCTCTACTCTCTCAGATTTTTCACCAAAGGTCATGATTTGAGCTCGCAACTATCTCAACTCCTCAGACATGCATGCAGTCTCTGCTAAGTCACGGCTCGATCCTGCCCCTTGGTCTCTTATCTCATGAAGCATCAGCCTTCCATTCAGAACAGTCATGGAGTTCTCCAACCTCTCCAATCTCATCATTATCTGCGATAATGTCTCATTTATTGTAGAAATATGTGGTACCATCATGAACCCACCAGTAGATGAACCACGATCCCCTGAACTTCTGTTGGAGATAGCTGAGGACACCTCCCTCACAATATATTGAAGCTGCTCCTGGTTAAGCTCAACTAATGTCCTCTGTGGTGCAGAGGGTCCTCAGGATGCTACTCAGCACTGGGTCTAACTGTCTCGTAAGAAGAAGATGATGGTCCCTCAGTAGACACTTCAACCTCATCCTCTCTACCTCTCCCTTTGGACCATCTGCCACCAACCTTCACAAATCCCATTCGGCGAAGAGAATGTTCATTGTAGACATCCGATGGTCCAATTTGGTTGTCTCTTTACCTCTTAGTCTTACTCCAAAGTGTTTGAAAATATGGGTGAGGAGCATACCATAAGGCAGAGCAGTCCTAAGTCTATTGGTTGTCTCTCTCAACATAGTCAACATCAGCTCTAGGAAGTCAAATGGGGTGTCACTGACCAGATGATACATCAAACACAGATCTCTCTCAGTGACCAAGTGAAAACTTCCAGCACGAGGTATGAAGATCGTAGATATGGTGTGATGGAGGAGTCTCATCTCAACACTCAAGGAGTTGGCCAGCACTTTATCAATCCCCTCCCCATCATCAATACCAAGAACGGCTTCAATCCGCAATGCCCTTCCCTCAGGAAGATCATCCCAAAAACCACCGATCGGCACTCTTAAGATGTTTCCAATAATGTCCCGGTCCAAGTTGATCCTGACTCCCCTCACTACTGATGTGGCAGACATGAAATCAGCAGACAAATTCTGAAAGAACTCACTTACCAAGGAGGGGTAGATAGGGACCTCAGTCCGGCACATGTATGACCAACCTCTCTGTTGGAGCATTCTTCCAATGTCGAACCCTTTATGAGCAAGGAAGCCGAAGTCGGCTATCCGCCCGTTGGAGATGGGTCTCGTGGATAAATATTGGACCTCGGAGACATAGGAGGAGGAGGGCAAGGTTGGGAGAGGTGCGGCTCTCTCTCGCGGGTCCTCCGAGCTTCCTCCTTGCCGCGTGCGGGGGATTCTTGCCCGTGGAGCCATCAAGCAAGGGTGGATGATTGGAAGAGAGAATCTAAGGAAGATGAGAGGGATTTGGAGGGATTTGAGCTTTGAAAAAATTTGGAAAGAGAATGGATGGAGATTTGGGAGAGAGAGAGACGGACGGTCGCTCGATTGCCCTTATAACCCGAGCGATCGAGCGATTTAGTCGGTTCACGAGCCGGCTAATTCCAATTAGCTGTTAACTCAAACGGCTCAGAAACAGGGGATATGATGCCTAGGCTCCAAATTGATCAGGGATTTTTATGCAAAAAGATTTCTGATGGTTATGCATGTTATATGATCATCTAGGGGGGTCAGTTGGGCTAATTATCATGATTTTTAATCATTAAAAACATGCCCAAAAAAAATTTAAAAATTTAATCTATCTAGCTGACTCATTTAATCAGGGGGTCAATCATGCCAAGTTCTCTTCTAATTTCATAAAATCTATTTTGATCAAGGGGTTTTGTGAAAATGTCAGTAATTGCCTATCAGTACTAACAAAATCAAGAATTATATCTTTACTTTGAACATGATCTCTAATAAAATGATGTCTAATTTCAATGTGTTTAGTTCTAAAGTGTTGAATTGAATTTTTAGTTAAGTTTATGGCACTAGTATTATCACATCTTATAGGAATGTCTTTAAGTTTGATGCCATAATCTTCTAATTGCTGCTTAATCCACAAGATTTAAGCACAACAACTCCCAGCAGCGATGTATTCAGCCTCAGCTGTAGACAAGGCTACTGAAGTTTGTTTCTTGCTAAACCAAGAGATTAAGTTAACTCCTAGAAACTGGCAAGTTTCACTAGTTGATTTTCTATCAATTTTACAACCAGCAAAATCAGAATCAGAATATCCAATCAAATCAATAGAATAGTGTTTATCATACCAAAGTTCAAGATTTTTAGTGCCATTTAAGTATCTTAAAATTTTTTTAACAGCATTTAAATGTGCTTCTTTAGGATTTGCTTGAAATCTAGCACACATGCATACACTAAATAAAATATCAGGTCTATTTGTAGTTAAATACAACAGAGATCCTATCATGCCTCTATAAAGTTTTAAATCAACATTTTTGCTACTATCATTTAAGTTAAGTTTGCATGAGGAGCTCATAGGGGTATCGGCACGCTTGGAATTCTCCATGCCAAACTTCTTCAAAATTTCTCTTGTATACTTGCTTTGGCTAATGAAGATTCCTTCTTCAGCTTGCTTAATTTGGAGTCCAAGAAAATAGTTAAGTTCTCCCATCATGTTCATCTCGAACTCACCCTGCATGAGCTTAGCAAAGTCTTGACACAAGAGTTCATTAGTAGCACCGAAAATGATGTCATCTACATAAATTTGTACAATGAGCATGCCATCATTTTCTTTTTTTATAAATAATGTAGTGTCTACATTTTCTCTAACAAAATTATTATTTATCAAGAATTTGCTTAATCTATCATACTATGCCCGGAGTGCTTGTTTCAAACCATATAATGCTTTGTTCAATTTAAAAACATGGTTTGGATGTTCATGATTTTTAAAACCGAGTGGTTGTTCAACATATACCTCTTCAGCGATATAACCATTCAAAAATGCACTCTTAACATCCATTTGAAACAATTTAAAGTTCATAAAGCATGCAAAGGCAAGTAATAATCTAATAGCTTCCAACCTAGCAACTGGAGCAAAGGTTTCATCAAAATCAATGCCTTCTTCTTGATTATAACCTTTAGCTACCAATCTTGCTTTATTTCTAATGATATTTTCATGTTCATCCAATTTATTTCTGAAAACCTATTTAGTGCCAATTATGGAGTAATCTATTGGTCTACTTACTAAAGTCCAAACATTGTTTCTTTCAA
Organism: Metroxylon sagu; assembly: GCA_017589505.3. NCBI lineage: Eukaryota > Viridiplantae > Streptophyta > Magnoliopsida > Arecales > Arecaceae > Metroxylon > Metroxylon sagu. The sequence goes on from JACVBY030000617.1 coordinate 537,622, forward strand.
ATTGATTTAATTCTTCATGCATAGCATTTATCCAATCAGGGTCATCTTTAGCATCATCAAAACATTTAGGTTCAATTTGTGAAACAAATGCTAAATGATTGCATGCATCTCTATAAGAAGATTTAGTTTTTACCCCTTGAGATGGACTACCAATAATTAGATCTTTGGGGTGATTATGAACATACCTTCACTCCTTTTCTAAGCCTTGTGTACCTTAAGTTTTAGCTTGTTGAAGTGCTTCAATGGTGTCTTCTTGACTAATTTGCTCATTTGTATCTTCTTTGTCCTTCAATGTGATCTCTTGCACTCCTTCTTCAAGTAACCCTGCATCATCAATAACTTCTTTCTTCCTTGATGGAAGGTCATTAGTTTCATCAAATACTATATGTATAGATTCTTCTACCACCAAGGTTTTCTTATTAAAAACTCTATATGCTTTACTATTAGTGGAGTAGCCAAGAAAGATTCCTTCATCAGATTTAGCATCAAATTTATCAAGATTAGTTTTGTCATTGTCAAGAATAAAACATCGATACCCAAAAACATGAAAATACCCAATATTTGGTTTTCTACCTTTCCAAAGCTCATATGGGGTCTTTTTTAAAATAGGTCTTATCAAAGCTCTGTTTAAAACATAACATGCTGTGTTAATTGCTTCAGCCCAAAAGTATTTTGGGAGATTGCTTTCACACAACATGGTTCTTGCCATTTCTTCAAGAGTCTGGTTCTTTCTCTCAACTACTCCATTTTGTTGAGGGGTTCTTGGTGCAGAAAAATTATGAGTGATTCCTATTTCATTGCAAAAACTTTCAAAAATTTGATTTTCAAATTCTTTTCCATGATCACTATAAATAGATAAAATTTGAAGACCTTTTTCATTAGTGTTTCTCTGAAAAACTTTAAAAATTCAGAAAAAGCTTCATCTTTACTTGCTAAAAATAAAGCCCATGTAAACCGAGAGAAATCATCAATAATTACAAAATCATAGCATTTTCCACCTAGACTTGTGGTTCTAGTAGGTCCAAACAAGTTCATATGCAAAAGCTCCAAAGGCTTAGAAGTTGAAACCACATTTTTGGATTTGAATGAAACTCTAGTTTGTTTTCCAAATTGGCAAGTATCACAGATTTTATCTTTTTCAAAACTTAATTTTGGCAAACCATTTACTAAACTCTTTTGATTAGTTTGAAAAGCAAATCCATGCTAACATGCCCAAGTCTACGATGTCATAACCAACTAGATTCATTAAACTTTGAATTCATGGCAACTAGACATTCCATATTTTGGTCATTTAGCTCATTCAAATCTACAATATAAACATTTCCATGCCTATAACCAATAAATTTCATGCTATCATCAGTTGGATTTGTAACCATGCAAATAGATGATTCAAAAATGACTTTAAAACCTTTATCACATAATTGACTAATGCTTAACAAATTATGTTTTAAACCATCAACAAGAAGAACATTATCTATAAAGGTATGAGAAGTGATACCAATTTTACTAATGTCAATGATTTTTCCTTGAGCATTGTCTCCAAAAGTGACCATTCCTCCATCCTTAGCTTCTAAAGTGATGAATTGAGATTCATCACCCGTCATGTATCTTGAGCACCCGCTATCCAAGTACCATTTTCTTTTTGCATTTTGGGTCACAAGACACACCTACACCCATAAATTTAAGTTATGTTTTTAGGTACCCAAGCTTTCTTAGGTCCTTTGGGGTTAGTATGAATGGTTCCTTTAGGAACCCAAATCTTCTTAATGTTCTTGTTGATGTGTGAGTTACATGCAAAGGCCTTATGTCCAGGTTTGCTACATTTGAAAAAAGTAATTTTAGGTAGATCATTGGAGGGAACAAATATATTTTTTAAAAACTTTTATTTCATTAAGGGATTATAGCCTAATCCAGCTTTATTAAAAACAACCCTTTGATTTTTCAAATCTTTATTTTTGGCACCTAACTTTTTGAATTCAGTAAGTAAATCATAAAATGCATATTGCAATTCATCAAATGTAAATTCAATTTGAGAGTCAGAAATTACCTCTTTTTCACAGGCCATGAGACACAAGTTTGTTGTTTCTTATTTCTCATCATCTGAATTTGTATCATCACTATCACTCCAAGTTGCCATCATAGCCTTCTTTTTAAACTTCTTGGGACCTTTCTTAAGTTGTGGACAATCAGCCTTAAAGTGTCCCAATTTCTTACATTCATAGCAAATAGGAGGCTGCTCTTTTTCTTTTTCCTTGCTGAATTCTCCTTTTACAAAAGGCCTCCTCTTTACTCCATGTTTCTTCTTCCTCATGAATCTTCTAAATTTTCTTGTGATAAAGCTAGCTCATCATCTCCATCACTTTCTTCCGAAGATTCATCACATTCTTTTTTTTTGTCTGAACATTTTGGCAGAACTAGCCGTTACAGCATTTCTAGGCAAGTTAGTCGACTGCAAGTTAGTCGACTCTAGAGTCGACTACTTTTGTTAACACTTCTGTTCTGACCACAGTAGCCAACTCCAGAGTCGGCTAACTCCTGGGAGTTCACTGTTTTGCCACAGTAGTCGGCTGGTTAGTTGGCTAACTTGATTTTTCTCACTGTTTTGCCACAGTAGCTGATTAGATAGTCGGCTAACTTGGTAAAACTTGCTGTTAACTCTCTTGTGTCATAATTTTGACTTGATAGCTTCCAAAGTAGTTGACTAAAAGCTTCAAACTTTCATTCTAAGTGCTGATAGTTGCTGTAGGAGTTGACTAAATCCTTCAAAACTTGAAAACTCATTCCATAAACAATAAAACTCATTCAAATGAAGAAGATAATTGTTCCAGCTCTCATAATTTGAACTTTCTTCATTTGAAAACCTTCCAAACTTCTGAATTTCACTTGATTGAGGTTTGAATCATTCTAGCTCTTATAATTTTGAACTTTCTTCATTTGAAAACCTCCCAAACATCTGAAATTCACTGAATTGAGGCTTGAATCATTCTAGTTCTCATAGTTTTGAACTTTCTCCATTTAAAAACCTCCCAAACATATGAAATTCACTGAATTGAGGCTTGAATCATTCTTAGCTCTCATAGTTTTGAACTTTCTCCATTTGACAAACTTTCAACCATCTGAATATCACTGAATTTAGCCTTGAATCATTCTTAGTTGATCTTGATCTTCCATAAAAATTCTTCTTTTGAATCATAAACCTATTTAGGTGCTTGAAATCATTTTTAATCATCTTGATGATTCATGTATGCCTGCATTTCAACATGATTCTCCACAAAACTCATTAGTAACTTACTTAATTATTTTGTGATCATCAAAACCAATGTGAGGTCAATAATAATAATATAAAACCAGGAGTGGTTGGTCAACAGGACCTGTCTTGGTCAACTGGAGCAACGCATGCTAAAACAACATCTAAAACTATATCTCTGCCTAGTTGGCAGTTGACTGCTGCAGATTAGAGCAATTGACCAATATAGGCTAAGTAGTTGACCAGCACTAGTCTAGGCGATCGGCTGCAAGAACTCTGACAGCTCTAATGGTCAGATTTTAGATGATCGTTGGAGCTTTCCTAAAGCTCGAGCGGCCATATTTTCTTGGCTTTATAAATTTCATGGTTTGTGGTTGATTTGAGTATGAGAAATTGAGTTGGAATTCAAATTATAAATCATTTAGAAATAGTGTTTTGAGCCTTTTATGTATTTTCTTCCCATTCCCAAGTTTAGGTCTTTGTTAGCAAATCTGCATTCCTTGGGAATTTCTTGATTAGTCTTCTTCAAAAGAAATTTTTTGAAGCTTTAGTGGAAGCTTGTAAGGGTTACTCCTTAGCCCGATAAAAGAAGAGTGTAAGGGTTTGGTCTTCAACGAGTAAAGAAGATCAGAATAGTGAAATTTCTAAATAGAAGACTTAAAGAATGGATATAGGTAAGGAATGTCAAACTCTATAAAAATTTCTTGCCTCATTTATATTTTGTCCTTTACATTCTTGCACTTATACTTATTTTTAAATGCTCTTATTGTATAACCTATAGTTTGCAATTTAAATGTTCTCATCCATCTCTTTAAGTTGGAAGTTAGCTCAAAAGAAATTCAATTCAACGCACCCAATAATGTGATTTGCAATGAGAAATGTAATATTGCAGATTGACTAAGACAAATAATGACTAAATCCTATATCAACCAAGTAAGGCACAATCTAACCCAATTCTTTTGATTTGTATGCCAGATGGTCCATAGCTGAAAAATGACCCCTTAGAACAAATAGGTTTAGTCCAGCTTTTATATATGTGTGTATTAACACATGGCTTTGATCTGTTCATGCACTCTCTAAAATTGGTCAAATATTAAGGTGCTCAAATCAATTTGACCTAGTCCGTTCTAACTCAAATCAAAAATCTATTGTTATGGAATTTCTAAGTTCTCTGCTACTTTATCCATTGCTATATTTTGATATGCTCCACAATGATGCAGGTGATTTCCTTTTTTTTTTTTAATCTATGGATTACTTATTTTACTGCCTAGAAACTACCTTCAACATTTGTGCCACATATGGAGGTGGTAGGGTTTGGAGGCCAATGCATGGGCCAGCCTCCAACCCTCTTCCATTACGAATAATCATAAAAGATGTTATCTTCATCTTCTAATCTATGAGAAGATAAGAATTATACAAACCAAGCATTAGAGTTTACTCATCAACGCATAGAGGGAAGAAAAACAGAAGTCTGTTGCCATGCGAAGACCATATTTTATTCAACCATGCTTTCATCATATGCGTCGCATGTGCCAACTGCATTAGTCAGTGGTGACTAAAGTCACTGAATGCTGACCCATTTCATCCCATACACAGATCCCGATAGAACACGAGTAATTACATGGGCCAGTTCGTTTTGGAGAGAGAAAGAAATTTAAGGGGCGTTCATTAATTTCTTGCATACAAATAATTTCTGACGTCACATTGGATATAAACGGCACAAAGGATTAAATGTCGTCTCTTGCCACGCGAGGCATGAAGGCGCAAGGCGTCCGAGATATATACCAGAGGCAGATCCGACCGCCCCCGGAAAACCATTCGCCCCAAAGCGTTCTCCACGTGAGAGCCAACATTAAATCTTTCAGGCAGCGTCCACATTCAACCCTCCCAGCTTCACCAAATTCTTACCGCAACAATACCCTGGCCTTCTAATATCCAAGCATCGCTTTTTCTTCGGCGGCCACCCCCTCCTGTTGCCAAATCTGTGAGGAGAAACCGAGCAATGGAGGCAAACCGAGACCGAATTAGCTCTCTGCCCAAAGAGATTCAAGCTTACATTCTTTCTTTTCTTCCTATCAACGATGCTGTCCGGACCTCTGCCCTCTCCCGTCATTGGCGTGACGTTTGGACCTATATCACCGACCTCGATATCGATGAATCCTTCGACCTTCGGACTCGCCAGTTATTCGACGTCGCCACCTCTTTCTGGATGGGCCTCGTCGACCGCCTTATCCAGAGCCTCCGCGGTCCCGTCCGCTCCTTCTCCCTCTCCCACTTATTCAATGAGGACCATGGCGACCTCATCACCCGCTTCCGCATCGCGCTCTTCCGGAAAGGCGGCCTCGAGGTCCTCCAAATCTTCAACAAAATCCCGAACGAGGTCCCTATCGTCCTTCCTCACTTTGATTCCCTGGAAACTTTAGAGTTGAACGATTGCCGCGTCAGCCTCCAAGATGGTTTCAAGGGATTCTACCGCCTCAAGACCCTGAAACTTTATTTTGTCAACATCTCCAGAGGAGACTTTGAGGAACTGATTTACAGCTCCGAGAACCTCTCCGCCATCTTGATAAATTTCTCTTCCAACCCGGATTCTATTGTCATATCCTCCCCAAAACTTGAATTCCTGCGCCTCTCTTTGCGCAATCCTCTAAAGTGCGTTCGGATCGCGTTCGCCCCCTCCCTCATCGGAGTTTCCGTTCGTGTCTTTCCTGCACTCTTCGACGATCTGATGGAGATGACTTCTAACCTTATTTCACTTTTGGGTGATCTGGCAAGAGTTGAAGCTGCATATGTTCGCTTGTTTGGAAATCAAATGACGGTAGGTTTTTTTTGCATTCCCTTTCATGTATACTGTTTCTTATTTTCGATTCTCTGATTGTTCTCTTTCTCAGTGTTTAAACATTATGGTCATGCCGCCCAAACTTCCCGGATCATTCCTTAAGCTGCAAAGGCTAGATTTGACGATGGATTTGGCGGATATCAAGGCGATGGATGCCTTCTTCTGTTTGGTGAGGAGCTCGCCTTATTTAATAACGATTGTTTTAGAGGTAAGTCGGTAGGTTTGTTTCTTTGTTAGCAACAGACTCGCAGTTCCCCACGATTGATTTACTTAACCATTGAGGAGGCACCTCCCGTTTTTTCCGTTTTTTGAAGGTGAGCTACAACTTCCCACATGACTCAAATGGGGGAGACCCGAACGCGACACAGGCGGAGAATTACTGGAGGATGCAAGAATCCTTCCAGTGCCTTGATAACAGTTTGCTGTACTTCAAAATGTCTGGGATTAGTCTCCACAGTGTGCACCTAGTGCAACTGGCAAAGTTTGTGCTCCGGAATGCTAAAAAGCTACGCAGAATGGAGATCAATCACCACCCTTATTCTGCTACCCATCCGGGGTTTCTGAACGGATTGAGTGAGATTGAAATGGCTTCCGAGATTGTCGAACTTGTGATCTCAATCTATTGAGATAATTAATTTGTAACATATATAAGATATGCATCGGCTGTAAGATGACTATTACAATTCATCTCTAGAAACTTGCTTTTGACAGTTTGTGAAACAATCACTGCAGAACAGTATGCGCCATCATTCATAACCTAGTTATGCTAGTATGGGTTAGTTTTTCTCTGGAACTCCAAAGCAAGCTACTGTTTCCTTATCAATATAATGTTTTAGCTGATAGAAAATATGGATGCAACAAATCCAAAACTATGAAATGAGTTTGTTAACAGCAGACCCGCAGTTCCCCACGATTGATTTACTTAACCATTGGGAGGCACCTCCCGTTTTTTTCCTTTTTTGAAGGTGAGCTATAGCTTCCCACATGACTTGAGTGGGGGAGACCCGAACACGACACAGGCGAAGAATTACTGGAGGATGCAAGACTCCTTCGAGATAACAGTTTGCTATGCTTCAAAATGTCTGGGATTAATCTCCACAATGCGCACCTGGTGCATGTTGGAAATAAATAAATTTAATTGTGTATGAAATCAAGAGATTTTGTCTGAGACCTTTTGTATTCCCAAGAGACCTTGTTTCAAGAGAAGATTTTGGAATTAATAATAACCTTTAGTCTTTCCTATAAAGTAGAATTTCTCTTCATGTATAAAACTGAAGTATCATTCATAAATATGACTCTTCGTATTTTGAGTAGAGATTAATTAAAGGATTATAAAATCCTCTATATAAAGGGATGTACTTGAGTCATTTTGTATGAAGAAAGTTGAAGGAATATAATACAAAGTATAGTTCTCTTTTTATAAAGAATTATATCCGGAACATAATACAAAACATAGTTCTCTTCTTATAAAGAGTTCTATCCTCTTCATTCTTTAGTGAGAAGTATTACAATACTCCTCTCCTCCTCTATCTATCATATCAAAGTGGTATCCGAGCAAGAGCATCGCTATTGAAGTGCTTCTCATTCCTCGTCTCACCAATACCAACTATAAGAATTGGAGCACCCAAATGAAGGCGTTGCTTGGATCTCAAGATATTTGGGGCATAGCCGAAAGAGGCTATGAAAAAGCCGAAGATAGAGATATTCTTACGGCGCAACAATGAGAGACTTTGAAAAAAAGATAAGAAGGCTCTCTACTTCACCTACTAAGGCTTAGATGAAGCCGCTTTTGAGAAGGTTGCTAGTGCTACCAAATCTAAGCAAGTATGGAAGATCTTACAAAATTCTTACAAAGGTGTAGAAAAGGTAAAGAAAGTTCGCCTCCAAAGCTTGACAGGCGAGTTTGAAGCTTTGTAAATGAAGGAGTCTAAAGCTGCGTCAGACTATTTCATAAGGGTGTTGACTATTGTAAACCAATTGAGGAGGAATGGCAAGACACTTGATGATAATCAGGTTGTAGAAAAAATCCTACGATCCTTGGACCACAAATTTTATTATGTTGTGGCAGCCATTGAAGAGTCCAAAGACTTGGACATTATGATGATGGATGAGTTTATGGGTTTGCTTCAAGCCTATGAGCAAAGAATACTAAAGAGAAGACAAGAGCCATTGGAGTAAGTTTTACAAAGCAAGCTCTTCATCAATAACAAGAAGGAAGAGTCAAGAGGTGAAAGTAGCCAAAGAAGCTGTGGTCGTGGCGGAGTACGTGGTCATGATAGAAGTCAACGTGGAGCCTATGGTCATGGTAGAGGTGACCACAACAATATTGAGGAAGGCAACCAAAATTGTGGAAGAAGAGGACAAAGAGGTAGAGGCCGAAGGTATGGTAAGGGTCAAGTTCAATGTTACAATTGCAACAAGTTTGGGCATTATTGTTTTGAATGCTACTCTAATCAAGTTCATGAGAAAGCCAATTATGCCAAGAAGGAAGATGATGGAGATGACGTTCTTCTACTAGCACGAAAAGGAGGAGATGCTACCAATCAAAATATGTGGTACTTGGACTCCGGTGCAAGTAACCATATGTCGAGGCACAAAGAAATTTTCATGGAGCTTGATGAATCGGTGAATGGCCATGTTTCATTTGGAGATGCTTCCAAGGTAAAGGTGAAGGGGATTGGTAAAATGCTTATTCAACTCAAAGATAGAAGCCAATAGTTTTTTTTCAATGTCTATTATGTGCCTGATATAAAAACCAACATTCTTACTGTTGGGCAACTCTTGGAGAGAGGATTTGATATGCAACTGATGGAAGGAAGCTTCTATCTAAGGAAGCAAAATAAATTGATTGCTCATGTTCCTACGTCAAATAACCGCATGTTTGTGCTAAACATAAATCATATTACTGCTAAATGTCTAAGTGCATGTATGAAGGATGTTTCTTGGCTTTGGCATTTGCTATTCGAACATGTAAATTTTGGTGCTCTAAAGCTTCTTTCAAATAAGAGAATGATGAAGGAGCTGCCCTATATTGATGTCTCTAATAATATATGTGAGGGGTGTGTTATTGGCAAACACCCAAGGATGAGCTTTCCAAAGAAGTCTTACAACAAAGCAAAAAAGCCGCTTCAACTTATCCACACCAATATTTGCGGACCAATCACTCCAAGCTCATTTGGAGGTCGTTGCTATTTTCTAACTTTTATTAATGATTTCAGCAGGAAAACATGGGTGTATCTCTTGAAGGAGAAATTAAAACATTTCAAGCTCTCCAAGAGTTTAAAGCTTTGGTGGAGAATCAAAGTGGCTATACCATCAAGGCGATGCAGTCAGATCATTGAGGAGAATTCACATCGAAGGAGTATGAAGTTTTTTGCAAAACTCATGGCATTTGGAGACCCTTGACCGCACCATACTCACCTCAACAAAATGGCATAGCAAAAAGGAAAAATCGGACTATACTTGACATGGTCCGAAGCATGCTTAAAATAAAGGAGATGCTGAAGGAGTTTTGGGGCAAGGTCATCAATTGTGCAGTCTACTTGCTTAATAGATGGCCCACAAAGAACTTAAAAGAAGTAACACCACAAGAAGCATGGAGTGGTTACAAGCCCGATATCTCTCATTTGAAGGTGTTTAGGTGCATAGCTTATGCACATATTTCAGATCAAAGGAGAAGCAAGTTAGATGATAAAAGCTTACCATGCATCTTCATCAGGTACAATGCAAGATCCAAAGCCTACGAATTTTATGAGCCAAAGGAGAAGAAAGTCATTGTAAAGGAGAAGAAAGTCATTGTAAGCCGAGATGTGAAGTTCCAAGAAGATGGCATTTGGAATTGAAGTAGTAACATAGTGATGATACAAGATGAAGAACAAATCAAGGAGCAAACTAGAGAGCCAACACCACCTTCATCTCCTACTTCATCGAATGAAGATGTTTCAATACTACTAAAGATAAGAAGCATTCAAGACTTATATGAGGTGACAACTTCCCTAAATCTTATTTGTCTTTATGCTAATGAAGAAATAATTTCTTTCGAAGATGCTATCAAAGATAAGAAGTGAAGGAAAGCCATGAATGAAGAGATAAAAGCCATAGAGAAGAATGAGACATGGGAGCTCACTTCTTTACCAAGTGGGCTTGAACCAATTAGAGTAAAGTGGGTTTACAAAGTCAAAAAGAATGCGCAAGGTGAAGTGGAGAAATACAAAGCACGACTGTGGCTAAAGGCTACAAGCAAAAGACCAGGATTTACTGCGAGGAAGTTTTTGCTCCCGTTGCTCGAATAAGACCATTCGCTTGGTGATTTCTTTGGTGGCTCAAAATAAATGAAAGATCTTTCAACTTGATATCAAATCAGCCTTTCTTAATGGCTACTTGAATAAAGAAGTGTACATTGAGCAACTCAAAGGTTATATCAGAAGTGGACAAGAAGACAAAGTGTTGAAATTAAAAAAGGCACTCGATGGTTTGAAACAAGCACCTAGGGCTTGGATTCAAGAATTGATGCTTATTTCAAGGATAGTGGCTTTGTCCAATGCCCCAATGAACAAGCTCTCTATATCAAAAAGAAGGATGGGAACAAATTACTTGTCTCATTGTATGTTGATAATCTTATCTTCGACGACAATTCTATACAATTGATCAAAGAATTCAAATAAGCTATGGCAAAAGAGTTCGAAATGACTGACATAGGACTTATGTCCTATTTCCTTGGATTAGAGGTGAATCAATTAGAAAATGGGATTTTCTTTCCCAAGAGCACTATGCAAAGGAAGTGGTTAAAAGATTCAAGATGGAAGATTGCAATCCTATTAGCACACCAGTGGATTGTGGTACAAAATTGTCCAAAAATGATGAAGGCAAGGTGATTGATCCTACACTCTACAAAAGTTTAGTAGGATACTTGAGATACTTGAAATGTACAAGACCTGACATGCTATATGGCGTTGGTTTAGTGAGTCAGTTCATGAAGGAACCAAAATCATCTCATTGGAAGGCGACCAAAAGAATCCTACGTTATATTCAACATACTCTAAGCTTTGGCTTGTTCTATTCTTATTCTAATAATTTCAACTTGAAGGCTATTCTGATAGTGATTGGGGTGGAGACTTGGATGACCGAAAAAATACTTTCGGATTTATATTTTTCATGGGTGAAACAGCATTCTCATAGATGTCTAAGAAGCAATCGATTGTTACTCTCTCAACTTATGAAGCAGAATATATTGCGGCATCTTCATGTGTTAGTCATGCAATATAGCTAAGGAGTTTGCTAAAAAAGATTAATTTTCATCAAAATGAAGCTACACAAATTTGTATTGATAGCAAGTCGGCAATTATTTTAGGAAAGAATCCGGTCTATTGGTTTGGTGAGTCGGTTCATAGAGGAACCAAAATCATTTCATTAGAAGGCAGTCAAGAGAATCCTACATTATATTTAAGGTACTCTAAGCCTTGGCTTATGCTATTCTTATTCTAATAATTTTCAACTTGAAGGCTATTCTAATAGTGATTAGGGTGGAGGCTTGGATGATCAAAAAAGTACTTTCGGATTTGTATTTTTCGTGGGTGAAACAGCATTCTCATGGATGTCTAAGAAGCAATCAATTATTACTCTCTCAACTTGTAAAGCGAAATATATTGCGGCATCTTCATATGTCAGTCATGCAATATGGCTAAGGAATTTGCTAAAAAAGATTAATTTTGATCAAAATGAAGCTACATAAATTTATATTGATAGCAAGTCGGCAATTGCTTTAGGAAAGAATCTGGTCTATCATCAAAGGAGCAAACATATAGATGTTTGCTTTCATTCAATTCGGAGCATGTGAAGAACAAAGATATGGAGCTTATTTATGTGAAGACTCATTATCAAATTGCGGACATTTTCACTAAACCACTTGAAGTCGATCTCTTCAACAAATTCAAAGATTTACTTGGTATGAAGGATGGAAGACAATTAAGTTTAAAGGAGAGTGTTGGAAATAAATAAACTTAATTGTACATGGAATCAAGAGATGCTGTCTGAGACCTTTTGTGTTCCCAAGAGACCTTATTTCAAGAGAAGATATTGGAATTAGTAATAACCTTTAGTCTTTCCTATGAAAGACACTTAGAATTCCTCTTCATGTATAAAACCGAAGTGTCATTCATAAATATGACTCTTGGTATTTTGTGTAGAGATTAGTTAAAGGTTGTGAAATCTTTTATATAAAGGGATGTACTTGAGTCATTTTGTATGAAGAAAGTTAAAGGAATATAATAAAAAGTATAGTTCTCTTCTTCTAAAGAGTTCTATCCTCTTCATTCTTTGTGAGAAATATTACAATACTCCTCTCCACCTTTATCTATCATATTAGTCCAACTGGCAAAGTTTGTGCTCCGGAATGCTAAAAACCTACACAGAATGGAGATCAATCACCACTCTGATTCTGCTACCCACCTGGGGTTTCTGAATGGATTGAGTGAGATTGAAATGGCTTCTGAGATTGTCGAACTTGTGATCATCTCAATCTATTGAGATAATTAATTTGTAACATTTATAAGATATGCATCGGCTGTAAGATGACTATTGCATTTCATCTCTGGAAACTTGCTTTTGACAGTTTGTGAAACAATCACTACAGAATAGTATGCGCCATCATTTATAACCTAGTTATGCTAATATGAGTGAGTTTTTCTCTGAAATTCCAAAGCAAGCTACTGTTTCCATATCTGAAATATGAGTAATGTTTTAGCTGATAGAAAATCTGGATGCAGCAAATCCAAAACTCAAAATCATGAGTATAGATGAATATATAATATAAAATAAATCATATTTGACTTCAATCCACCATTCTTTTTTATTGCATAATCTATTCAGGATTTGTTCGTAGGGAGAGAAAACTCCATAAAAAAAGCCTGTAGATACCTTTTCTTCATCTTGGATATGTTTTCTTGTTAAAAAAACATGAAACATCCATAATGCCCATGCCTTGCAATTTCTCAACATTCTAATTTCTTGCACTGTTCCATATACAAACAATTTTTTTTAGAAAGAAAATGGGTTTCTCCATTATGATTTCATTGAGCTATTGAAACAATAGAAGGTTACAAATAAATTGATTGGACCCAAATCATACACCAGGTATTTTGAAGAAATAGATGACCACTCAAAAGAAGAAAGATTAATACATTGAAACAACATTTCTCTGAAAGAGATATGCAGAATATCCTTTTATTTCTCTCCAGCTAGGTATGCCACCAAGGAGCCAAAATGAGGACCTAGCCTTTCATGTGATCTTTTCTGACATGACCATTCATTTAGATCAGCTAAATATCTAGAATAAAGAATGGCATATTATTTTTGATGACAAGATAAAAGATGACATATTGAATGGAGAAAATAGAACCATTACCAAACATTATCCAAAAAAATTTGGCAAAGTCATAATGCAGCAATAGATAATTGGTTGTCCTTAATACACAACAAAACCTATTCTGTTATTGTATTTTCCATTTATCCTTATTATTGTATGACTTATTTTGAAGTAACTTTCATCTGCCTCAATCTCTATAATTTGAGCATGTATGAGGGTGGGTGGGTGCGCGAATATATAATATGAAGTTACATGTAACGCTTTTTCTACCATATGACAAGTAGGGATTGGCATGAATCATGAGAAATAGGGTAATGAATACAAGCTTGCAAACAAATCTGGCTAACCTATCACACAGACCTTGCTATTGCAACTGTGGAGTGAAAGATACTTAATTGCATCTCTTCTCTAACCTAGTGAATCCACTGCTTTCACGTGAGAGTTTGGTTCATTATTTTCTTATTTTTGTGCTGTGAACTACTTTCTCATTTTTATTCCTTTGTGCATAAGTCTCATACACACTAACTGATGTATAACGATGTGATTGTGTTGATTCCATGATATCATATAACAAAATGGTATTAAAGTTTGGTTTGGGTGCAAATGATATAGCAAATGGTAGCCTGACTTTGAGATCTCACCATTCACACTCTATATGCTCAATAGAAACAACTATGACTTGTCGGCGTTAAGATGAAATCCCTGTTCCTCTTTCAAAATCTCTGATGAGAAATAGTAGACCATAGATAGATGGGAATGTTTTGACAGTCAAGAAAAGGAAACCCAGTGCTTCTTCTAACAGGATATAGTTTAAACTATCTTCCATTAAGTTTCTACATTTAAGAATGTAAAACCCAGCTTCAAAAGATCAGATTTTAGAATTTTTTAATCCACAATTTAAGATATATTGGGCCAAACTCTTAGCGAGACAAAATGTACGTGCGTTTGTGTGTGTGTGTATATATCTATATATATATAAAAGCTAAACTGAGAACGAGACCCAAATCAAGGATCCCGTTCTCACCTTCCAAACCGGGACAAGAGACTCTCGATCGAATCAGGAGTCCCACGCCTAATCGGAGAGGATCTGGGCCATCTAAGAGGAGCCAAATCCTCTTTGAAGAGGATCCATAGGTCGCCCCGTTCCAAGGGTCATTGCGGGTGGTGACGGAGGAGAGATAGGTCGAACGATTCGGCTTGAAGGGTCGCCGGAGAGAGAAGCATCGGAAGAGGTAAGTCATCTTCTCTTCTTGTGTTCATTCTTGATAATTCCTTGCAAGGTCCAGCTAGCCATGGAGAGCTACCGGTGATCGCTCCAGTCATAAAAAGTGTCGGATGCCCTGTTTCTTGTGCCCTTAGTTAGGTAAGTCCAGGCCTTAGCCAATCGCCAGCCGACCACTCTGAGTATAGCCAGGATAGCCAAGACGAGGCTAGAAAAGAGGAGTGCCGGTGATCCACATTGGTTATCAACCCTAAACCATAAGGATTATTGGATTAGCTGTTTCCCTGTTCTCCTCTATTCTTAGGATTCTTGACACACAGCAAGCTTCTGTTGGAGCCGAACTTTGGTAGGAAGCCAGTGGATTAGGCCTAGAGTCCTCTGGTTAAACCAAGTCAGCCGTGGTTGAGGTTCCGGCCAGCCATGGGGGCGGTCGGAAGGCAAGAAGAAATCGTCG
This sequence comes from Metroxylon sagu, assembly GCA_017589505.3. NCBI lineage: Eukaryota > Viridiplantae > Streptophyta > Magnoliopsida > Arecales > Arecaceae > Metroxylon > Metroxylon sagu. The sequence goes on from JACVBY030000617.1 coordinate 552,747, forward strand.
GACTCACGAAGGGGACGAACCCCTGTTTTACCGCAACTAGGAAATAGGTTCGCGTCCCCTGTTTTAAATCAAAACCGAACCGAGGTTAGTAATCAAATTGAACCGGATTTAAATAGTTAATTGAGTGGTTAAAGGCTTAAGTAAAGGATATACTTAAACTCAAACAAAGAAATGAGCAAATCCCCTGTTCTTGGGGTTGGGCCGAACCAGTTTCATAAAATTTAAGCTGGTGTGGGCTCTGATTGGGTTAAGTCATTTAACCTTTAATTAAGAAATAATTGTATTTTAAGTTAGGGTTTAGGTTATGCTAATTGATTGGGCCAATAACAAACCCTAAACTAAGAATGGAGAACATACCTAAATTACCAAATAGTAGGTATCACTACCATGTTCCTAGGAAGGAAATTAAGGGGCTGGCAATAACAATTTTGTTTTTTTTTTTTTTTGGGGGGGGGGGGGGGGGGTTGGGGGAGGGGAGGGGTTTAAAATTAATAAACATAAATATGGATATGCATTGATTAAACGTAAATTATGTGTTAGGTCTAAAAGAGGAATCTTGAGTTGAATTAGCTGATTTCCTCACAGGTAAATAATGATTGGCTACTTTTATTATTTATTATATTTTAAGTAATTAAATATTTATAACCCTTGTAATACTTAATTTATGAATATTACTTATTATGCATATTGACTATGTTGCCATAATTTATACTCTGATATTGAATTATTATTACGCATGATGAAATGATATAAAATGTTGAACTGATGTTTGGATGTATAAGAATGGTAAAGAAATGATGAAATTGGAATATTAAACTTCTAAACCTAACTATGCTGGATAACTTTGGATCCTATTAATGGGGGCTTAAATACTAGTCAATATCTGTGCCAATGGGGGATATGCATTGGTATAGATTCTATCGATGGAGGTTAAACATTAGTAATACCCATAATCTTAAGAAACATACATTTGTCTGGACCTTATCTGAGGGAGCGAAACACTGGGAAGATGATTCAAGCATAATAGGATTAGATGTCATGTCATAATACGAACTAAGATTATGACAAAATATAGTTTATTTGTATTAATTGTTAAATTGCATTTACCTATATAAAACAAGTATGTTGATATTATGCTACATTTTCTAGATGGGTTAATCATTATTTACTGGGCTGTGGAGCTTATTATTATTTCATCTTTTCTTTTCAGATTATAATCAGCAGCTGCATGGGTATATAACTGGAAGAGTGCTTAGACATGCAAGAGAAATTTTTTTTTTTTAATTTTAGTTTTGATCATATATAGTATTGATTCATTTGTTATGTAATGAAGTTCTTTTAGTATTTGGATCTTTAATAAATTTTAATTAGACCTTTTATATTAGTTTGTTGTGATTGTATGAGAAAGCCTTGCATATTTGTAAGAAATCCCCTTATGAGTATGCAGTTGTTGATACATCTATCTAACTTGAATTTTGGGTTTGCGGTGTGACAACTTTAGTGGTATCAAAGTGAATTAAGCTAGGTAACAAACAAGAATAAAAGACACAGATTGAGTGTAGATGAGCAGACAAAAGATAAGATAAAATGAAGAATATTAACAAATCAAAGTCGGATATACTAATAGAAAAAGGGGTTACAAAACGAATTCTAGCCTCTAATTTTTGTTCTTGGCGGAGTAGGGTCACATGGCCTCATGAAGAGAAAGGGGAAGAGAAAGGAAAACTGCTAACAATACTATCAAGGAATCTTCGAACTAACAAGTTGATGATACTCCCATACAGGAAGGAGTAAGTAATCCCCCAGTAAATGCTCCAATAGATCCACAAGGACCGAAAATGCACCAACTAACGTAGTTGTAGCAACAATTACTACAGCAACAATAAGCTTAGAAATAACAGCAAGAGGTGGTCAAAACTCATCAAGAGCAGAGGAGCAGTATTTCAGAATTTAAGAGGCTGACACCATCTCCATTCAAGGTTACCACTGAACCTTCTAAAGTTGAACTATGGATCAAGGAAATGGAGAAAGCCTTTGCAGCACTGAGGTGTTAGGATGAGGACAAGGTAACTTTTCAAAAATGCTCTCTAGCTCCACCAAAAGTATTAAAAGCTCTAATTGGGAAGCTTTAATTTGAAACTTTTTCTAAAAGATCTATTTACCAAATATCAAAAAATATTTTCATTAGAATTAAATAATATTATTTAATATTTAATATAATAATAATAAGAGATAGACTTAGTTACATTCGAATACAGTAAAGTTCAGAATCCGATCACCTCCCTTATTCTTAGATATATACGAATCTCGAAATCACCCCATCTTTTCATCTTTTTATCTTTGAGATCCATAAACTGTGTGAATTTAAGGGTAAAAGAGGTGTCCAGATCTAAATTTGACTACATTCAAATGTAGCCAAGTCTACCTCTAATAATATAATATGACTATAATAATATAATATAATATAATATATTATATTCAAAAAATATTATAATATTATAATATTTTATAAATAAAATATAATTATTATATTTATATGAAAATATTATTATAATTATAATTTATCATGAAGTATAAAATAAGATCATATAATATCATAAAATACCATAATATAGTATACAAATATAATATTATTATACTACATAACACTATAATTTTATAATATTACTATAATAATATATCACAATATTGTGATATTATATTATTAGATGATAACAATCATAATTTTAATAATACATTATAATATAATTATTAAATAATAGTAAAATAATATATTATAATAATTTCACATTATAATCATTTTTATATTAGAATATTATTATATTTTCTTATACTATATTATAATACTTTAATCTAACATATTTTAGTATTATTATAATATGATATTATTATACTATAATTTTATTAGAATACTTTATAATAATAATTTTTTATACGTTAAATAGTTGAAAGTATTATGTAGTGTTGTTCATTATTTTTATTCTAAAAGTATTTTTTTAGTTTGGTTATCAAACATATGGTAAAACCTTATAGTGCTTTAAAAATAAAGTTATTAAACAATAAATAGCTTTCTCTAAATGCTTTATATTCTAAAGCTCTATTACTAATAGCTTCATCAAATGAGGTTGTTTTTGACTTGGATAGCCAACAGCTAAGTATGTCGGATACACTTCTAGGGTTGCTGTGACTTGGATAGGCTATACTTGATGAAGGATGTTCGTGATGTCCAGGCGCTTGACTCATTCTTCTATCTTTTGAGGAGCTCACCTAATTTTACAAAAAAAGCATTATAGAGGTCAGCGAGCTTGTTCTTTGTTAGTAGCACCATAGAAGTTTCGCACAATTGATTTAATGATCATTTGGAGGGCACCTTTTTTTCTGGCAGGTGGACTTCGAAGACCTAAATGAATGAAATGGAGGAAACTCAAGAGCTATGCTGTCGGATGATTGCTGGGAGAGGGAAGAATCCTTCCACTGCCTTAATCATAGTTTGACGTATTTCAAAATTTCTAGGATGGATTTGCATTGTAGGCACCTAGTGCAGCTAGTGAGGTTCATGCTTAGGAACGCAAAAGTTCTTCAAAAAATGGAGATTGGTTATTATCATAATTCTACTATAAGGACGGAGGTTCTGAATGAACTGAGTCAGGTTGAAATGGGTTCTCCGGGTGCTGAAGTTGTAATTCAGTTGTTCGATCGAGTTGTTGATTTTCCATAAGAAATGCGTGCACTCAAACTGGCTATTGGATAATTAATAAAATTAATTGAGAAACTTATTTCTTATATATTACTGACTAATTGGGAAATAGTTACTATTACCATCATTTATGCTAGCTATGCTGATATGAATGAGTGTTGCTCTAGGGCTCCAAAATGTTTTACTGTTTGCATCTATAGAATGTTTTAGGTGCTTCAAACTATTCTGTCTGATATTTCCTTTGCAAAATAACTGCTTGGTGGGCTTTGAAACTAGTAAACATGCAGCAACCATCTCCGTTAAGCTAACAACAGAAGACCAAGCTCATTGCGTACATCTCGATCACCCTGTTGCCATATAATTGCATGCATATATCTTTTAGAGGACTGCCTTAATCTGGAAGCCAATTAGCTACTTAACTAATATCCCTACAATAACGACATAAATTACTAACAAAATGATGACATTGCATTTATCAAACTTTCTCACTTTGGCTTGCCCTTCTATCATTTGAGCATGTGCCATATTTCTTCATTTTGGATCCTAGCAACTTGTCGTGATTAGCATTGCATGGCTGCTTCTACTTGCATATACATTGGGGCATCGAAAATCCAATATGCTTTACTTTGCAATCTCTCCACATTCTTCCCAATTTCCTTGCACTCGTGTCCTTGTGGCAATGTGTAATACCCTAAATAACCCCATATTGATGAAAAAAAAAAGTTTGATGTACTTATAACTCAAGTTCACGTGCTACTAATTAACTTTCACTCAAGTTTTTATGGTTACATGGTTTCAGCCTGCTAACAAGTTAATTGGACTAGCAAGTGGACTTGAGGCATTACAAATAGTATTAGAGCTGATCCGAGTATGCAAAAATTGATGGATAGAAGGAAAGGGCTACCCATAAGATGGTGGTAAAGTTCCACCATAGCATGAAGCTACTCTTGCAGCACCAACGACCCAGCTCAAGATAGATTCTGGCTAGCTTGTGGCGTGCGATGAGAATGTCACATTATAAGAAAGGAGATTGTAATACCCCAAAAATAATTTTACATCGAATCACTTGCTACCAATTAACTTCCAATTGAATTTTAGGGCCACGTGATTTCGGTCCATTACTTGGATTAGGAGGTAGACTTGGGGCATTACATAGTGTATACTATAATATTTTTGCTAGTTTTTCATATAGCTTGAACATTATATCCTATTTCTTTAATCTTGTTTCCTATTATGACCAGAGAAAGCTTTGATATTGGTTTGTTATGCACGAAGGAAGCTCTGATACTAATTGTTGAGTGTAGGGGAGGAGAGATCAACTAAAATGAAAAAAGAAAAAGTAATTAAAAGAGCACACAAAAGGATGTGGTTCAACCACTGGCCTATATCGACGGGCAAAAGAGAGTGGAGAAATTTTACTATAAAGAAATATTTGGAATTATAAGAATTATTTCTCATTAGACTCATAGAAATATCTAAAATTATAAGGATTGCTTCACCAGCAGAATCTCTCTCATAAAATTCTAGATCCACACCCAACAAGACCCTATTTTGAATTCTCTCAATGAAGATTTGGGTTTTTGGGGTGCTCTGAAAGTTAGGACTACATGTACTTATATAGAATTAGGACTCAAGTTCTCTACCTGTATAAAAATATATTCTTAATGTGCTTGTGAATTTTAAAACAAACTCTAACATTTCCTTCTCTGATTTGGTATATAAACATGTTTATTCCTATATATTCTATAGTTTATTAGATTGATAGAATTTTATTTCATTTTGAATTGTATAACTATCAATACACCTTATTTCTTTTCTCATCTTTCTTCCTCTTGTTTGATCCTATGATCTGTTTAGTTCTATATATATTTTAAATCTAGCTAAATCAATAGTATTTTTATTGTGCTCTAGAAATTGATAGCAGACATTTTACCCCCTCTCTTTATTCAATCTTTCTACCACTATTTTGCACCAAGTCCATATCTTTATGGACTAATTATGGATGGACGTACTTCTAATACTTCGAGAGATATACTATGATTTATATTATTTATGGATGATATAAGATTGATTGATAAAAAGAAAACTAGCTTACTTATTAACTTGGCTATAAAGAGAAAAACTTTAAAGGATAAGAGTTTAAATACTAGTAGAATAAAGAAAAAGCATATGAAATCTATGTATAGTAAAAATGAAAATAGAGATGTAATATTGTTTAAGATTATTAATCAAGAGATACCATAAAAAGACACATTTTATTATTCAAAATATATTATACAAGATAATGGACAGACGGATGAAGATATATGTAATAGAATTATAATGAGTTAGATGAAGTGGAAAGGTATATCAAGAATATTATGTGATAGGTGCATATGCCTTGGAGAGTAAAAAATAATTTATAGAATAGTAATAAGGTTTGCCATTGAGATGGATTTATGACAGATAGAAAAAATAAAATAAGAATAATATATTAGAGGAGTTGCACAGATTAAGGACTAAAAAAGCAATTGATATAATATGGACATATATAATGAAAATGTGATGTGGCTAGACTAAAAAGAGAGATATTTTTTGCTAAGTTTTAAGATAATATGGATAGAGATTCTGAGAAAAGATAGGCTATAGCTTCTTTTCCTTTGATAACATATTTTTGTAATTGCTTGACGTAAACTTCTTCAATTTCACTATTAAGGAGTGCTGAATTGAACTTCTTCTTTAAATTTTATTTCACTCTCAGCAACGCCAAAAATCATCTCTTTTATGGTTACTTTTCTTATAATGAGAAGTAGTGTTAGAGTTACTTCATGTTTCCTTGATCAATAGAGCTACTTCTCTAGTTGTTGTAATTGCTTCTTCCTCTACACTAGGCATGACTTGCGCTTGATGCACTTCTCCTTTATTGGAAATCCTGGGATAGATTTTGAAGCCTTCTTATTTTCTTCCAATGTTTTCTCTCTACTACATATAGCCCGGATTAAAATGCTTGCTCCAAAGGTTGCTCTACAAACCTATTCATTCTTTCTTCACATGCTTCAAGTGAACACATTAGTTCATAAAAAGTAACAGTTGATATATCTTTGAAATCTTCTATGGCTACCACTACATGGTCATATTTAAGTGGGAGTTTTCTTGATACTTTTTGTACAATTTTTTTTTTTTTGGAATTGTGTCGCCATAGGCTTTTATTTGGTTTACAATATTAGAAATATGAGGCGGGTGGGGGGGGGTGGTGGAACTTGAAGTGTATCACTATCTTTCATTAGTAAAATATCGAATTCTTTCCAAGCACATTGTGATTTGTAGGGATAAACTTGTCTGAGCCTTGGAACTCTTTTTTCAAGATATCTCAAACTTCTTTTGTTTCTGTTGCCATCTTAGTTCTTAGATCTATTACACTACTAATTCCTTGATGAAGAAGCCTCAAGGCTGATACGTCCCTCATTTGATCTTCAATTGCTTTCCTTTTCCTTATTGTAGACCAAGGAGCAGACCATGACTCCTCATCAAGGTTTTGGAAACAATGTCGAACCATGTCCCACAAGCCATGTGAGATTAACACCATCCTCATTTGTATGCTCCAATAATTATAGCTCTCCTCCTCAAAAATCAGTACTGCAGATTGTGAACAATTGAATGTTGTGATACTTGAACTTGCTGCCATGAGTGTGCCTTGAGGTGACGATAGGACTTCATTGCTCCGATGCTACTATTAGGAAAAGAGAAGAGTGGTAGGCCAAAATTTTGTAGAGAGAGGATTGGTAATTGGGAGAATTTTGATTCTTGGATTGAAATGACACTGGAGGCTTGTTACAAAATTGAATATGATGGTCTATTTATAGGATTAGATGGTAAGTTATAGATGGTGTAACTATTTACGACATAGTATTCAGATGGTTGGCAAAGACTTTGTCCTTTGGTAGAATCTAGAACACTTTGAGATTCTAGAATGCTTTGGGGTTCTTGAATAATTTGACTTTAGAATGCTTTGGAAATTTTGAATACTTTAACACTCTAAGGCTTCAGAATCTTCTAGATTCATGTTACAAAATTTTCAAAATTAATTTCTAATTATCATGTATCTGACCACTTTTCTTTTGCCCTTCTATCGCTTGCACATGTGCCAACTTCTCTTCATTTTGTATCTTAGCAACTTGCTGCAATTAACTTTGCATGATTGTCATTGCGTAAGCTGGGCTATGTAACATCCATGATGCTTGTGATTTGCAATCTCTTGGCGCTCTTCCTCTGTTCCTTGCACTTTCACTAACAAACAATTGATAGCTTAAAATTGTCTAGTCCCTCCAGTGGTAGTGCTGTAGTATTTATTGTGTTCTTGCAATTTATACCTCACCATTATACCCTATTTCTTTAAACTTATTTCCTCCTCCAGTTTGTTCTACTGTTCATTTTTTTCTTCACGTTCTTAACTAGATAGATTAACAATATTTAATCATGCTTTTGAAATTGATAACTGACCTCTTTTTCACACACACAAAAAAACTCTGATAGCTGACCATCATACCCTATTTCTTTTCTCATCTTTCCTTCTCTAATTTGCCCTCGTTATATTTTATTTCCATGTGTTCCAAGAACTAGATATATTTTATTGATCTATTTTATCATGTTTATTAGAGTGATATCTGACCATTATACAGCACTTTTCTCATATTTCCTCCTCTGATCCGCTAGGTCCATTTATTTCTCCTTGTTTATAATTAGATATAGCTTGGCTGATGAATAAGATTAGCTGCACAAAATTCTTTAGCCAAACATAATTTTTGACATTTGTTTTGCCCTTGAACTTTATATTGTGCTATAACTACTATGGCAAGCCCACGCCGAACCAATCCTTTCTTACGTTACTTAATAGCATTGCCATATATTTCATGTACCATGTCTGACAACTGAAGGTCTCTCTTGATTTTATCTTATATATCTAGTGTATCGACGAAGCATTGGAACAGAACGTACAGTACGGTTTCAATTAGTTGTGCCAATTGATAATGTTCAGCTGTAATCTACAAGGACTCTAACATGCTACCTAAATTGTGCTAGCATTCAGATAGAGAAAGAGAGAGTGATGTAGTGCTAAATACAGCTGTCAGCTACGATCTTAGACCATGCCAGAACTCATAGGAGCTGGTTGATTTGTTGCTAGAGACGCCAAAATCCGATACTTGATTTAATTTTATCAAAAATCTTATAATTTCCATTAGAGTTGCTATGAGATTTCACTGAATTTATATATTGTACGGTTGACTGATGTTAGTCTATTTTTCTTTTATTGTTGGATCAGGCTTCTTATTTTTAATATGGCTTCGTAAGACTCGATGGTATAAGGCAGGCTAGGGTCTACTTGAGGCAAGCTTTTGATTAATTAATATAATTTTAGTCATGGAGTTTTCTTCCACTTTTTTCCTTGTCTCCTGTCCATCTCTCTCCACAGCATGCAGGTTAGGATCTGCATTAGAGAGGGACTCGGGACTCCTAAAGTATGACCAAGGAAAAGGCCAGATTCCAACAAAAGGATTTCCTTTTCTTCATTTCCTACAATAGATATCCTCCCATCCTGTGGGGAATTCAAATGGTATCTCATTTCGCTTATAGTTGTTACTGGTACTATGGTGTCGCTTTCGAAAACTCGTGGAGGAAAGCAAGCTCCAGGTCTACAATCGAGTCTTACAAAGAGTTGTATGAAACTTGGTTGAATCAGCTGAGCTAAACTTTGAGGTTAATTTCAGATAGCTGCTGCATATTTATATGTTATTCTTTTATTTAGAACAAAGCCCTTTTTGTGAGGTATGTTGATATTATTCCCATTGTTCTCTCCAGCAATTCCTCCTAATTTCCCTTTGATAGATTTGCATTCTAGTCTTGCACTCAAGTGACATTCTTGCGATATCCATATTAACGTATTCCCATTTAGCCTTCAATGCAGTGCAGTCAACCATACACTTGCATTGAATATATTATAGAGAAAACCCATCACCCCCAATCCTTCCACGCCTCGCCATCGTCTGTATCTTTCAGAAGCTCCAGACGACCCCTCCTCCCCTCAACCTGGACTCTGACCTAGACCGCCATGCCCTCTCCCACTGCCTCCGCTCCCCCCCGCCGCCATTGCCGACCAGGCCATTCGAGAGCTCTGCCACCTCATCCACGATGGCCGCCTCACCGCCTCCACCAGTCTCCGGCTTCGAAGACTGCGATTCCTGGGTCACCCCGTCTTGGTCAAGAGAATCGGCTCTCGCTTTTTATTTTGAGCTTTTTTTTTTTTTAATACAAAAGCCTGCCACATAAGATATCTTCCATGCAGGCCATCCTTGTTTGGCACGTGAGACTGTCACTCCAGCAGAAGTAGCAAGACGTTACTTTTTTTTTTTTAATAGTAGGAAACAAAGATGGTAATTTAAAAATGTCCTCAAAATATAAGGGTTAGAAGTCTACTTTATCTTATATCTTTTTGTTCATATAATTATGAGTGTATAGTTTATGAGTGTATGGCTACTCTTATTCGCCAAAACAAAACAAAAAAAATCGAAGTCGTATAATTATGAGACCGGTGTCCAATGCGTCAGTTTGATGGGCTCGATGCTTCCGCAAAACCCTCGTTTATTCCCTCCTCCCTGGTGATTTATTCTACTCGCAGTTGCGTCTCCTCTGCCTCGTCCTCCGTTTCGTTACGGCCATCATCTACACCCCCTCCTCCCGCTGCTTTCTAGGCCATCCGCCGCGATGGTAGAGGAGCGTCTTCGGTCACGACGGCGATAGGAAATCACCGGCGACGAGTTCGCCCTCTGCCACGACCTCCGCTACCATTATACACCCCGTCCGCCGCCTTGAAGGCCCTCCGCCGCGGCGTCTAGACTCATGGGAGCCTGCGGAGCACGATAACAGTACGAGACTCCTCTGACCGCGCGGGATTAGCCTCAATACGACGGTCCGATAAACTTTTGTTTGCGGACGCGGAGTCCGCACGGACATGAATACGCTCATCCGCATAGATATATTCTTAACGCGTCCGCATAATTTGCCACAAAGGTTCCTGATGCTAGTCTATACGCTTATGTCCGCATATATTTTCTATGCCAACTTTAGCGACCGTAATCCGTACTGCCAATTTCCGCATGAGCTATTATCTGCCCGGGGGTGGGGTTTTTTTTTTTTTTTTTTTTTTTGCCCGCATAGGATTTTTATGCATATGTCCGCACCGTACTTAGTATACTATATTTTTTAATACAGACTTCCGTCCGCATAGATATTTCTTTGGCGCCGCGAGTCAAGCAAGTTTGCGCGAGTCCGCACCAAATTTTGTGTCCATGCGTGCTATGGTCTTTACGGGACTAACGTGGACGATCATGCGGATAGACATCATATTTAGACATCTGGTGATATTTTTTGTACGGTTATATAAGGAAAAAAAAAAAGGAGATTAATGGCCTCAAATTACGTATATTTTATTTTATATTAGCTTAGAATAGAATTTGAGCCCGTCTAAATGAAGGAAAAAAAAAAATCAGACCTGATGGCCAGCTTGGGATTAGCCTGGACTTGTTCAAGACATTAATGCCTAATGGTTGGGCCCAGTAGGGCGGGGCACGAATGTTAAGCCCAGTTATTAGGATGTGATCGGATCGGAACTCGATCTAATCTCAAAGTCGATCGGTTCTAAAGACAGTTGGGCCAATGGTTGACTGGATCGGTGTCGCGAGTTGTACACCGCCTCGGTGGCGAGCCCCAACGGTGGTCGCGGGAGATGCACGCGGTGGCCGGGTGCGTGGAACCCACGCACAACCGTTGCCCTCGCCGCTAGCGGCGAGGACAATTAGCTACAGGTGCCCGGACTGTGGCCTAAAACCCAAGCCCATGTCTTATTAATCAGAACCGGTCCATTCCAGCCCCTGGAGTTCTTGATTGATACCCGCAACCCTTGAACGGAAGGGAGGAACTGTTGCGGTGGAGGATGGAGGGGAACGAGATGAGCGTATCGTTCGAGAACCGGGTGTTCAACAGGCGGTCGGGGCTGGGCGGCGGACGGATGGGGTGCACACTCGTCACCGGCTTCCTCGGCAGCGGCAAGACCACCCTCCTCCGCCACCTCCTCAACCACCGAGGCGACCTCCGCCTCGCCGTCCTCGTCAACGAGTTCGCCGACTCCGACGTAGACTCCCTCCTCCTCGACTCCGCCCGCCTCAATTCCGCCTTCAACCTCTCCACCGTCTCCCTCACCCACGGTACGCTCTCTTATATCATTCTTACACCCCCTTCCCTCTTTCGACGACTCGCCGATCCTATTTTCTTGAATTCTTTCCTTCTTACTGTCTTTCTTGAATTGTCATCACCATCATCGTCAGGTTGTGGTTGCTGCGATGTGAACGGGCCGTTCAGAGAATCTCTCCAGAGGATTGTCGATAGCAAGCACAACTTCGATTGCCTGCTCGTCGAGGTTTTCTTACATTTCTTTTGATTACTCTTTCTTGTTTATGTTGTTCGACATGTCTGTTTGTTTATTTGACTTCTAAGGTGGCAATCCATATGGTTCTTGTTTATCTGAATCAACTGAACATGTTCTTTAGACATCTGGTTTGGCAAATCCGGACAAGTTTGTAGCAGAGCTGGAGGAAGTTGGAATAAATTTGGACCTCACTGTTGCGGTGGTTGATGCTGAATCAGTCGATAAGATTATAAACATTGACATTGTAAGGAAGCAGCTGCAGCATGTGGATATTGTCTTATTGAACAAGTATGCCTTCTTGGTATCTGGTTTTATCGTTATAATTTCATGATTGGTGAGGTGTACCATGGTGTTGGAATATTGTTATTAGCTTTGACTCTTCCATCATCACTCCTAGTTCTATGAAGATGTATGTAGGTGTTCGCGTGAAATTATCTAGAGGTTTGGTCTGGTGCTCCTTGTGCTGTTGATTTTGAATCTCTCAAATCTTGTCTCCATGTTCCATGTCACATATAGTTCACATGATGCTTAAAAGGTTGCAAATCAAAAATTTAGGATAAGAATTGACAATGCGTCATTACTCTCTCTCTCTCTCTCTCTCTCTCTCTCTCTCATCTTCTCCTGTAATACTCATTTTGGATTCTGATCGGATCCCTTGGCTTTCTTCAACATAATAGGATCTTTATTTCCATGTAGTTCTACCAGGGAGAAACCTATTTTGGAAGTTGTACAATCATTCGAAATAGGATACTTGGGGGGAAGAATTTATTTAGATGGTCATAGCAAGTTTTAGAAACTTAGGATAGCATACTGCACTTTTCAGTTCAGTTTTCTGAAGCTTAAATTTGTGCAACCTTTCTTCATGGTATCCACCACATAGAACTTTAAAATCATATCCATTTTTCTGATGAATCAAACAAAAAAAGGGTTATCTTCTTCTCACGTTGCCATTGTGATCCTTGGTGTATTGACTGTCATCATTCAGTACTTGCTTTCTTTGAATGTCAAGATGCAATTCATCAATTAAAGTCATCCTTAGTTGTTTCTTGCAGATGTGATTTGGCTAGCCTCAGTCAGATATCTGATGCAGAAGACCTTTTGGAAGGATTAACGAGTGGTGCGAAGGTTGTTCGCACACAGTTTTGTAGGGTTCCTATGGATCTTGTGATTGATTGTAGTAAAATTGAAGCTTTAAATGTAGTGAAGGAAGTTAACAATGTGCCAGCAGTACTTTCCCATGAATCTTTGCCTCGGATGGCATTCCGACGAGATGTGTATGCTAACACCTCAGTAGCCATTTCATCTTTCAACCATTCTGGTGGGCAGCCTCAAGCAGTTGGTGATAGATTGAAGTCTGCTAATTCACAAGATGGTAGGGCACATACCCTATTATTTTTATTAGATATTTATTGCTCAGGTTGGATGTATCTGCATTCAAAAATGAAAAGTCAATTTATTATTAATTAATTCATTTATATTAGCATTATCAAATGGTTTTTGATATCAAATGTTTCAATAACTGCAATGTGCTTATGCTTATGTTGACTGATGTAATGCTAGTAAATTTATAAAATTTATAATGCTTTCATAGATCTTAAAATGGTGATCACTCTCAAGCATAAACCACGAATGTACGATTACTCATTTGGCGATATTTAATTTCAAGCGAGGAATGTCTTAAAAAGAAAATAAAATTAGGATCATATGGCTTGGGTCATTCTCATTGTTGATTTATGCCATAACAAAATTCGTTGGTTGTGCAACCCCATGAATGCAGCTTGACTTAGCTACACTCAAGAGAATCTTTACTCAGATCAAGCTTGGCTACACTCAAGAAGATTTGTACTCAAATCCATTCAAATATAAATTTGGATGATGAAAATTCTACACAAATAACCCAAGCCATTAAATGTGATCTATTATCTTTGAAATACTTACACACTAAAATTTTATGTAACTTGGAGACCCCTTCCATGCATTGAAAGGTCAAAAAAAAAAAAGTATTATTTTATGTTATTTAGATTATCTAATTTTTTGACTTTTTGATGCATGATTAGAGATCTCTAAATTATATGATTTTTAAAAATCATATGGTTATATCCGATAGCTCATATCATCGATGTAAGACTTTCATCATTCAATTTAGATCTGGCCAGATATGAGAGGATAATCCACTCGAGTGTAACCAAGTCAACATCTCTTTATGCACACACATACACGTACATGGACTTAACATTTTTGGATGCATGACCCATGGTAATTGTTATAACTTGAGACATTGCCATGACTGTTTTTTCCTTGTAGGTTTATCAGAAGGATTATCTTTTTCATCTGTTACTTTTGAAAGTGAATTTCCCTTGTCTCTGGCCTTATTCCAATCAAAAGTTCTTAGAAGCATGAGATGCACAACTGGACTTCTGAGGTCTAAAGGCATTGTATGGTTTGCTGAGGATAGGTATGTCTGATCTTTTATTAGTTATTTCACTGGGTACTAGACCAGCTTTGAAGCATGGTTTTTCTGTATTTTTTTTTAAATTAATTTTTTGGGCATGGTTTCATTGATATGCTTTGCATATTTTGTTTCTTGTACTGGTGTCATCATTTCTATCATTCCCTTTACAGGTAAAACATATAGTAAATCATGTGACATGGCATGGCATTTTATTGTGTATGTTACTTTCTGTATATCTTTTACTAAACATTTTATTTTTGGGGCAGTCTACATGGAGTAACAAGCTGATTATCCTCTTTTTTTCATTTCAGAGAATGCCGTTTTGTTTTCCAATGGAGTGGGGTTAAGAGGGTAGAATGTATGAGTGGACAACATTGGGAAAGTGCACCAAAGACTTGTCTTGTGTTTATTGGTGTTGATAAATTTGAGCTGGAATCTATCATTTCACAGCTTTCAGGATCAGCTGATCCTCATACAAAGGTATCATCAGAGTCTGCTATTTGCAAAGAATTTGCCAGAACTTTTGCAGTGAAGGTTGCAGCTGATGGCAGATTTAAGGTAACGCTCTTTATTTGTGATATAGAGTAACCCTTTTTTTGCCCTTTGGTGCTATGGTTCTTCTTGGTAAAAAAATGGACTTTATAAGCATATTGTCAAATTAGTTAGCTTTTTTGGAGTTTTAGATGAGGAAGAACCACAAAGTTGTTTCTAAATAAGCATAAGCTTAGTCATGAATATCATTATAACCAATAAACTTCATTGGCTAAGCCTATTCATTATGCAACTTATGCAGCTTGGCATACTTGAGGAATGTCCTTCAACCAATATTATATAGATTGCATGTTGGTCTTTTTAATTATTTCTTATGAGGTTCTGTCCATCCTTTGGTTACTTCTAGTTTTCCTTCATCTTTAAAAAAGGTTGGAAGTTTGTCTTGCCCATGGAGATGTTTTATTCAGTTTTCCATATATATTTTTGGATTATTTTGTAGGAGCCCTCTCTTCATAAGGAGCCTCTTGTTATATTTGGCCTGAAAGGATCACCGTTACGCGGAATAAAAGAGGTAATATAAATACATTTTTTATGAATTCTCGTTAATTGATAATGCATACATTAAGGGTGTTTTTGTGATCTCATTAGATATATTAAAACTTTCATTAATTTCTGTCATTTTCTTCTTGTTCATGATTCATGAACATGCTACCCCAAAAATATACCAATGCTTATTTGCAGCAACTTTATATGTCAAAATATGTAATTTTAAGTAAAAAATTGCTGTATGCTGTTGAGCCTAATAAACACTGTTGACCCAGCTAATAGCTTAAGTTTTTGGGTTCTAGTTGTCATCTAAAATGGTGTTGAAGCAATGTTTGCTTGACATCATGAGTTCAAACCCCATCCAAGTATTATATTTTTTAATTAATTAACCCCTTTTTTTTTACACATATTATGTCCCAGCTCATTTGTCCCTTGACGTGTGGTCTGGGGCCACACATAGAAGGATGTGAAACCTCATGCATTATGGATCCATTCTCTAGCAGCCTAATCTTCTGAGGTCAAGTGTTAATTGTGATGCAGCACGATGATGAGACATGAATACAATGAAATAATATTTTTTTTATATATAATTTTTTTTTTATGAGATGGCTAATTATCCAGAAAGATCAAAAACTAGTTAAGCTATACTATGCAAGACAGGCGGAAGCATATACTGGAACTAGAACTGTTAGAATATTAACGAAACCAGGAAAGTGAAGGTTAGGAAACCCTCGGTTAGAACATGCTCTCAACATTCACTAAATCAGAGAAAGAAAATTAAAGAAAAGATTTCATATGCCAATAGTGATCACTCGAAGATTGAAACAGGAAGATCGCTCTGACAGATTGAAAGTCCTGGATGAAGAAGCTGTCTATCGAAGAGGATCTTCGAAATATGGTTCAGAGGCAAAGACGACTTTCTCTTCGGCTTGTGAATTTCTGAGAAAACAGTAAGAGGAGATGGGGGCCTGTGGTTGGCGGCAGGGTTGTTTTAGGGTTTCTGAAGGGGGGACGGCTAGGGTTTTGGGTTTGAGGAAGGTTAGAGAAAATGAAAGGAAACACTAAGGGCTTCACACCCACTCCTTCCCGGAGTACCAGAGCCTTCACAGTAATGAAAAAGAACTTCAGAATTTTTTCATTAATTAATGATTTCTTTTTCATTTACAAGAGAAAGGCCTTTTTATAACTCTTTTATGTCAATACAAGTTAAATCATTCATTTTAAGTAAATAATTGACATGGATTGTAATGTATGGCATGTGATTTTTCTTGAGGAGGCAGGGATCTTTGCATGCTTTATCTAGAACGGCCAAAAAGAGAGTGGCTGAAATTTTCAAGCTTATAGAGGAGGGGGATCACTTGAGAGAGGGAAAGAATGAGCGCCCCTTGATTTCTCCTGCCATCTTTGACTGAGCGGCAACTTTCTTCCATATGGGCCGCATGAAGATCTTCCAATTAAAGAGGGGCAGTCAATTTCTTCCATAGATGTTTGCCAGGGGATCACATGATAAATATGGAAGGCAATGGGCGCCCAAAAAGCTTCCACATAAGAGTGAGTGGCATGAAGAAATGAGGAAGGAGGATGTTGGCGCCTAGATTCGTTCCTAAATTGATGTGGGCCGGCTCCTTGCTCTGTTCTGGTGATGCCATGTATCCAGGAATGGTCTAAGACATGTGTCATTGCATGGTTGATGGGTCTTCTCTTGGGTCTTTAAGGTGAACCTTCTCTTGACTTATTACATGACTCAATGAAAGAAAATAACACTTACACTTGATCCAACTCTTGGAGTTCAACAATGAACCAAGCTAACTAACACAACTGGACTCGACAAGGACTCTAAGAATAAAGAAAAGGACTCTCATAAATCAGAGATTCATAAAGAACCCTGAAACCTCTGTCTCAATCTGGTGCCTGCACCAATTCTCCCGGGCTGGGAGGAACTCGACCCTGTTGAGTAAGGGTCAGTTTGACTTTGGTACTCTCTGGAAGGTCTAGGTCTATGTGTTGCAGATCTTCCCGGGTAATTCATGAGTCCTCTGATTCCGGCCGACCTTGCCAACGAACCAAATATTTTTGGTAACCTTTATTGCGGGTCGTGACAGCTTGATCATCCAGAATCTGCTCAATCCTGCCTTTCCTTTTGGATCAATTTATGGGTGGACACTCAGGTGAGAGCTCACTCTCAAAGGAACGGTCAGATCCAAAAACTCGCTAGGTACCACTGCTGGGTCCCTATATTTTATTAAGTCTGAGGTAGTGAAAATAGAGCTAATGCCTAACCATGGAGGTAACTTTAACACACAGGCATTGGTTCCTACCTTCTTTAACATTCTAAAAAGATCAGTTCCACGAGCATGTAACTTTCTAACATGACAGTTTTTCCTTAACAAAATCCTTGACTCGATTATAGAGATTAGCCAACTTATTATCAATATTCAAGTGAATGCTAATGTCATGATGCAGGTGCTGTGCAATTGACTCTGAGACTCGTATATGGTTGGACAAGTTGAATGGGCAGGTGAACTCTGTAGAATGTGACAAAAGTCCTTATTACTAAGACTTGGATTGATACTTAATTGAAATGCATACTTACTAAGGCATTCCTATGAAAAGGAATTTTATTGGACTTTCTGGATCTAAACCTAACAGACTAGACTCTCTAGGTTTGACCCTGGATTGGTGGATGGCATGGATTCTTAAGAGGTTCCATAGGGTCTTCTGAAAGTATGTGGCAAACCGAACTGGGAGTAGATCTAAGAGGTGTAGGATATCCCTAAGTAGTGGAAGGTGACTAGATATTCTTTTTGGAAACACCTTATGAAATTCTCCTAAAATCTCCACTACTACCTCTTGGATGTGATCGTAAATTTTCCTAGTCCAAATTGATGACTCCTTACTGATGTCTTGTTCTAAACCCTCAGCAAAATTACATAAATCTCTTGCTCTAAATCCTTCATGAATTCCACTATTTCTAGGGGTTGCTCTATAGGGCTTAGCTCTTGGACTTCAACTTCCTCAAGTTAACCATTTTGCTCCTTCATAATCTCTTTAGCTACAAGCAATGGTTTTTGTTCAACTAGGATGGTATCAATTTCTTTAGACTCAACCCTTAGATCAGACTCAGTTCTATAGACTTCTCTTTCTATCTCTTCAATAGGTGTAGTTTCTTCTTCCTCTAACATATCACTGGGCTCAAGCTCAATCTTCTTTCCCTTAGATTCATTAATAGGCTTAATGGCTTATTCTCCTAATGGACTAATGGACTCACAAATGTCTACCTCTATATGATTAAAAGACTCGGGACTATCGACCTCTAAATGATTATTGAGCTCAACCTCTTCGTCCTTAAAGCCTTCAATGGGTTCTTCCTCATCCTCTTCGTATTCATCAACTAAACTTGCGTCAGCCTCATATACCTCCTCGATACAACCTATAAGGGGTTCTTGATCTCTCTCCTCATCACAGTCAACAGGTTCAGGGTTTTCTAGATTGTCAATTTGAGTAGGATTCTGAACAACTATGCCTAGGCTGACCATGTCTAGTTTTTTCTCCCTGTGTTCAACTATGGTGATAGGAATGAGTTGGGCAAACTGATAGATAGGAATGGGCCGGATAGTAGGAATGGGTGGGGCAAGTAGGAGAATAGGAGTGGATCGACTCATGGGAATAAACGGGCTGGTAGGGAAGGATGGACTCTAGTGAACACATGGGGCAATAGGGATGGACTGGCTAAATGAGCCTAGATTATGACTTGACTTATTTCTAGGGATATTAGTCCTATTAAGTGTGGCCTGATGGGTGATGGGCTCCTTATGCCTATAGGACATAGGTAGGTATTTCTTCCCAAGTCTAATCTTCATGGCTCTCCATGTTCTAATGGGCATCTCCCTCATTCGACGACATGCGTACTCAACCTTTTTCCAATATATCCTAGCATGTCGGGTTAGTTTAAGCCTAGCAAATTTTACCTTCCTTTCTTCTGACATTTCTTTCCGATCGAAATACTCATCCATCCTCTTTTCTCAATCAATGTAATCCTCTAGCTCTATATCACCACCAAAAGTGGGTGCATATGGCCGGATGCTCCTAATGGATCTTTTCTCTGAGTCCACTAAGTATGGGTATGAGCTTCTAGGGTGATACTCAGGGGTAAAATCATAGTGATGGGCTCTCCTAGGGTCAGGATGTGGGGTAAGTAGACGAGGGTCTAACTTAGGCTCAGTCCTGGTCTTACGACTTTCTTCTAGGAAGCTTACTTGATCATTCAATTGGATCAATCGTTTAGTAATGGTCCTAAGCATAGCTCCAATGTCATTGTCCATGGGTGGGTCGGATGGGGACTGACTCTGACTGGGTTGGTATTGGCTCCGAACCGGATTGGCATGCAGGCAAGCACACAAAAAGAAAAAAGAACGACTACTGGCTCCTAGACCTAGAGCTTAAATAAAGTGTATCAACTAAATTCTAATCAATCACCAAGTACCCTGTAGCTGGCCAGGTAGCAGGTGGGAGGAGGGAGGTTCTTC
This sequence comes from Metroxylon sagu, assembly GCA_017589505.3. Classification (NCBI taxonomy): domain Eukaryota; kingdom Viridiplantae; phylum Streptophyta; class Magnoliopsida; order Arecales; family Arecaceae; genus Metroxylon; species Metroxylon sagu. Next base: position 572,918 of record JACVBY030000617.1, read on the forward strand.
CTGCTTAACGTAGGGGCCTAATTAGAGTAACCTCATCACTCCGCTTAAGTCGTTTGACATTTGACCTCCAACCTTAGTTGTAAATGGAGAAAGACTCACACCAGTTTCGACAAAATATGTGAACCCAACCGTGGGTGTCCCTGATGCCCAATTATGTCTATTGGATTTTAAAATTGGGAGGTTTGGGCTCGTATGCAGGTTGATGATTTTCTAGGCCCAGAAAGGGTGATAAAATCTCCATCTAATCTGAGATAGCAGTACCCTTAAGGCAATTTAATGCAGAGATGATGGAACACTAAAGACTTGAGTTAACAAATCGAATCTCTAACCAAAAAGAATGCAGCAATACAGAAATTTTTTTTTTTTTTTTTTTTTAGTTATAAAACTAATTAATAGCAGTAATTAAAATGTTTTAATTTTTTTTTTCGCCTATGTGTGTCACTTAAAGCCTTGCCTCAAGTCAGCCTTTCTTGCGACGGCTATATACAGCCCTCTTGGTAGCCTACGGCACTCCCGGAACGTAGGTAGTTGGGTCAAACGTATCAAGGTACTACCGATAGCCTCCCTTATTAATACGTCCCTGATATTTCTACCAAACGCCCATTGGGTCAAATAGCCCGGGGTACTACCTCTATCCTTCTCCTTTGGACTATCCCTAAATAAGCACAGTAGAGATCAAGATATGCTTTTTTTTTTTAAAAAAAAAAAAAAAATTATGTAAGGAAAATAAGCAAATATGAGAGGTGTGCAGAAATTTTAGCAAGCTAAAATTTTCAGCACCTATGCAAAGCTACTTTCCTAATATGATGTAAGAACAAATCCTAACAACCTGCTCTGATACCAAAACTGATACAGAACATGAATGAGACACAAATGCAATGAAATAATATTTTTTTTATATATAATTTTTTTTTTATAAGATGGCTAATTACCCAGAAAGATCAAAAACTAGTTAAGCTATACTATGCAAGACAGGCGGAAGCATACACTGAAACTAGAACTGTTAGAATATTAACGAAACCAGGAAAGTGAAGGTTAGGAAACCCTCGGTTAGAACATGCTCTCAACATTCACTAAATCAGAGAAAGAGAATTAGATAAAGGATTTCATATACCAACAGTGATCACTCGAAGATTGAAACAGGAAGATCGCTCTGACATGTTGAAAGTCCTAAATGAAGAAGCTGTCTACCGGAGAGGATCTTCGAAATATGGTTTAGGGACAAAGACGACTTCCTCTTCGGCTCGTAAATCTCTGAGAAAACAGCAAGAGGAGATGGGGGCCTCTGGTTGGCGGCAAGATTGTTTTAGGGTTTCTGAAGGGGGGACGGCTAGGGTTTTGGGTTTGAGGGAGGTTAGAGAAGATGAAAGAAAATACTAAGGGCTTCACACCCACTCCTTTCCGGAGTACCAAAGCCTTCATAGCAATGAAAAAGAACTTCAGAATTTTCTCATTAATTAATGATTTTTTTTTCATTTACAAGAGAAAGGTCTTTTTATAACCCTTTCATGTCAATACAAGTTAAATCATTCATTTTAAGTATATAATTGACATGGATTGTAATGTATGGCATGTGATTCTTCTTGAGAAGGCAGGGATCTTTGCATGCTTTATCTGGGACGGCCAAAAAGAGAGAGTGGCTGCAATTTCCAAGCTTGTAGAGGAGGGGGACCACTTGAGAGAGGGAAAGAATGAGCGCCTCTTGATTTCTCCTGCCATCTTTGACTGAGCGGCAACCTTCTTCCATCTGGGGCGCATGAAGATCTTCCAATTAGAGAGAAGCAGCCAATTTCTTTCATAGATGTTTGCCAGGGGACCACATGATAAGTGTGGAAGGCAATGGGCGCCCAAAAAGCTTCCATATAAGGATGGGTGGCATGAAGAAATGAGGAAGGAGGATGTTGGCGCCTAGATTCCTTCCTAAATTGATGTGGGCCGGCTCCTTGCTCTGCTCTGGTGATGCCATGTATCCAGGAATGGTCCAAGACATATGTTATTGCATGGTTGATGGGTCTTCTCTTGGGTCTTCAAGGTGAACCTTCTCTTGACTTATTACAGGACTCAATGAAAGAAAATAACACTTGACACTTGACCAACTCCTGGATTCCAACAATGAACCAGGCTAACTAACACAACTGGACTCGACAAAGACTCTAAGAATAAAGAAAAGGACTTTCATAAATCAGAGATTCATAAGGAATCTTGAAACCTCTGTCTCAATCTGGTGCCTGCACCAAATTGGCATATGCAAATTTTTGCTGGCCTTGTATCTCCACTAGTTATCTTGGAAGAGCATTATAGATCACAACATATGCAAGATGCGAAATGCAAAAATATATGGCTAAAGCATCAACTATATTCATGATGTCAATGGATAACATGTGACCTTGGCTCTCTTGCTGTAGTAATAACATGTGGTTGAAGCATCAAGCACGTGCAACATGTGAAATACAACAGCCATTATACCTTCTGTCAATCTTTTAATCTATCATGCTTTTAGTCATAAATCATATTAACATTCCATGTTTTGTCATCTCATTTATGGTCGCTTGGCAAAAGGTTCCATATATATGAGTTTCTTCTCCTATTTTTTTTGCATTGTTTTTATTCAGTTTGCCTTGGATCAATTTCTAAGAAATGGTGAATCACACTAACATAACAGCCTTATGTTGTAGCTACTTAGAATTCCTAGTATTGATAACTGTTGTTTCATCTGCTATATATTTAAGTGATGTATTTTTCTTCCTATATACAGTCTCATCTGAATGGAGCTCTGATGCGCATGGTTAACGGTAAAGGAAACATCTTCCTAACTGCTTCTACTTCTGGTGAAGGTAATGTTCTCACTTTAGGCATTAGTGTTTGAACAGTCTCCAACAGATCATGTAATGCATGCATGTTGTTATAGAAAAAGGATAGCAATTACATTCACTATTATTTAGATTTTCGGGCAAAAAAATTTGTTTATATGGAACCATCACAACATACTGTCCAACCAGTGGCTACTTCAACTGATAGTTGTCGATTGATTATTTTTAACTTGATAATCCTTTTAATTAATCAAAGCATTTCAAAGATCTCTAGTTTTTATGGATCATATGATGGTCATGAAAACAGAATCATGGCAAAGTAAAAGGAATATGTTATATCCAATATCTACCAGCCTCTGTAATTGGATTTGATTAAGTTTCAGTGACTCAGTGGGTGCTAACTTATCAAGTCGGTAAGGTCATTTGGGATGGTACCTAATTACTTGGGTTCAAATCCTGCCTACAGTGGTAATCCCCCTCCTTTTCTCAAAGAAAAAAAAAATGAAAAAAGATTCAGTGATTGAAAAATAGTTTATCATCTTCCATTCCTCGGTTGTTTTATTTTATTTCTTTAAAGTTTAAACAGTTCAACCCATAAACGGTTAACCCATCTTCAACTGATGTGCTCTGGAACAGAGCTTGAATGCGCCTATCTGCACCTGAACCACCCTGAACTGGACAGGTTAGTTGGTACCATTGATATCTGAGTTAAAATAGGATGTGCTAAAGCTTATATGCATAGAGAACAATGTCAGTTTGGTGGCCTTCTTAAACCAAAGTACAAAATTTGAGTGCAAAAAATTATATGTACATCCATCTGATGAACTGATCATGAAGGCTGCACACCTAAGATGTTGGGCTGCCAGGGGATTGCATAGTGCTTGGGCTGAAGGTGTACGGTAGACAAATTGTCATAAATGCACACCAAAAAATATATATTGGGCAAACAAATGAAAATGGTAAAAGAATTAGGAATAAATCAGAAAAAAGTATAAGTAAAATAATTACTTTTGCATTTATTGGATCTATTTTATTGAAACATGGAATATTTTCTATTCAAGCAACAATATCTTTCTTGTTATTTATTTATCTGATGATACTATTAATAGATCAACCAAAAATCAATAATCCAAGTAAATTAATGTAATAAGTATCTCTACCTAATGACAAATAATCTACAAAAAGTGGGGAATAAACAACTGACATAGTTGAACTTTAATTTGTAACCAAGTTGACTTATTATGTCTACAAAGAGAGTGATAAGGGGAGCCATAGTTTACCAGCCAAATCTTCCTAATGCTTTGGCTTCATCAACTAGTTAGCCTTCCCTAGAAGATACCCTGGACACATTCTAAGTTTCTGGGTTGCATGTAGGGCCTGCCTAGTATAAAAGATATATTTCCATTGGTGTTTTTAATTCTTCTCCATAACAAGTGTCCAGCGAACTAAGTGGAACTTTAGGAAAACTGAAAAACATGCCATTACTTTGATATGACAGCAAACCTTTCTATCCATAAGGGGGCTAATGTATCAAGTGCCTGCCCGTACTGTTTGTGGCAACTGGCATGTACCTTTCTGTGATAGTAGCAGCACCCAAAACTAGTTGGCACAGCCCTATTAGATATTTTTTAAAAAATATTTTTAATTATAAAAAGGGTATTATGTTCTTTTTTTTTCATTTGGCATGGTGTGGCGCATGCTGGCACATTTACAGAAGCTGGCACTTCAATTCTTCAGGATGCCAGTTGAATCCGCAATGAAAGCTTGTGGAAATTGCAAAATGAATGTGTATATTTGACAGCGAAAAAACAGCTACTGACTCTTTACAGATCTTGTGCAAATATTAGAGTTCCTATTCTTATATGGTTTTTACCTCATACCACCTATTCATGGAGTAAAATTTAGTAACAATAAGATCAAGAAACTAAACTCAAATTCATTAACAAAAGGTTATACAAGGACTTTGTTAAAACATGACTCTCCACCATCCAAGATGGCCACAAAGATCTACTTACTGAAAAATAGTAAAATTTACTCTTGGTTTACTTCTGACCTCATAAATGCTATTTCTCTACAAACTTTACAAGGCCAAGCTGCTGTAGAACAATGGTGCATCAACCATGTGTAATAACAGTTTACCTGAAACCTGTATGTAAATTTATGGGCTTTTAAAGTTTCCTACCATTCTAACTTGAGACTATTGCTGCTTCTAAAAGTTGATCACACCTCATCTGCATTCCTTTAAGTGTTGTTTTGGTCAGTTGATTAAGTTCAGCCTGCTTCAGATGACAATCAACAGCCATATATTTTTCACGTCATCAGTTAGAGGGGGATAGATAGTAAGTAAAAAGTCAAATAAAAAAAATAAATAAATCTATGGATGTATGTATGTAATGTTTCCATGAATTGATGCGTACATAGCATTTTGACTATAATTTTTTTATGAAGGCCTATCTTTTTCACCATCATTTGCTTACTTGTTGGTTATGATCTTTCGCTAACATGCGGTCACCAACTTTTGATGATTGTATGTTGCTCAGTTGAATTATACATAAGTTTCTTGTGAATCATTATTCACTGGTGAACCCTGAATTTTGATAGAATACAGACATGAAAAATATGAGTTTCTGATAGTTGTAAAATGGCTATATTTCTGGAAATGAGTATACACTTTTTTTTTTTTTCCCCTAGAGTACAATCTTCAGATTCTGCTTTGTGAAGAGTCATCTATAGATGAAGCATGGCAGGAAATTCGATCGGCTGCCAGTGCAGTGATCTCAAAATTATGCAAAAACTTTTGCCCATGCAGGTAACTTGAGAATGATGTACCGGTAGCACGTGCTTTCTGAGTTTATTAATCAAGTTGTTAATATCTGTGGGTATATCCTTTTTTTTATTAATCAAGTTGTTAATATCTGTGGATATATCTTTTTTTATCCTTCTCCATTATATTATCCATTGTACGGTATGAATTCTGTTATGAATTCTTTATATTCGAGAGACTGTCAAATATAAGATATATCTGTAGATATGTCCTTTTTTTTATTAATCAAGTTGTTAATATCTGTGGATATATCTTTTTTTTCCTTCTCCATTATATTGTCCATTGTACAGTATGAATTCTGTTATGAATTCTTTATATTCGAGAGACTGTCAAATATAAGTTATGACCATATGTGCGTGAAGGTAAGATTACTATAACTTCTGCATATCATCAAATGATGCAGAATAACAAGGAGATCTATAATGCTCCTTCAACAAGAATTTCAGTAGCTCCTGTGCATCCTGAAATACAATTTTTCCAGTGGAGACATTTCCATAAGAAGTTACTATAGAACCTTCCAACTTTTAGCTATGCAACTTTATCTTTTATGGTTGTGTACCCTAGACACAACCTATAGAAGATATAAAACATATTATATGTCAAGTGTTTTGATACTTTGCATTGTGAAGTAGTTGCTTGATCACTGTCATTATAGTTAAGAGGAAATCTATTAGTCATGCGCAATGTCCACTCAACCGGTATCGGTTGGCTTACCAATACTAGACCAGTTTAGTATAGTATCGGTTTGCTATCTTACTAACACACGGTAAACTATGGCGTATTGATTTCATACTAGTACACCACAAATTAATTTTTTATTTTTTTCATTTTGTATTTTTCAGTAGTTTTAACTTTTTCATATATAAATTTACAAAAATGGTGTATTGAAAGTATAATCAATGAATTAGTCGATGAAATAGAGATTAAAATCCATATGATACAGAATTTTTATTACACTACAAAGTACAAATAATTAAAATTAATAGATAAAAATTAATATAATAGGGATTGCTTACCTAGTAGAATGTTGATGTCGTAAAATGTCTATGTCTCTCATAGGCATCCAGATCTTGATCATAATTTGGCCTTAGAATATGACTCCATTTCAGATAGTGCCCCATCCTTGCATTCAATAATCAGCTCTTTTTTGGTGGCCGCCTTGATGCTAATCTTATACTTCATACTGGGATATCCATTCTGTCTAAGGGGAGAATGAGGTAGCTAAATCTAACTCAAAATCTGGCAAAGTGGTGGAAGACAATAGCTACCTGAAATCTAACAAAGTGGTATGTCTCGTCCCTGATCCAAATTTTCAACTTAGGAATGTAGTAACCACTACATACCCATAAGGCATTACCTTACTAGCATACAAGGCATTCATCATGATATCAAAATAAATAGGCTAAGCAGGGGAATAAAAGTAAATAGAATTTAAACTTAATGATTAACTTGTCCAAAGTAAATCTTCAAAACTCTTGTTTACAACACTAATATCAACTATTCTTTAACATTAAATAAAGAAAAAATATAATTGAATAATTAATATTAATTTAAGGTGAAGGTTTAACTCTTGTAATTAATCACTCTCCCATCGTTACTCAATCAATACCTAATTCTCTAGATCTAAGAGAAAGATGAAATAATAAGCTTGACAATCCAGTAATCAATGAACATTTTAACTTGATAATTCAAATAATAAATTAAATATATTTTCTTTAATAGTACCAAACATTTTGGCAATTCAATATATTTAAACAAGGCAAAAATAAGACTATCCATAATTTTCAAATATTTTGTTTATATTCGTAATAATAATTAGGTTTATTATAATTCATTTCTAAAGTCAATTCATCTATATCCTTAATCATGAGCTCAAAATCAATCACATGCTAATGTATAACCCCATTGGCATATGGGTATCGACCAACGTATATTCTCCATTAGCCATAGGATATTAACCAATGTGTAACTTCCATTGGTAACTAAATATTGACCATTGTATAACCTTCATTAGCTAATAAATATTGACCAATGTATAAGTAACTATGTATTAAGCAATGTATAACCTCCATTAGTAAATGGGTGTTGAACAAAACATAACCCCTATTGGTAACTGGATGTTAGCCAATGTCTATCCTCCATTGGTATTTAGGCATTGATCGATGTATATTCCTCATTGGTAATCGGTTATTTGATTAGCTTGAATTTCAAAATCCAAAATTTGCTATATCTATTCATAGTTCAAACATATCAAAACATAAATAGATAATCATGATCAAGACTAGATTTCATAACATATAGGCATAGCATCTAACGATTATCATAATATATTAATTTGCAATTTTGTTTTTCTTTTTTAAATAAAGACACGAATTCAAAAATTCCATATATTACATATTAATTAATTATAATTCCGTTGATAAAAATATATATAGAAAAGTAATATATGAATAATTCAGGAAACATGTGTCATCACTTACTTTACAAACATGACCATCAGACAAATCAAACTAACTCTGAATGTCACCATTAAAACACAAAATCAGAATCAATGAAAGGTTTTCTCGAGAGAAACATTGGTATTAAATCCCTATTGATATAGACAAGTTTGCCCGAAAGAGAAAAGTGTTGGCCTTGCATTGATCACCTCTTCTGGGATTGTGGTCTCATACCATAACAAGTAAGAAATTTTTTCAAGTACTGAAGAAAATCTTTAAAAACTTTCTTGATGAATTTTTTATATTAAAAGATTTCAACCATGGCCTAGTTATAAATAGTTCTTCTAAAACCAATAGGTTTCCTATTTTTTGCAGAATACTAATTTTTTAAAGCCAATAGATTTTTTACTTCTACTAAGACACTAATTTTTTAAAGAAAACTAAAGAAATAATTATTAAATAATTATCTAAAAATAGATTCCTAATTTTTGCTAGACTTCTACTCATCTAACATGAGATTTTGCAAGTAAGAAATATAAAAATTTAGATAAAAATACATGAAAAATCATCCTTAAATTATGAGCTATTGAATGATATTCTCATAGCTTCCTGGAAGTTCATCAGCATTTTTATACGTTCATTAAATTATTCATGTCAGGCATCATAAAAGTGATTTACTCAAAAAGTTTAATTATATTAGCACTGATTAATCTTTGTTTGAATTGATGTGCGCTAGGTTGGAGTATTAAATGGCAGCTTACTGAATTAGTTACATTTGGGAGTCATACTCCAGAAGGTGCATGAAAAATTATATCTGGCACATAGTTAAAGATTGCTAATTAGATTACTGAAGCAAAGACATCTAATAGGCACCACATAATGAAGGTTGCATTAAATTACCCTGATGATCATCTAGCGTGGAAAACAGTATAGCAGGATCTAGAGGATTGGCAAGAACATCTAGAAGATATTTGTTTGCATTGGACAAATTTTGTCTGCATTCTACAAGGCTAGATCACTAAAGATGTATTGAATGCAGAAAGCCCAAGCCTTATTGAAAGGTATGACTATAGGAAAAGTAAAAAAAAAAGAAAGGATTAAGAGGCCCCAAAAATATAATAAAGTTATGGAAGCCAAATGAAGACAAATATTATTTTTATATGACTGCTGAAATATTCTATTTGCAACATAAATTGTTTCAAAAGCCAATGCTCCAATATCTTCTGGTTTACTTGCATTTAAAAATAATGCCTTTAATGCATAGTTCTTCATAGACTATATTAGCAATCAATAAATGTTATGGCAAAACCAGAGCATCATAGTGGCACCATCTAAAGTAGTCCATTTCACCATTATAGTTATGTACGCATGCATTTTCTTTCCAACAGTTTCTCCATAATAGTCACTTCTATGTGTCTCACCGTGACAAGTACAAAGAACCTAAAAGTGATGGAATGATTGTAATGAAGTTTTTTTCATCTTATAGTGTTCCTCTGTTCGCTACAATAGGTCTGACAGAATTTTCTCATCAGCTGAAGATGTGCAATGTCTTGACCAAACCAGCAGCATTACTCTCAATGTATTGTCATTTCTGTTGCTAGTAATTTATGAAGAAACAAATCCAAACAGTAAGGCAGTTTGTTGGGATGTAGAGACAACATATACAGAAGACTGCACTAGTAAGATGGTGCAAATTTAAGACATATAATGAACTAGATTTGCTTCAATCAGATAAATTCAGGAGTTGCAGCTGTTCTACAGTAAAATGAAACAACTTGTAATGTTTTATTCATGTTTATGACAGCCCCCAAGCGATGTCGGTTATGGTTTTAAGTAACTTGCATGGTACGTACTATTTTCTGATGGAATGTGATGGAAAAACACATAAACCATACTAGGATAGGCTAGACTAGGTTACTGGCTTTATAGCATGTTCTTAACTATCAAAATTGAACCAATTGCTGATATTGATATATTTTATTAGCAAAGCATGCATGGATAGGCACTGATAGGAATAGCATGATGCTTGTTGATTATGATTTTTGCTCTGATAGTGGCAGTATATATTCATTTCATAGCATGCCATCATCCTCTCATGTACAATTTGCATTGCATTGAATGCATATTTTTTTCAACGCCAGGTCGGATCTTACAGCTCATCATGTCCATTGATAGTGCCATATCACCCAATATAATTGGAAGAGGACTAAAGGATTTCAAGGTACGAATGACTTTTCTCATCTCCAGCATTTGGAGCATAATACTATTTCTAACAAGAATTTACACTTTGTGCACAAGGTTCCTTTGCTGCAATTGGAGACCATTTGCTTGAAGAACCTTTATTCCTCTCGTGAGATCATTGATTATGCTTTGGCAAGCAGATACTATACCTTGGCCACATGATGTTGCTTGAGCCTTGAGGAACTCCATACAATCATCCAAGGCCGCCAATTGCACCTTGAAATCAGATTTTATAGTTCAAGGGAAAAGGTCATCCAATGATTTGTCTGTGGAGCTCATCCCAGAGAATTTGGCTTTACTACCTACCAATGCACGCTTTTTGCTTGTAAGATGCTGAAGATTTTCTGGGTTACCCTTGGACGTGAGTTTTTATTAGTTGTAAAAATATGTGCTTTCTTATCTTACTTTGGAAGTCATGATGGCCGCCTTCTTGAAGATGTTTATGAGATGAAAAGCACAACAATTCACTGATTCATTTAGCTTACACTAGCATGCTCATTAAAGAAACATGGTATACGTAGCATCGCACTTGGGGTTGGAACAAACTTTTATATGTTCAGTTGAATCAAGCAAATTCCTCCGAATACGCTCAATCAAGAGACTACAAATTTGTACTTGTACCAGACAATTGTAAATGATGTATAAACTAGTTAGGGACCCTCTGAACAAATCCACTTTGCTGTTTATCATCTTGAAGTCTTGAGCTAGAAAAGCAGATGTGGAAAGAAAGCTAATGCTTAGGTCCTCGCTACTCGGTGTTCTCAAGAATTTACAGCTATTTAAATTGTGTTCCAGGTTGCTCTGCAAAACTTTGAGTGCAATGAGGTAGCCATTTCAAAATTAGACAGTTAGGTAGAGTTGGTTTACAAAATGGGCTCAAACATGGCTTTCAAATTTTTCTTCACGCTTGACTCTCTTTTCGGATCAGATATCATGTAATTTGAATTTAGGATCGGGATTTTAAGTTCCCTCAAAATGAGAAGTGTTTTAGTCATCTCATTCATCTCAATTACTTGGGAAAGTAAGATGGAGATAGGGTGGTACATTTAAATTCGGAAAGGAGAAAAAGAAAGAAAGAAAGGAAGGAAGGAAGGAATGAATGAAGTAAAAGAAAGGAAGGGAAGAAAGGAAAAAAAAGAAAAGCAAAGAAAATAAAATAAAGAAAATAAAAAAAAGAGAAATAAACAAAAAAAAAAAAACTAATTTTTTTAAATAAATAAATAAGAGAGAGAGAGAGAGAGAGAGGGGTACAAGATGCTTGGGACAGCGGGCGTCCGTGGAGGAATTGAGACGTCTCTACTGTATTTTGGTCATAGGTTCTTTGATGTCCGGCCTATCTTATCTTCGCAGCAGTGCTGCCTTTCCAATTGCATATATTGTCAGGTTGGGGGTGGATGGATATGTTGCTACCACATTAGTGGAGTTTGAGTGGTTTTACTTGAGCATCTTTCTCTGCTACTGATGCTCGGCATTGAATGATATTCTTGGTGCACCAATGGGCTTTAGGTCTGGCTAGTCAATTAAATTAGTTAATCTTACTGCTACAAGGTAGGACCCAACTATGACTTCGGATCCAAGAGGCATTTTCCTCTGAATAGCTCCAGCAGCAAAGTTTAAATTTTATGAGCAAGGACTTCCCTTCGCACTGTAGGCAGAAAGCAACCCAACTGGAGCACTGCTTCAAGTGGAGGCTAGGCCATGCCATTCCGCATTTGCGTAAAGCTATCTTCCCACCATGCCTCGTCATTATTGAAAGCGCATTGCACTTCCCACTTACCTGCAACTGATGTATAGCACCCACCGTTGCTCCACCGTAATGGGTTAGCCACGCCGTATGGACTGCAAGCGAAAAGGACGTCAAACCCAATCCCGAGGCTCCCCAGTTCTAAAACCAGATTTTCGCGGATGACGGCGACTAGATGAATAATTATATAAAACCTTCATGTCAATTTTGACGAGGTCACAAAACTAAACATGCGTAAGCCTGTGATAATGAGGGGATGCATTCTATTAATTACGGTACTAAAAAAAAATACTAAAAAAAAAAAAAAAGGTTCGAAGGGATCTCTGATTGATGTAAGCTTTGGCTTAATGAGTGCGTTAGAAATTGATCGAGTCATTGGGTGTGAAACTTTTGAATACGGAGGAAAACAATGTTCATGTCCGACATCACGTGCTCCATGCCATCCCCGTGCGACCCTTTGACATCATCTTAAAGTAAAAGGTGATTTTCTATCGTTGGGACCGGTGGGGATTAAAGCATGCGCACATAATTGGTTCTTTAGCCTTCACTTTTGTAACGGGCCCAAAAATAAAAAAAAATAAAATATATTTTTGATTCTCATCCCATGTCATGTTATGTATGATTAATTAAAATTAATCAAATAACTAATATATCATCTTGTCAATCACTTCTATAATTATTCATGATTATATATGATCAAGGCTTATTTTTATTTTACAAAGTTTGTCCACCAACAAGAAGAATGGTTTGATATGGAAATTCTAAGTCTGGCTTGGGTGTTTAATATTTTCTTTTTTTTTTTTTTTTTAATTCAGCCGAGTAATCAGGGACGTCTAACCAAATTGACACGGTAGACATTTGTTCTTGCATAGGACTCCATGTCTACGGAAGTTGCGCATTAAAAGATGCCGAAGTTTCCGGGCAACAATACCAGTAGCTGGTTAGCTAAGCCTATGGCTTTGTCAGGCAGAACTTGTTACGTTGGGGGCACCGGCATCATATGCGTTAATAGATAATTAGCAGACATAAAAGAACATTTGGATGACTAGTGATTTGCCCTTGGCTTGTCCTTAAATTTGCTGCCTTTTATTGTGATTAGATTTGTTGCCTGCTGGAGTCAAATTCTAGGAAAATTTCTGAAGAAAAATGCTATAAAACAAAAGGCCAATCATGAAGGAAACTGAATAGGAAACCCCATCCCAAACTAGAGCCAGAACGCACTAGCTACAAAACATAGAAATGGACCATTTCTAAGACCAATCCTCTTGTAGTTTCACCAGGTACACTGCCTCATAGCTAAATAAGGATGAAAAGGGGAAAAAAGGATTCATTCCATCAAAGTCCACAGCAGGGGGCCATGGCCCCTCATGAAATGGCCGTGCTCTGTTTCAAACTTGGAGCACCTAAAACGCATTAAGGAAAATTGGACAACCCCCTGTGACTTGGGGCGATCCATAGGCTTGACCGAAAGGAAACCGCGTCCATCATTACTCCCAATTCAAACGCCTCGTGCTAGCTTTTGCTTGCTTCTTTTCCAGGACTTTGAACAACAAAGAAAGAAAAGCGCAAAGCGTGGATGCTACCGAGTCATCATCCATCATTATTAGTCTCTTGTGTGAAGGCTTATTTCTCAAAAAATAAAAAATAAAAAAAAAGGAGAAGACAGCAGGTCTCTTCTGCCACACATTTCCTAACCAACCACAGCACCTCAAATCAGCCACAAATCAAGTCTCATTAAATAAAAACCTCATCAGCTTAGAAATAAGATAGATTCCCAAAGGGCAGACAGATGAAACTGGAGCCGGGAATTTCACGCTAGAATGGCCACTAAAACATGTGGAGCTAAAGGTAACGACGTAGTGGTTTGCCCAACATAACAGAAGATCACACAGAATAACATCATCATACAAGCACTACCCACCATAAGCACTACCCACCATAGGAAAGAGGCAGGAAGGCATGGCCTTTTAAGAACAAGGAACAAAGCAACACATGAAGCATCCAAAGACCGTGGGCAACACCAAGACCCACCATAAAAGAAAAGGCGTGCAGCCTCCACTCCTCCCTCCCCTGCTGCAGTTTCTTTTGCCCCCATATTCCCCTATCCAATAGGCATGCAGAGTTTCCTCCATGCTCTCATCATGGAGCATAAAGCCAAGGCATAAAAAACATCAAAGCCAACATACAGCATCATGACAGTTTATGCTTTTAGATAAGGATTTAGCTTCCACTCTCTGGTAAGTTTAGTGAGACCACCAAGATGCCAGCCATTTCAGCTGTCAAAATTCTGTGCTCCAAGCTTCTTCACTTCCACCTTGAGGGATTTCAAATACTTGACAGCTTCGTCAAGAATAGCAGGTGTATCCATCCGGTCTCCGCCGGGTATGATTCCTCGAAGCGTTTTCACCATCTTCTTCATTTTCTCCCTTTTCCTCTCACTGCTGCTGGCATTGGTAGAATTGAACTTCAGCTTGCTTGATTTCATTCCATCTGAAAATGAGCATGAAGAATCTGGTGAACTACCCCCCCAGTTGCCTGGAGTCCGGCCTGTGCTTACCACATCATCATCATCTTCTTCTGAACTCAGCAATGCATCGATATCTTCTGCATCCTCTATGTGAGGCGCGTAATATTCTCCATTGTTGTTATCTCTGTCAATACTTCTGCCAGCTTCATGGCCATGAGTTCCATAGATATCAAAACTGGAAGAGCCAAAATTATGGGCCAACGAAGGGTGGAACATGACCCGGCTTTTGTTATACGTCTGGTCAAAAATGACAAAGTTCTTAGGACAGGTTTCAGAGGGTTGGAACTCAACTCCATTAAGTGGACCTGGAAATTCATGATGCTTCATGCCTGTCAAAGCTTCGCCAAAAGAAGGGGCCGCAGCGGCAGCACCATCAGCATGGCAAGCACCACCTGCAGGGGAGTTAGCATAACTGCCTGCTTCATACCCACGAGACCGGGAAGCCTTCTTGGAAAAGAATCTTGTGTCTCGCTGCATAGGTCCCAACCGAGTATCGGACTACTACAATGCTGTTAATGGGAATGATCCGACCTGTATCTAACCTTGGCTGGATTTAGCTGCCGTTGCTAAGAGCGATCTGATGGTATCAAACTGGAAATGGTGAAATTCTTCAATCAAACATCCCAGTCAGCAGCCATTGGACTCTACGTAAAGAAGAACTTATCTTTCAAAAGTTGGCTATCTTCCTGATTTCACTTCATCAAAAAGCTCTTACTGATGGATCAAGTAACGAATCAAGAAGGCCCGTTGCCCCACTCGTTGCAGATCAACTTACCTTCAACCTAGGAGTTCAATCTACGTGACAGGCTTAAGCAACTGGCGGAAGTACTCAGCCTACCATTTGGCATAGAAAGTTGTGAGTGCTACTGTAGTTTTCAGACTTAGACAATAATCGTGAATGAGCATTCAAACATAAAGAAAATTTTGAAAAAAAGAGCATAATCAACACAAAAAACAAAAAAAGAACACATAAATTTCAACAAGATTATGGACTAATAAAAAAAAATTGCCTACAACTTAAATATGAGATGCGAAGGATCCACCCATACAAAACAAACTAATTCTTGCAGTGAAGTAGAGAAGAAAAACATGGGAGGTTTGAAAATACATTCCTCTAAACTTTGCCCCGGAAAACTGGAAACCTAAGGTCTAGAGCTATCCACATCACTGACAACATGGTAGAGTGTCAATTTCATCAGCCTATGAAATACAAACAGCTAAAGATATATCGACCGGATCTTCCACAAAAGTTGACTAGTTGGTTAGTGGAGGAAAAAGAACACTTGCCTGGTTAGAATTCATCCTTTTTAGAACTTTCTGAACGTCAATATGAATGCCTTTTCTATGGTGCGTGTAGCCCAAAAGTAACGGTAATGAGTGACGGAAATAGAATATATGTCCACTGGTTGTTAAAGAGGAGGGAGATAGCTACAGAGGACTTGGATGGAGGTAGTGGCAATGTTTCTAGCCAGCAAAGAAGAATCGATGAAGACGATCTAATTTCTTATTGATACCGTGCTCTGAAAATTGAAATTATAAATTCCACCTGTCCTAAATATATGGATTTCTTTTAGCAAAACAATGGAATAATCACCAAAACCTAAACATATGGAGTTTCGGTTATGTATATATATATATATATATATATATATATTAAAAAAAAACTTCATGAAAAACTTCAAGGTAGAATCACAGTTTTTTGGCTATCTTTTTTGTACAGTATAAAATCTTAGCATCACAAACATAATAATATCAAAACGGAGATGATGTGTTCAATAAAACTGCTAATAAACTTCACATGGTTCACCTGACAAACTTGCATCAATTGATAATAGGCAATAATTCTAACGTTCATTATGATGTCTCCAGACTTTTTCACTGTCCGATTTATCTTCAGATTGACCGCAACGTACATTCTAACTTGCTCAGATCAATATGATCAAAATTCGGAAAACAGAGAACTCCCGATGATCGAAATCCACGTAGTCAACTGCACACAAAGTTAACCCCATAAATTTCAATACCTCTCCAAAAAAGCTACACATGAAAACAGACAAACAAAAGTGCTTCCATCCGAGAGGCGATATCGATTTAAAGAATTCGATCGAAATTAAAAGAAAGAGAGCAGGGGATCATACAGAATAACACGGAAGAAGATGGCCAAGCGCACGCACTTCCCGAAATAGTTGGCCGTCCACGACATCCACGGCATACTGTCCGATTTCAACTCCTTATTCTGTGATCCAACACAAGTTTAATCAGATTAAACAACAAAGATACATATCATCAAATAATTAGAAAATAAATAACCAGGCCAGCCAGATCAAAAGACATGTTCTAAATCCAAGCAAAGTTTTAAAAGAAACCCCTTTGTGAAATCCCAATGAAACCACAACCTGGAAGCAGAACTGGAAGAAGAGAGCTTCGATCCGCTTCGCGAATAGGTGGTGTGGTGGGAGACTGGGGGGTGGGGGGAGGGGGAGAGAGAGAGAGGCAGAGCAGAGGCAAGCAACGGACAAGGAGAGAGCTTTCTAGCTTCTCTAGGAGACAAAAGCGGTGGAAGGAGGCGAGCCCTAGGCCAAGGGGGAAGGTGCGTCTCGAACTCGGATGCCAAGCCCGAGACCACAAAGATCTTTATTTAAATGCCATGTAAACAATAATAAACGAGGCGAGGCGAGGCGAGGCGTGGCGTGGGAGGAGGGAATGGATGGCCTCAAAACGCGTGCCCCCACCGCACCAGCGGGTGTATGGCAAAGCCCGGGGGTTCGTGGGCGTCCCCCGGGATGCCGACCGTTGGATGGCGGCCTCGGGAAGCGGGATCCCCGTCGATCCCGGGTGGGAGGACAGCCGTCGGATCCAGCGCGCGTGCTACTAGATCCCGGAGCGGGCCCCAGCGGATCCGGGGGACAGGTAGAGCGAGTGGGGAACGTGGCGAGCCCTGGTTCATGTGCGGTTGTCGGAGAGGAAGAGGAAGACGAAGAGGAAGAGGCGGAGAGAGAGAGAGAGAGAGTGGCCATCATCATCATCATCATGTTCGTATGCAGCAGCGTAGAGGGAGGAGAAGTGGGACCACCGGGGGAAAGGGAAGAGGGGGGGGGAGGGATCGCTGTGGATACGGAGGGAGGGACAGCCAGCCTACGCCGATGGCACGCGCGGCCACTTCCATTTATAGTAACCAACCAACCAACCAAGCGGATTGATGGGCCTTTCCCATGGCTACTGAGTGTCATGTCCTGGTTTCCAGCCAGGATGGTTTCTTATTTTGCTGACAGTGGGGAGAAAAATATGAATATATTGCTTCACGGTTTTCCTGCTGGACAGGCTAAGAGCAGTGATTAGTGTACCCACTCCTGCAAGGCCATGATCACAAAGTCTGGGAATCATGAGTAATCGGGTCAGATAAAGGATCTGCGAGGCAGGAAAAATATGATGGCAAACAGTCAAATTTCAGAGTGGATATAGATAATGGAAAAGAAAAAGGAAGTGCTCCTCCTCCTCCTCCTCCTCCTCCTCCTCCTCCTTTTAAAATTTTGCAGCCTGCAACTCTTGGATGTACGTTGGAATGAGGTTTCTGGCGTGAGCGCTTGGATTTGCCCAAGATTTATTTCGAAATAAATTGAATATTATTGTTTTAATGTTAAGTTATATTTACAATGGGCTTCGATGCGATCCAATCTAAATATGTGTAACTAAAGCGGGAATGATTCATGGAATGCTCTTACTTCATTGCCCATTGCCATGTCTTAAATAATATGTAAATTTTTTTTTTTAAACCTCGCTTGTTATATGTTGGATGAAGCTTGGGTGCGGGTTCGATCATTCAGTTCTCCATCCGGCAATGAACATATTTTTGCCGAACCCTTCAATTTCGACCATGTGTCTATCAGCCCAAACGTTCAGCTTTACTTTTGAATTAAATTTTTTTTTGAAAAATTTGATTTTAAATTTTGTTCCTTGAGTTGGGAGAAATAAAAATTCTATTCCTTAAAAGTAAAAGATGGTATTAAATGCTATGACTAATGCAAAATATAGCTACCAAATTAACATCCAACAATCATCAATGTTACAGCAGTTTCTTGAATATTTGATTTATCAGTGTTTGAAAGTTTACCTCTACTGATATATAAAAATTTTATGCTTTTTTTTTATCACTATAAAGTAGTTAAATTTTAAAAATACAAATTTTTTATCAACTACATAATGAATATAAAAAAATTCAGGATAAATATTTATTTTTTATATTTATAATTTATAGTTCTTAATGAATTGATTTTTTAAAAAAAAAATCTAATATACATATTTTATTTATCTTATGCCTTTATGATTTTTTTTTTTTTTTGAAGGAATGTGTGTCTATATATAGGGGCTTATTTTATTTGTTAAAATAAGGTTATTTATGATATTTTATTAAATAAATTAATTATTTTAACTTTTTTTTTACTTTTAAAAACTTATTTTTCTTCTTTCACAGTAATAACTAACTCCGGTTCTCTTTTCTCTCTAGCCCTATTAATGTAGGATGGGATGTTTATGTGGATTATATCAATCTAATGTAGGATGGGATGTTTATGTGGATGAATCAATCTATTTGTCATGAAGATATATTCAAATTGGACAAACTCCTTGCTTTATTTTTTTAAAAGTAAAACTATTCAACTAATGGATTCTTATGATATTGAATTTGTTGATTAAACCGATTTTTAAAGCAAATGCCATCTTTTTTTTTATAATAAATTTTTTATATTTTATTTAATTACATGCATCAGTCAAGTGCATCACTGGTTAATTATTTTTTTATTTTATTTGATGCCTTAAAAATAATACAAATATTTTAAAATAATATTAAAAAAATTAAGACGGAAACAAGTTGAGCTCACAGCAAAAGCTATATATTATAACTTTAAAATTCGAATAAAAGTTAAATCACAGAGCTGCACGATGCACGGGCGAATAGCTGGCATGCCAATAATTGCATTGATGTCCAACAAACTGGTCTCGTTTCATAAAAGTCGTTTGCAATGTCGCCTCGATTTTAATTTGTCTAAGTACTATATCACGCAAGCGAGCATCATAAAATAGATAATGACAACGCCACCTACCAACAATAGAATTGAATGAGTTAAAATAACAACTACTGTCTTCACCATTTAGAGAGAGGAAAAAAAAAAAAAAAAATCCAACCACCTGCTTTATTTTTAAAACCATATGAACTTTAGAATCGCTTCATTCTTTTTTTAATTTTTAAAATTTTTAAATTATATAAATTTAAAATAAAAATAATTACATGTAAGTTTGACTATATTCAAATATAAATAAGTCTATCTTTATATATATATATAATTTAGATTTGGCTAATAAAGTCAAATTTAAATCCGATTACCTTTTTCATCATTAAATTTATACAGTTCATGAATTCATGATAAAAACATAAAAAAAATAAATAGCTCTGGGATCCATGCGAATGTAATTAATGATGAAAAAGATGATCGAATTTTAAACTTGATTATATTTTATAATCGAATATAACAAAATCTATATGTCATATATATATATATATATATATACACATCTTAACACATATTAAGAAGGGTTTGTGAATATTTTGGATAATATATGAATCATTCTTTCATTAACAATCGAAATTCAGAAAGAAAACAGATAATGTTTAGAAAATAAAAAAAGGTGATTTTTTTTTTTTTTTTTCATGATGTAAAAAAATATCATTACCTTGGTTCTGTCCATACTATTTGCTTATGCTTGAGGTCTTCATGAGATAGGATCATCATTGATAAGAACTGGTTAAGCTGAGTTGATATATAATTAACAATCCCACCTATAAAGCATGTAATGTTTTCCTTTTTTTTTTTTTTTTTTTCCTCTCTATTTTCATAGAGAACTTCTGTTATTCAAACCTACATCCAACATTAAATTGTGGAGCACTCCATGCTAGGTGGAGGACGCATACTAGTGAAAGGACGTAGAGTCAAACGTTGTAGGATGCGTCTATTAGAGTGATTTCCTTCCCTTCCATAGGATGGGAAGAAGTGGAGATAAGAAGGCGAGAGCATCGTTTGTTTGCCCTTTTCCAACACACCATGGTGGAAGAGCGTCCTAAGAGTGCTGCATGGGGCCAGCGGAGTGGACCAAAAGAATCCCTCTCGTGACACCATGCTCACGCCTAACCTCAATGGCCTTCTCAAATCTCATCCAGTTCTAGAAATGAACCCCACGCTCGGATAACATGTAAGAGAGGACCACTAACGTATGATGGCTTTTTTTTTTTTTTTTTTTTTTTGGGCAGAAGAGTGCTGTTAGCGGCCCAAAGAATAGGATCGTGCCCAGCTTTTAAGCTGCGTTTGATCTTTAAGAACATTTTTCAGTTTCATCTTCTATTTTTATTTTTTAAAAATAATTTTTACTTTCTACTTTTTTAATCACTACAAAACCTATTAAGCAGCATTATAAATGATGTTTTTTAAAAGAATAGTTTAAAAAAAAAAAAATTAAATAACTTAAGCTTTCATCCTTCTCTAGTCTTTGCTTTCTATTTTTTAATTATTTTTTATTTTCTATTATTTTAAAGATATATTTTTTAAAAAAAATTATTTTTATTTGTATTTACTAAATGAGTTTTAACTAATATTTTCTATTTTCTATGAAGACGAAAATAAAAATAAAAATAAAAAAAATAGAATTTTGCTTAAAAATCAAATACCTCCTTATTTTTTATGGTCCTAAGAGACAAACACAATCGAGTCCAAAGGCTGGAAAAAGGTTAGGTCAAGGTTTAGATGGAGGAGAAAATGAGGAAAGACAAATAGCCTTCGGTTTGAGCCCAGTTTCCAGCAGGGCTTGGGCTTTAAGGTGTCAGTCCAGGACGTGACATCTTACATAGTTCCTTCCATCTGCTGTTTAGATATGAAGACTTATAATTCCAGGACTAGATTTAGATTCTCTTATATCCAAAAAAAAAATATCGATACAGGCATGATTACATTCCTTTTTGTTTGTTGAGGTCTGTGGTTTGCACCAAGTGAGCTGAAGTCAACCGAGTTTAACAAGGATAAGTCAATGACTTAAGAACTTGTTCGGTTATTATGTTGATAGAACTTGACATGAATTCATTGTCCGACTTAAGTTGGTCAGCTGAAGAATTGACGACCTAAGCAAAAAAATAATTTCAAAATATTAAAAATTACTAATTAGTTCCCCCAATTTAGAGTCGTCATTTTACTGATCAATAGTGTTTCACAAGAGAAACTTGCCACGTCTAGCTGTCAAGGCCAACTTAGAACGACAAGCCAAAACGCAGAGGATATCATGATATAAACAATGCCAAAGGGCACCGTTATTGATTGAAAACTTAAGCTTTTTTTTGTAAATTCTCGGCAAATAATGATGGATTATTTCAAGAGGAAACCAGGCAGTGAACAAGCTTGCAGGTGTGGAGATTAAAATTTTAAGTAGACTTATGTGGATTGATTCTTTTCCTTATGATTTTACTAAAATAATTGTAGTAGATGTTGAAATAGTTTACTTTTGAACATTTATAGTTTGAGAAAGTATTCTCAAAATAATAATAATAATAATAATAATAATAAATTTGTTCAACTGCTGTGATTTTTACTAATTGATTGGCTGACAAGAATGTTAGGTGGGATGAATTTTTTTTTTTTTTTTTTTTTAGATTATAAATTTTCTATTCACTATGGCAAGTTCTGATCCGTACTTAATTTGAATGAAATTTAGAAATATTGTCAATGTAATTAAAAATTATTATTATAAAATATGACTATTATACCTTCTACCACCCGTTTAGATCCTCTAATTAATTTATGGCTTGTTGCTTTAGGAAAAGAAAAAAAAAAATTCCGTGCAATATCACAGCCTTTCTAGAGTTTTGATGTCTTGCTTGACTGCAAGTTACGTGCTTTAATAAGAAGGTCGATTTAAAATTAAGGATTGCTCACAGAATATTTAAAAGCCTTGATTTATCACTCATTAACCCAACTTTAAGTAGGGTACACATTGATGTTCCTATTTAATTTTATTTTGTCACATTAAATAGATAGTAGTAGTTGTGGAGCAATCTAACGTATATTTAGTCATCTCTTTCCTTAAAGTTTTTTAATCATCATTAATGTTTGATTAGGTTATACTTGTTCTTTCTATACCGGTTAGAGATGCATCCAAAAATCAACCACAAAATTTTAAATATTTCAGTTGGAGAAGTTGTATGAACTTGATTAAAGACTAGTATGCATATATATCACATACACTTAGACTCATAACTAGCATACTAATGAACTCAATTCTTCATCAAAAGAAACGCATGCTGTAATTAAGGAAGTTTAACATAATTTAAATCATAAATCATATATAATTAGATTAAATATTTATGAGTAATTTCAATTTGTTTGAACAAAGATAAAAAAGGGACCTCTTGGGTTGCTCCACATTGCTAATCAAATAAATAACAATAAATCAAATTTCTTGAGATTATTATAAGGCACGTGAAAAATTTAAGCTTGAAAGTTCAATTAATTTTAAATTAATCTGAAAGATTTTGCCTACTATTTTAAATTTTGATTTAAGAAAAATAATCTTTTAAAAGCAATGATAAGTCGACATTGAAAGAGTATAGTTTGAATGTTTCGAAAGGTAGGTATACTTTGAAGAAATTTTATTATTTTTTTTAAAAAAAGTTATTTAAGAAAAATAAAAGAATATTTATATGTATTATAATTATTTAGATCGAAATATTTAGGTATATCACTCAAAATTCGAATCCAAAGTATTCTCTGACTAAAGTTTGAGTTCATTAAAAAAAAAAAAAAAAGAAGAAGTTAAGCTAGCAATTTATCATTATTGAAATCAGGCATCTTAGCGAAAAACCTAAGATTTCATCTTCCAAGAGAGCACACAAGAATCTATTGATTTTGGTTATTTGTCAAACGCTTTAATGTTTTGAGACCACCTAACTCACTAAGTTTGCACTCATGATCGCTTATGTTCTGAGAAATTGTGACCTGTCAACTCATTCAGAACGCTCTGCATGTGATTTTTTAAAAAAAAAATAGATATTGATTAAATGATCCGTCTATTTTAATCTAAAATTTTGCAGTTTAAATAAGAATTGAATCATGGTTATTAAAATATTAAAAATTTTATTATAATTTAGCCGATGCAACAAACTAACCGACTGAATCTCAATTTAGACATCCAATTAAAAAAAAAAAAAGAGAAAATTTGGATCTAGTGGACGGGATTGGGATCAGCTCTTTGAGATCTGGATCAGATCCGGTTAAAACTATCTGATGGCTGGATCGATGCGAAGACCAGCGCGGCCCAATATTTGATTGCCTCTTGAGGTTGTCGTTGGACCCGCAATCGTCCCACCAATAATATACCGTCCTCCCCCGCCTCCTCCGTGAGAGAGACGATGATGATGGGCGGACGTGGGGAGGGAGATCCGACGAAGATCTCCGTCGGACATCCTCCTCGCTACGGCACCTTCCCGCCACCTCCGCCACCGCCATCGTCGGCACCTCTCCCTCCTCAACCTCAATATCCTCCCCCTCTTCTCTACCATCACAACCCGCTGCAGCCGGCCACCTATCACGCGATCCCAGGTTGGTGCCTCCCTTTCCAACCTCTCAGATCCCGCATGTCCCGTTCCTGGTCTCATGCCGCCTTTCCGTTTCTTTATATCATCGTCTTTCAATTCAAATATTCTGTTCTCATTCTGGCGTTCCTTTGTTTCAGTTGGGTATCAAACCCAGCCCTGTCATGCGCTGGTGGATGGCATCCCCATGAGGGAGCCGCCGCTTCCTTTCTGCGGCATCGGTATCGGCTGGGCATTGTGAGTCAGAATTCTCTTGCTCTACTCTTAAAATGTCCTCTTTTTTTTTGTCCTCCGTAATTTTGGACTGACAATTGATCGCTGTAGTGCTTCTTGTTCACCATTTGATTCAATTACCGTTCGTGAGAATGTTCTTGGGGAGCTATAATGATTTAGGTCCAACAGTCCGGCTTGTTTTTCTTAAACGCTATGTGTGGATGCTTGATATGATGCTATTGTTGAGGTAAAATTCTGTTCATCAGACATCACCATATAATACAGCCATTAAAAACGGAAAAAAACTACGCCTTTGGAGTTCTATGAACCACGTTATGCCTAGTAAGCTAGTAACAAACGAAAACATGTCACTTTTCGATAGAAAACTAAAGCATAGAACATAATTTAATGAATAAAGCCTATATCTTCTTGATGTGTAGAGAATTCACATGACACATAATCCTTTGGATGCTATGTTCTGCATATTAGTTGTTTATGTGGCAAATTGACACGTCTTTCGCATGCAATCTTCATTGCAATCTCTATGTCATATTCCGTCTGTAGTTTTTACATCTTATGGCCTCCATATGCTTATTTTGAGTGTTTAACTTGGATCTTGTAATGTCTCTTCATTGAGCCTCTTTGTTCCAAAAGCACTATGTGCACTCAAAATAATCACATCTTTTATTGAACCCCTCTCCCATGCCTCACACCTGCACTCCATCTTGTTAGCTTTCTGTTCATGTTCTCAAATCACTGCTAGCACAGTCCATTTATGAGATATCTTAGACATCGACACAATAATCACATCAATTGGCATCATAAATTTAATGCTCTTAAAAGATTCAGATTTGGGCTGATCTGAATCTTCCTTTTCTACCATTGAAGACTAGGGAACTGAGACAACAAATTAAAGGCAATTGAAGAGTAGGGAACTGAAACCTGATTTGGATGCTCATCCTAGCTCTATCTTGAGATCTAACTTCTCAACCAATTTGATGAAAGCTTCGTTTTCTGTCTTGCCACAATCCATAATATGAAAACTTCATTTTCTGTCTTGCCACAATCCATAATATGGACACAGGGCTTTCTTTACCATGTCATTGGCATCTTGAATTGCATCTTGAAGATGCTAAATCATTGTTTATCATGATTAGGCTGTGGCTTCTTGAATGCATGATGATGTAAAAGGAAAGTAACTTCCATTGTTGTCCTCAATTGAAACCACTAATGGGCAACTCCTTTTCCTTGCTTAGATTCTCCATCTTCAGGATTTCTCTCAGTTGATGTCATCATTTTATCCAGAGATGTTTGAGAATTATGCCCTAATCTACCACAGATGTAGCAACAAATATAGCATCTCACTCTCCCTTTCTTGTCTTGATCTTTGGAACTCTCTAGCTGCTTTG
The DNA here is from genome assembly GCA_017589505.3 of Metroxylon sagu. Taxonomy (NCBI): domain Eukaryota; kingdom Viridiplantae; phylum Streptophyta; class Magnoliopsida; order Arecales; family Arecaceae; genus Metroxylon; species Metroxylon sagu. The sequence continues at coordinate 598,749 of JACVBY030000617.1, forward strand.
CTATTTTTTTTGCTTCTACCTGGCAGACTTGGGAGAGAAATCTGTGGCACTGACATCGGTTGTTATTTTGCTGCCCTCGGACTTAGTTTGTCTGACTTGGAGGGTAACGTGATACCCAATTAATAGGCAAATATTTTAGACCCATCATATCATCTTGAATACAGGTCTGTAGTTCAGCTTTGTAGTTTGCTACGAGTGCCTATTTGAGGTTAGGGAAAACTTTACATGTTTCGATTTGTACTTTTCTTGCTTTAGACAGTTTATGTCAATCAAGGAATCCTTTGTAGCAATCTATCATGAATGTGACTTTTACTGTTTGATCAGCCCTCAAAAAATCATGTGAAACTTGGATTCTTTGCCGATTATGGAGAGGATCCACCGGGAACTTGTCACATCTTCATAGTTTCCAGCTTGTTTCCTTTTCTTTTTGTGGTCCTGATGACTTACCACAAGCTTCAGAACCCCTTATTTGCTGTTTAGCAAGTCCATCCAGTGTCTTGCTCAGCAAATGGCTTATTTTTGCTATGGAAATCAGCATTTGCTGTCCCAGATTTCTGAAACTGGTTAGGTGCTACCCTACCAGTGGTTCTTCCAATCAATCTAGAGAAAGTCAAAGTGCACGGACACTTTCAATGGAAATTGATATGCTGCTCATGGTGGAAATTAACTGTGATAGATGTAAATTGATGAAACCACTGGTGATAAATGAAAAATCTCATGATGGCAAGAAAGGATTTTCCTGTAGAATTTAAGTCACCCATCCTAATAGAAGATCTCCATAATTAACAATGTTGCCTGAAAGTTGTTGTTGTTGTTGTACTTAAAATGCAACTTGACACTTGCATGTAGAAATTTTGATGTAGTTGCTGCCAAATTGAAGGGCAACAGTGGTGGAAGCAGTGGAAAAAGAAATCCTATTGTGAAAGGTGATAGGAAAGTCATGCTAAGCTTTGAAGGAAAGGTCATTTATCTGGCTGCATTAAATGCATCAACATGATTGTGCCACAACTCTCTGACAAATTGGAAAGAATCTTATATCACTTGAGCTAAGTGTGCTACCTGGTTGATAGCGATTATTTTGTGTCTTGCTACCCATGAGTTGAATATTGCTTGAATCTATTATGAGATCAAAACAGAATTCATTATTTCTCAGCTTGGCCTTGATGCTATATGTTTTTAGGTTGTGACACTAAAATAAAACATAATTTAGTATTTGTATTATAAAATACACAGAAGTATGTAAGCATTTATTGTTTATCTAGGTTACAAGCCATTCTTGGGAAAACCAAGGGTGGCCTTTGCACTTCTTTAATACTTTTTGGACCTAAAATTTGGGTTGTCACCTAAACTGGTTAGGGATGGGGCCAAAGGCTCTTTGGTCAACAAACGACCTGGACTGATTAGCTAGCCTGGTGGGTTGTATTTCTGTATGTATGCCTGTCTAACTTCATTATTTATTATTAGAGTTTATCAAATAAGTGAAGTAGAATATTTGCATTTGGAAGTTGATATCAGGCTTTACATGAACAATCTTCAAAAAAGATGCCGCTTCCTCATTATAGAAGTCTCTATCTTGCAGCATGCTTTGTAATATATGCTCATGATACGCCTTTCTTTTATCCACCTTTGTGGATGGATTATCTATAATGCTTAAAAGTGTGAAACTTTGAATTGATTGTTCTTTTTTGATGGAAGATTGGAGGAATTGGTTAGATTCCCCTAAATTTATTAAACTTTAAATTGTTTGCTCACCCATACTAAAATAAACTTTGGATAAGATAAGTTTACACCAAGCTTCTTACTAATTTCCTGGTAAAACAAGCATTAATGATGGAAGATATTCATCTCATCTTGCTTTATTGGTCCTTTAAACTTAAGAGAAAATGCTATCATTGTAGAATTAAGCATGATGTTTTCTTCTGTTGATGAAAAAATTGTTGATGTCACACTCAGACTGCAGATTTTTTTATAACAAAAGTAGCTGCTTGTTGTCATAACTCTCCAACACCCCCCCTCCTTGCCATCTCCATATTTTTTTATTGTTTTAGCAAGAATCTGTAAACTTGTTGCTGGTAGATGAGCATGCTTGTGCCCATATTGCGTTCTTTACCCCAACCTCTATGTATAGTGGTAAAGCTATAAACAGATATAAATGTCTAAATGTACAGGCACACAAATCCATATTACTGCCATGACCATAAGTAACAATTACTGTCATACGATTTAAAACTGGTCCATTTCAACCTGCTGTAGTTGCACTACACTCTTTTAATGGGGTGACCAAATCATCTCGTACAACATATCACCACTACCATTATGACAAGTCTTGGTTTTACTTGTTAGTGACGTGTGTTCAACCTTTGCCTTAGTATAAGTAATTGGGTAATGATGTTGCATAAAAGCCCAAGCATCTACATAATTTCATTATGATTTACTTCATAATGCAAGCATGCTTGGATGCTTATTTTGACATCTAACCTACATTTAGCGTGCCATATTATATCTTGTCAGTCTCAAATTTATAATGAATATGCTGACACAAGTTGATATTGTTCTATGGAAGGTTCTTGTCTGGTTTCTTTCTAGCTGCAATTCCATGGTATGTTGGCATTTTCATCTTACTCTTCGTTGCTTTAGACTACAGAGAGAAACCAGGACTGGTTGCGTGTACAGTTGCGGCAAGTATCTATCTCATACCTGAATTTGATACTTAAGATTTATTTTCTCATGTTTCTGTTATTTTGTTTCTCTCTATTTATTGGATAATGCTCTTATCCGTCAGTTGGTTTCCTATGTGAGTACATAATTCTCTTACCTGTCAATTGGTTTCCTTTGTGAGTACTCTCATCCAAGGATTTAAGTGCTGGTTGATACAGGGCTTGCCAATTGAGTATTAGAGATTGACCATGCTGAACTGGGACGGCTTGATACAAGGTTCTACCCTGTGATGCACAGGGTACTAGGGCCCATTTACATGTGTCATGCTGGCACCATCCTCTGTAGTTCAGCATGACCGGCACAAAGCAACGCTTAAAATCTTGCTCTCACTTTATTTAAATGCTAGCAATTGCTTGAAGACTACAGATTTGCAATTTTAATAACAATATATGGAGTCATCTATTTGTCAGAACTTGTCAATCTTAATTGGTAAATCTTTCTCTCACTTAATTTAAATGAAAACAATTGCTTAAACCCCATGGATCTGTAATTGTAATAACATTATATGGAGTCATGTATTTGTCAGAAGACTGAGAACATGTCATTATTAATTGATGTTGTCCCGTCATCAAGTTTATATAATGCTTTTGATATTCAGATGACCTTACTTTGCATCAAATTCAGAATCTCTAAAGAAGAATCTAATAACACAACATGATATAAAGATCATATCTTCTTTTTTTTTTATAATAATGAGATATGCTTCCAGGTACTCATTAAACTCATTCTCTTCTTTGGTGTCAACCCAACCAAGAAAGATTCTAGCTAACTTGCTTCATCTAACCGTCTTGTTGTGCCTAGTGCCCTATCTATTTTCCCCATAAAATTTATATTCGTATGGTACCAAGGGAATTCATGTTATTTTTAGGAACTTGAGTTATACCTTTGTGTATCATGAATCTGTTTTTATGCTGTCATCAGTGATTGAGAATGTCAAATATCAGAACAGTGATGTTTTCAACACTTTGGATATGGGGCGGCATGTACTTAAATTGACATCTGCGTAGTGTGCATCAACCTCTAATTTTTCTTGTGGCTGTAACATTGTTCAATGATGTGCAACAATTTATAATTATCTTTTGTTTGTGTGATAGCAATCATTTTAAAGTTCTCTCCACTGGTCCAGAATGCATAATTTGTGGGTACTATCTGCAATGCTTGTTGCTGATTCTGTTTTTCTTCTTGCAGGCAGCTCTGACACTACTTCCTATAATTCTCCAGGCTTTTGACTTTCATATTTTCTGGTGATCTTTCAAGCGATGTGTATGTAATAGATACTGAAGTAATGTGTATTTATTAACTATCTGTCCTAACTGCATGAAATCTAAGCTTGTTATTTGGTGTTTTATGGTTGTCTGACACCTCTACGTAGATGAAATTTAGCATGTGCATAATGGATACTGAAGTAATGTATATTCATCACTTTTTTATTTGATTGTAATCGCCACATTATTTGTTGGTTGTTAAGAGCAGCTATTTTGAGTTCTACTCTTTTATCTCCGTATATATCATGTACAACAGCATTATTGTACTCTGATGCTGTCAAGTTGTGCGCTACAAATGAAGGCAACCTAGAAGGAAATGCCCCTAAGTGATTTACTTAGCAGGGCTTAAGAACTTTATTTTGCTTCAAAGTATAAGTTAGCATGCTGGCTTCTCAATGCCTCACAACTTGTTCTCATCTGTTCTGGTATTTAGTTTGCAAGATTTGAATGATGCCATTGTCCCACCATAGAGAGAACCCCTCCTCCAAATTGTTACAGTCCTACAATGGAAGCGACAGCTTTAGCAAAGCATGGTTTGACTGGAATTTTTTTTTTGGAGTAGATTAAAAAAAGAACGACCGTTATACATGGCCCTGATTGGCTGTTGTAATGGAAAATAGTTTGAAAATTTGATCATAACACTGCTTAAAGAATAAATATTATTTTTTAAATTTATATCGAGATTTAAATTTTTAAATGATAATGTTGTAATTGATGAACAGCAACTTATCATTAATAACGTTTGTGTGAGCCTATAATACCTCAAAATAAAATGAGAAAGAAAAGTTTGAAGGTTAAAAGTTTATTTCCTACTATTTAACTTGTATATAAATTCAGTTCGCTAACAGATTAATTAAGCTAGCAGATAAGCTTAGGATGTAACAAATGGCATTATTTGAGTTAGCAAATGGGCTTAGGATATAACAAATGGTATTATAGACGGCCAGTAAACTTGCTGAGCAAGTGAGATGCTCTGTAATGAAGGAGGAGAGGGGGAGGTTGAAGTACTTGTAACTAAGTTCATATGTCAAAATAAAGAAGAAAGGAAAAACTTAGGAACTGAATATAAAATTTATTTATTTTTTAAATCTTCAGAAAATTTACGTTTGTGGAGCTCATGGATGAGAGTCCTATCATCTAAGATCCCATGGAAATATGTAAGCCGTTCAAGAGCAAACACATATAGCATTGCCCTTCGCCAGTCCGTTGCACCCCTTAAAAAAGAGACCCACGTCCCTCTCGCAGAAGCCTAGCTCTCCACGGCTCTAGTCTTAGGCCTCGTAGTTTTCATTCTTACGGAGGACACCCACCCCCAGTTCCCCTCACCCTTTCTCCAAACCTTCTCTATTGTTTATCAAAGGTTTCTTTGATTAAAGCTTTTTGATTGAGAAATTACACAATGCCCTCTTCACATAGCAAGTGCATGCGTGAATGACTAGATTATTTAAGCTGCTGGCTTTTGTAGTTTTGAAATGTATAGCAAGCAATGTTATACATACAAGCACAAGTAGTGTTAGACAGCCCACTAGCTTCTAAGTTGTAAGCCTCTTGGAACCATTTGGTTGCTCGCTGGCTCCTCACCCTCACCCTCACCCACAACAACATGGGCGATCTCTTCCTCTCGGCGATGGCGATGGTCTCCAAGGCCCTCTTTCTCTGGCTTGTTCCGATGGTGATCTACCTTGCGTTGGAGGCCAAGGCCCTGGAGAGAGAGTTGAAGCAGCGAGGGATCAGAGGCCGGCCGTACAAGCTCCTACCAGGAGAGATTAGAGGAGGGGAAGGCATTGGTGGCCGCCTGGTCCAAGCCCATGAATCTGGCTCACAGCATTGCGCCACGTGTCCTCCAAGACCCACTGACTAAGTTGAACTCCAGGAAATCAAGGTCCACCCTTCTGTATTGACTGCCATTTATATCCAATTTCTATTGATCTAAATTTTATATCTGATTCTAATTTAATTTCTAATCTGCACAAAAACGTGTTATAAGATGCTTTACTGTGTTCATAAACAGTTTTCTCAGAAAAAGAACAGATGTATCTGTGTACAGGGATTAAACATAAATTGCAAATTCTCTGCTTAAAATTCCTACTCTTCCCTGCTGATTTGTGTTTACCATGTTGTATTGTTGTTCTTGGAAAATTCATTATCTGGTTTTCTGTAATCATATGGGATCTAGAGCTCATGAAGGAGATCCTGTCAAACAATCAGGCCACTTACTGGTCCACCACCACCAAATCCTTATATGAAGATGTTGCCACAATGGGTTACCATCCTTGATGGGGAGAGGTGGGTTCAGCACAGGAGCATCACCAATACTTCTTTTCACTTGGAGAAGCTGAAGGTTTTTTCGAAGACCATGTAAAATGAACAATATCTGATGCATGGAAAGAGAAAGCAAGGGCTAGAAAAAGTATACGAAGCATGAGAATCATTTAAATAATATATCAGTCTTTTGCCTTGGCATTTGGAGCTTGTGGATCCTCGTATATCTCTTGGATGGCAGTCATTTGAGTCGATGACAGCAGTATTGCAACGAGTTCTTTACCTCATGTTCCCTTTATTAAGGTTTGCTCAAAAATTGAAACATGACCCATCTGCACACTGTTTCTGGTGGTGCTGAGGTTGTCTGTGATACTGATGCAGGCAATGATGCCAGCATTTTTGGTTAGTTGTACCGAGATGATCAAGAAATGGGAGATGTGTATCGGTGAAGAATTATCATATGAAACAGATGCATCATATCTAGAACAGCCTTTGGGAGCAATTACATAGAAGGCCAGAGAATATTCCAGCTTCAAAGGGAACAGATTGCATTGATCCTTGAATTATCTCAAATGCCATGTATTCCATGTACAGTAACACAGCAAGAAGAGAAGCTATCAGAAGAATAGGGAAGGACTCTTCCATCATGTTTGCTCTCTTATTCCCTTTAATTGTTGAGGGATAAGGATAGAAGGTGGTGCCTATTTATACTCTACAAAATCTGCACTCTCTAGTCTCTTCTTTGGCCCGTCAGCTAGTCCAAAGAAGATTTCGTACTTCTTTTAATAAAAGAAACTAGAAGTTGTGCCTTTGGGATCAAGTTAAACTGGGAACAGATAGGTGAAGCCGGAGCTATGGAAGCTTCTCTTCTGACTTCGGACTTTTGGAGGGCGCTTGGTTGAGGTTATATGTGTGATGATGCCTGTGCCTGTGGAGACGGCCAACTCCCGTCACTTGACGGCTGTTGGTTTGCCGACTAGAAACAATATGAAGTGTGGTCGGGGACACTTGCTTGTTGTGGAAGAAAGTAATTAGGGTGAATCTCAGAGTCCAAGTTCTAAAGGTGGTGGTGAGGCTAATCCCCTTCCACGTTGGTGCCAAGCAGACAAGATTGTTTCAAGCTTGTGATGCACGCGAGCCATTTCTAACTCAACGTTTGTCAGCCAAGAAAAAGAAAATCTCTACTATTATAATGCTAGTGATTCTATGGTCATCTGAGTCTCTGACCTCGTGCTAACTTCTTTATTTATTTATTTATTTGCATTTTTTTAGAATTGCCATTTCGTCCCCCCTTCCTACTCCTCTAAGATATATATATATAATATTTTTATGATCATAATTACATCTAGGATAGATTTTTCTTTTTTTTTGGATTTTTGGTTGGGGGTTGAGGGGGTTTGGAATCCTCCACAAGGACAAAAACAATGTTTGAGACAATGGAACTAAATGCTCTGGTGGATACCATTTTTCTCTCCAAGAGTTTGACCAAGCTTGGCCATGAAAATATTCTTCTCAGGAAAAAAAAAGATCTCAAACATGAAGAATAATTACGGTCGTCATTTTCCAAGTTAGTTCTGTCGTTTGAACTGACCAAAAACCCGGTGGAACTTCAAAGGTTAAACCAGTTCCACTGGGCTTATGAGCGGAGTGCACAGTTCCAACAACCAATTGCTCAACTCTGCTTGCTAAATCTTTCAGAAACTGACCGAAATGGAAGTCCTTCAGGAACTGTATAACATATTTTACACAAGCAGTTGAGAGCCATATGCTCAAATATAAGAGCATAAGAGCCTTCTGGATTAAGTTAAATCTTGAAACCTTGAGTGGTTTAAGTTGGCAATGCCTGGAGCAACCATGGTGTGCTTATAATGTCTACCAGATATATTCAAGTAAATGCAGTTGTATCGGGATAGATGAAGATATTGCCTTCTGGTCTTCAGACTGGGAAAAATGAAAAAATAATTCCACAATTCAAACATTGTATTACTCTGGATTCTACTTTTCCAGCTCTATGAATGTTCTGCATCATCAGTGCTTCATGGACACTATCACATCTGATTATAAGCTTCTTAGTTTTTATGCGAGGCCACTGTTTAAACTGAGGACATGTTTGCTCTGCATGGCCGGTCAAATGCTCCTTGTATTCCTTTTAATCTCTACTAGAAGTGGTCAATTCTTGCAGGTATGCATTTATGCAGAATGAGAAGGCTGTGATGGAGATGGTTAATTATTAAGCTTCCATTTAATACATAACCAGAAATAGAACATCAATACAAAGAAGGATGGAATATTACTGTCCAAGAGGAAAGATGGAGTCCATCCTGTTCAAGAACTCACCTTCACATTTATGATAATGATTAAACACCATTATATGTTGGTCTTAGATAATACCATATAGTAGAACACTATTGCAAATACCAAGAAAGAACTGAAACATAACACTTGTACCAAATTTTTCACAACCCTTCCTAGTATCCAAGTTGATGAAGGATCATATGAGCTCCAAATTGTGGCTGAAGGGTAATAACGGTGTAAGGAGCATGAGCATAGGAAGGTGACAGCTCAAAGGAAAAATGTTGGAGAATGGTAGCCAAAGCCATCTTTGCTTCAATTATTGCGAAACTCTGACCCAAACATATCCTTGGTCCCCATCCAAAAGGAAAGAATGCATTTTGAATTTTCGATGCCTTCGAAAACCCTTCTGAAAATCTCTCTGGGTTGAACTCATCAGCATCTTCGCCCCACAATTCTCGATCATGGTGGATGAGGATTGTGGGTAGCAAGAGATCAACGCCAGCAGGGACATGGAACTCTCCTAGCTTTGTTTTCTTTGTTGCATGTCGAAAGAGAGAGATCACAGGTGGATATAACCTAAGAACCTCGTGGAGTATCATGGTTACCTGTAATTGAAGCGCAAATAGACAGAAAGAAGTGTGATTGTAACCTATTAGAAGTCAAACAGATGTACGTACAACGAAAGTCAAGGGCTGATGCTCACAATTTTGAAGCGTCCTATTGATTCAAGATCAGGCGTATTCTTCCCACAGATCTTCAGAACTTCTTCCCTGCTCTTTGTTGCCAAATTGGATGAATGGCCAGTAGAATCATCGTCCATGTTAGCCACACTGAGGTGGTCTCTTGCCCAGCAAAGTAAAAGAGCTTGCATTCTTCCATCACCTCATCCATCGTAATATTATAGTTCTTCCGATTGTTATTGCTACAGAACTGCAGCAACAAGCCAAGCAAGTCGTTGCCGAGAGATCCTCCCATTTTCAAGGAATTCAACTTCCTGTCAATCATATTTCTCAACATGGTCTTGATCTCTCTGTCTATGAGCATTCTCCTCTTATTCTTTGCAGTCGGAAGGAATCTGCATAGAATAAATAGTGAATCCTAAGAGAATCTGAATTAAATACCTGATCCAGGCTATGTACTATGGAAGAGAATAGATATGCATCAATGATGGCACAGGATTGGATACAAAAAAACAAATATATTCACCTGAATCCTGGTATATAGGGAGCTCGGGCAGCTTCTATAACTAGGACAGCTTGCTCCTTTTGTAATTCAAATATTTTCTTTCCTTCCTCATAGCTGCTTCCAAAGGCTGTGCGAGAGATAACATCTCCTGTAAGATTCTGAAACTCTGGCCAAACATCTATCTCACAAGATCCTGCAGTGCTGGTTAAATCCTGCCATCTCTTTATCAAACCACCACAACTGGTCAGAAAGGCCGGTACCATTCCCTGTAACGAGAAATTGTCACGTAAGACTAAGAACCGGGCACTTCGCATTCTATTCCACACACGCAGTATATATGTAATCAGTATGACACTCCAAATGATTCCACCACCATCGCTTGGATTTTTCCACAGGAGATCTATTGTTATCCAAACGTATCTTTGCAGTAGTGTACCATGTTGATAATGTTATAGTTAGCTTGAATCAAAAATAAGTTTGATTTTCAGTGTTAAAGTTTGCTGAATTCATCTACGACGTCAACAAGCATAGTAAATATCGGATCATTGTTGGAGTTTATGGCTTGAACAAGCACTCATCCTTTGTAATTTGTTACGAATTTTTCTCTAAGGTACTCGCCATAATGAAGTATCTTTTATGTTTTATTGAACAAAAACAAACTTTCCACAACTCTTAATTGGTTCCATCTATATTACTTGCAGTTTGACTAGAAATTAATCACCAGAAAAGAAGTTAAAAAAGCCTTTGTTTTAGGACACCATTGTAATGATGTTAAGACCAAAGCTTTTCTTCTGAGACCCCGACTGGTGAATGAGGAGAGGATTAAAGATCAAAGCCTTTGTTTTGGCGACTAATAGCTTTAGAGAGTTTTTCAATACCTTTAGTTTTTCAAGGTGAAAGGCCGGGGTGATGATCCTCCTTCGCTCGGCCCACTCCTCTCCTTCGAGAGAGGAGACCCCCATGGTTAGAAGCTTTATGAGAGGGTTCACTGGTGGCTTCTGGAATTGGCCCAGCTTGTCTAACAGCACCTCTTTCATCATCTCTGGGTCCCATACGATCACCCTCGGAGTTGTTCCAACCCACACAATAGGTGTCTTCCCTGCGTTCTCAAATCACGCAAAAATAAACATCAGATCTCGACCAATGCTCGTAAATCGACCTCAGATCATGTCATGGTGGTATGCAAAGCAAGCAGCAGTTTTTTACCATAGTTCTGAACCGTCTGATAAGCGAACGGTACAACACGTGGCACAATCTGATGGGTAAGAGCGATGGGCTTGGACCACGCTTCCTGTATGGCTCGTACCTCATCTTTCATGTCCCCGTGGAGGAGCCGGTAAGGGTTGCCTCTGATGCCTTGCTCCCTAAGTCTTTTCTCCAGAGCTTTGGGCTTCCACCATAGGGAGTAGAACGCCTTCAGCCCACAGGACAGCAGGACAGCGAGCAGAGAAGCTATCAGAAGAAGAGGAAGGAACTCTTCCATGGTGCTTCCTTCTCTTGTTATTCTACTCTATTGAAGCTTGGAAGGTGAGGCCATTTTATAGGTCATAAAGCCTCGAAAGTTTTCTTTGACTCGTCTGCACAAGCCCAAGGAAAGGACAGTTTTGGCCTGAGCAAGAGCAGGACGTCGTGCCTTGGGAATCAAGTTAGGGGGCTGGAGCTACGGAATCCTCCATGGTTAACAAGATTTTAAGGGCAGGTTCTACTGGCTGTGCGAAGGGCGTCAGGGGAACAGCTTCAGGTCAAATGATTTCATGACAATTAATCTAAGGCAATATGGGGCCTGGCCACAATATTTATAAACTACGGACTTTTTTAAACTCACGAGGAGGAAGAAAAAAGTAGCGGATTCAAGATTCCCGTGTACAATTTCTTATTCACTTGCTTGTTTTTTCTCAGCTCGGATTCTTGCTCGCCACGCAAAAAGCCGGCCCATCACAGTGCCAGCTTCTCAGAAAGTCTTAAAAAGATTTCAGGCCGGCTTGAAGTCTTAATGGAGTTAAAAAGAGAGCGAGGCCCAATTTGGAAAGGCAATTGAGATTTTAGGGGCATAGTCTTTATAGATAAATTTGGATTGGTTTAACGGGGTCTGGGGATTATTTTTTGTTTAAGATCAATACTATTATTCCATGTAATGTTTACAAATTTGTAATTTTTTAATTTGGATGCCAGTCATGTTACGAGGAATGTATAAATACTTTAAGGAAAAGTTTTAAAGTAATAACGACAAGAGATTGCAAGCTAACAGGGTGTTTAGCAAGAAAGAAGAAGAAGAAGAAGAAGAGAGCAAGCAAAAATAAATCACAAATGCCACGAGAACGGAGAAATTAGCTGGATTCTCGATATATCAAATTTCCCCATGGATATAGGCCCCTAGTATTGAAACAATGAAGGATCTTAGCGCAGATTGCCACAATCCAAGAGGATTTAGAAATAAATATCCTCAAATTTCTTTCTTTTCCGGATGTGCCATCATAAAACAATGATGAGCTGATCCCAAGCACGTCCCAAGGAAGGAGATATTGCAAGTTTTCCTCTAGTCGGTCCATGCATCATGAATGCTTTCTAGGTTTCCTATGAAAATGGAAAGAATTAGCAAGTCTGGCACTAACCTCTTTGGTGAAGGGGCATCTGAGGAAAAAGATGGGTGGGTGATTCAAGGTGAGCCCCACACACATAGGACAATTGGAGTTGATAACTCAATCCTTTTTAGAGAGCATCTTTTCCATGATAAGTCTATTCTTAAGAGTAACCTAAACAAACATCTTCAATTTTTCTGGTATTCTTCCATTGTTAAAAAAATTATAGAAGAATTTGAGAGAAATCTACCATCCTATTTGGTCTAACTAACGATAAGATCCGAAGAATCTCATTAAAATGATGATGCTCTGTGAAGGAAAGAGGCCCTCAGACTTCGATGTTCCATTTCATATCCCTCTAGCTCCAGCAGTCTTGAAACGGTAATCCTAAGTTTGAGAGTTTTACAATAAAGATGAGGGAATAAGTAGCAAAGAGGGGTGGAATCAATCTAGAAATCTTTTCAAAAACTAATGCATTCACCGTTGCCCGGTTTAAAAGAAGTACAATTCTAGAAACCTTAAAAAAATTAATTAACGCCTTTCTAAACCAGAGAGAAAGCTCATGAGAATTTCCTGGCTCTAATCCTAAGCTTCCTCTTTGAATAGTATGCTTGGTTAATAAGATTTTTCCAAAGAAAGGGAGGCTCACTAATAAGTTTTTAAGCTCATTTAACCGAGAGAGCTTGGTTCATGGTTTTCAGATTCTTAACCTCAAGCCCACCCTCTTCTTGAGATTTACAAACAATGTCCTGGTTAACCAAGCAGCTGAACGGAAAAATCTTTCAAAGTTGGCAGGACATAACGTCTGAATTGGAACATATGGGGGGAGATAAAAGGGGGATCAGTTGTATGAACTTCTTAAACCAATGTTTTCCATGGCAGAGCACCATCACCAACTCGATTACTTTCAGAAAAATCATGTGATGGGAGTAGAAATAGCAAGATTTATCATGCCAAGAATCTCAAGGACCGATTAAAATATCAACAGTTTTAACAATTATGGGATAATATAAATTTATTTATAGATTAAAATCAATTATTATGATATCACAAAATTATGAGGTCAGATAAATAGATTGCAAGTAAGACAATTAACAATATCAAAGTTTTTTCTTTCTGCCTTCGCCTCTTTGGAATGAAAACAGGTTCAGAAAAGGAAAAACGGAACATGAGAGACAATATATACACAGCAGGCTGTAGCCTTTAGGAGGCAAAATATTGAACATTTTTTTTTAAAAAAAATACATCTATTGTCAATTTTTATATGCAAAAGCGTACCAATAGACAATCACTACCACAAGGACACCAATATGATTTGTATCACTATACGTGATTAATAGAAAAAGCAAATTATTTTGACAAGGGATTAACAACAACAATAACAACAAAAGTGCAAAAGTTTGGAACACTACAAATGCCAGTCCTAACGAGGAGAATGGGCGTTAGGTTGATAGCACCTCATAAAGTCATGTCAATTTGTCAAATAGATTCAAATTTGATGGTCATGAAACCTAGCCCATAAAACCTGGAGAAGGCTGGATGGCTATGGTCATAGGCATGGGATTCAATATTTTGTATTGATCAACAAGTAGTATCTCATTCGCTGGCTTAATAAATCGATGCTTGAGAACTTATATTGCTCCCAACCTAATATCAACCTCCTCTTGTCACAGGCAACTTCTAGCACAAATAGTCCTACCAGAATATCTATCGACAAGGAACAAGATCTATCATTCAAGTTAGGTTGTTTTAAGCTCATGCAAAGAAACCTAAAGATTCCCTCGAGTTGAATGAGAACTGTGAGAAAGGATAGCAAGGCATGATATTTAAGGAATCTGATTCATCTCAGAGAGCACGAAAATTATTAATACCAGTTCTTGTTTTAAGGTCATGCAACAATGAAAAGAAAGTAAGCCATGATATTTAATGAATCTGATTCATCTCATGGACAGCAATTTATAATTTGACCAAATGACACACACAAAAAAATAATAATGAAAAAAAAAATCCTCAGGTCCCAGGACATTCCATTCCTATTTGGCAACATGAGCCAAATAATCAAACATCCACGTTAAGCTTAATATATGGGAGGAGCAAAAGACCCCACAGGTCTCCTTCCTAGCATTCTTAACTAGAATCTGAAATTAAATGCACATTCTTGAATTTTCAATAAAGCTATAGACTGACAGCAGTTAATTTAATATCCAGAAAAATAAATCTCCTCAAATCATTTCATAATATAACTACAGCTGATTGCACTGTAATGATTATCCAATTTACCTAGCACTGACTATGATCATCTGCTGTATTCCGAGTAACATTAATCACCATGGTGAGGTCTTCCAAATTGGTGTTATAAAGAAGCTTGGCCTCCCTTCAGCCAAAGGAGAGGCAGCTTATACTTTTCTCAGATTTATTCTTGAAAAATATGAAAATTGAGAGCATTCCCATTGAATACTAGAACAAAAAAAAGAAAAAAAGAAAAAAAAAAATCCCTGGTAAGGTGTTTTTTGGAATTAAAATTCAAATTAATAAACTAGCCCTTAATAGATCGCACCAAACGGATGCACTGATGGTACACCACGACTATTCATTCCTTTACACGTTAACACAAAAAATGAGAAGCAAGACAACCCCCACTTGCTATGGATAGAGGGTGGGAAAAATCTTGTTATCCTTTCCACACAAATGAGTGTTTAATTCTTTCTTAGCAAATCCTAATGATAAACTACTTGGCATTAGAATAAAATGTTTCTAAAACTAGTTTCATATGCCTGCTTTTCTCATGATGGCGATTACCTTTGCCATTATTTTTGACATGTTAACATGCCAGTGAAAGGAAAACAAACACTTTATTATATATGACTGGATGACGAACATACTCAATACATCATCATTGAACACTACAAAGCGACAGTAATTTGCCCAACATAGTATTGACTGTTTGATGTTCTTTCTAATGATAGTCCATCAAAAGAATTATCTTCTTGACCATCATTAAGATGACAGCGCAGTGTACAACATCAAAAAAACAACTGAGCACAGTGTACACCATCACAAAGAGCTAAGAAAAGCAAGCAGTGGAGAGAACAAAAAACTAGAAACTGAGGGTGCTTAAGTTATGAGGATTTTTCTTAGCTTCATTTGCTTCAAATAGCGACTGTAAGAATATTGGACAAGCAGCAGGCTAAACCACCCAATCACACATGCAGTTCCCCGAAAGGATGTTTCCAAATGCAACATCTCACTCTGATAATAAAACATGACGCATGAAAAGAATAACCATGCCATAGGTCTGGAGGAAAAACATGAGATAGTCCAAGCAACATTGGATTCTGTGGCTGCCTTAGAATGGTCGGTTTTCTAAATGCCCGGCACAAACTATATGCAGCCGATTTCAGAGGTACAGTCGCTTGCAGCTAGCAAGCCGTTCTGCTGTTCTCGAATCTCAGATTTAATGGATTGCATTTTCTTTTTTACCATTTTCACAGTTCTTTCTTTCTTTCTTTCGAGTGCCAGAATTCAATGTTTCTGTGAAGGAATCTTGAAGAGCTCACGTCTGCTTCATTTTCTATAGTTTGATGTTTGTTATGATCCGGTGTAATTTTAGATACTGCAGGGACCTCCTCTACTAAAGCACATGACGGTAGCTGATGGTTGGAAGCATAAAAAACAAAAAACAAAAAAAAAAAAGAAGAAAAGAAAATTGTGTCTATTCTGAGATTGGATAACGTATATCCTCCTAACAAGCTCCCACATATTCCTCCCAAGGCCATTGCAGACCAAGATAATGACTGGAGGTCACCAGCAAATTCTGCACCAGTAAAATGAATGGAATCTCAACTCTTTTATAACATAATTCTCAAAAAAAGAATAGCACATACCTCTCAAAGCGAACAGCCTCTGCAATCATCGCATCAATAACAATATCTGCCATGGTGGACCCAAAAGTTTTGTACTGTCTTAAAGGCAGCAAGAGAATAGCGTGAACTCCTGAAAGATGCTGTCAGACCAAGAACTAGCCATGGCAAAAAAGAGAGTGCAGTGGATAAGACCAAGTACGGTATTCGCTTCAGTCGGATGAAATATTGCAAAAAAAAAATATATATAAAGATTTTCAGCAAATAATCACACAAGTAGCTAGAGAAACTTGCACTTAAACCAATGAACCATCTAATATCTCATTTGATGTATCCATGTGTAACAAACACATTCATATAGCACATTGTGTAGAGAAAAAAGAGAAATCGAAAAATCTCTCTCACGTAGTGGCACACAAGGCACCATTAGCCCAAGACCGCACAACTAAAAAATAGAAGAAGAAACAATTGAAAATAAGAAATAATTGGCCAATACTTTATTTAAATGGAACTAGTACACCTATTTTGAGATTTGTATCCCCTCCTATTTATAGTTACAAAAGACGACTCTTGAACTTTCCACTTGACTTTTAGACTTCCTAATATAACTCTTAAATTTTCAAGATACATTAATAATAAGATGACTCTTAAGTTATCAAGATACATTATGACTCTTAAAAGTTCTAAAACATAATAAATGTTCATTAAGGTACATTGTAACCTTTCGAAGTTCTAAAACATAATAAATGCTCTACAAAATTCAACTTTAGCATAATTTAACACTCCCCCTTAAAGTGAATTTTTGGAGACAAGTCCCAGCTTGGCACGAAGATCTTCAAAAGGTCCTTTGGAGAGAGACTTAGTCAAAATATCAGCCACATTATCTTTACTTCTTACCTCCATGACTTGAATAGTACCATTTAGTACTTTTTCACGAATGAAATAATGCTCAATTTCAATGTGTTTTATCCTTGCGTGACATACCGGATTGGTTGCTAACTTGAGTGCACTTTGGTTGTCACAATGAAGAACTATTGGCTTATGAATTTGAGAATAAACCTCCTCGATCAATTGCTTTAGCCACACACATTCTTGACCAGCAAGTGAAGAAGCCTTATACTCTATCTCGGTGGTAGAAAGAGAGACTGAATCTTGTTTCTTGCTACACCAAGAAACACCTGTTGAACCAAATAAGAAAACATAACCGAAAGTTGATCTTCGATCATCCAAATCACCACCTAAATCGGCATCAGTGTACCCATGCAAGGAAAGATTATCTCCCTTATTGAATAATAAACCAGAATCAAAAGTCGAGTTCACATACTTTAGTATCCTTTTAGCCGCATCAAGATGTGGCTTCCTTGGAGATTGCATGAAACGACTTATAAGTCCAACTGAATAAGCAATATCCGGCCTTGTAATAGTCAAGTAAATAAGGCTTCTAACAAGAGCTCGAAATGGTCAAGGATCGAAGAGGGCCTTACCATCATCACGCCTCAACTTGATATTTGCATCCAAAGGAGTAGAACATCTTTTGGCTCGATGAATCCCAAACCTATCAATAAGTTTGGTTACATAAGCTTGTTGACCTACAAAAATGCCATTCTTTGTTCTTGCAATTTTCAATCCAAGAAAATGATGGAATTCACCTAAATCTTTCATCTCAAATCGAAGAGAGAGATCAGCCCGAAGCTTAGAAACTTCCTTCTCATCATTACCGATGATGATCATATCATCCACATATAAAAGAACAATAATATGTAGAATTCCTTACCTCTTGACAAATAAACTTAGATCCGACTGAGAAGAAAAATAGCCACAAAACTGTAAGTATTGAGCAATTTTACCATACCAAGCTCGCGGAGCTTGTTTTAACCCATAGAGGGCCTTCTTAAGTTTGCAAATATAATCTGGATAAGAGGTTGAGATATAACCGGGAGGTTGCTCCATGAATATATCTTTATCAATCTCACCGTATAGGAAGGCGTTCTTGACATCAAGTTGCCAAAGCTTCCAATCGAGACTAGCCGCCAAAGCGATCACCATTCGAACAGATGTCATCTTGGCTACGGAACTAAATGTTTCTTCATAATCTTCACCATATTTTTGAGAAAACCCTCGTGCAACAAGCCTTGCTTTGTAGCGATCTATGCTTCCATCAGCCTTTCGCTTCAACTTGTAGACCCACTTACAAGTGACTAGATCCACACCCTTTGGCTTTAGCACAAGATCCCAAGTCTCATTTTTAATTAAAGCCTTCATTTCCTCATCCATTGCCTCCTCCCATTCTTTGACAGTTTTGGCTTCTTTGAAACAAGTAGGCTCATGATCATCCAAAGGACCAGAAAAGAAACAAGAATAAATGCTTACCAAATCACCATCTCGATAACGGTTTGGTCCTTTGTCTTTTAGATCTTCTTAACTTTGGGTCTTCTTCATCAGGTATATAAACATCTCGACGTGGTTCAGAAGTGCTCCCCCTATCACTTTGCACCTTCTCCATCGAAGAAGAAGATGGAGGAGAAGAAGAAGATGGAGGAGAAGAAGACTCAGAGGTCATAGGAGCACTAGATGTGATGGGTAATTCTATCACTGAACTTGAAGAATTAACATCTTTATTGTTGATGAAAATATCTTGTAAAATAACACCAAATGAAGGGTAATATGAAGAAATCACATCAAAGACAACATCTCTAGAGACAACAAATTTATGTGTCTCTAGATCCATGCACTTCCAACCCTTTTTTCGTTCATCATAGCCAATGAAGACACACTTCTTTGCTTTAGGATCTAGCTTGCTTCGTTTGAAGGTCGATACATGAACATAGCATGGGCAACCGAACACCTTAAAATGCTTGACACTTGGCATCTCTCCAAACATGAGCTCATAAGGAGACTTCATATTAATCGGACTAAGAAGAACCCGATTAATAACATAAGCTGCAGTCGCCATACCTTCCGCCCATAAGGCCTTAGATAAATTCTTTGCATGTAGCCAACTTCTACATGTCTCCATAAGATGACGAATCTTTCTCTCTGCCACGCTATTTTGCTGTGGTGTCTCAGCACAAGAAAGCTCTCTTTTAATTCCATGCTTTTGACAGAATGAAAAGAACTCCTTTGAAGTGAATTCTCCTTCATTATCAGTCCGCAGTCTTTTGATTTTCTTATCAAGCATACCTTCAACAATTGTCTTGAAATCTTGAAATTTGGAGAAAACCTCTGACTTCTCCTTCACAAAATACACCCAAATGAAGCGTGTAAAGTCATCAACAAACAATAACATATATTTGTAGCCAGAGAATGATGGAGTTTGGGTAGGACCCATCAAATCACTATGAATAAGTTCCAATGGAGCCTTACACCTTAAGAGTGAATAATAAAATGGCCTTCGATGTTGTTTGTCATATTGGCAACCTTCACAGACACCATCATAACTGAAGAAAGATAAATTGGGAAGCCCACGAATTAGGCTATTGGCTACTATAGCCTTTAATTTATCCATATTAATGTGGCCGAGTCTTGCATGCCAAATGGCCGCACTGTCATTTGTGCTCATCTTATTAACATAAGAATTTGAAGCTGAAAGAACATATAAGTCTTTGACCCTCTTACTGGTAAGATGGTGGCTACACCCAGAATCAACGATCCAATCATCTTGAAAGTTAATGGAAGATAAGGGTCTTACCATTGTACTTTCCACCATAAAGCATAACTAGAAATAAAATATCACCACTAGAACTCCTATCGTCCACTCAATATAAAGAGGGATTGAATACACTCATGATGATGATTAAACACCATTATATGTTGGTGTTCGATAAGATCATACTGTAAGAACACTATTGCGAATACTAAGAAATAGCTGAAACATAACACTTATACCGAACTTTTTCACAACATTTAATAGTATCAAAGTTGATTAAGGATGAGATGAGCTCCTAATTGTGGCTGAAGAGTGATCACAGTATAAGGAGCATGAGCATAAGAAGGCGACAGCTCAAAGGAAAAATGTTGGAGAATGGTAGCCAAAGCCATCTTTGCTTCTATCATGGCGAAAGTCTGACCCAAACATATCCTTGGCCCCCATCCAAAAGGAAAGAATGCATTTTGAACTTTTGATGCCTTCGAAACCCCTTCTGAAAATCTCTCTGGGTTGAACTCACCAGCATCTTCGCCCCACAATTCTCGATCATGGTGGATGAGGATTGTGGGTAGCAAGAGATCAACGCCAGCAGGGACATGGAACTCTCCTAGCTTTGTTTTCTTTCTTGCACGTCGAAAGAGAGAGATCACGGGTGGATATAACCTTAGAACCTCGTAAAGTATCATGGTTCCCTGTAATTGAAGTGCAAATAGAAAGAAAGACGTGTGATTGCAACCTATTTGAAGTGAAACAGATTATCTGTACGGTGAAAGTGAAGGGCTTATGCTCACAATTTTAAAGCGTCCTATTGATTCAAGATCAGGCGTATTCTTCCCACAGATCTTCAGAACTTCTTCCCTTGCTCTTTGTTGCCAAATTGGATGAATGGCCAGTAGAATCATCGTCCATGTTAGCCACACTGAGGTTGTCTCTTGACCAGCAAAGTAGAAGAGCTTGCATTCTTCCATCACCTCACTGATCGTGATATTATAGTTCTTCTGATTGCTATTGCTACGGAACTGCAGCAACAAGCCAAGCAAGTCGTCACCGAGAGATCCTCCCAACTTCTTGTCAATCATATTTCTTAACATGGTCTTGATCTCTCTGTCTATGTGCATTCTCCTCTTATTCTTCGCAGTAGGAAGGAATCTGCATGGAATAAGTTTTGAATCCTAAGAGAATCTGAATTAAATACCTGATCCAGACGATGTACTATGGAAGAGAATAGATATCCATCAATGATGGCACAGGATTATTAGATACGAAAAGCAAACATATTCACCTGAATCCTGGTATATAGGGAGCTCGGGATGCTTCTGCAACTAGGACAGCTTGCTCCTTTTGTAGTTCAAATATCTTCTTTCCTTCCTCATAACTGCTTCCAAATGCTGTGCGAGAGATGACATCTCCTGTCAGATTCTGAAACTCTGGCCAAACATCTATCTCACAAGATCCTGCAGTGCTAGTTAAATTCCGCCATCTCTCTATTAAACCACCACAACTGGTCAGAAAGGCCGGAACCATTCCCTGTAACGAGAAAATGTCACACACAGTGTATATATAATCAGTATGACGCTCCAAATGATTCTACGATCTCAACAAGTATGCTAAATATGAGTTTATGGTTTGAGCAAGCACTCATCCTTTGTAATTTGTTACGAATTTTTCTCAAAGTTACTAGTCATAATTAATGAAGTATCTTTCATGTTTTATTGCACAAAAACGAACTTTCTACAACTCCTGATTGGTTCCATCCATATTACTTCCAGTTTGACTAGCAATTAATCAACAGAAAAGAAGTTAAAAAAGCCTTTGTTTTAGGACACCATTGCAAATGATGCTAAGATCAAAGCTTTTCTTCTGAGACTCCGAAGGGTGAATGATGATTATATTAAATTCCATCCGACAATTGATCACTTGGCTAATGGCATTAGAAAGTTAAGTTACATTTATGCTATATTTAAGTCGCATTGCAATGAATACCTTTAATCTTTCAAGATGAAACGCCGGGGTGATGACCCTCCTTCGCTTGGCCCATTCCTCTCCTTCAAGACTGGAGACCCCCATGGACAGAAGCTTTACGAGAGGATTCCGTGGTGGCTTCTGGAACCGGCCCAGCTTGTCCAGCAGCACCTCCCTCATCATCTCTGGGTCCCAGACGATTACCCTCGGAGTTGTTCCAAACCACACGAGAGATGTCTTCCCTGTATTCCCAAATTACCCAAGAAAAAAATAATAATAAAAAAAATAAAAAAACCTCAGATCATGGTGGTATGCAAAGCAAGCAGCAGTTTTTTACCATATTTCTGAACCGTCTGATAAGCGAACGGTGCAACACGTGGCACAATCTGATGGGTAAGAGTGATGGGCTTGGAGCATGCTTCCTTTAAGGCTTGTATCTCATCTTTCATGTCCCCGTAGAGGAGCCGGTAAGGGTTGCCTCTGATGCCTTGCTCCCTAAGTTTTTTCTCCAAAGCTTTGGGCTTCCACCATAGGGAGTAGAACGCCTTCAGCCCACAGGACAACAGGAGAGCGAGTAGAGAAGCTATCAGAAGAAGAAGGAGGAACTCTTCCATGGTGCTTCCTTTTCTTCTGATCTTTTGTTGAAGCTTGGAACAATGCGAGGGATAAAAGAAGTAGCAGGAGTTGATGCCATTTTGTAGCTCATGAAGCCTCAAACATCTTCTTTGACTCGTCCACAAAAGTCCAAGGAAAGGACAGCTTTGGCCGGCCCATGAGTAGGACCCTGTGCAATATTTGGGGTTTGGGCGAGTTCAATTGGCTGTGTCAAACTATTTCATAACAGTTAATCAAAGGCAGCATGAGGCCTGGCCACAATGTAATCTAATATCTAATATACGCACATATATATATTATAATATCCAATGCCTTCTATTTAAGCCACATGACAGATAATTTAAATAAATTTTAAATACTACATTGAGTGGTTTAAGGGATTCATTCAAGCAAATGGTACGCCGGCCTAATGGAGAATACGACGGCGCTCCTTCGGGACGCGAACAAGCTATGCATATCTAAATCAACCTAATAAAGAAATTCTCCATATATTGGAGTTAGCTCAATACAACCATTTCCTCCTTTGATGATACTAGACGATGTTTCGGACAATACAACAATACCTCTTCTTTAAGCAACGTGTCACATAAGTTAAATAAATTTTTAATATTATATTAAATTAGGTATATGCACCGAGCACTGATTTGATTTAAATTAAAAAAAATAATATAAAAATTTTAAAATTTTAAAATATTTTTTATAGATCAATTTTATAAGTTGATCTATTATTTTTATAAAATAATATAAAATATTTTATATTATTTTATAGAATAATTATAAAATAATTATTTTATTTTTATGGAATAATTTTTATATTTTTTTATATTATTGATATGTTATTTTATATGGATAAAGAATATGGAGAAAATTCAGCGGCATGCAAGCTTTTCTTTTTGAAAAAGAGAAATATTTAGGTAACATATATGCCATTCCTCAAGGAAAAATGTGTATGAAAAGAAAAAAAAAAATCTAATTATTGAGGCATGCTTTTCTTTTTGAAAACATAGATTATCTATTAAGGTTCAAAATTTCAGATGTATTGATCTCAAAAGATTGAGAAGTACAAATAAATATTAAAGCATGATAAAATAAAAGAAAAATTGTCTTCATAAACATTTAATTTTCATAAAAAAAAGTGCTAGAGGAACTATTGTTTTGCCTTGCAAATAGTGAAGCATTATCTGTAGCTTTCAAAAAAAACAAAAAAAATGTGAAGAGACATAAGATGGGATAGATGATGACAACATAGTAAAACAACTGGAGATCACTCATCTTAGAACTAAGAGTAGAGAATTAGAATGATTTGTAATGAGAGATGATATGTTTTTTTTTTTTAATGATAACATGTATAGGGCCACTGAAACCAAAGTAGAAGGACAAAAGAAAAAACTTTTTTTTGTTAAAATAATTCACGTGGGAGAGAAAGGTTGGTTAAATTAAAAGGTCTAGACTTAGGATAGATCATTATTTAAAGAAAATAGTAGAAGCTAATATTTTTACAGTACTAATATAAAAAATATTTTTTAAAAAGATATTATTTGTTAAAATAAATAAATACAAACGTGCATATGAAATCTAGTTCCACTGCACAAGTTTATTGGTCTGGACGATGTTCAAGGGACCAAAGTGCATTGGGCTCTAGGTGAACCTGCATGAGGAACAGAGAACTGCAAGGAGAACCAGGGTATTGTATTGACTCCAGTGCAAAACAAGGCAAAGTCCATGGAGAGGAGTTACTCACGAATCAAAGTGGTTGCTTCTGTTCATGAGCTCTAGTAGAGAAATTTTCAATATTCTATCAGTTGTCCATGGAAGGGGAATAAGAAGGGAACATTTAAGAACTATAAATCATGGGTTTTACATGCTTTTCAGCATTTATTTTAATGTAAGTAGTTAGATTAGACTAAACCCACTAAAGGAGAAATAGGTGCTTTTGGACTCATGTGGCTTCTTTGATCTCAACCATAGTTACAAAAAGGGTGATTTGTTGCAAGGAAAAATAGTCAACGAATTTAGGAGAAGGGTCAATGCCAGCAAAGGAGGGAGAAGGAAACAGAGAAATTAGACTCACTTCCCTGATGTCACTAGGATTCGACCGGCTTCCAATGAAGCAAGGACGGCAAAGAGACGGTGACAGCAAGAAGAAAAATTCATAGGAATCAGAAAAAGAAAAAAAAGAAAATTAGAGTTTCAGAGAAGTTTTTAAAAAAACTTGGCCGATGGTTTCAATCGACCACGGCAAAAACAGGGGAATTGACGGGCGTTGAGGAAAGCGAACGGAAAGGAGAAAGAATAATAGTAAAATAAAATAAAAGGCATGCTCCGATGGGGCGTCGAATGAGGAACGCTAGGGAATTGGGAGGAAAAATTCTGGATTCAATGCTATCTCGTCCTCATCCATCATGTTTTTGGCCACCAGCTGCTAGAATTGGCCGTTTCACGTCGACAGCAAAAACCAGAGGCCGGGATCATCGCCATCGTTGAGGAAAAATAAGGTAGGGCGCGACTGTTTTTGGTCATTCACGGAAAGGAAGCAGCAGGTAAAGATGGAAGAATCCAGGCGTTCAATGCGCCATTAAAAAATAAAGAGAGTCCAGTGTTTGAGGTTGACCAGGTCATGACAACATTAGAGACTTGTTTAAAAAGATGCACGTGAATAATTTCTTATTCAAATGCCCGTTTTTTCGTCAGCTCGAACGCTTGCTCACCACGTAAAAAGCTCAAGCACCACGGAAGGCCGGCCAACCGCAATGAGGGGTTCAGCTTGTTGGAAAATTCTTAAAAAGATTGCTGGGCCACCTTGAAGTCCAAATGGAGCCCAGTTTGGATTGGTTTAACAGGGACTGAGGCTTATTTTTATTTGAGATTAATTCTATTATTCCGTATAATGTTTACAAATTCTGTAATTTTTTATATTTGGATGCCCGTAATGTTACGAAAAGTGTATAAATACTTTAAGGAAAAGTCTTTCAAGATTGGCAGGACGTAAATATCTGAATTGCCGATAGGACGTATGGAAGATATAAGGGGGATCGGTTGCTTGAACTTCTTAAGCCCATGTTTTGCAACGCAGAGAACCATCTCCAACTTATCTGCTTATAAAAATATCATGTGATGGAAGAAGTAGAAATAGTAGGATTTATTAATGCCAAGAACATCATGGACCAATTAAAATATCAACAACTTTAACAATTATAGGATAATAAAAATTTATTTATAGATTAAAAATCAATTATCATGTTATCAGACAATCATAAGGTCATCATCTAAACAGTTTACAAGACAGAATGGGCAATATCAGGTTCTCTTTTTACGCTCTCCTCTTTGGATAAAAAAGAGATTTACTGAACAAGATAAAAAGGAACATGAGTAACAATATACACGCAACAGTTCCTAGCTTGTAGGAGACAGCCAAAATATTGAACATTGTTGTGTATAAGAGATCAAAAAAAAAAAAAGAAATAAATAAATAAATAAATAAGAGGGCACGCACAGAGACTTAATCTGATTCAATCAACTGACCTATGTCCACAAAAGCAAAGAGGATAGAAATTTTACTATGAAGAAAATAGGAGATTATAATGATTATTTCCTTGGAACCTCTTGCTCACAAACTCTAGAACCCATGTACACCCAATAGAAACCCTCTCTTGAACTTTTTTTCTTAGGTTCTCCAATTAGAATAAGGTCACAAATGCTTATGTAAAGAAGAAATCGGTAGTGTTTTATACAGTCTTAGATTCGTGTTCTCCACATATTAAAAAATATATCTATATTAAGCTTATTAATCTCAAGATAAACTCTAATAAATCTTTTAACTTGTGGTTTATTAAGCCAATCATCTTGAAACTTCTTCATAATCTTACTATTATGCCCTAATGGGCATTAGCCCCTGCAAACTCTAATCAAATCCAAGCAATGCTTAAACTTATCTTTTGGAATTGGTTTAGTTATCATATCAATATCTTTAACGATTATCTCTCTGTTTTTATCTACCAAGCCCATGTCTCAAAAACTTTTCAAGTACATTAAGATCCATTTTAAGGCCCACTAATATGTCTTCCTAGAGTTGCTCATATACTTATTGATCACACTAACTGCATGTGAAATATTTAGTGAGTGCAAATTATCAAACTACCAATCTCACCAGCATAAGGTATTTGTGTCATGTCCTCCACATTCTTCTCAATTTGTAGTGACAATAAAGTTAACAACTTGAAATGTGCAACTAAAGGAGTATTGATTGATTTGGACTTATCTATATCAAAGCATTCAAGCAATTTTTGAGACACGTACTCCTTGCCCGCTCATTGATGGGTCTCGATAACCAAAATCATCTTTGCTACACCCAAATCCCTTATTTCAAACTTATTATTTAACTAATTCTTTTCAAGAAACTCAATCTCTTCATGCATAGCCACTATCCTCTCAACACGCTTCTTACTATTTACTACTTCCTTATATGTGAGAGGCTTATTTTTAACATTTTCAACTGTAGCAAGCGCAAAAGTAATAATGTCTATATATTGTGCAGATAACTTAATCTGCCTTCTCTCATAACCAATAGCAATGCTATATTATTTTTGTTGAGATGAGTTCTACATCATGTGTAGTTGGTAAGGAAATTATATTCAATTTGATAGGAATCCTCTTGCTTGGCTAAGCTGGAGGTGCGGTGGAGGGTCAGTGGTAACCAACCCAATCTCTAGCAATCGATCTTCTAAAGACAATATGGTCCAAGCTCAATAAGGCGGCCGATGGTGTCGCCCTTGTTCTGTGATCTAAACAAGGGAACCACAGTGGACGCAGTGTTAGCCTGAGACCTTATAAAGTGGCCAAAGGTTGACGAGAAAAGGTGTAAACCCCCCTCCCGTTAAGCAATTTTTTATAATTTAAGCGACGTGGGTGCGCGACACGCGGCGCGCTGCATGCGCACCAGCACGCGCGCGCCCACGCGCGCGCACATGGAGGTGCAGGGGAGGGCTCAGGCCTCCCCTCGCTAAAGAAAAGAAATTTACGGGGAGAGGGATCGCGAAGCCCCCTCCCCCTGTCTTCTTCCTCCCTCCTGTTCGTCGCGAGCTTCGTCAGCCGTGTCGCCCTCCGCTCGTCCCGCCACCCCTCGCCGCCGTCCGTGGCCCCCCTTCACCCGGCGGGCGAGGGAGAGGGAGAGAGAGAGAGAGCGTGAGAGTGAGGGGAGAGGGGGCCGCGGGAGGCCCTCCCCTAACGCGGGAGCCAAGCGGGCTCCCGCGTTGGTTCGGCCCGGCGGCGTGCCGGCCGGCTCGCCGGGCCCGGGCCTTGGGCGGTAGCCCCCACCCCGCGCCGGGGTGGCGTCCGGTGGGGTCCCGGCCGGCCGGGGGGGTGGCCCGGGTGCCGCTAGCAAGGAAGAAGGGGGGAGGGGCCGTTCCACGGCCCTCCTTCACCGTGGGTTCGGTGCCGACGCGGCGTGCCGCGGGCCGCCGGGCCCTAAGCCTTGGTCGGCGACCCCCGCCGGCGATCGGGGTGCGGCGTCCGGCGGGGTCCGGCCGGCCGGCGGTGGCCGGCGGGTCGCCGGCATGGCACGGGAAACAACGGGAGAGGGCCGAATGGCCCTCTCGCCGCGCGGGGAGCCAAACCGGCTCCCGCGTTGGTCCGGCCGGCCCGGCAGTGCCCACTCGCCGGGCCGGAGCTCGCGGTGGCCCTCACCGGCGCGGGCGGCGTCCAGGTGGTCCGACCGGCCAACGGTGGCCGGCCGTGCCGCCGGCACGGTCTTAGAAGAGGAGAAGAAAAGGAAGAAGAAGAAGAAAGAAGAGGAAAGAGAAGAGGGAAGGGGCCGGCCGGCGGCGGGCGCGCCTTCTGGTTGGGCGGTCGTCGGCCTTGGCCGACCCGGGGAGGGCCGGCGGCGGCCCTAGGCCGTCGGCCACCAGCCCACCCTAGTTCGGGTGAACCGAGGGGTGAACGAGGGAAGAGAAAAAAAAAAAAAAAATCGGAGCCTGGGCCGGGTTCGGCCTGATCCCGGTTACTCCTGGGGCTGAATTTTCGGGCCCCAATTTGGGCTCGGCTCAATAAAAGAAAAATATGGTCGGATCAGCGTTGATCCTAGTTTGTCGGGGAATTTTTATTTCTCCATTTGGGCTTCTATATTTGGAGATATTCAAGCCCCAAGTTGAGCCCAGGATTAGATTGGGTTAAGTATAGGAGTCAGTTTGACATCCAAAAATTGAAATTTAAAAATCTGAAAAATTATGTTGTAGGTACCCGAGAGATCCCTACGGCTGATTTACGCTTTTGGATTAGCGTTGTGAGGTAAGTGAAGATTATAATGATTTTTCTTAAATCATTATTAAATTATGCCATTATTGAAATAATGAATTGATTTATAGTATTATTTGAAAAATGATAGTTGTGGTACCACATTTTGCTAAATCAATATTTGACCTGATTATTCTTAATGTTGATGAATTAAATTGGCATTTGATACATGCAACTAGGTGTTACATGATTATGGAAAATTACTAAATTTTGGTAAAACATGAAAAGTAAATTGATACATGTTTCTTTATTATGCGAATAAATGCTATTTGTGATTGTGATATTATATGTCGTCACGGTCCACGCTACATGTTACATGACTTCGGGACCCACTCATTCCACAGGGGGAATATGTGGAGAACACACATCCTAAGGATGTGTCATGTGACAGATATAGCATTAGATGCTAATTGACTCAGCACCCTTCCTCCTTGGGGGCGTGTTGGGGAGGTTACATCCTTTGAGATGTTATTACGTGGACGTGGGACATTAGTATGAAATGAGATTTACAAGTGATTTGAAATTGAAATGGTATTTTGAAATATTATTTCATATTAATTGCTTCCAATTTATTCGAATATGAGTTTTGTACAATTCTATAATAATATGACTAAATGTTTTTAAATTTGAAGCATGAGACATGTATTTGACTTGATAAAAAAATTCTTATTTGGCTATAATATGTAATAGTAGGCTTACTTCATCGAGTGTAAACTCATTAAATCTTACAATGTTTTTCGAACACGGAATTATCGGGGGCAACAACAGGGGTAATTGGGGGTTTCTTGATGTAAATTGATTTTATTTTGTTATATGTAACCCCATTTGGAATAATTTTGGAACTTTGGTTTGTTGCCCAACATTACATAATTTGTATATGAAGGATTAAACTTTGAATATTATATAGTGGTTGACTCTCCTTGTTTATAATTGATATTGTATTGGATGCCTTGCATGCCTTGCATGCCTGGCATGCGGCGGGCTGTCACCCCTGGGCCACCACCAGCTGGGTCCGGGGCGTGACAAAAGGCTATCGTCAATAGGTGCCAGAAGCAAGGTTTTGAGTGGTTCTTGATGAAGGCGTCGACCAAGTGAAGGAAGATTGTTGCTTTGTTTTCACGGAGCAATTGTAGACCAAATGAGTCTCAACAATGGAGATCGGCTGGACCAAGTACAATAGAAAAGTTCATGGTTGAGGCAGCACCAAAGGAGTAGCTTCTAGCAGAAGATTGTTCAGCTTCAAGCGGTGGCTCTGATAACCCCGCTTGAGGTCAAGCATCAAGTTGGAATGAGAAAGAAGATTTTTTTTTTTTTTTTCTTTTCTGTTTTTTCATACTTTTCTCTTTCTTCTTTTAATTTTTTTTTTTTTTCTCATACGGTCTCTCTCTCTCTTTTAATTTTTCAAACTAGGGTTTTATAGATAGAAGAAAAATTTAAAAAAATAAGACAGAGGCGAGAGAGATGATTATCAAGTCTACTAAATTTTACGCAAGCAAGCTACTTTGATACCAAATCTAATGTAAGTAAAATATTAAATTAGATAATCATTAGTTTTATATTAGTTCTGTGAGGATCTTTGATTACATATCTCCTATCACTTTGAAATTTTTTTTGGCTTCACTATGTAACAAGGAATCACTCCAAACCAGAAAAAGTAAAAAATTTTCAAAATTTCATTACTCAAATCATTGATTCAACAAGTATATTAAGAGTTCTATTTATAAAGCAAAATTGACCCCATAAAAATAAGACTAAAATTAGAATATCTCCAAAATAAGAGACTATTAATCATAAATTTATTCAATGTTAACAAAAATAAAACTCTTATTAATAAAAATAAGACTCTTAAAAAGGTATTTATTAAAGTTTTCAATTTTAATCAATATTTCTCTTATTTTTGCTTTTCTATGCTGCTTCAACCCTTATAATATTACTTTTATTTTTTTATGAATAAGTCCATCAATCTGATGGTCTCAAAAAGTATATTTCATACTACTGTTGCAGTTTAACATAAATTTCATAAAATCATTATTTAAATTTGTTCAGATATACCTCGCAATATAATCATGCATTCTTTTCAAACTTTATTGGCCTTTTATCACATAAGTTTTTTTATGAGTTTTTTTTAAAAAAAATTATTATCTTTGATTTAGACTGCCGTAAGCCATAGGTATCTCTAGCTTCAACGAACTTCCAAATGAGTATCTTGATCTTGCATTAGCTGGGAGCTTTTCCATTAGCAACGTCCTTTCAAAATCCAAAGAAACGCAGCCACCATGGACATTGGGGCTAACGACCACAAATAACAAATAGAGCAAATACAGCCATTTCATTGTATCAAGGATGCACCACCAACCTGACACACTACAAACTTCGGGGTTCCTTCTTCCTCCACTCATTAAAGATACACGAGTTTGTACTACATGTTTACAGTATATTTCCAGACGTACAGTACACCTCTCAGCTGCAATACGTTGGGACAGAAGTAGGTCTGTAAAGGAATGGTTTGACAGTGCGAGAGTGTCCAGATGGCAAATTGCAAGCGAGCTTAACCCCAGAGTGGGCATCCCCCTCCGAGTGCACTGCTTATGGTTCCCACCGATCACTCTTAGGCATGGTGTAACGCATCGAAATCATGTGACTAAAAATTTCGAGTAAAAGTTATAGATAGCAAGTGAATTTGAATTATAAACATATAATACATCTCTTTTTTATTCAATGTAGAATTAAACTTTGAGATATCACATATGGTCTCTGCCACTTTGTAAATGCCTTTCAAGTTTGTAAAGGCCTGATAATTGATAACCTCACCGGATTTAGTTAAGCAGAGAACAGCTACCTCAGCATCTGCAAGGAATATGTCCATGAGGAACCTTGGGCCCCAAGAAGAAGAAAGCTCATTGAAAGAGACAAGAAATAAATGAGCACCTGAGGAGGCAAGGAGGAGAAATGAGCTTCTGTTTTGTTTTTGTTTTTTTTCCTCCTACAATGCCATGGCATGAACAGTAAAGAAGATAACTCTCGTCATCTTGCCATTCGTTCATCAATAATTATGGATGAACGCATGCAGATCTATATACAATACAAAAATATGCAAAACAGTAACATCAGAGAGAAGCTTATAGGATAATCTTAAACCTTAACATGCCATTTTGCACACCCATGACCGCATCAATACAGCAATGCAGTGGATTGGGTTGAAGAATCTAAGCAAATTCAAGAAATAGCTTCACATTCAAGTATTCTTATCTAGTTCACATGCAGAAATGGCTGGGTGACAGGGCTGGCGAATTATAAAAACATTCTCATAATGCAATGTCATTACCATGCTTCAATCAAGCACTCTCGCTGTTCAAGCCTCAAATTCTTATTATCTCCTACTGATATAAAAATCCAATTGCAGGAAAAGTAAAAGATGATTGACAGCATGGATAAAGAAGATATATAGATGGCTATATGGTGTCAAGGCATATAGTAATCATATGAGCAAAATAAAATGTTAGGAACCCACATGTCCAGACATAAATGGTAGAATGAGTCCCACTGAATTACCAGGGCTTTTTTTTGTCTGACAAATGATAAAAACCTTGGGTTGCAATGATGACCCAATTACCCATTATGCACCCATGTTATAAGAATCAAGAGATATAGCAGTGTAATCATTTGGTCAGCTTTATATCACTCATCTTCTGGTTATTGGTTCATGCAGTACAACTCAGAGTTGTAATCCATTTTTGCTTACTGAATCAGGTTCCCTCCAAGTAGGATGAGAAAATTCAAATTTGTTGATTTGTATAATGCCATGAAATTTCTTTTTTTTTTAAAAAAATATATCAAGATGCATTATGTAAATGATATAAAGAAGCATTTTTTATTTAGGAGTTAGAATGAGCTACAAGAAAAAAAAAAAAAAAAAAAAAAATCCTGCATACAGGAATTAAATTAAGTATAGTTTTTTATAGAATTTATAGTAGCTCATCTTTTTTATATTGCACTGAACCATTTCTTTGTACCAATCTGTAATTCACTATTGATCTAGAAAATTAGGCAACTATTTTATCATGCTTCTGACCTGCCAAGACTAGCAGTTATATAATTGACCACGCTCCAAATTGACCAGTGTGTGTCCTCTTTGGGAAGTTAATTCACAAACAATGGTAGAGAAGTTCTATAAAATGGAGCATCACTATGACACAAATGTGTGAAATATTATTTGGCAGGCAATTCCAGGATTTTCCTGCAATCAGTAACTTTCTTTCTGCTATCCATAAGCACCACATTATGTTCTTCTGAATTCCGGAGACTGTTTAACAAACAAGGACAAGATAGTACTCAAAGCTCCAAAATTGCTAGTGTGAAAGACAAATCTCTTCTGAGTTTATGGTGCTTAAATAATTTAGGCCCCTTACCAACATAAGCATTCATCTTGAACAAGATGCAGGTTTCCTCCAATAAGCCACAGGATATGTGACCAGTTGGAGTTTCAAAGTCCAAAGTTGAACAACCAGATCATACCATATGTAGCATTCCGAGGCATCATATACTCAACACACCCTCCTTCCATATAAGAATTAATTATCGCTGCTCCGCAATCATAGCATATTGATCATTGATTGATACATGGATGATATATGGTAACACAAAAACAAATATATTGGTAGTTTTTTGAATCAATATTTTTCAAGTTTTATTTTACTTTGTAAGAATTAATTCTTAAATAATGGTATGTTGATGTCAATTTCTGGTCTGAAGTCACTGATATAGTGTTGGATGTGAGTTATGTTTCCAAACGCAACATCTAAGAAGCAAGAGGCTTTAACTTTTAACAAAGGAGTGAGTGAAGAAAAATCAGGCCACACATCTCAACTAAGAATGGGGGCCAAACACTTAGAAAAGCATTTTCCTTCTCTACTTTTATTAGGATTCATAGTGCCAAAATTATTTATTTAGAGTCAAAAACTCATTCTTAAGCTTGAAAGCATGTTCGTCCATTAAAATAAAACTATTCTATACAGTTGCATATCCTTTCATATCAATGCATGCCAACAGTTGGCTAGACATGTTATCTAGATAAAAGCATGATATAATAACATAATTATGGCCATAAACAGTACACCAGCTAATGGTCCTGAAAGGTCAAATGAAGTATTTTGAGGACTGTACCCTAATCCACAATGATCATCACTTACCATAAATGTAATTGGAGAACAAGGAAACTCCTGATGGCAAGACCAAAGAAGTAGACAATGTACCATAGAGCAGTTAATGAGTTAGATCTAGAAGGAATGTTCCGTCTTCCATCTGAAGTTCTGATGGTATTAAAATTCCCAAAAAGTGGTTATAGGGATGGACAAGCATGGTCACAATGTTTTTATTCTTACATGCCAGAGTTCTCCTTGCTTTTGTGCTAGCATGAATAGTCAAGAACAGTCATGACATGCCTATATAGCAGATAAAGATGACAGACTCTGCCACATGATATATTCTCTTGGTAATGATTCTTCTTCAGAAAAATTGTTTTTGATCAACATGAATGGCAGGAAGTGATGAATGTTGTATGCCCACAAATTGTTTTCATGGTTGAGCTGCCTCCCTCTAGCTAGAATATAATGATGATGATTATCTTGGATCACAAATTTATTCTTTCAATTGTACCAGCACTTAGCTCCTAGCAACAACCATTCTAGTATATGAATATGAACTACAATAGATATGACCACCACGAATTACAGATGAATTGATTATCTTTACTAGACTTCAGCTTTCAATTTGAGCAGGATGACGGATTCATATCCAACACATGATGTCTGGACCATCATTGAGGATGAAGTATTGGGCACTTATACATGCATCTTTCAAAGGTCAAGAGGTCATCTCCAATGTGCAATCAAGCTAAGGAGTTTGATAATGTCCATCTTAATGTATAATGCAAGATCATAATGCATCAAACTTTTGGCTCACCTAACAAAGATTATCATTAATTTATCTCATGATTAATTTATACAATTTGAAGAATGGCATTTGTGGATGTGAGACTTCTTTTTACAAAGTAAATTAATGATTATCATTAAGTTTTATGATTAGGAGTTAGAAAAGACCAGTCCGAGCGTTAATCTAGAATGATGTGCAGGAAATCCAAGGTATCTTATGAAAAACTTAGAAATCTCACAGCCTATTATTTCAGCTAATTCCATCATACCTAATGTCTTTTTTCCATCATATGACAACCATATCATTGTCATTACAACAAAGTGATGAAGTTACCAAGGGGATATCAATGTTATTGAAGTCTTAATCTATGGAGATTCCTACCTATTCTTATTTTCAGAAAATACTAGGGCAGCTATTTAATTAATTAGGATAATGAATAAAATTGTTTATTCTGAGCATGGCTTCTTGAATTCGAGCTGCTTTTTTTATGATAAAATTGTTGTTCCTTTGCAAGTTTTTAAATAAATAAACATCTGACGACAATTAAAGAGTCCTCTCAATTGAGTGCTTTCTAAGCCAATTGTAAATTCGTCTCTTAAAAGCTCAGCTTGTGACTAAATTAAGTTTGAAAGTTTTTTTTTTTTTTTTTTTGGTTTTTCCATTGCCCTAGTGAAAAACAGCAAGGTGGTTGATGTTTGGAGACAATATTTGTGCAAAACTTAAATAATTCTTTGCTTTTATTTTCATATTTCTTTAAAGCACTGGATCTTCGCAGCTTATATGCCTAAAGGTTTTATAAATGAGTTGAAAAACAAATAGATCTCATATTACAATTGTATCTAATCCAATTTAATTTTTTTTCTTGGATTTTAAAAATAAAAAATAAAAAATAAAAAATAAAAGCAATGCTAAGGCCTATATGGACCTTGAAGTTTCGGAGAAAACACAGGGGAAGAGCACTTACTCAGAAGGAAACTTTTATTAAAATCATAAAGATTTGTGAGAGAGATTGTAAAGAGTTAAGAGAAAGAAAATAATAGTCTTTTATAATGATCTAACCACTTTATGAAGTAGATATTATCTCTCAAAATGAAACTGGCAATAATATTAGCTTAGCTCGGCAGAGATTCCTCCACAAAATGAAGTGAACCCTCAAGTTTCATAACTAGAATCTTGGCTTGGCTTGTTTTTAATTGCAATATTACAGGTTGCAGAATTAAGAAGGCGTGTGCCACCTTTAGGTGGTAAAAGAGAGGAGCATTTGATTTAGAGGTGTGAATAATTCAGCAAGTGTAATATAATATAAGAGCTTGATGGAGATGAGGAAGGCTTGCAGTATCAAGAAAAAATCATACAGCATAATGGCTAAACAGAGATTTTATTCTTTTCATTTCAATCCTTTGCAAGGCTATTTGGCAGCAGAGCCATCCTTACAGATAACAGCCCCTGAAAAAGCTGTAGTAATTTGTGATCTAGCAAGTTATTTAACTATTTCAATCACTTTCTTTGACCTGAGAACTAGAAACAATGTTGTGTTGGAGCTGCGGTCATCATACTTATATCATGTCAAAAATCCTAAATATCTTTTTTACTTTCCTTTCTTTCTTGCTGCATGGTCTAAGGTCCAAGTAGTATTATTTGCAACTCTCTGTGAATCAATGTTTACAATCTCAGGAATAACTTAAAAAAAAAAAATTGAAACCAGACTCAGAGATAAACACCAATTAACCTATTTTGGAAAGCCAAAAAGCAGGCTACTTCTTTCTTTTTTCACTTTTCCATTGAATCAGTCAATAGGCTCAACTCAAAGCTTGATAGGTGCACATACTTTTCTCCTGCCCTTGCCCAGCGTCCAAGCCTTGCACTCGTATGACAGTTACTTAGGGACAGAAAATAACATATTAGATTTTAAATAGTCAATAAAAAATTATTTTCAGTAAGAAATTGAAATTATAAAGAAAATCTCACCACTTGACTCCAATGCCACGCACGGACCAAATTCATTTCATCACACTCCGGTGAGGCGGTAAAAACTCACCGTTGCCTGGTACTGATTACAGATGACAGTGATTAAAAATAAATCCTTTCTGGTTGAGAGAGAGAGAGAGAGAGAGGATGCATCAGCTCTAGATTACTATAATATGACAGTTAAACCAAGGGCGAAGATAATAAAAAAAAGAACCCACCCGTCATGACAAGTTACAATTCTGCCATGTCGGCTCTCGTAAACCGCGTTTGTGATCATTGCATTCCAGTTCCGGAGGGCGACACGTGTCTCCAGGAACAACCAACCTCCGACGATCACACGTGCGAGAGTGGACCGCTGATTCGGGCCTCGGACTTCCACGAGTCGTCGAAGGACGGGAAGCGCCGAAGAGAACGAGATCAGATCCCGGCCGTCCGTGAGGTAGTCTTCAGATACCCGTCTCTGTGTGGCCCTTTGACGGGCCTAAATAGCCTCCTTCGGAGGATCTTGATTCCTCCTCTCTCCGCCTTCCTCCTCTCTCCCTCTCTTCTCTCGCGCTCTCTTCTCCCAAAGAGGCCGAGGCAGAGGGCGAGATATGGAGAGCTAGGTCGTCACCGCGCCGGCATGTATGTCTTCTTCTTCCTATTTCTTCTTTGCTTATCTCTCTTTGAGGTGTTCTTCGTTGTTCTGTTCTCTGTCGGTTTCTTGGCTTGGAGTTCCTGCTTCTTCTGTGATTTTTTTGAGGGAATTTATAGAGTTTTCTTTTCTTTGGAGTCTTTATTTTTTTGACATGAAATCAGTTTTCTTGGAGGGTTTTCCTTTTTGATTCTTTATGGTGCCAATTTGAGCAGGGAGAGAGTAGTGCTTTCCTGATTAATAGGATTCTTTATTTTATTTTGTTTTTTGAAATTAAAGAACACATGCTGTCTTTCTTTATGATTCTGCGTTGCTTCAGTTACCTTTCTACTGTTAATGGGTTGGCTACCAGCTTGATTTCTTGGTTTTGCTTCTCTGCTCGACCGTGAATTAGATTTGAATTTTTCGTGTGCAGTTATTATTTGGTTATTCTTGAATTTCTTGCAATCTAGATAGCTATTCCGGTTCCCGTTTCCTTATGAGTCAGTCAGTCAATTAACTAATTAATTAATTGAGGTTAATTACTCAATCTATCTATCTATCAAACGGAAAAGCCACCAAAAAACTGGGTTCATGGTTTTAGATTATGTCCCCATCCAGCTAAGATATGGTCCTAAAAGATGTCTTAATATCAGTCTTAATCCAAATGGTTCCCTTGTATGAAGCAGAGGTGTAAGGTGGAATTTGTGGAAGATAGGAAGGGATCAACAAGTCATAAAAGATTAAAACTTACAGGGTGTGTTCATTTGTTCAACATCATCCTTTTTGTTTGACATCATCCTGAATGTTGCAGGATTTTGTTCCTTTGATACTCTTTGCTTTTAAGCTATTCTCATGTCTATCTTGTATGAAATCACTGCACCATGTCTTAATAGACTTCTTTCTTTTTCTGGAGTATTTAGGGTTTAGTTGCTTCTTAGACCTAAGATATATTATTCATATGGATTAGGGGGTTTTGAGGGAAAAACTATGGATAGTAGAAACAGTAAAACACACTCAGAGAGATGGAAACAGGTTTCACAAGAGCATGAGACTTCAACTCCAGGGATCATGTAGTTGGATCTTAAACAAGTCAGAGTTTAAAAGTCTTGAACATGGTCTTTGACATGAGGCAACAAAGGCCAAAATCCCATAATAGAAATC
Organism: Metroxylon sagu; assembly: GCA_017589505.3. Classification (NCBI taxonomy): domain Eukaryota; kingdom Viridiplantae; phylum Streptophyta; class Magnoliopsida; order Arecales; family Arecaceae; genus Metroxylon; species Metroxylon sagu. Next base: position 637,100 of record JACVBY030000617.1, read on the forward strand.
TCAAAAAAGGAACTTCTAAGCATGTTATTTCATCCTTATCAAAGTTACTATTGCTTCTCACATCATTAGTTCCCACTCCATCAATTCAAACAACACTTGGAATAGGAGTTGAAATGCTGTCATTCCCATTCCTAGAAAAACATTGATGTTATTTTTCTCTTTGATGATATACTTGGTTCATTTTCTAAAAAGAGTTAATGAGGCATAGATGTTGTATTATCAAATTGACTGTTTTGAAAAATCTCATCGAAGACAACTTAATAATAAATTGTATCGATGCCAGGTCACTAATTTTAGTTAAAAAGATAACAGAGCTTGTTGAGGATGTAGAGCAAAAAGAGCATTATTTTGTTTTTAAATTTCAAGTAAAAAAAGATGCATGTCCCAACATAGTTATGTGAGTCTTAACATATGCAGTTTTCCCATCTATTATTTGGCAAGCACCTGTTTGTGGCCTTTCTTTTATTTGTCCCCATATATCAAACTAGCTTTAAACATGTGTCGTGCATGCAAGGAGTTTGAATTCATTACCCTATGCATATTCTTAGCAGCTCTTTTTCATGCTCCTTTCCATTGTATACCGAATCATCCCAAATTGGACGGTTCAAGGTGAATCGAACTGAACCAGCTCGGAACCAGGATGATTTGGCCTCTTGGTTCGGTACAAGGGACGAACTACCTCAAAGTGATCCATCCGATTCAGTCCAATTCGAAGTGGTTCATAGCTTGAAGCCCTTTGGTCCATCCGACTAGTACACCACTGGTTCAATATAGTATGTCCCATATCAAACCGTACTGATTGGCTACCGAAATGGTATCAGTTCCTGTTATGACGAACCTTACTCCTTTTCATGCACATTCCTGTCTCCCATGATTGCACATGAGATGGTTTAGTGTCCAAAACTCTGAGCGATGGTAGGCAACAATCAGTCATGCAGTGTTTTCTTTATATACAATATTAATTTAAGCTTGCTAAATAAGCAAATTATCTAACGGGCATCAAATATAAGTCATGAATATTAAAAGAAAGTACCATTTAAGTCTTTTAATGTTTACCTATCTTGAAATAAACATGGAAATAAAAGAAAGCAACTAACATAAGAACTATAAAGTGGTCTTTTAGATTGCATATTATATGAATCAGAAGTGTGTGCAGGGTTGGGGAAGGGACCTTTTAAAGAGTAAGGAACTGCATAGGATGAAGGTGAACAAATTAGATTTTGCACCCTAGGTAGAAGATTGCATCTCCTAAGGTTTGGATTTTTGTGTACTTTGCTGTTTATGAAGCATAAGATATGCTGATGCGACGAAAACTATAAAAAATAAGACATTGATATGGTAGACATACAAGAAAAAGAAACAGACATGTTCTTGTTACTTGTATAGCTGCTAGATATGGTAAATATTGAGTTTTATGTTGTTTGTTCAAAATTCTATAGTTCAAAATCTCCCCACTTTGGACACGCAACACATGATGATGGTGGTCAACTAGAGTTTATTTATTTCAAATAATTGTGGTTGATATTATCTTCCGTACTGGCTTGACATATAACCTGACAACCCATAATAGTTTCCAAGGATGTATCCAAAAAGGAAAGTGGCACTGGCAGAATTGCCGTCCTTGCAGGGGAAAGAGTTGTAGGGTCCCAACTCTGATTATGAATTTTTCCTGATATCGAAGGAGTCAAAGCAATATTCTAGCTTGACTTTTTGAATCAATTTTTCTTTATTCTGCCAATAAAGAACAGTTATTTGAACAAAATTTTGTGTGAATTTTAAAAGAAAATGAGGTTAAGGAATTTTTGTGCCTTCATCATTAATATTTTTGTTATGTAAATCAGAAGTGGGTACAGGGTTGGGGAAGGGACCTTAAAAGAGTAAGGAAGTACATGGGATGAAGGTGAACAAATTAGATTTTGCACCCTAGGTAGAAGATTGCAGCTCCTAAGGTTTGGATTTTTGCATACTTTGCTGTCTATGAAGCATAACATATGCTGATGTGATGAATACTGAAAAAATAGGATGTTGATATGGTTATAGTATACAGGAAAAAGAAATAGACATATTCTTGTTACTTGTATAACTACTAGATATGGTATATATTGAGTTTTGTGTCATTTGTTCAAAATTCTATAGTTCAAAGTCTCCCCACTTTGGGGACACAGGACATGATGATGAAGGTCAAAGAGGATTTATTTATTTAATTTATTTCTAATAATTGTGGATGCAGATATTATCTTCCAAACCGCCCTGAAATATAACCTGATAACCCATAATAGTTTCTAAGGATGTGTTTGGAATGTATTAGAGAACATTTCTTTCAGAATAATATTTATAGAAAGTTTGTGATACATAACAGACTGTCTCTCAGGTGTATTGATATCTAACATGTATTGAACGCAAATGTGGCTGATATAGGAAGTGTCTTAGAAACCAGAAATGGAAAACTACAGTTGTAAAACAATTTTGACTGAGATTTGCCCATGTGCATTTCTTTGCTTGTACATTAGGTCTTATGTCTTTAGGGGTTTAACTGAGTCGAGCTTGAGTGATCTTAGTAATGCTAAAGCCTGCTCAGATTGTAATCTAGACAAGCTCATGATGTCTGAATTTGAAGTGCTGGCTTGGATCTATTAGTTTCCACCAGACTTAAATGGCTTATGACCAGCTTGTTTAGGGAATAATTGTGTGCTGTGGTCCCTTGTGGGCTTCTATTCCTTAAGCTATGCTCAGTTCAACTGCTGAAATATCTTTTGAATAATGAATGCCTCATCCATCGAATTTATATCAATATTCAATAGATAAATTTAGATAATAAGATTTATTTAATAATTTAATTTATTTTTGTATTTATATATAATTATATATGTATCTGTGTTGATATATAATATTGAGATAAGTAAGTTGAACATGAACAAGTTAAGCAGTTCTCAGGCTGGGCTCATATACTAACTAAACAAGCCCTCATCTAGCTAAACTTGAGTTGAAAATGATACTTCATGAACGACTTGCTTAATTGACAACTATATTTGTCACAGTGGCAAGCAAAACTATTATCACCTCCCCAACCATACTAACTATTATCTTTCTTCCTCACTTCATTTCTTTCTTTTTCTTCTCCCTTTCCTTCCTTCCCTCCTTCCTTCATTTTTTCATTTCTTATTTTCTTCTTCTTCTTATTCTTCTTCTTTCCTTTCCTTTCTTCCTTTTCTTCTTCTTTCCTTCCCTTTTTTCATTCTTCTTTCTTCTTCTTTCCCCACATAGATGGGTTTAGGAGTTCTGCACCCCATCCCACTGAAATTTAAAATATTTTCTTTGAGCATCACATCTTCACCATGCATCGGTACCTCTTGTTTGCTTAAAGATGGAAGATAGTCTTTGCACACAAGGTTGTTGTTGATATAAATACAATCTACAACTGTGTTTTATGACATACTCAGTAACTATGACCAGTGAATTTGTACTTTTCTTGTTTTCCACTTTTCTCATCATCCTTCCTTTCCATACTCTTAAAGGTGCTTTCGAATCCTTTTCAATCATTGTATTCTTTGTTATTGGTACAGCAAACTGGGCAAGAGCCCAGCTGTTGCACCTTCCTTAATTCACTAAGAGGTTCTGTCTTCTAACCCCTGGAGGTGTTTTCGCTAGTGCTTGACACAGGTAATTCTGACCAGTGCTGCTCCATCCATTATTTTCAAGGAAAAAAAAAATAGTAGAAATGCTAGGCATATTGCTGTTTTCTTCAGTAAAGTTAAGGCATCATTTGAATACTGCAAATTCCTTAGCATTTCTTGGTTATTATCTGTAAATACTTCTTTTTGCATCAGCTGAATAGGAACCTTCTTGGAAGCTGATATATATTTGCACAATTGTTTTCTTTTGCAGTTGATAGTTATCAAGTAAAATTGTGGTAAATAATCAAGTGCATAGCTCAAATGCCGGCTTTTAAAATGAAGAACAAACGAAGAACAGATTGTGTAGGAGGACACAATCTCCATACAAGTCATAAATCAGTTAAAACATCAAAAAGTTTACAATCACAAGTCAAAACATCGCAACAAGCAACATTACCAGACATTCCTGCTGAAAATCCTCATGACGGTATGTGACTATTTGTTTGGGAAATAAACATGACCTGATTTCATAAATTCCTGCTCAGCTTCACCTCATCAATCATTCCCATTGAATGTTGAATCCACAATAGAAGTCCATTTTTCCACCAATATCATTGAATATTTCTTATTATTCTCCCTCCTACCCCTCAACATCTAATGAATGCCATCCCCTCGAGATATTAGGGCCTCTTTTTTTTCCCATTACACAACTTTAATCATTTAATAATATAATGCACAAACTTTTCTTATTATGCTGCTTTATTCTTTGATACTTCCTAGTTTATTGCATATACATGCCTTAATGTCCTCTAATTTCATTCATCTTTTTTTCTCTTCTTTTGATCACAACAGTCTTATCTTTTTTTAAAATAAGAAACCTGTACAAAAGAGATATCTACTTTATTTTATATAATTCCTTTTTTTTGCTCGGCATAAATCTTAAATGTAAGTTCTCCAGATATTAATGGTGTATCCTGGGCATGCACCTCTTGCTAGTTGTTCTTAATGGCTTAAAAGTAAGATCTGGAGGTAAATTGTGCCTGGTGGATTTTCTTATGGCCTGCTTAATGCAGATTCTTTAGATGTCAAGACATCGAGTCAAAATATTCAAAAAATTGAAGCCAGTGATGACTTAGCTCATGCTTCTACCCAACTTATAAACTCTCTTTCGTCATTACCTGATTTTGCATCCACTGGAACAAAGGTATGATTTTTTTTAGCAGTATATTTTTATTGTCTGCATCTCTAAGTGCATTGTATGATAATATCTTCCTCCCATTTTGTGGTATTTGTCTCAACCATATTGTGCTTTGTTAATTCTAAATACCATGATCAACTAGTTTGGAGATCACATCATTCAGCCACATCTAGGTGCAAAAATTTACCACATCAGATATTGAAGAGACTCGGGGACTTATTTTAATTTGTAATTCTCTTGCTTTAACATATGATTCTAACAATTAAGAACCACTAATGAGATGCTATAAAATTATGGCCAATATCTAGGTTCTGGCAGGCTCCAAAGCCAAGAAAAGTAGTAGTTAATTTGCCAATGTATAATATTATGTTTTCATTTTTGTGATGGTGGCATGCAGTATTCTTTGCCTTACATGCACACACACGTATACATATATGTAAGTTTGTGCATGAATGCATGCTTTGTGCTTGTATGCATGCATGCATGCATTCATGCATGTAGAGATGTACACATGCATGCATTTTGTGCAAAACAATCCTAAATATATTGATGAATAACTCATGTTTTTACCGTTACGATTGAGGTTCAAGTACCAACCTGCTGGACACAAGACTGGTACAATGCAGGGACTCAGTATGCCCCTGTACTGTCACATGGTACCGACATACTGATCGACTCCAGTTGTGTATTGTATGTCAGTACTGGGGCATGCCAAGACTCACCATATTGGATGATACTTTACATGGCCCGACACCTTATGCAAAACCTTGGTTACAACAGCTAACACAAATCTAAAATCTACTTATTGTCTTAGCTATTTTTTTGGGAAGGGTGGATTATGTTTTTTTTTTCCTTTTTTAATTGCCTCCTTTATATTGGCACTTTCAATTTGTCATAAAACTCATTCTTGTTTCACTTGATCAGTTAACCAGATTGTCTGGTTGACAAAATGTGAGTAGTCAAGTCCCCATGAACTTGGGGATTTAAGCTACTAGCACTGCTGACTTAGGTTTGTAACTAATCCAATTTGTTCTTTCAAATAATGGCCTATTGGACATTAGACCTATCAGTTTCTAAAGATAATATCTGGCATCCTTTTTAACTCAAAATGTTTGTAACAATTTATTGGTACACCTAGTTGGCTATTGGATGTGGCATGGCAGGTTTTTGTCTCTGGTGATTCAACTGAGCTAGGTCATATGCAATTCTGTTAGGCTTGCACCTTTTGGGATTTATGTAATGGTTTGAAAGATTGAATCTGGACTGACCCTCGGACTGGCCCTCTTAGTAATAGGTTGCTGGGATCTAGAAAAACGGTTGAGTCTAACTAGATTAGTTTAACTCTAGTTGCAGTGGGACCAGAATTTCGAGTTTTATGCCTAAGCAGGCTTCTAGGTTTGCTCTTGATTCTGAACTCATAAACTGACTCAGTATATCCTGGCTGTATAAGCATCCATATTCCTTTCATCATATGCTAACTTGGAGTTGCTTAAATATGCGTAATATATGCAAGTCTGAACTCCTGTGGCAATTGTGAAATGCATTTAAGCTGAATCTCTCGAGCACTTATCCTAGAGCATGCTAGAGATTAGGACTCTCATTACAAGCCAACCTCAAAAAAAACAGGCACAGATTGTTCCACATGACTAGACTCTATTGCTGACAAATAATGTTTTGATTTTTTTTTTTTTTTAAGCATCCTTGAATGATGGAAGTGATCATTTATGGAAGTATCAAGTTAGAATGATCTGGTTCGTGTCAAATTTCCATTAATTGGAATTAATATAAGAAGACCATTATAAAGTGCACAAGACTTTTTTTAATTAAAAAAAAAACAACAACGACAACTCCTTGAGTACTCTTACATTACATGACACACCATGTCGGGCAACCCAGTAGATTGTATAGCTAAATGATCAGAATCCTTGTGCCTGAGATTTTCTACGTTAGCTGTGACACCTTGCAGCATGATGACAATTGTGCTCATCTTAGTGTTGCTCAACAAAGGGACACTGACCTTAGGATGATGGCTTAATCACCTGGGCAAATGATTGGGTGACTGGTGTCCAGGAATCCAGTGTGGGAACTTGGGCATGGAGTGATGCCTATACTTGATAAACTTGATAAAACCTCATTTGATAATATCTTATATGTAACATTTTCAACTTGTAAGTGTCAAATATTGACATGGCATCATAATGTCGCTATGGACTATAAGATCTGAAAGTTTATGGATTGTCTTATGGAAGTTTCAGATGTCTAAAATTCTGAAATTTTGAAGTCTGGTGAGCATGAAAAAAATGATTACTTGTGACTTAACAAGGACTCTGCCAGAATCATTTGATTGATATCTTAATTCTTCAGCTATGATGCGTATTGTCAGTCTTTATTTAATGCAGCAAAGTTCTATGCAGCTGTTTACTCTTTTTTTTTTTTTTTTTTTTGAGAGGAATGATGGTGAGTTCTTTCTGTTAAGTCATGTTGAAATTGTTGGATCCTTCATTTTTTTTGTTTGTTTTTAAAATGTGTTAACTCATATGCAGGTTTCACAATTTTCCACATCTCCACCAATCTCAGAAACCATATTCTCCCCAATTATTGAGTACAATGAATCTCAATTCGAGCCAGTAAATCATGGTAATGCAGGTACATACCAAGCATTCTTCTTTCAACTCAAATGCCTCATTCTGCCTTACAATTGATCAACTTTCAATGTTTTATCATTTTTTCATCCAATAAGAAGTTTGTCTAAAGATTCACAGATATTTGAGCATGATATTTTATAATTAGTAACTTCATATAATTGAAAAAGGTGGAATAAATGAGACAGAATGGACAAACACTTAAATTCAGTATTGAGATGACAGTTGCTAGCACAGTCCCTTCTTGCAGTAATATAAATCTTATCTATTCCAGTTTTATTGTGAGAAAGTAATATTTTTATGCCTATTTGAGGCCTTTAATGTGGAAGATCATTATTTTCCCCTTTTTCTATTAGTGAACTGATAGCCAATTTTATCAATTTTCTCTATCGTGCAGAAGACCTGGTGCTATATTACTGCATTAATTTGTTTAGGATGCGCAGAATATGTTTGTCGATGGAAAGACATATGACATGAAAGAAAATATAGCTGAGATGAAACAGAGTTTATGATTTACAAAATTAGGTTTTTTAGATATAATAAGTTTTGGAAAACAAGAAAAAACATTCAACAATTCTGTCATCTTTTATTGCAAGAGAACCAAGAAATGTAAGGGGGTGCTTTCCACTCCTGATGGCGGCCAGCCCAAATTTCCTCTAACAATAGCATTATAGGATATGTGGAGTGTGGACTTCTCTCTCTCTCCTTTTTTTTTTTTTCTTTCCCATCAATGTTTAGAAGTTGCACTTATGAGAGATAAGTATCTAAATTCTTCTTGAAGAAAGAGGTGAGCTCAAGTGAATGGAAGTTAGCGTGGTTGGGTTGCCTATGGAACAGTGAGCGACAATCATGATGATACTCTTATTGTTGCAAGCTTGTAAGTGTCACATAATGATAAAGTGTTCCTTATATTCCCAATTTTGGAAGTCGACCCAGAAATTTATCTTCTGTAAGTCATTTATGGTGGGATCATGATTGATAATTGCTTTATTTTGGTGAACTAGTTGTTCTATGTAAAGAGTGATCTTACTAAATATTCTATGCAAAGAATATGATCTTATTAAGTTGATATGCTATACAATAATTATGAAATCTAAGAATCAATGAGGCCCAAGGGAAAGGTGATAGAAGTTCTTACGGGTATGGGAGAAAACAGTGGTTATTCAACACCTCAGGTTTGAACCTGAGACCTCTCACTTGGAGAGGAGCATACCAACCAGCTGAGCTATCAGCTGTTGGTTAAGACCCATGTCTTATCATTTGGCAATTTTACTATGGCAATAACATGTTTGGAACATCCAGCGCATTAGTTGTTAATAATTTTTGGTTGTTTCAGTAGACCGGTTTTCCTAATGGTTCCTCTTTTGCAGTTAGAGATGATGAGCAGCGTGAACTGCCTTACCTGATTGCCAATGATAAAGATGAAGGGAATTGTCATGAAAGTGAAGTTCAAACTGCCAATTTTTGGGATCTCTATGCTTCCGAGAAGGTTGCTGCTTCTCCCTTTAATGATGACTTAGGATTTTCTGATGTAGTAAATACTACATTCCCAGATTTTGAATGCATGCAACCAGACTTGATTTTTGACAAGCAGGATGGTTATGTGATAGTGCCCTTCTTTGAGAAAACAGTGGAAACTACTACTATTCATGATCAGGATCCGATTGAAGATGCTGCAGTGAGCTCAGATGGTTCCTGCTTATATCTAGCAATCCATCAATTGAAATCATCTGATCAGGAAACTGAATTGAGCTGTAATCTGGAAGAAGCAGAATGCTTTGATCCACAGTTATTTTTCAAGAACTTACCTGATTTATCTGATCCATCAGAGGTAGCTTCATCAATTTCTCCTGCTTTTCTACCAGAGGAAATTGGGAGAAAGAAGTCCGTTACCCTTGTACTAGATTTGGATGGTAGGTTGAAGCCATACTCTGCTTGCATTAATTTTCTGTTAATTAAATCTGTTTGAGTTGTCCTGCTTTTAACTCTTGGCTCTTTGCCTGTGTTTTTAATTTGATTTCAATTATATATTTTCCTCCTAAGTTTTGTTGGACTATTTACATGTTCCTTTTTTTTCCTTTTGTGGGTCTCATAACATGCAATGCCCACTTATTTGCTTTGAAGGTTATTGACAAATGCCTGTTTAGTTATAACTAGGTAATTGGTTTATACTATTTTGGGAAATATTAGATTACAAGTGCACATGCTTACAAAAACTGGTTATCTGTGATTTTGCACACTTTATCTTCTAATATTTCCTATTCAATATAGAAGAATCAAGTGAAGGCTAAACAAGAAAGATTTATAATACTTGTCTTTTGCATGGGTGACCAAAAAAAGGTGGACTATCAAAAGAATGTTAGGGTTGACTTTATCCCCAAGGAAAATTATAACCATAATCATCAAGCTTTATTCCAGTTATTAGTAGATGCCTGGAAATGTTGCAAATATTTTTTAATCCTTTTAACAACATCAATATATATTACCTAGGTTTTTACCACCACTTTCTTGACTTGGAGTCATTGTACCCCTTACTATATGGATCACTTTGATCATTGCATTTTTCCCATACAATGTGAACAAAATGTAATATTTTTCTCGAGCACACATTTCCTTTATATTATTTGTTCATAGTAAGTAGTCATGCTCAATCTTTTCTTAGAAGCTGTTCTATCTTTCTCAGTATTGAGATTTTACTAAATTATTGTTTTATATCCAAGACTAATATAATAGTTTTCATTAATTCATTTTCTATACATTTTTCAAAGAAGCAATTCATTTCCTATAGCTCTCTCCAAGTGTTCCTTGGCCTTTTCCACCTTTTCAGTCCTTCCACATGTGGGGATCCCCTTATTCAGTTGAATATGTTGTACATGTAAACCATCTTAGTTTCTCCTCTATATTATTTCAAGAAACCTTCCTATGTTCTTCCATCCAACAGAACCTAAGACATCTTCTTGACATTTTTTTCTTTTTTTTTTATGAGGCCCATTTTCATTTCAGGCATTAGATAAGTTGCCAACTTGCTATTTCTAATCCTTGACCTCATCCGGTTTCCAACTTACTTTTCAGGTAGATATCCAGTCTTCACATATGATTTATGATTTGTTTTCCCCATTGGAGCAGAGTATGACCACTAACTTAAGTTGTCATGGCCATGTTACATGAAAAATTGAATGGCATTACATTTATTATGTGGTGGTTGAATTTAGTAAGTAAAGAGGAACAACAAATAAAAGGAACCAGTAGTCTGTATTATAACCTAACAGAGAGCTATTGAGCTACTCTAGGGCTTTAAGGGCTTGACTAAAGTTATGGTCTGGTTTGGCATCATGAGTTACAGCACCTCTTGCACCTCTTGTACCTCTTAAACCTCTCCTCTTATGATCTGTCCATATACTTGCTCTCTCTCTCTCTCTCTCTCTCTCTCTCTCTCTCTCTCTCTCTCTCTAGACATTGGTAGATAAAAAGAGGCTTATGTATTTTTATATTGATAGGAATGATATTAAGATGGAAAAAAGTGCAGCATGTTAAATGCTTGAAGAAATAAAAAATTCCAAAAAAAAGTAGAAGAACTAGAGAGATACCTTATTCTTGTTGCTATTTCATGATCTTCATTGGCTTGTTAGAATTTCAAATAAAATTAGAGGAAGAACTCTAATTTTAAACATTGGTTGTGATATGTCTTCCTGATTTGAGAAAAAGTCCATATTAGTTTTAAATTTAAATGGGTGTAGGACTTCCTATTGGACTTGGAATAATACAATTCAATTTATGCTTAGAGCCCATGTAAGCTTTGAAAAATATAGGATCTACTTGTAAGAAATATAAGGATGTAGGGGGCAAGTTTTGAATGGATTCTATTGATTACTGCAAGTTTTGAATGGATTCTATTGATTACTGCAAGTTTTGAATGGATTCCATTGATTACTGCAAGTTTCGAATGGATTCTATTGATTACTATCTGTATTTAATGAACTACAAGATTTTTGAAATTGATTGGGACCTTGTAATCCTTTCTCAAAAAAAAAAAAAAAAAGAAATTTAAAAGAGAGAAATGGTAGACAACCTTAATCAAATTTCCTACTTAACAAACATACATCAACTAATTCAACAATATTTAAGGTGTAGTCCCTCCTTGTGCATTCTGGTTCTGCCATTGTGTCATAGTTGTGGCTATAAACTGGTCGCACAGGATGTTAGTTTGGGTGTGGCACAATGCATTGGAGGATTTTGCTTGTGCCTAGAGTTGATTCTCCTCGATACTTTAGAACCACCCAAGGTGGAGATTGGGCTGATGCCTAGTGGGGATATTGAGGAGGCCATGGTTAGTCATGGCACAGCATGCCGAGGGACTTGCAAGGCTTGTTAGATGGCATGGCAATAAAATATTAGGACTTATGTGGATAACTGAAGATTCCCCATGGATTGAGGAGGGGCAAGGTGTTTTGAACATGTTCCCAATTCTCCCAAGCCCCTAGGACATGGGCCCACTGTGGCACAATTGTAGAGCTAGGTAGTTCCACCACCAAATGGTCTTGCATAGAGGTATCTAAGGCAATGATAGTTGGACGAGCTGGCCAAAGTTTTACCTTGGGGAGTTGTCCAGGCTATTCTATATATGCTTGATCTACATAATGGAGCATAAAAGTGATAAAAGGTGATAAAAGACTAATTGGGCAAGAATTTGGCCTGTCTTGATAGGTAAGCCTTATGGGCATTGCAAGTTTGATTCTCATGGGGATTCAAGGGAGACAGTTGGCCGTGGAGCACATGTGTGCCTTATGGAATATTGGTTGGAATATATGCCTTGGAGTTAAAACAAGGATCAAAGACGATCAAGTAGATTGTGCCGAGAAGAGGACAATGTGGTGCAAGGTTTTATTGGTCAATAACAATTACTTGATAGGCAGACTTAAGACGCTAGTGTTGCGGGGCATGCTTTCTTACGGTACCTGGATACGCACATACATGCATGCATGCATAGATAGACAGATGGTCGGAAGAACAAGAGAGGGATGGACCACTGAATAAACATGGGCATTATGAATCTTTCTTATATTGTCCAATGCCTAAAGAATTTTGACTGTTGGATTGGAAATTCCATTTATCAGAACCAATTATTTGACTGGTGCCTATTGGACCATCCATGGTTAAAGTTGAGTTTGTCATAGATCACTTTATCATGAGTTAAGAAGAGGTGATGCCAAAAGTTAAAACTATTAAATGCATTTAATGTATATTTATGTATACACACATGCAGACAAACATTATTCATCCATTTTACTATCTGTACGTGTGCACACCTGTGTGTTTGTCCTTAATTGATTCTCTCTTCTTTTTTAAAGCTATCAAAAGTAATAAATGCATTCCCTATTAGTGTTGTTTGCATTATAATTCTATTTTGATTTTATAATTCTCCGACTCATGGAAATATTCTCTCCATATTCTTTAATTTTTACTAAAACTGTATAACGTTTCATTTCTAGCGTCCCTGATGATCTTGACTTTGTGTTTTCAAGTTTTGGAAAGATTAATTTATTGTACCAAAGAGTGTTGCAGTCAACTTCAATTACATTTTTTTTGTTTGAATGAATGCTTCTGATGTTCAGCTCCATTTACTATGCAGAAACACTTGTCCACTCTACCCTCGAGCGCTGTGATGATGCTGACTTTACCTTTCCGGTTTTCTTAAACATGAAACAGCACACTGTATATGTAAGAAGGCGGCCTTACCTTCAGATATTCCTTGAGAAAGTTGCTCAGATGTTTGAGATTGTAATCTTCACAGCCAGCGAAAGCATCTATGCCGAACAATTACTGAATATACTGGATTCGGATAGAAAGCTCATCTCCAGGCGCATCTATCGTGAATCATGTATATTTTCTGATGGAAGCTATACGAAAGACCTGACCATTTTAGGTGTCGACCTTGCAAAAGTTGCCATAATTGATAACTCCCCGCAGGTAGCTCTATCTTGTCATATTTTTAATAAATATCAATTTACCTTCATAAGGTTATACAGAATTTTGTGCTTGGGTTGCAAAAGTTGCCTATATAGGGTGTCAAATTTTTCTTGGATGAATGAAGGCAAAAGGACATCTTATAAAATTGAAAATCTCCTTACACTACTGGATCTTAAATTTAAAATTTAAGATGCTACATGAAAGGACAAGTTACGTCCTTACCTTCCGTTGGATTCTATATTATTTAGATGAGAGTTTCCAAGCTTATTAAAGTGTCCTTAGTAAGCTCTACCTCAGTAATATATACATGCGTAAACTTTCACCTATGCATTCTGATCACCAGCATCATGTAAGATGTGAAAAGTGTTGTATCATCAACAAAGTTCCAAACATTGAAATTTCATTGGATATTGTTTTATGATTTCAGGTTTTTCGGTTGCAAGTGAATAATGGGATACCTATTAAGAGTTGGTTTGATGACCCATCAGACCATGCATTGATTTCGTTACTTCCCTTCCTCGAGACCTTGATTGATGCAGAAGACGTTCGTCCTATCATTGCAGAGAGATTTGGCAATAAAGAGTGACATTGTTTGTTCCTTTCAATCAATAGCTTGATTTATTGACCTCTGATCACCTTCTTTAACCCATATTAGTCTATACAAAAAATGTCTCATATCTTGTATTGTGAACATTGGTCTTGTTTCTATATTAGTGGTGAGCTAGCTGTCATAACTTGCTTTAGTAACATGGCTGCTTGCACAGCTGTTTGAAACTTTCTTCTTTTTGCTCGCACTTTTACCATAAGTAGCTTCCATTGTTGTATATATCATTCATTCCTTTTCAGCTGGGTACCGTCATATAGCCATCTTGATTGTATAGAACTGCGACAGCTGTGAAATAAATTTGTTTGCCTTTGGCAAGCTTCTTCGTAGTTGGCAGGAAAAGAAATTTTATACAATGACCATGCTATAAATATGAGTAATCTACATTATCATCTGGATTCAGGAAAATACCAGCAGTCAGCAAACATATGTGCCTTGTTTTCTGGAGCCCTGTCAGAGGCCTGGTCATCAGGTACCTGAAGGCTGATACATGTCCAGATTGCGATTGCAAATGTCAATATGCTCCTATGTTTGTCTGCTAGACTCCACTTTCTTCTTCTTGGTCAACTAGAAGCTTATTAGAATATGTCAACTTGTTGAACCCCCAGGAACAAATGCAAGAGTTGACCTTTTCTTTTGGAAGCAAGGGATGACTGTGTTTTATATACAAACTGAGATGGGTTGCTTTTAGTCAAGCCTGGCAGGCATTAACGTACTCAAATTGATGTTGTTGACCTGTAAAGAAGCTTGTGGTTTGAAAAATGTCAAATAAATGCATCCCAAGATGCATAAACATCTTTTTAAGGTTCATCCGAACTTTTTAATTAGAACCCTGCAAAAGGTGTTTCTTTCCACGTTGGATCGGTTGTATACGATCATTTGCAGGATCACATCACGATGTGAAGGTCATCTGGGCTGTCTTATTCTGAAGGAATTTGAAAAATGGTATGGGGCGAGACGATCTTTACAGTTTAAACATGTGATTTTATTCAATATTTATTTGAAAAAAAAAAAAAAAAAAAAACAGATTTGCAATGGAAAACAAAATAATATTATATTTATTTATTTATTTGAGTTGCACCCGCTCGATGCCCTTGCCACCAATGGTCCTTTGTTGAAATTCTGGTCCCTTGTGAGAAGGAACCAGATAGCAATAGTGAATGTTTTATCTCAGCTCAAAGTTAGCTCAATGTTCTTCCTCAGCTCTGAAATATAAAATCAAAAGGTCTGCTTTTCGGACGTTTTCCTTTGCGATTGGTCGTGAACGGTAGTTTTTGACGGATGTGTCCAAATCATAGAGTAGTAGTGGCTTCCTTAAAATAATGCAAGATTCATATTTCTATTGGTTAAAAAGGACATACCAGTCCAGAGGCCAAATATTTTTGATATCATTCTTCTTACTTTGTACTCTTCTCGATGGGATCATTGCTGTTAATTTCGTTAAAGAATCTTTATGTCGCTTTTTATCTAACAAAATGTGATTAAGGATAGCTCTGTCTTAAACTATGTTAAAGACTAACAGGATATGCTATTGTGAGCTCACATCCAGCAGACCTCAGCTTTAATTCTATAGTAGAATGCCGTATTCCAACCTCAGCAAGCATCGAGACGACTTCAATAACAATTTAAAATCAAAAGCACACTAGCAAGCTCGCAACGTTGAAAAACGAGCGTCAGCAGCGGGGCAGATCGTCCGGCGGGGGTAGGATGGACTGCGACTCGCCCGGCCCGTTCTCCACGACGAAGCCCACCGCCAACCCCCACGTGGTGTGCACCTCCAGGTGACAGTGCACGAACCACACCCCGGGGTTGTCCGCCGTCAACCGGATCGCCGCCCACCCCCCGCTGGGCACCGCCACCGTGTTCCTCTCGGGCGGGTCCTCCAAATTGTACCCCTTCCTGTCCCTCTCCCTCTCCAAGTTGCCGAACCCCCTTCCCACCACGAAGAAGTTGTGCCCGTGCACGTGGATCGGGTGGTTCTCCGCGTTGATGAAGCTCGTGTCCTGCAGCACCACCTCCATCCTCGTCCCGTAGGCCACCGCCAGCAGCCTCGCCCCGTACTCGGCGTTCATGTTCGTCCCCGCCGCCACCTTCGCCGTGTAGTCGAACGGGTTCGCCGGTCTCTCCGGGAAGTCCTCGAGCAGCGTCGAGTTCCGAGAGTAGTAGGACTGGAGAATCGAAATGGGCGGCCGGACGAAGGACTGGTTGTTCATCGACGCGGCGAACCTCTTCGAGTCTGGCCCTTTGCAGGTGCAGTTACTGCAGCAGTCTTGGAGGTTGAGGCTGATCGTTAGGAAGACCTTCTTGTCGACTTCTTTTGGCACCTTGCACGGGAACTCGGCGGAGGCGAGGCTCCGGAGCTTGTCGGAGAAGTCGGTGTCGAAGGCGGTGTCTCGTAGCTCGGGGAGGTTGCGGGGGAGGGTGAGAGGGAGGAAGGAGACGGGTGGGATGGATTTGGAGTAGTGGATGAAGCCGATCGCGGTGGAGTTGTCGAAGGGAGCTGCGGTGGCGGTGACGTAGGGGCGGGCGGCGAGGGCGAAGGTTTGGCGGGCGGGAGCGGTGCGGCGGGTGGCGAGGAGGACGGTGGTGGTCTGGCCGGGGGCGATCATGATGGCCCGAGTGGAGAATGGCTTCACGTAGGCGGCGTCGGCCTCGACGACGGTGAGGGGTGTCCGTCGACGGCAAAGAAGAGCTTGTCATTGAGAGCAGCGTTGATCAGCCGGAGCATGTAGGTCTCGCCGGGCTCCACGGTTTGGACGAACGTTTCTGGAGCGTGGAGGTGTATATAGAAACGGCGATGTTATTAAATGGCGAACGCATGTATCCGAGAGCTAAACAGGGTTTATAATATAATATACCTTGGTCGACGGAGCAAGAAGGGTAGAGAGGACCGGGGAGGCCATTAATGGTGTAAGCGTCCGAAATATTTGGGCCGCCGCCGTACTTGATGGACTCCTCTTCCACCGCTGTCACGTCGGTATTCCACCATTCACCTTGCATGAAAGCAAAACAGAATCTTCTAAATTTATGAGAGAGAATTTAAAGATCAAAACGGGCTGCAAGCCAGTTTATATTGGTACCTAGAATAATGGGAATATCGGCTTGGATAGGGATGGAGAAGGGATAGGGTGTCCGCGGGCGGATGATGAAGGCGCCGTGAACGGTAGCCCTCCGCCAGGAGAGGTGAGCGTGCCAGAGAAGGGTGCCCCTCTGCCCTTGCACCGTAAATTTGTATGCATACGTCCCGTTGCATGGGATGGGGCACTGGGTGATGTAGGCTGGTCCATCGGCCCACCCTGTTCCCATCTGTCGTACCCCATGCCTGCAACCAAGAACAGCGCGTATTGGGGTAAAAATTAAAGAATGGTATAACAACACACGGCATCGCCAAGTGTTCGTTGAAGTTAATAATAATAATAATAATAATAAATCCTATCATGAAGAGAAAATATTCTTCTGTAATTTTAATTGTGACCAGCCATTGACTTATTAACAGCATGGTCATTTAGTTTTCTTTCATTTTTTTTTTTTTATTTTTTCCTTCTTCTTTTAAGCTGATAATGTGCGGAAAAGCATGCTCATAGTATGACAAGATGGATCGCTGCCATAAGCATCATCCCAATTAGCATGTTGGATGGGTGGGACGGTGATGTTCCCCATTTAATGAAAAAAAATTAAAACAATATATTCCATAAAATTTAGAATCTTGATGAAAAACATGCCTTGCTGCCTCTACCTCAATTTATATTGGTTGAGCACTTGCTGATATAATATATAAAAATCTGAGCTTTTATTCCGACGTATTCCAAGACATCAATCAATGAGATGTAGACATAATTTTTAAAATACCTAAAACTAGTTTCCAATCTGATAATTACCATATTGGCCAAGTTTTGATATCTAGGTTTTGAAATACCAATTGAAATCTCAATCTTGAATTTTTCCAAATTTCTCCGCCTTTCAACTCCATCAAAATAAATTGGAATTCGGGTTCATCTCACGGGATTATGGATGTAAAACTATACATCAATGAAGCAGTAAAGAATAACCATTTGCATAATTTTTGGCCCTGCAATCGAAACAAAATTTAAACTGTAAAAATAGACCTAAATTGCACCCTTATATATATATATATATAAGCAGTGAGTTTGAGTCGATCTAAGGGATGAACAAACCAATGAATGGTGGTGTTGCATTCCACTCTGTTGGTGACTTTGACCACGAGTTTGTCACCCTCGTGGACGTCTATGGCGGGGCCTGGGTACTGACCATTCACTGTCAAGAGCGGCTTCGTGTGACAGAGACGTGTCACATTCTTCCATTCCAACTGCAACAAGCATCAAGCCACTGTTCATTTTATGTTGCATCCCATCAAAACTATAGAGAGAGCGAGAGATTTTGTTCTTACTGCATGATCGATTTTATCTTATACTATAGAGATAAATTATCAGCTAGCAATAGTAGCAGCAATAAAGTAATAAAAGTACGTACGAGTACAATAGTATCAAGCAAGAAACAGGAGGAGCAATGGCAGTAATAATTCTAAAAAGAATAACAACAGCAATAGTAGATCAAGAAGGATAAAAAAAGCTAATCACATTCTTGTTCTGGCCAACCCGACCGCTCATCTAAAGTGAAGGACTGACTTCTAATTCAAATCATCAATAATTAATCGACTCCTTTCCCATCTTTTCAGAAAGTTCGCTTGCATTGAAATGGAAGTGCCTTGTTATTGGAGGAGGTTTAATTGTTGAAGGCCGAGCCAAAGCAGGGCATGCCACCAATTCGGAGAAGTTGAGCATTACTGCTAAAGAGTAGCGCTCCAAGTGCTTCCCCATCGCTTCAGGTTACTCAGAAGAGAGATTGTCTCTCAAGTAACCGTGGTCGTAGCAATAATACTCTACGTTTGAGCACCTACTGTTGTCACAGATATGGGTTGCTGCTGGATAATTTATTGGTCGATTATTCCGGAGAATGGTATCAGTGGGTAGGTGAGATGAGACACGATCAAGAACGACCAAAGATCCAACCTTCTGAACCCTTATGCTGCTTCTCATGAAAAGAGTACGATGGTTGAGACAAAGGTCCATGAGGACCCTTGCTCGCTTTCCTGTGATGGAATCTTGCTTGGAATCTCACCTACCCCACATTTGGCGACTTCCTTGCAAACGAGCGTCTCATTGATCTCGCTCCATGGGAGCAATGGCCGTGCCAAAATGAGCACCTTACGAACGGGAAATTCCGAACCCACAATTTCCAATAGACATGATCAAGATGCAAAGCTTACCAATAAGAGCGGCATGCCATTAGTTACTTAATTTCTTTGGGAAAAACTTAGTATAGATTGTTGTTAGTTAACAGGATGAACAAGAATTCAGCCCGTAGTCGCAAGTAGCTATATTACAATCAATTAACTCTAAAGGTGGCAATGCTCGGCATGTTTAACCCATTTAACTTGCTTTAATACACCAATTAATAGATTGATTTAGTTTGGATTGAATTTTTAACTCTTTTAATAAACAGACTGAGCTTGGATCGATAAGTTTTTGATCTAACTTGTGTCCCATCTGATCCCATTGCCAACCCTAGCTACCTTGGCAAGCTATGCGACAATAGCTATAGCCCATCCATCCCATTGCCACCTCTAGCTATCCTGTCGCCTTCGACGTGCAGCGTTCTTAAACAACATCCAACAAAATTTTCTTGTCAGTCGGCCAAACCAGTTTTCTTAATAAATAACAATGCTTCGAGGCTTGGAACGTCCGACTTGAGCTAAATCTTTTATGATCATTTGTCTTGTTATGGCTAGACCATCCCTTGCTGCCGCCAGTTGTGCAAATTGAGGTATCTTAATTTGCTGATGTCCCAATTGGTTTGCCAGAGCTGTCCTGATAGATCGACACGATATTTGCCGTTTCATTGCCACAGCTTGCAGTATACTACTGTTCTTGGGGTGGTGCTTCTAAACTTTTCATCCGAATTTTTTTTTTTTTTTTTTTTTTCCTCCTCCGAAATATGTCAAGATGCTATCGACTCATGTTGGTCGTGTGCTAACACGAATTGGCCTTGTTATGTAGGAAGGTTCCCCAGTCCCCAACTATAATGAACGCGAATAAGATGCAAAGGTTGCCAATAAGAATGGACTGATATTTTGTGCTTGAGATAAGAACGAAATGCTACAGCGCTTGAGAGGCCTCGAGTTCTAACTTGTCTTTAGCAAATTATGCTTAAAAACTTGGTTGCCAAGAACTCTAAATGTGCTGGCTTACAGAGGGCTTACTGGTAACGAGCACAAATTTTATGGCTGTGATTATATTTAAAAAATAGTGAAAAAGTTATTAATGCATATATAAATATGAATCGAGAATAAATGATAAACCTTCTTATCCAAAATGAGACATGTGGTAACCATTCAAATGTGTATAGCACTATGTAACACAAAGCTTATATAGCAGAGGATTCCATTTCACTGAAAATAGTTGTTTTTTTTTATTTTTTAATAGATGATACTAAGTATTTGTCAAACCATTCCTACCATCAAACATGGCCTTAAGGAACAAGTCTTGGTGGTGATCATAGATATCATAGTCAGGAATCCCATGCATAATTGGTAAATTCATTTCCAGAGATTTATATTACATAAAAAAATAGCATAAGTTTTAAAACATCATTCGCTCGCAGCCATCGAGCGCCTATCAAAGAATGGAATCCAATTCACTATTCAGTGTTGAGTTTTGAGATATAATACCATAGCACCGTTATTGATTTGAGGCCTTGTTATAACCACGCTTAGCTTCTCTTTCCCTGCGTCGTTCTTTCCCTTTGGAACAATCCCTTCTCCAGAACCCAGTTCTCAGTCATCGCCTGAGAGCTCAGCCCCTGGTAAAGGCTTTGCGCACTTTTCGTCACATCTCCAATGCATTACGATCGGCGCGATTCCGAGGCATCCATTCCAGACTACCATCACTAGCCGCGCTTGCTTCCCACCATTTCTATTCTAAGTCGTTATCACATCCGTGGGCAGAGAGGTCTTGGGAGGAGAAGACGGATGTCGTCGCTCTTCCGAAGGCATCATCCAGGCACCATTTGGAAGCCAATCAAATTAATCCAGGGGATAAGAGCCAGGTGGTTGGTGCCGTGGTTCGAAGCAGCAGTCGCGTAAAAAGAACAATTTTTCCATTGCTGGCTCAAATTGATCTTTCCCAAGTGTAAGGCCAGAGAGAATGGCTGTAGGAAAATAGCTGTTATCGGCTCCAAGCAAATACAATCTTGTTAGCTTTTCAAGACGGTAGCCTTGCTTGGTTGAGTATTGGGAAGCCATCCGCTCACTTGTGTCGATAACTCGTTTCATATTCATCCGCTGTGTCTGTTGAGAAAGGGCAGCGAAAAACTCACGTTCAAATATCTTGACCTTCTACTTTGTAATAAAAGACTCTTCAAATAGTTTTGGCAGCCACTTATTGAAAGAGTTGAGAAGAGGCTTGCAGCTTGAAAAGGTAATTACTCTCCATTATGGGGGAAGGGGGAAGAATGTGTCTAACAGACTCAATTCTCACGATGCTCCCAATGTTTGATCTCCTGTCTTGGGTGATTCATAGGACTGATAAACTAAGGTAGCTTTCCTTTTAAAAAGGAAAGAATAGCGGGATTCAATACCTGATCAACTTGTCTACAGGGATAAGAAAGATAAAGAGAGTTATCATCAGAAAAATTAAAATTATGGATCTAGCCTTACTAGCTAAGTGGGCTTGAAAATTTTTTAGTAGACAAAGAAAAGATGATAGTATTTGATCGAAATTAGCCTCCAAAGCCTACTATGAAAGTGTCATTTTTCTTTATGGGGGGGAATGAAGAGATTGTAACCAAGATGGGTTAAAACTTCAGGTTTCATTAAATCAATCATGTTATGATACCATCTCTTTCTCTATTTTATCCTGTGATATCTTAAATTTAGTCCCATATTGGATAAAAAAAAAATATGTTATATACTTATAATTCAAGTTCACTTGCTATTTGTTAACTTCTATTCGAATTTTTGAGTCACATGGTTTCGATTCACTAACGAGTTAATTGAACCAGCAGATGGGCTTGAAGTATTATAAATGTGTTATGTGCTTATAAGTTTTTGAATCACGCGATTACTTAGTACCAATTAACTTTCACTCGAATTTTTGACTTTGAGACGCCTCTCTTATAGTGAAATTGTACTTTGGCCTTTCTTATTCTCAAAGGTGACTACAGAAAAGCTCGAGCACTAGCTCTAGACTACATATTTCACAATTCCAGATTCAAATGTGTCATTAAATATGGCAAGCTTCACTGCTTCTTTCATGCTATGATGATGTTATTCGTGATCTATTCGTGATCTCTTTGACTGGAGATGTTATTCTTGATCTATCGGAAGAGGGGACGGAGGTGCTGGAACCAAAAGCGTCGTCGTTCGGATCTGACATGGCTAGAAGGGTCTGTTTATAATGGAGAAATAGTATTCGTGCCGCTTTTCTTTCTTGCAAAAGCGAACCATACTGAGCACACATCAAGAAAATATGAAGAGGAAAACATAAAAAGAGAAACAAAGGCACAAACAAAACATTTCTACACAAACAAAACATTTCTACGGCAACACGTCCAAGTTGTTACCGGGAGGAGCTAAGATGGGAATGCCCTCTTCTTCCACCATTCTCTTCTGTCTCCTTCTTGAGGGGACCTTTGGGGTAGCCTGCATTATTTTTGTATATTATCCCTCTTTTTTCCACCAGATTTATCTGTCAAAGAATGCCAACAGAACAAAAATGTGTTCACAGACTGGAAAGTTATGAATGAAGAGAGCGATTCTTTCTTAACACTTTGGTGCAGCAGGAGAGGATAAAAGTACAGGCTTTCATCTATGTTTCCCTAGTAAATGAGAGCATCTATCAGTATCAAGGAAATCCAATAAACGAATGGCGAAAGGGGAACATCTAAAACATATAACCTGATTTTTAAAAAAAAAAATAAAAATGAAAAAATTTCAATCATCTCCTCTCACCCGCGCAAGTAGAACGAAAATTCCTGCCCCGGAAAGAACAAAGATTTTCTATTTTCGAAAATCTTGGCCAGCAGAAATATCCACCACATTTCTGTTGGGACTGAAAAATTCAATCAGAATAAAAGAAACAATAACTCTGAAGTCCAAATGGCGGGAGGGCAGGGCCGAAAAACCTCTGAGGAAATTTTTACTACTCAGAACCCAAGGAAGAAAGCAAGAGATAGATTTAGGGAAGCTCGGAAAAGGGCCAAAAGGGATTCGAAAAGCTCAAATTACACGTAACCAGAAGAGATAAAAGTGTTTACTAAAATTCGAAGTTTTGTAATATATTTTTTTTTTTTTTACTGTCTGCTAGTAATATCCTTTTTGCTCAACTGACACTGAAAATGTGAGGAAAGGAGGAATGCGGAAACGTATTGAGATGGTAATACAGTCAAAAAAAAAAAAAAAAAAAAATTAAGCTGCAGCAGGTAACGGTAGAATTATACAGTAATACACCCATGGCCTTTCTATATAATTTGTTCAGATAAGAGAGAAAATAAAATAAAATAAAATAAAAAATATATATCAGTCTTTCCTACACCAACTACTGGAAGTCTGGGAGATTTCTGTGCCCTCGACGAGGTGAGAGCTCTTGTTTGGGTGATTGATATTTAGCAACAGGCTCATCATCCAAATGATCTGTGCTTGATCTGTCCTCAAACCCACACCTATGCCCCTTAGTAGAATACTTGTGTGCTTCAGATTTGATTGAGGCCTATATTTAGTGGAGTACATGACGGTTTGAAAAATATCAGCCATTCCGATGGGTGACCAATACCAAGATGAGCAAGTACCTCCGTTGATCTTGGCCAAAATGGAAGGTGAGGAAAGTTTTCAAGACAACGAATCTTTTGAGAAACCAAAGTCTCTCCCGACATAGCTCTAGAACTACTTTTCTAGGACACTGATTTTGATATCCGCTTATCAAAAATCCAATAAGCCGGAAGCAATCAATTATTAATAAGCTGGAAGGTGAAATATGTTTTCACGTTGGTCAATGGATGAAACTTTGTTGACAACAAAATTTTGGAATGTCAATTTAACATACAAGCACTCAAGACATGGTTTCCGAAGAGCTCGGCATACTGAATGCGTGCGGAAGCTAGGGTCTGGAAATTTGATTTCTTCAATGCTTGCAAAAGAATATATTAGCATCCCAAGGAAAGATTGTCATAATGATTTCAGATTGGTTTGTAACATAGTAATTAAGATCGGACGTGGAATGCCAAACGAAAAGTTGTGCCAATACTACTGACGTAATGAATCTAATGAGACAAAATAGCTGTTGCTCGCCAACATTCGTAAGAGAAAAGACGTGCCCTGTTTACAACCACAATCGTCCAGTTTGGTAGGAAAAAGAGCATGTTCCACCATCAACAAAGATTAAAATGTTTCCTTTCAGTGCAACTCCTGAAACCCTCTATAATCAGGTACGCTCTATGTATTTTTAATGTTATTCAACACCCCAAATACAACTGCTGATAAAGCCTGGCAAAAGAGAATTCATTGGACCAACCACAGATACACAAACGAGGCTTTATTATAATGGTTAACGGTTGATGCGCACACAAATGCACAATACACTTGACTACTTATTAATTCCAAATCATGATAGTTGATAACCACTTTATAATTCACATTTTTCTCTATTAATGCAGTTTCTCAAGCTCATCATTACACGTGCAAGAAGCATGCTAGTATCATACTTTGTGTTGTGCTACAACATTAAGCTAAAAGTTCAGAACCCGCGACTTCAGCTTCAAGTGCAGTGAGTTGCATTGATAGCATGTACATGATGGATTGTTCTGCACTTACTCTCCCCATGCTCTTTTTCATTTATTCTTTTGTCCTTACATGTCTATCTCACCTCCACTTCATTAATCAGCACTGATCATCAAATCTCTTAAAAGTATTTTACACTGATCATCAAATCTCTTAAAAGTTAAGATCCCATTAACTGTTCTGCGCATTAATCAGCACCTAGAACATCCTTGCCACGCCAAATTGAACACTGCTCACTTCCCTGTGAGCAGCAGCAGCAGCAATTCCATCATATGGAGGTTGGGCCTGCAGCATGTCTGCCTCCATGGTGATTATATCTTTCAATGAATCAACCTTTGGTCTATGTGATGGATAGATAGGGGAGGCTTGCATGTCCATGGCTACACCTGGGACCATCTTTCCTGGTACACATTGGTGGGGTAGCGGTCCCTGCTGTGTCTCCCTCTCTGCCTCCACTAGTTTCCTCTCTAAGCTCTCTATATTGCCTTTAGTTCTGTGGAAACTGTATGTAGGAGGAATGGCTGATTGTAGTGGACGAAGAGCATTTCTTACCACTCTCCGTGGATCGTAGCCATCCTTTGCACTTCCATTTTCATATGGCATTATGGGCCCCACAACTCTTCCAGGTTTAGCTGAAATGCCAATGATCCAATATGCTATGATGTTAGTTGTGAAATAACAATAGTTGTTTTCTACTCCAGCTTATCACATTACAGTTAAAACTTAGAAGGTATAACTTGATTGGGGCTCTAGTTTATCATAGTTCAATGAGATTTTAAACAGAGAATTGTAGAGTGCACCAAGCCAAAAAACAAGAAGAAGAAAATGATAGAACCAGTGCCAAAGGTCATACCAACAGGAATTCTCTGAGGTAGCTGTGAAGCACTTGCTAGACATCCAGACAGCCCTTCAGCATCTCTAGGATTTTTGCATGCCTCATCCAAGACTTGCCTCCCTCTGAATGAAGCCAAATGGGACTGTTCCTTTGGGGCAATTGTAGTAGAGCGAACAAACGTAGATCTACAAAGACAGACAACTAGAAACGCTCATAATTTTGGCAATTATACAATAAAGAGTGTACTGGAACTGAAACCTACTCAGTCAAAATGCTTAAGCAAGATCATGGGACATGAAGGAACCATGTGCACCTAGTTTAAAGTGGAGCAAATTAATCTCACCCAGGTGTAATAAATTAAAGTTATCATTTTCGAAAGACAAAAGTATGTTCTACTCAACATATCATTGGAAGGATACTCGAGTCATTTCCACCAAGAAACTTTTGTAGTTGATCATCTGATGCTTAACATTGCTGGGAAATGTATTCAATATTCCACCATTTAGCGCATGCCAAAATATAGACTGGGTGAAAGTTCTAAAATATCAGCTGATTACCAGATAATAGTATGTACAGCTCACTCTGAAATATTTACCAAATGTTAGAAAAAAATTACTCAAGATTTTAGGGAAAAAAGAAACACAGTAGCCCTTATCTCCCTCTCAATGTCAGCCATCCTCACAGAATTAATTTCCCCTCTCAATTCAAATTATATTGGAACTCCAAATAATAATACATTAAAAGCTCATTTCATTATCTTATGGAACCATATTTCCTAACCATTGCTCACCAGTGTTCAGACTGTTTGGATAAGATATAATTGGGAAGAGATTCAGTTCAAAGAAGGGTTGTAACAGATGAAAAGTAAGACCATGGCGCCCTATGAATTTACAGATTAATACACACATACATATAATGTCTGCATGTATGTGTATGTGTCTATATATGTACACATGTATTTAAGTATATATGCATGCATGCAAGCATACATATATGTGTGTGTGTGTGAGAGAGAGAGAGAGAGAGAGGAGGGGGGGTGTTGCATTACACTTTTCTGAAGAGGATTCTACTTCTTAGAAGCCTAAAATCAATAATAAGGCACCCAAATTGAAGATTCGTACGATTGATCATGATCGATTTATATATATATATATATATATATATATATATATTGTGGGACTTGGCTATGTTCAAATATAGCTAAGTTCAGAATCTAGCCACCTTCCCCATCCTTGAATGTACATGAATTCCAGAGCTACCCCATCTTTTTCATCTTTGGGATCCGTGTACCATGTAAATCGAAAGGTGAAGGAGGTGATCAAATCTAGGCTTGACCATATTCAAATATAGCCAAGTCTCTCTCTCTCTCTCACACACACACACACATCGTCGCTTATAAATTAAGAAAGGAGGCCAATAAATAAGTAGATCAAATTTTACCTCCATCACTCTGATAGTAGCTTCCAATACCCAAAGAGGGCCATAGTATACAAGAGGAACGAAAGATTTGAAGAAATTACTATGACCTCTAGGATGCAGGCTAAGAACAACGACCTTGACAAAACCGTGCCAATGGAAAAAGAAAGGAAGCTAAACATATCTCCAATCCTATAAATGAGATGGATGCCATAAATGTGAATGCAGAGAAATAGGTTGAACAAAAGATGGCCTCATTTAAGCCACTAAGTTAGGATAAAACATGGCCTTGACACCTGTCTCCTTTAGTAAGGCTTTCATCAAAAGCTTCTAAACCTTATTTGATCTCCTCCACCACGGTGCTTAAAAGCTACAGAAGGCATTCAGACAAGATTGCTCCTCTCTTTGAGACTTAAAGCAATTGCAAAGTCAAAGAAACTCCGCCCAGAGAAGATTATCTTAGATGAAAGTAAGCTAGCAAAAATTTAGGAGAAATGGAATATGCTTTGAAAGAAAAGTTTCTTGTACCAAGATGCATATAAATATACGGAAATAACTCTGCAGTAGAGAACAACATTCCAATTTACGAAGAACACTAGGTAGATACACAGTGATGCACCTCAGCAAGGATCTTGTATTCATTTGATCTAGACTAGAAGATAATTAATATTTGGTCAAAAGTTCCCAAGTGATTCCAGGGTACCTAATTACACTACAATGTTGACACCTCAATTTGTTAAGGTGGAAGGAGGAGGGTTACACATCATGTTTGGCATAAGGAATTCATACTCTCATGACTTCTTGAGCAACAAAGACATCCAAATTACTAGATGACCATTGATGAAATTAGGAGAAATAGCATTATCACATGCTTATCTCAAAGCAGACTTACAATGGTTCCAGGACCATATGAGTAGCCTTCCAGTGGAAAACAGAAGAGCAATGGATGCTAAACACATAGCAGATAACATAAATGACCAAGACAAAGTAAGAATGAGATTGCCAAGACCTGTGGGATAACAGACAAGAACAGCAGCTTGAATAACTATACAAGAGGACAGTTTTATCTCTGCAGAAATCTAGAATATTGATTGTAATTGTTCCAAATCAAAAGAATGGAGACCAAGAACAGAGCAAAGGAAGCATGACGTAAAGCAGTTGCTGTGATTGGAATAGATTAGCAGTTATTGACGTCACCAGTAAAGATATGCAGGCTCAACAACAAAATTCAAGGAAACAAGGCACATGGATCCAGATATATACTTCTAAAGCAAGAAACTATTTTTAATATGGAGCCAAAACTGTCTTTACACCCAAGTTAACAGGGAAGTGCCAATCCCAACACATATTACCGTAAGATCAACCACTACCCAAATAAAAATAAGTAACACAACATGGGTGATGAAGATAGATCTAGCTGGGCATGCAATGGGGATATGGACACTTCCAACCAAAGTCAGACGCTAATGCAATGTTAAATGCAATGCATGAAGAATTTGTGGAGAACTTAAGGATCAAGAAATGTGCCTATCCATGCCTTCACATCAATTCATAACTCCAGCCTCTAAGACGATGAAAGTAGGAGATAACATGGAGATGCAAGTCCTCATCCAGACATCCGAAGGATAGTTGAGAAGGATGCTACATTACCAGGTTTCAACAGAAATACTAAAAGATAACAATGAGAATGGAATCCATTACAGGGGATACTTCAAATGTGAACCAAGCAGTGATGAAGGAAAGTTAGAAGGTACAGGAAGGAAAAAGTTGGTCACCTTTTAAATAGCGTCTCTGAATGAATCTTGAGGTATGCAATTTGCTTTTATTCTTAAAGAGTTACAATAGGGCTATGTAGAGTTTCAATTTCAGGCTCCATGTCCAGCAGCCAAAAGACCTATGTTGGCTAAGGTGGTCATATGTTGGAGACCATAGTATGATAAGCAGCTGGATCATCACTGTACCAGTCTCTTTTGGACAACTAATATTGAAAAGGTGTCAATTTTTCAAAGAAAAAGAATGCCTGATAGTATATGGATCATCTTTTCAGCTGACAACCAAGAAGCATGCAATGTACATGCTTTGTAGACCTTACAGACTATCAAAACTATTTTTTTTTTTTTTTCATTTTAAGAATATAGGTTGTGGGGAAACATGCATGATTGAAGTACAAGTAACATGCCTTAATCAATCATCCTAGAATTTAAGGGTAGATTTGATTCCATAAATACCAAAATCTCAAGAGACAACACAACTGATATCTGAAATGAAATATAAGAACACAAGAATGAGCCTGTTCACCCTTCCTTAGAGGTATTAGATGATGGATCAAGAGTTTAGATTAGTCCAAAACTTACACACCTTTTGGGAGGCAAATGGTTCAGCTCATTGGCTAGCAAAGACAGCTGCCTCAATTAAGGTCACTTGGTATCAAACTACAGTCTTCTCTAGCAACCTCACTCTTCATTGGTATGGCTAATATTTATGGGTATTTGTACTACAGATGATTGAAAGCTTTCAGGTTTCTTACTTTGAGTGAGTGAGAGAGAGAGAGAGAGAGAGAGAGAGATTAACAAGCTTCGATATAACGTTCTTTTTCTTAGCCATAAGCCAATATGTAAAGACAACTAAAGTTAAGGGTTCTAAAAATTCTAATGTACTTATTGCACTAATAAGAGAATATCTATAAAGAAGTTACAAGTTTGAAGTACATGATCACAAACACATGCTCAGACCTTCAGTTTTAAGAATCCTTTTTCAATCATCCGCATCACAGGTGTTCATGCTACAGAGGGTTTATTGCTTTGATGAACTCCAATTTGTTGTGATTAATTTTCAGAGAATTCTCCTTTGAAGTTGGCCCACATAATCTTCAATTAGCACCCACCCGTCCTGCTAGCTGAGAACTAACAATATGGCAAACATTTGGACATTCCTTGTGTGTTTTTATCTCTCAAATACATGTGGCAGCACATGGCTAACAAATAACAAAGAACTTGCCACCGAAACTGTATCCTCAGACCTATTACATAACTAGTGCTTAGAGAAACACTTAATAAGGACTGATTCATTTTCAAAACTAAATTAGTAAGCCCTGATATCATGGAGATAGTTACATGCTCACGCGAAGAGAGAATGATGAACTATAAAACCTGATTAAGCAGATGATATTACCTAGGAAGAGAAACATGCTTCCTCTCTAATGGAATTACTGGCCCACTTTTACCACTGCTTTCCTCAAGTTGAGCAAATTGTTTTCTAAATTGATCAATAGCACTGCATATAGAGACATGCAGGAAAGATGATATTGAGAGTGTGAGAAGAAACCAACATTGGAGACAGGAAATTGGAAAAATCAGTTTGGCAAAATCATAACCTAGGATAAAGAAAGTTTGTTCGCTCTGTCCCATTACTGTAGTCTTTAAGGAGTTGAGGATGATATTCCAAAATTTCATGGAAGATAAGATCCCTTAAGTCTTCCTTTGTCACTCTCCGCCTCTCAAACTCAAACTCCATCTTTGAAATTGGTTGGCAAGATGGCTCTCTCTCAATTTTAGCCAGACCCTTGAAATAAGGATCTGCCAGTGCCTGATAAACCAGATGAACATGCATCAACCTCAGAAAGAAACCAGCACACAGACAAACTAGTACTAGAAAATCATTTTATGGCAATGGAACAGCGGTAACAAAATTTTGGGAGTAGAAAACAAAGTAGAAAGAAAAGCAGAGACATATAGTGCACAAACCTCTTCTGCAGTTGGACGATCCTTTGGATCAAAAGCTAAAAGTCTTTCCAACAATTTCAGTGCTAAAGGATCTGCATTTGGAAACTTCTGTGAAAAAGGTATAGGTTGTTTTTTCCTCATGCTGTTCAAATATTTCCTTGCTTTTTCATTTCTTACCTGGAAACAGAAACAAATGCATACATAGATGAGAAATACTTCCGACAGTTTTTTTCTTTATAATTTATATTCACCTATTGGGATACAAATTCACATAATGAACCAATACCCGTGAAATAGTGTCCAAGGAAGGTGTGCCTAGAAGATCAGTAATCAGATCCAGCTGGTGAACCACATTTTTACCAGCAAATAGTGGCTTTCCTGTCAACACCTCAGCAAAAATGCAACCTATGCTCCAAATATCAATAGCAGGGGTATACTGAAAATCAAAAAACACCACCACTCATTTTTGGGCTCAGAAACCCAATCTCGGCTTACAAAATGCAAACAGAATCTCATCCACAGACTCGATTACCTGTGAGTTTCAGCTTGCAGGAGAGTTCAAGAATCCTTCCTGAACAAGCATTTTTTTTTCTCTAATTACTAGAAATTATTATGTTTTTCAAGGCTCATATGGAAAATCTTCAAAGAAAAGGCAGCAACTATGGTAATTTTGGGTTACCATTGCAAAATGTAAAGATAGTCTAGAATGATTTTAATTTTTGCTGCATTAGCATAGCCAGTAACAAATATGACAAAAAAAAGGAAAAAAAAAATCATATGCTAACATAGATGAACTATCTATCAACTACAAATTAATAAGAAGTCCATAATTTCTCTATTGTTTAGATCCCAAGAACCTTTTATTTATAACAAAACAGAGCATTGTCATTGTACTTGAAAGTAGTTCCAAAAACATAAAGAGTTAATTTCATACATTCCAGCTGAAAGATCTACTGCCAAGTCATCATCAAATATCAATCACTATATCAAAACAGAGCATGGGTCATTGTAAGAGCATGGGTCATTGTTCTTGAAAGTGGTCCCCAGAACATAAAAAGCTAATTGCATACATTCCAACTCTAAGATCTACGGACAGGTCATCATCAAATATCAACCACACAACCCATAATAATAGGGATTGAAATATTCTTTTGGCACAAAAAGGTACCTTTAAATGTTATGGCAGCTGTGTTTCTATGTTCACATCAAGAATTTAATTATGATATTTGTAATTGCATGTTCAGTTCCAGAATCTTATTTTCTTCTTGATATCAAGAAGAAAAAATCTGCTATAATGTTCAAAAGTACAAACCAATGCAACAATCAATCTTCTAATTAGAAAAATGTTTTGGATGCTTAAACTGCTGTATTGAAGGGCCCTGGGTCATCAGGAGAGCTAGTTTAATTAGTTTTAACCTTATTATTATGTTTTTTTCCTTTTATTTTCTTCGTCATTTCAGGGTGCTTTAAGTCACAAGAGTTCTTCCAAACAGCAGGCTGAGAGTAAAAGATCTCAAGCTGTATTTGAGGGCATAAGACATGGGACCAAAGTGGTACCATACAATGTACTTTCTTCACTACGGTTATAAAAAGAGGAACTGGCACCTTGGGAGGCTAGTTTAGGAAATCTAAAAGTCTTAGTTAGGTTTCCTCTACTTTAATAAATAGGGGGTCATGAGTCTACAAAATGCAGTTTTTTGACACTGGAATAAAAGAAATGGACTGCTGGGCTCTAGCCCTCCATTACACTTCAAAAAGGAACAAAAGAAAAGGCTCTCTTCCTTGACAACAGCCCAGTGCACTCTTCTCTTCTTCTTCCCTTTCTTCCCCTGCAGAGCCCAAAAATTCCCTTTTAAACTCCAACAAGTCATAACCTATACTATGAGCAGGAAGGGAATGGCTTGCCCAACAGAACCAACCAAGAAATCCCTTCTAAACTCTAACAGATTATAACCTATACTAAGAGCAGGAAGGGATTATTCCCTTCTTGACTCCCTTTTGGGCCTAGTTGAGGTCTCTAAAGTTGTCTGATTTTCCATATTCATGAAAACAGTGGAGTCTAGATCCTTTTAAGCATAGAAATAGAATTAACATCCGCCTGCTAGGAAAGCAACAAACATCGTGTAATATTTCTCCTCGAAGGCACCTCAGCTACATTATCCATACAAGATAAACTAAATAAGAAACACTATCACAACTGGTGAATAACATAACACTTTCAAGCAAATACATCTTCCTGAGGCATTTAGTGGGTATCTAACTCGACAGTCCTTTTTTTATTTTTTATTTTTTTCCCTTTCTCTAGGTGCTACCAGGCAATAGCTTAGCTGCGGACCTGGTTTTGGACTAAACAAACTAAGTACTCAGCTGATAGTAAATGATACAAATTCTTAAACTATGGCTGAGAACAATGGCAGATTTTTTCTTAAGAAGATATGTTATATTGCAAAAATATATAATGGAAAATAAAGTAATACATATGATTCCACTATTATCCCATCATTATGAAGTCTCTTGATAACCAGTTATAATAACCATTGTGTACTTCATCCATGCTTTTAGTTTAAGTATTAGATAAAATGGATGTTGAAATAATAACTTTTCTTGATCTATTATCCCATTACTATATAGGTCCAATGTTAAGTTGTTATCCTATAAAAGTGTCATCATCAGACGTCATGGTAATTACATGGAGATTTTTTTTTAGTTGGTTCCTAGGATCTGTGGATCATGATGTATACAGCGCACATGCAATGCCACATGCATGTACATAAACATGTTATGAATGCAATTATATAATGGGACTCTGTTTGCCTAAAATAAATTCAAAAACTCCAGCTATCCTTCTATATTATTTTATAGTCATGCCATGTGGTTGCTGCTAGCCATCATACTGCAAAATAATAATTAATAGTAAGAAAAAAAATTCCATTTGCACTATTATGATATATAACTCATTTAATACAAATATTAATAAATAATATTTTATGAACATTGTTAATAAATAATAACAAATATTAACAAAAATATATAATGGAAAATAAAGTGATACTTATGATTTTTTCATAAAATATAATGGTTATTGCAAAAATATATAATGGAAAATAAAGTAATACTTATGATTCCACTATTATCCCATCATTATGAAGTTTCTTGATAACTGGTTATAATAACCATTGTGTACTTCATCCATGCTTTTAGTTTAAGTATTAGATAAAATGGATGTTGAAATAATAACTTTTCTTGATCTATTATCCCATTATTATATAGGTCCAATGTTAACTTGTTATCCTATAAAAGTGCCATCATCAGACGTCATGGTACTTACATGGAGATTATTTTTTTAGTTGGTTCCTAGGATCTGTGGATCATGATGCATACAGCGCACATGCAATGCCACATGCATGTGCATAAACATGTTATGAATGCAATTATATAATGGGACTCTGTTTGCCTAAAATAAATTCAAAAACTCCAGCTATCCTTTTATATTATTTTATAGCCATGCCATGTGGTTGTTGTTAGCCATCATACTACAAAATAATAATTAATAGTAAGAAAAAAAATTCCACTTGCACTATTATGATATATAACTCATTTAATACAAATGTTAATAAATAATATTTTATGAACATTGTTAATAAATAATAACAAATATTAACAAACAATATGCATTGTCTCTACTATGCAACACTGGTATAATTACCAAAAAGCATGCATAACAGTACTTAATACTTATAATATTTGCTGTTATATATGTTGCAATGAAAAAGAATTGCTTGAAAACTAATATAATAATTGTTATTTGAACAGTGCACCAATATATTTGTTTACCATGCTATATGTTTGCTTCTTGCAATATGGGCACAGCTACTACGAAAAATATCAGGAGCATAAGATAAATACTTCACATAGACCAAATTCTAGAGTGGCGTCATTTTAAAAAAAAATAAACAAAAGAGAGAGAAAGGCAGGAAAAATATCAATGCACAAGAAACCATTCTAGGAATCAGTCTAGACATGTTTAGCAGGGATTTAGAAATGCTAGCCTCTGAGAAAAAACCAAGTGACATTTTCGCGTTTTCAAACACCAAGGGACACAAAATTATACCATGTCCGAAACACCCATAACAATTAAAATATATGAATGTGCAATTGAATGAATAAATGGGCTATTGCATAATATAGCACATAGATTAATAGGTATATGCTTTAAATTTCATTAAATCAATTATACCATGTTTGAAGCACCAATAAAAATTGAAATATATCCATGTGCAAATGCATAAATAAATGGGCTATTGCTTGGTGACTTTAGGCTGACTTTCCTCGTTAAATAACATGATGGCGTTTCAAATTCTAAGAGTCCATATACACATGACTAATTTGTAAGATGAGTATTATAGCCAGAGAACTCGATACCTTAGAATAAAATGATCCGCAAAGCTCTGGGGCTCTATACCATCTGGTTGCAACATAATCCTGCAAAATTACTTGGTTCTTCAGAAGGCTGCTATTCTAACGTGACAGGATGTGATGACAAAATATATCATAAATAACTAAAAACACTAATCAAACAATAAGAAATGACAATTGGAATATATTTTGATCATAATCAAAAAGAACAATTTGACGTACTGAAACATAGAAGAGTTTATTTCCAAATCTTCTGGACTTACCGTCCAAAATATTGTCATGGGGGAGTCACTGAACGCGACTCTTGCTAGCCCAAAGTCGCATATTTTGAGTTTACAATTTGCATTTGCAAGTATGTTCTTTGGTTTTAAATCTCGGTGATAAACATTAGCTGCATCCATGAAAATAAAATATTAAAATGAAGCCAAACATTCATAAACAATCAGGGATGAACTACAATACATGTATGAGTATCTTGGATATGGAAAGACGATGACCTTTTAACAAAATGAGATGTATGTATGTAAAGATGCTCTCTGGAATTTGTAGAAGATTTCAAAAACACAAAAGTCATAAGAGATCTACATTCAGAAAATATGCATCGCTAACACAGATAAATATGAAATACAAAGTAGAAGGATATTTTAAAAGCACACACAAAAACCACCACAATAAAGTTCAGATGGCATGCTGCTAAATGTCAGAAATTTCTAGGAGAGATTAGATTGGTAAGATTAACTAAAATATCTGACAAGAATTTTTTGTTTTTTTAAAAAAGAAGGATGAATTAAGGAGATTCTTCTTGTTGCCCAGTTATAAAGGTAAAGCATGTGACAAAAAATGCACCACCACAGAGCGTTTGAAGCAACTAAGAAGGCAGGACACAAGTTCCATAACTAGACGAGAGAATAATTAGACACCATGACAAGGCGGTCGCTTACTTCACACCACATGACACCATCTAAGTCATTTATCAGATGTGGTTCTTAGAGAATCTGATTGGAAGAACTAGATGACAGAAGAATTTTAATATTACACCATTTGTCAACTTAAGAAAAGCATGTGATAGAATGACATAAGAAAGTATCATTAGGTAGTCAACTTAAGAAAAGCATGTAATAGAATGACATGAGAAGGTATCATTCGGTGGAATATTTTCTAAAGATGGTATATACTGATAGCATGAAAGTCAACTGTCATTCCAATTATGATGGCCTCACCCATGGTTCACATCATTCCTTACCACACTGTATTCATTCAAAACTGGTCCTAATAACCAAATGATGTCCTCTGGCATATGTTATCAGCAAAGATGCAATAACATGTCTAAGAGGGCGAATGCTTAATCAGAAGTATAAATGAAACCTAGAGGAATAGCAGATGAAGCCAGAGTCCTTGGAAATGATAGCAGTATAATAAGTTGTCATCATCAGCAATGATCATTTTTCTTATCTGTAACATACTATATCAAGAAATGGAATGTGGGTGAATTAGTTCCAGTGCATAATCATGACATCACCATACAACAATGAATAAAAAGGCAGCGGCCAATATCACCTAAATTGTGCTAGATTTTCAGATGTTAACAACTCATATGAACCAAGCTCAAGCTACGCAACCTAGGTCCCATCCTTTCTGTTAAATTTGATCAAAAATAATTGGAATGTCATGTATTAATGAGAATGTAGACAAATAAGATGAAAAATGATAGAGATAGAACAGTGCTAAAGATGCATGTCCTGTAATACTAGGAAACAACAAACAGATACACAAAGTTTCGGTCTCACACTAAAAAAAGATAGCATGAAAGCATATTCCTGGTGTGTAGCCAAGGTCAACATGCAGAATTAGCTTTTGGGGGAGGGAGGCAATATATAATGCTAGAAATGAGTAGAGGGAAAAAAACAATATATAATGCTAGAAATGAGTAGAATATTACAAGCTAATTTTAGCACAGAAATAGATGAATTACCAACAATAGGATCCCTTGGGTTGGCACTATGGGGGTGCCTAGGCTGATTACCAAAGGTTAAAGTAGCCCAAAATTAATAAATTCAAAAAATTAATGATTAAAGGAGAAATCAAAAAACTACTTATGATAGCATTTGGTAGTAGCTCATAAACTGATCTCATCCTTCGTTCTTGTTAATGCAAAACCTGACAGCCCAATTGGTTACCTAGGCAGCCATCATTTAAAACTTCGTGAAATACAAGGCAGCAAAAATATTGCTAACACAATAAAAGAGCACATCCGCTAAATTACTGGATCTTATTAGCTTATCAAAATAGAGGTTGCTTTGTAAATACATTGCTTACATACTAGCATCCCAATTAACATAACCACCTGCACAATATTGCGCCCACTCCAAAATTGTGCTGTATTGGTATAGAAAGCAATCAAAAATTAACCTATGTTGAGATTGCATCAAGATGCTTCTAAAGCACAGAATATATTTAATGGTGAAGTTGTCTTACAACAACTTGTGTAAATGTTTCGCTTCTCGCTGCTAGTGAATAATGTGAATGCAGACATGAAAATAGCCATAGCATACCTGGCAACAATTTAATAAATACAGAATTCATAGTATGGAAAAGTTGCAAAATCCAAATCAAGCACTAAAAGAAGCCAAAAAAGAACAAGTAAAAGTTACATGCAAAAATGATGAAAGCATGGAAAACTTAATCGATGGATCTAAACTAGGTATATGCACAATAGCACATGTGCTTCACTGAATATTCAAGATCCCAAACTAATTTTACTATAGTAAATCATGGATTCACTTTTGTAGAATGGAGTTAAAGACCAGTCACACAGATGAGACCAATCTACAGAAATAGATGTTGCACTAATAGCTTCTTCATGTCCCAAGTTAGATTAACTAAAATATGTCATCAGTTTGTAAATGTAGTACAACAATATTTACACCAGAATGCGAGCATATGGCTTGTTTCAAAAAAGTGGAAAGATTACTACCTAAAAAATCAAGGTAAAAATCAAGAATGAATATATTACCTGTATGGATATATTTTAGGGCACGGAGAAGCTGATAAAGGAAAAATTGATAGTGTTCCTTTGTCAAGTCATCATTAGCCTTTATGACTTGGTGAAGATCTGACTCCATAAGCTCAAAAACAACATAAATATCTTTGAAATCTTTTCTTGATGGAGGCAACATGATGTGCTTGATCTCCACTATGTCAGGATGTCTTAGAAGCCTAAGAAGCTTAATCTCCCGGAGAATCCTTGCAGCATCAGAGATGTGCTCAAAGATATCATGTATCTTTTTTATTGCTACTTTTTCTCCAGTATGTGTATCAATAGCTGAACACACTAGCCCATAGCTTCCTTTTCCTATGACCTCTTGAAGTTTGTATCTATTAACATCTCCATACTCTGAAAAGAAGTCCAACTCTAATGTACTCTGCAAAAAGAACACAAAACCAAATATGAGACAGCAAAGTCATATAGTGGAAAATTAAATAATAAAGATTAAAGCAATTAATTCAATAGTAGTTATAGTTAGACAAATATCATGGACTGCATGACCAGCCAGTCCATCAGTGGCAGTTGCATTGAATTTATTTTTGGTCATTAATTTGATATGGCCAGATTTGCATGAACTTGTCATTAAGAAAGAAAGTGAGGACAATGAGAATAACAGATTTGTGTATCTTTCTACCTTATCCTCTCTTTTTTTTTTTTTTTAAAGTGCAATATTCACGTGGATATATCCATAAGAAATGATGTGAATGCATAGCATAAACATATGTTGAAATAATTCATTAATTTAAACATTCATCCCAGTAAAATTATAGCAATGCATAAACACAGTGTAAGTATATGCTACATGATTCCATTGACATACAAGTTCATAACAATAATACAGATCCATAACTTCTCAATGGATTCCTTGCATCCTCTTTCATCAATAATTAAAAGATAATAATGGATGGAAAACTAGAGCAACAGCACAGCTTTGTTGGTTCGCTCCTTTGAATGCCTGTTATGCCTTGGCACCATATAACATCTCTTTTCTAAGTAGTTTTCGGAGCAACACCTCATAAATTGTTCACAATCAAATCAGTTTCAGCAAAAATGTATTTTATTAACCAACAAAGTAACTATTTAGTGGAAGAAAAATTCCTAAATTTTCCTGTTTATCATCACAACATGGTTATTCATATGTGTCAGCACAAAAACCACTGCTGCGGCAGACAGTGGAAACAGCAGGAATAAAGATCCAAACACAACCAGATGCCAGCATAACGGATTTTGTTTGCCACGCATACCACAGATTTTAATATGAACAGGATGTGGAACTTTCTACAAATAACTGTTTCGCTGACAGATGCTTGCTATTAAATTGTCAAGTTTGAGCAACAGAACCTGGTTCTGCAGAACGAGTGAATCAATCATTGGCATTCATATCCACACACAGAGTAGAATCAAAGGAAATTACAGCAGCAAATCAAAGCCCTATTATTAACTAAAACAAACAAGATGATATCTTAAGTTAGAATAAAGGACAAAGAAGCAGAGGAGGAAAAGATTGCACAAGAAAACAGAAATCAAAGCAGGAAGGAGATGATAAACACCAAAACTTCCACAGGCCAACTCTATCAATTCCACTTATTGACAAATGCCTTAGACTACAGAAAATCATATTCATTCCAGCAAACCAATTAAATAATTTTTTGAAAAAAATAGAAGCAAGAAGCATATCAAGAGACCATGAACCTTCTTTCGTTGAGCTTGCTGCATTTCTTGGCAGATTTCCAAACGAACAGTCCTAAGATCTTTTTTCCGCTCTTCCTTCTCCCTTTGCCAAACTCCCCCCCACACAAACCAAACGCGAATTCAGCACAAAATGTAGCAGATCCACGGAAGACTCAACCACATTTGCCCCACCTACCCCCGCTCCGGATCACAAGTCCACGGTCCCGCCTCGTTCCCTTCGAATCCCCAACTTCGTATAGAGATCGAAACAAAACCCTCATGCACTCCCTGGCACTCACCGCGCTCGATACAAAGCCAAGAACAATCAACCCTCCGCCCACCGACACGATCATAGAGAGCCCAAGAACCACCTCCTTCTCGGCCCCAGCATCAGCGCCCCCACGGTCCGCCCCCTCGGCCGCATCCAGTCCAAGGCCCTCCAGAAAGAATAATATTAGCCCCACCACCAGCTTTACCGAGGCCGCCTCGAAGGAAGCGATCGAGATCCAACAAGAAAAACTCGAAGACAAGGAGAAGGAGAGGCACCCGGCGATCAAAATTCAAGGGTTTCCAGGAGACTTTCGCTGCCTCTGGATCTTTTCCTTTTCTCGATAGCTGAGGGTGTTTTAATGCGAAAAGGAAGCAGACGGGGATCGAGAAGCGACTGGATGCCGACTGGAGAGAGAGGTGCTGCCCCGAATCCAGGGGCACTTGCTTCGTACTGTCACGTAGATATAACGTAGCTTACCGTAGTGGCAGCATTCTTAATATTTGGAGGACTTGGGGGGCTTTTTCCGTGACACGGTAGCGGAACGAATAGGCGTCGTGATTTGCGGGCGGAGCCACCGGCGGGCGGTGGGTTAAAAATGGAATTTAGTTTATGTTGGACCGGGACTTCAGGAGATTCGGTCGAACTTGTTCTTGACAAGGGCATTATAGGGAATTAGTTTTATTATACACTCATGTGATTTATAAACATAGCTATTCTCTCATGTGATTTATAACCATAGCTATGTGTAAAAGTACATGTACCATGATCATCTTCACATGATTATAATCGTAAGATAATTTATAAATAATTATAATTATAAAGTAGATTATTATGTATAAGATCTATTTATTTATTCAATATTGGATGGAATTGAAAGATGCGATTACATATATAATTTGCTTAGTCTTCATTTTCAACAAGTAGAGAGATATAAGAATAATAATTTTCTAACATTCTCTTCATTCGAAGAGAATACAGAAGTTAAAAAAAATAATATTCATCATGAACGTAAAGATATTTTCATCCCATCTTATTCTATACCTATTACACTCATTAATAAATTTAGTTAATTATTACCATAGTTCTAAACTTTCAATAGGTGACTATAAATCATATTTTCTTTAATTTGATCCATTTGTTCAACTTAGAATTGAAGGGAAAAAAAAAAAAAAATGTGCCATTGTTTTAAGCTTAGATCTAAAATTAGAATCTAAATAAATAAAAAAATAAAAAAATAAGAATAAGATAAATTTAGAAGATCAAAATCATAAGTATAGAATAGATACGGGTAATGAAATAAACATCGATATTACATAATCTCACATATAAAAAGTATGAGTATGGACATAGGTATAGTTATTTTTTATGGTTTTCAGCATGAAGGTACTTTTTTTTTTTTTTTTATGTCTGCTTCGCTGCCATTTGTTAAATTTTTTTCTTAAAAAAAAAAAAAAATATCAAATTTTTATTTTCAAAAAAATAGTGGATTATAAAGATACCTGGGTGGTTATATCAAGGCCTACCAAATCAGGAAAAGATGGGTGCGAAGCTAGTGGAGCTGGGTATGGTTGGGAGTGGAATTTGATGAGCTGGACGCGTGCAATGGTCAAATGGGTATCTTTTGTGGAGTATTTTAATAACTTTGCTGACCAAGGAAGAGTATTTGGCGCACCCTCCGCCTTCCACCTCGAAGAGAGGAACATTTTCAGGCAGACGTTCAGCCTAGGTTCATTCAATTTTGGTTCCTAAGGAAGATAAAGAGTGACGCAATCTCATGCAAATTTTCAAATCTTGGAAAGAAATAATACAAAGAACATTAAAATGGATACCAACCAGAGAGCCATGCCAGCTTGTATTATTTTGCTTTGATTTCAAAGCTACTTTGCATGACTTTATGGTTACTTGGTAATTATAAATTGGTAGCTTGAAACATGGGTGTTCCCTGACTTGCTGCTGGAAATTGTTGGTGCTGGAGACCTAGGATGCTCATAAACTATCTTAAACTTTGGGCCCATAAACTAGTTTGATTAGCATATATAGGTCCTGGAGGCCCAGAATGCTCATAAATATATTTTCATAACTTTGGTTCCGAAAACTAGATTGATTAGAAATTTGCAGAGGCATGTAATTCTTTAGTCTAGTGCATGAACTGTAAAGATTAAACATTTAGGTGTAATGGGACCTGAGACCTTTTCTACGGTGATATGCATATTAAGTTTTATATTTGATTCTTCCCTATAGAAGTATATTCGGTGCAACTCTCTTTTTGAATAGAACAGAACTTAAATGCGATTAGCTAGGTGCAAACCCTTCGACTACTTTATTTCTCTCTCATATTTCACGACATCGAAGCATTACATGGATGCTTAGCTAGATATGGTAAAGTAGGAGAGAAAAAAAAAAGAGTAATTGAAGGGTTTGCATCCACTGAATCACATCTAAGTTCGATCCTTTTAAATATTATTACAAAGGCTTATGGACACTAAAGCACCTTTTAGTACAATAGTAAGTTTATTTTCTGCACCATTTGTTAAAGCAAGAATGGATGAATCCCAATGAGAAAACAACTTGAAGTTGAATTCAGATACAAACTTGAGGTTTATCTTGATTTGAGAGTTAATTTCGTTAGTAAAGTGTGAAGCATATTGAGTTAATCCAATGAAACTCCTCCAAGGCTCCAACAAAAAAACCTAGACAAAGTTTGTCTAATCAAAGATCTTTTGTTTTAACCATGGTCACTATATTATTTTCTTTAGTTTGCACGTATGCACAGACACAGACATTACAGTCCACGGTGCAAATAATTAGTATAAAAAGGTGAGTTTATGACCAGTAGTGTGATCTGATTGATCGTTGGTTTTCTTTAAAAAAAAAAAAAATCAAGATTATTTTAAACGGATTGAACTGTGAACACCCTAACTTTTGGTAATGCACTTGAGGTGTTCATACCTCTAAAACGTTGCATTAATTGAAAATTTGAGAGGCTAAATTTATTAAGGAAGAGATTATTCATACTAATTATCTTGAGGCTTCATTCCTATTTAATTATTTTATCACTCGTACATCTATTGCTTTCCAAAATATGATCTGATCATGCCGATTAACTCAATTGAGTTGATTTGCCACCTAATTCCGGCCCGAGCCATGCTGGAATAAGTTCAAATTAGGAGATGGAATAGGATTTTTCTTTCCGTTACTGAAGATCACATAATGGATGTATCCATGTCAATTTTGTTTGAAGTAATCGTAATCTTGGTCCAAGATGCAAGGATAATTCCTAATCATCATCGACCAAAAAATAGCTATGATTGTCAATATAAGATGACATGATAGAATTTATCCACTGGTGTTTTTTCTTTTTATTTTTTTTATCTTTTTGATATTAGTAGAGGTCTAATCTCGATATTTCCTACTCTAAACTCATTTTGTTTTCAATGGATCTAACTCTAACTCAAATCAAACTTACTCAATTTTAATCACAAGCTCTTGGTGGACATGAAATATTTGGAGCATAATGACATCTGAGTTGGCATTTACTCAATTAATCACAAACTTTGGATATGCAAGATATGCTACCTGGCAAGGATTAATGAATCGCTGCCAACAAGTCTTGAACAAAGATGTGAAACGAACGTACTTGAAAACAATGTTACCCTTTTTTTAAAAAAAAAATAATAATCATTTGATCGAACATGTTTACTTTGTAGAATATGAGGTTTAAAAATAGATGTCATGTTGTAAATAAAACCATTGGTTGATCAATGGATATTGAACTTTGATTGAATTGGCAAATCTTAAATTCTAATGCATCTCTTATTTAGTCTAAGAAAAACAACAAGAACGCATACCCCGTTGTTTCGCTGCATTATCAATCAAATTTATCTAAATCCACTACAGATGGTAGTTAGCAGGGAAATCCTATGAATTCATGATAAACACTAAGAGTCTCGGCTAAAGATCAAGACATATCTAGCCCAATAGAATTTTTTTTAGTGGGATGCTTTAGGCTCCTAATATATTTTTATTTTTTAAATTCAT
The DNA here is from genome assembly GCA_017589505.3 of Metroxylon sagu. Taxonomy (NCBI): domain Eukaryota; kingdom Viridiplantae; phylum Streptophyta; class Magnoliopsida; order Arecales; family Arecaceae; genus Metroxylon; species Metroxylon sagu. The sequence goes on from JACVBY030000617.1 coordinate 681,392, forward strand.
GAATTATGTGGATTTAAGAACGAAAAAAAGTGACTAAATCAAAGCTTGGTTATATTCAAATGTAACCAAGTCTGCCTATACATAGAGAGAGAAATAAACTTTGTTACATTTGAATGTAGCTAAGTCCAAGATCTGACTATCTTTTCCACTCTTAGATCCATACGAATCTTGAAACCACCCCATCTTTTGCACTTTTTTACCTTTGAGATTCATGAACTATTTGGATTTAAGAATGGAAAAGGTGATCGGATTTAAAATTAATTATATTCGAATGCAGCCAAGTTTATATATATATATATACACACACAGGTAGACTTGGCTACATTCAAATGTAGCCAAGCTTACATCCAGTCGCCCCTTTCATCCTTAGATCCATATAGTTCATGAATCCCAAAGATGGAAAAAGTAAAAAAAGTGGGATAGCTTCAAGATTCATATAGATCTAAGGATGGAAAAGATGACCAAATCCTAAACTTAGCTACATTCAAATATAGCCAAGTCTATCCCTCTATCTCTCCCTATATATATATATATATAGGGATACATTAGAAGTAGCATAAGTGTGCCACATTTCTAGCATCAATTGTAGCATAACTCAATGATAAAGCTTTCTTTGCAAGGAAATTAGTAGCTTGGTCTAAGAACGGCAATAGGACAGGACAAGGGCAAAGAGCCACTCCTCATTCCATCCCTACCACTATTTTAGCCCTTCATCCCTATCTTCATCCTCACCGAAAACTTTCTCATCATAATCCCCATCCCCATTAAAAGGAACCCCATTCTCGTAAGGATCCTCATTCCCACTAACCTTATTTTTAATAAAGTTTCTATTTTTATTCTCACAAAAAATCTCATCTCATTAAAGATCCCATCCCCATCAATCTCATTTTTGACATTAAAATATTTTTTTATTTTGATTCTTAGTCACTATATTTTAAAATTAAAAATAAAGTATTAAATTTCATATAACAAATGAAATAGATTTAAATATATTTATCATAATTACAAGTTTTATGAACTAATTCATAAGAAATATATTAAATTATAATGTCAAAGAGCACAATAACATAAGTTTACGATTGTGAGCTATTTTATAAGAAACAAACGCATGTAATCTTGACAAATATAAAAAAGGTGAGCGCATGTAATTTTAAAATATTTTAGAGTTATATAGAGCTATATTTAGGATATTGAAATTATATGATGATATTTAAGTAGTATAACATATATAGAAATTCGATAGGATGAGAATCGGGGACATGGGGTGGGGAGTACCTTTCTTGTTTTCATCTCTATGGAAAAAAAAATTCATCCCCACCCCATTTAGAACAGGTTCCAATGGGAATCAGGAAAAGTGAAGAAAATTGTCATCCCTAACTTGGCCGTCTACTCTAAAGGTATGACTAAAGATCATTTCTCTTGAGAAAAACTTCAATAACTATTTAATACTATGAAGCAAAGGATCTAAGCATCTAGAATGACCTCTCAAATTTGAGATTATAATTGCAGAATCTTCTTCGGTAACCAATCCAATTTCGGAAGTAGTAAATAGAGCCTCCCAAAGCCCATGCAAAGTTTCTCGCTAGTTGGTGCCAACATTGTGACCGGCTATGTTTTGGCCAGATCAAGAGGTCAATAGGAGGCAAGAGAAGGCCAACTGGATATATATACGAGTACTCATAAACAGGCTTAGTTATTGAATCGCTGCAGGGATACATGAGGAAGAATGCAGCACTGACCCACTGGATTGTTTTGGACCTTTCATCTTGGTCAGAGGCTCTGGTTATGTGCTCTGAACCTGAGCATTTTTGTAGGTCGAAATTTGGCAGCATTAACGTGAGATCTGAGCTCCAGGCTGGTCAATAATGGAGGCCGTTCCATCGTTTTCAATTTTGATAGCCCAGCAATGGGAGGTGCAATCGCAGGCAAAGACTAGTACTGAATTCGTCCCATGCAAATGTCGCAAATTCAATCACTCGAATCTCTCTCATTGTAATTTCTGCTAGACTTCCAAGTGTACCCAAGAAAACATCATGTCCATCTTTTTCCCCTCCGCCCACCAAAATAAAGAAGAAAAGAAAAAAAAAAAAAAAATCATATCATGCCTGATATATATTACCTAGGCTAAATATACTTTTAATTCTCAAACTTTCACTCAAAATTTATTTTGATTTTTAAAATTTTTAGTTGTTATAATTTAATTTCTTATACTTTAAGAATATTGTATTCGTGATATCATGTTACATAGGATTAGTTAAAATTAATAAAATAACTAATGAATTATTTTGATGTGAATATACAAATTAACTAATAAAATGATATATTAGTTATTTCGTCAATTTTAACTAGTCTTGTGGCATGTTAAGAATGCTATTTTTTAAAAATATGAGAAATTAAATGTAATAATTAAAATTTTAAGGATTGAATGAAAGTTTGAGGATCAAAAGTATTTAGTGATGCATCATCTCTTAGTGATGATGGGCACGAGGGGAGAATTATGCATCTTAATTAATTTTTTTATCATCAACAATGATAATTAAAAATGAGAAAAAAGAAAAGATGAGGTAAGACGATGTGTTTATCCTTCTTTCACTTATCATTACATCCGACTTAATTGATTGTAAAAAGTGAAAGATACGTAGGGAAAAACCGAATGACTTAACAAAAGTCTGATGGCATGTGCTCGTTGACAATGGATCCTAAATGACTGCTTTAAAGAATAAATTAGATGACGAAGGACCATCTCAATTAGCAAGGAGTAGTTCATTTGCCTTACCATGTGCCACATTTCCCATGTTATAGATTGAAATTTGTTACGTGGACCTTTACCTAATCAAATATGATGGGCATCATATACATGCCAAAAAAAAAACTCTCGATTAAAAGCTGTCCACAAAGAAGAAAGCATCCTTTGAGCTCCACGTTTGGCAGCACAATAGTTAAGTAAACTCTTACATGGCCAAACCGGCAAGCCAAAAAAAATAAAGAAGCCACCCTACCAAATTCGGTACCTAACATGCTTTCTAGAGTTCTTCATCAGGCCATACATGGCTTGCTACCCATCAACTCCCTTTCAGACATTTTGGCACCAATGCATCATTAGAAATGCCAAGCTCTAGGCTTGCATCAAGGGTCCCCCTCTAATGTCAAACATCCAAATGAAGAAATGGTTTAGCTCTCATCTTATTCTGGTTGCAGCACGACGTAGAGATGAGTGACATGGGAGCTAAACATCGACATACTCTGTCTTTGAAATGCATGGGGACCCATCATGACATGGACGTTCTCATGCATAATCTAAAGGCATAAGAAAAGCCTTTTTGTTCTCACTGGCTAGAGATGTCGGCCGATGTTTACAAGCCCATGCTGTTAACCGACTTAAACGTCCTTCGCTAATTCCATGCACCGGTCCGAACCCACCAACCCAAATGCGTACTTGGTCATGGAAAATATTGTTCACATCACCTTGCCAACCTCTTTTGCTACCTACAGAAATTTAGGTTCAAAGTTATACAAATTTTAGTTACTATCTCTAAATTATACACTCATCAAAAATCAAAAAATTAAATAATTTAAATAATATATATATATATATATATAAAGATAACCACTAAGAGATTGTTCTCTAGTGCATTGAAAAGAAATCTTATCTCAAACAAAAATTTCACAATCAGCAAGCACTGTAGTTGGCCCTTCGGTGAGGTTAACAACCAATTGGACAATAACTTTAGCGTGTTTTCGGATCTTTCCTTAAGCTTGCATACTGTTCTCAAATTTGATCATGTGTGTTTGTAGCGCAAGGGGCGATGAACAAGCTGGCGTGATTGTTGACTGCATGGTGGAAAAATCTGGAGTCACGAAAACTCTACTCGATCTGTTTGGATACAAATGCGATAGTAGAAGGAAGATTTGGGGCGAACGAACAAGATTATTAGAATGAGACATGGAAAGAAACTAGCATTTAGGTTCATCCAATAGCTATAGGCTTACTGTTGAGTTAGTACATTGCTTTGTTGTTTTCCTTTCTATCAGCAATCACACTCCTATTGTTGCAATTCAATGAGGAACATGGGAGCCGTTTAGTTCGTCCGTCCATCGAGCAGCAAAAGCTTGGTTTTATTTCTACTACTAAATAACCTAATAACTAGTTATATGCCTGTTCCACGTATGACTCATAATTTTTTTGATAATATAATTTTATAAATGTGTAATGAGGTAGAACAAGATAACTATTAAGCTGCACAAACGTGACGTTGAGTTGATTAAAATTTATTTATTATTTAATATTAATTTTAAAATAAAATTTAATCCAATTTTTATATTTTAATTTTTATTGTTAAAATTTAATTCATCTTGAAAAAATTATGATAGACTTCTTGAGTTCCTAATGTGTCTATTTAATTTTATATTTAAATAATATTTAAAAGCATAATAAAGGTTCTATAGCCGAAATTCAATGACTTAAATATTATTTAAGTCACTATGTGGTATAAAAATAAAGTAGTCAAGAAAAATCAAAATTAATTCATATTTATTTTTATTGTCAAAATTTAACTCCATCTTACAAAAAGTACCATAGCCTCCCTGGATACTTAGATGTCTTAATTTATTGATGCCTCATTTTCATGTTTACTGCTAAATTTAAATAAAATTTAGTGCTATTTTACAATAAAAAAAAATATAGTCATCTCCTTGAATTTTCAGGATCTCAATTTATTGACGCCTCATTTCTACACATAATTTCATGTTTAAATAATATTTAAACTAATAATAAAAATCTTAACCCAATTTTTCTATCTAAACTATTTTATATATGTGTATATAAAAAAGATTTAATCCCATCTTAGAAAAAAAATAGTACTACTCAAATTCCTATCGTCTTAACTTAGTGATAACTTGCTTCCACATTTATTTTCATATTTAAATAATATTTAAAATATAATAAATGGCCTAAAACCCAAAATTTAATAACTTAAATAATATTTAAGTCATTTGTATATGTGGTATGTTAATAAATAGTCAACTTATCTTATTCTAACGATTCCAACTTTATAATATATATATTGGTACATCCCTGTGCAATGAACAGATGCTACGATGATTAATAGGATAACTAAAATATATAAATTTAATTTTCTAAATTCATACAATTAAATTTAAATTTTAAAATTATTAATTTTAAAATAAAAAATATGAAGAAGATAAATAAAATATATATAACAAAGGGGAAGATCAGGTGAGACACCAAGTCTTTTTCCTGGTGATGGACATTGATTTAAATTTTTTACATTTTTTAATTTTTAGAAAAATATATTTTTAATAAAAATATTATATTTTATGGTATTTTTCAAATATGATATACATATAAACCACCATATTAATTTTTAGTAAAAAAATATAATATTTTTTTAAAAAAATAAAATTGTCATAACTTTGGAAATATAATTGGAAACGGTTGAAGTGTATGATTTTATTTGTCACCATCATGCATTTTCTTTCTTTCTTTTTTGTTTCAATTTGTTTAATTTATTAATTTTTATATACTGTATTTCATTGATAGCAAGCTCTCAATCACCATCCTACACAACTTCTATCTATTCATCTATTATATGTGTATGATGCGAAAGAGCCACAAATAATGCTATTGGATTGAAAGTAATTTATTAATATTAAAAGAGCAATATCACTTGATTATGTCATTGTCCAAGAAGTAAGACATGAAATATTAAATTATATGTTCAAACTTAAAACATTTATTCATAATCACTTGAATTTCAAATAATAGGTATGAGTTTCAAGTTAGCAGCTAAAAAATGCAAGCTATTTAAATAGAGGTGGTAAAAACTTGGGTAAAAACTTGATTCTCCCATAAACTTGACCCACCCAAAGAATTGGATTAGTTTACTTTTCTTAACCCAAATCCAAAATGACCTAAAAATTTTAGGGTTGGATCAGATTGGATTATGGGTGACCTGAATGACTTGAAAATGATATTTGAATGACATATAATTTTAATTTTATTTATTTAAAATTTTAAAATTTTATTTAGATGTCATTATATAATTTTATGAATTGTCAATTAGATTGCTTGCACAATAAATATTTTAATATTTTATATTCTTTGATATATAATATAATTGATGCTAATATTACTCAATTAATGATGGTATTAGAAGCACACTTTTTTAAGTTGAGCATTATTGAATGATCTACACCAATAACTTCAAACACTCTCGAGGAGATAACAGTAGAATTAAGTATGACTTATCTCTTTTTCTTACTTATAGGATCAAGCACATTTCTAACATTTGCTTATTTATTTTATAATTTTATTAATAATTTAATATTAATATTTATTTAATTTTAAAAGTATACTTTTATAAACCATTGCTCTATTATATTATTTTTATATTTTATAAGTTTATAGCTATTAGTTCTATTAGTGTTTAATTAAGCTATAATTTTGTATGTATCTGCTCTAGCATTTAGAGTAACAACTGGGTAAAAGGAGAAAAGGAAGGATTGAATTAATTATTGATCAATTGCTTAAAAAGAAAAAGAAAGAAGTGTGTATTAAATTCCTTAAAAAAACTAAGCTAACTTAAAATGACCCTAATCCAATTGTTAATATTTGGCTTTAATGACTCAAACCCAAAGTGACCCAAACCTAAAAATAATCTAAACCTAACATGACCCAACTCGTCCCAATTGCCAACTTTGTATTTAAATAACAATCAAAGCATAGATTTAATATAACAATGTATTTGAAATTGATGGTTATGATTATAATTCTATTCCTTATGGTTATTTAGAATAAAATCTAATAGTTATATGATCCTATTTTAATTTAAATATAATATAAATATTTCTAATATAAATATTTTTAATATAACTATCCATGTGTCATCAAAAGAGGCAACAGCTTCATTATATATATATATATATGTGTGTGTGTAAATAAGATTTTTCAAATATTATATTTTAGTTAAAAGATATCTAATATTTTTCTTAAACACAACCATCACAACTTTATGAATATAATTAAAAGGGTTATATGTATATAATTTTATATATTGTATATCATTTATAGCAGGCTCTCCAACAAAATTCTGCACAGCTTTTATCTATTTATCTATATAGGCGCATCATGCAAAAGAGTCACAAATAATACTATTAAATTATAAGTAATTTATTACATGATTTGGTTCAATTTATATTGATTTTTTAAAAACCTAAATCAGAACCAACAAAATTTTTTAATTTCAAAAATTTTAAGCCGACACCAGACTAAGAGATAGAAAAATCGATTCAAATCAAACTGAAATTATTTTTTTGGTTAATTTTATAGTTTAGTTAGTTTCTTGCACACCCCTAATTGTGTCATTATCCAAAAAGTAAGATATTAAATTTTAAATTATATGTGCAGGCTTAAAACATTTATTTATGGTCACTTGAAATTCAAATAATAGCCATTGTTTTTTTGGGTTGATAGCTAAAAAACACATGCTATTTAAATAACAATCATGTTATAAATTAGACAAAACAATATATCTAGGATTAAAAGATATTTGATGGTTCTATTTTTATTTTTTTATTTTAATTTATCTTATGTTTAAATAAATAGTATTTATTTAATGCAATTTTTTCAGCATTACTGTACACATAGATATATACATACATATATACAATATATATATAGAGAGAGAGAGATAGACTTACTATATTTGAATGTAAATAAAAACAAATCCAGCCAACTCCTCTATCATCAGATTTCCATAAATCTCAAAGCTAAAAAGCTATCTATTAACCACTGTTATCTACTTAAAAAATATTCTAATGAAATAAATAGAAATATATAAAAAACTAAATAGAAATATGATTGAAATAAACACTAATGATAAACACTTATCTAATATAATAAATACTAACATGTTTAAAATAAACAATTAGTCTGAATCGATAAACATCTAATCTGAATGATGAACAAAAATGCTGTAGGTTAAACAAAAACTTTAGGATCAAAAACGTGATATTTTACGTGCCTCGAGACATAAGATATATAGAGACCGACCACATAGTGCACGGATGTAGAGACTAAATATGTGGTATATAAGCCTTGGTTGCTCATCGTATCTTTCCTATATTCATATATGCGCTTTATTCTTGGCGATGCATTATGCGTAAAATAGTTTTTATATATTTCTTAATATTTTTTTATTTATGTTTCAAGCTAAATTTTTATCGGTTCAAGCTAGCTATTAATTTGGAACATGTTAGTAATTATTCTATCTAATAATAAGTATTTATCACTGCACACCAAAGAATTGGTTTTTACTTCTATTATATTTATATTTTTATATATTTTTTTATATATATTTTATATATTTATTTATTTCATTAAAAATTTAATTTGAAATAAAATAAATAAATAAAAATTAATGAATAATTTATCGATTTTGAGATTCCTATATATTTAACGAGGAGGGAGAAGATTGCATACACAGCGTAGCCGCATCCAAGTCCGTATGCCCAAGCTTTTATGGATCTCAAAATTCGTCATGAGGAGGCACACCAGACGCAGGTGGAGCAGAGGGTGGGACCCAGGATGCGTCTTAGATGGCCTCACCTCCGGGACCGGTTAGGCCAACGAGAGCGTCACACGTCCTCCTAAAAGAGGAACAGTTGCCGTCCTAGACGGGAAATATGGGGTGCCGACATGGCGCACACGGGCGTGCTATTGAAGAACATGGAGCCACGTGGTAGGTAGGTGACAGGTGCTGATGGGAGAATCCTATCCGTCAAATCCATCACGATCATGCGTGTCACCCTCCCGAAGCGGGCCCTCATGGTTGGTATCATTTGGTGAGCAGTCCCTAAGCGAGAACAACCAGTGATCCACGTGTCGCATTCCGGAGCCGTTTGCAAGTCCAGGCTAGCCCTTTCTTAGGGCTACCTCGTCGCCGAGAAATTCCATTCCATGCTCCTCCAACCATAAAAATTCCATGAATGTTAATGCCTGCGTACAGGCGTATGCAACCAACCTCCCAACAACGCTTTGCCCACCGGCAATGACTGGCATAGCATGCAAATTATTCATCCCTGATGTGGATTACTTGGGTGCTAAATTTGGACTCACCGCTAATTTCATGAGATTTTATAAGTTCTCTCAACATTCATACTACAAGGTGGTGCGATGATGATATCTTTATCTAAGGTAGTTGCCTCTTTGAAATTCTTGCTATTAATCCTGTTGTAATTCCACTCTTTAGATCAGATTATATATATATATATATATATATATATATATATATATATGATATGTGGGCTCCCAATGTCGCCATTGCTCGGTAAGCTTTCATGAGAGGCACTATTTAACAACCTTGTCATTTTCCAAGGCAATTTATGACAAGGCCATGAATTCTGATAAGCAATGCGGTTCATTTCTTTCAAGGAATCTCTATTTGTCCCACATGAGGAGAGCTTTCTTTTCAACCACCTCGAAAGAAGATCAATTTTGAAAGAATGGATGTTGCACTAAGTTGTGTCATACAGCAATCCAAGGCTATATTTTTGTTGAGGGTTAGCTAATAGTTATTAATCCCTCGTCAATAGCTATTGGGAATCAGCTATTTGCGCTAGTTGTTATTCCCCAACAACTATCGGTTGACTCCAAATAGTCGTACCGAATAGTTCTCACGGTGCTTTGAAGGTTGTTTGATGGTAGATAATTGGATATAGACTAAAATGAGTTTAATAAGTGTAAATGGATAGATCCAAAGAAGAGCCCATCAAATTTAACCTTGAATCATTGAAAGTAAATAATATAAAATAGTAAAGAATCCCTACAATTGAATCATAAGAATAAAAGAATGTGTATAGCCTAGAAAGCTTGCTAAAGCAGGGCTTCTAATTGGTCACCCTTCACTGATAAGTAGTACTTAATCGATGCATTACCAACTCCATAAGTTCCAAGGGATTTAAAGGCACTAATTAACAATACGCATCACTAGGTTTGGAAGTATCACCACAGCACCCCTATTAGTCTGATCAAAAGGCTCATCTTTTAGACAGGATCCTTCTAAAAAACTATTTGAAGCCCTACTCGTATAACGAAACAAGCTTCTCTATCAATTCTACTATCTAACACTTCATTTGGATGTTAGAAAATTGAAGAAAAAACTTTTCTTTCTTTATTTTTTTCTTACTTGATTGAAGAAAAGAAAGAATTATACGTAGAATATAAATAAATATCATAAAAAAATATCAATTCTGCACATTTTCTTTCCTTCTATCAGAAAATAAATATCATAGGAAGATGATATTTATTTTTTGATCCTCTTTTTCTTCTTCGCTGTAAAATATTTTGGTGCCAAAGTGTCAAAATTACTCTTCAGTATTTTTCTTATTTTTCTTTCATATCCTTCAATGTGATAAATGAAACAAAACAATTGTCTATTTTATTTTTCTTTTTATTTTCTTATTTTTTTTTTATTTTAATTATCTATTTTATATAGTGTGACATATGAATTATCTATTTTATATATTTTTATTTACATAATTACATATAAGCAAGAAAAATATGATAATAAAATAGCATGGAAATGAATCTCAAATGATTCATGTAGTTTTTCTAAGTGCAATATGTTTTTAAGGACATTGATCCATTGTCCTCTTTGAGCGGATGGACATGGAATGGGGCCACGTATGTCCTTTAAGCCATCGGTAGATGCAGACAAGACCTGCTGCACCATTGCCCTAAATTCTTTGTCCTTTACACTGCATGCAAAAGGTTTTTTTTGGCTGGCTTAAACCGTTGAGTACTCTCTGAACTTCAAATGCGGTAAATCGGCCTCCTTTTCTTCTCACATTCCTTTGTTGGTACCAAATACGAGGTAGAATCGCATGGAGTGATTGACAGGGTTTATGCTTCAAATTTATTCTCTCACTTGTTTTTAGAAAAAAACTATTTTAAATTCCAACTTAAGGCAGTAACAAAGGACGGTGATTTTAAATAAATATTATAAGAAAGATGATATTTACTTTTTATTTTTTTTTAAAGTTTTTTTTTAAATATTAAACGAGCACTAAATTTGATCTTCTCTTTACTCTAATTGCAAGGTTTCTCTGCTTGTTAAAGTAAGGTATGGATAAATAGTATGCATATGTTAAATATGCAATTGACTGAAATATTGTATGTGGACATCCTATTGGGTATACTTAAATTTTTTTATTTTTTTTTTTGCTATATGACTAGAGTAGGTGAAACATGTTAATAGATAATAAATAGGTCGAATCAACTTTTAAGTAGATCGAATCAACTTTTAAGTATAATGACAAATGAATTAATTTAAATTTAACTCATTTTATTAATTAGGTCAAAAATTTAAATCTAAACTTAACCTATGTATTACATAAGTTGCACAATACGACTCATGTAAATTATTTAATAATCAGGCGTATTTAATCATTTAATAATCGGGCGTATTTGGATTACCATGAATGTATGACCCGTGTAACTCATGTAATCCATATAACATGTGTAACCTATTTAATTCCTATGTATACATGCCCTATCCATTACATTTTTATTTTTAAGAAGTAGGATTTTGAGTTATAAACTATGATGATATATTGATTCAGGATAATTTTAATTGTTCCTAATCCATTTCCATTCAATAGTTAGATCCTATACGATGATAAAATAATAATTAATTAAAGCATGGTATTAACTTGGATAAATAGGTTTAGTGAATTATACTCGGATTAACGGATTAAGTTATATAAATTGATTCATTTAATAATTAGGTCAATCGTGAATCAATTTCAAATCAGTAGGTTAATTCGAGACATGACTTGTTTATTAATTATGTCTAATGGGTTAATTTGATTTTAACCCAATCTCATTTATATTCAATTCTAATCGATTAATTTTATATCATGTTTGAGTTATGCTTACTGATTATATCCAAAATTGCTGCCGGCAAGGATTAAAAGCAAACGAACACGTTAACAGTACAGCATGGTTCACTGGACATTGATTAAGTGATTAACGTTGTCCTCTCAACCACCAAGGCATAAATCAGTGATGATGGTTTGACCTTCATTGAGAAGATGAGCATGCCCATGGGCAAGGAATGCATGCATAAATCAGGAATATCTCCTTTAATAAATAAGAAATTTTTATTGCCTTGGGCAATGCCAGGGCGCTCTCAAGGTGACAGAATTGATTCGCGTTTGACCATAAGTTTCCCAACAAGTCTGCGCAGAGAATCTCGGGCGTCTAGTTACAATGAAACGGATCTGAAGGCATGATTGATAGTTATCGTCTTTCCATCCATAAAGTAGAATCCGAAAAGCCTGCCCCAGGCAAATTAAGCAAACCAAACTTTGTGCAGGCTGTACTCATTCCAAGTGCGATAAAATTGTTCCTGCAAAAATACCAAACAAGCACTAAATTCGGTCGGTCTTCTCTTTGCTCTAATTGCAAGGTTTCCTTGCTTGCCAAAATAAAGTCCGGACATGTGATAAATATGTCACTGGCTAAAATGTTGTACATTCCATTAGGCCTGCTTAATCTACTCTCTTAATTGGTTGTGCGACTACTAAAAGCCAAATGGGCATGGGCATGTTCATGAGACGGTTGGCATGGAGCGTGTGCATATCTATTTAAAGGTATGGATAGCTTCAAAACTAAGGTGATCGAGATTGATATCGATATATGATATATCATCATTGTTGATGGTATTATTGATGGTGTGAGAGATTTGAGAGTTAGGATTGATAGCCAATATTGCAAAGGGTTTTGGGAGCTTGTGAGAGGAAGTTCTTGCAAAAGAAAATCCTTATGTGTGGAGTTGGCATGCTGCCAAAGAGTTCCAAGAAAGGAAAGATCTAGCTCAAAGGAATTTGAGAGTAGTCTTGTGAGAATTGTGAGACTGTTCAAGTGATTAACTTTATCCTTTTTTAAATGATTTATTCTCTCGGTTTTCAGCTTTTTTGTGAGTAGTTGTGTGCATATTTAACTTTATCCTTTTTTAAATGATTTATTCTCTCGGTTTTCAGCTTTTTTGTGAGTAGTTGTGTGCATATTTATTGAGATGCTAAGCAAACAGCAGAATTTTTTAACAAATTGAAGAGCTTCTAATTGACGAACAAACATCTAAACTAATGACTTTCTACCAATGTAGTGCAAATTCTTCTTCAAAGGATTTTATGTTAGCCCATAGATCAATGATGATGGTTTGTTCAAACTCCTATTCCCCCATAGATCAATGATGATGGTTTGTTCAAACTCCTATTCCAGATGGGCATTTCTACGATCTTTATTATCACATAGAGAAGATGGGCATGATGATGGTTTGTTCAAACTCCTATTCCAGATGGGCATTTCTACGATCTTTATTATCACATAGAGAAGATGGGCATCCTATTCCAGATGGGCATTTCTACGATCTTTATTATCACATAGAGAAGATGGGCATGACCGGGCAAGGAGTGCGTACATAAATAAGAAATCTCTGTGCGTACATAAATCAAGAATGGATAAGAAACCTCTATTATCTAAATGCCAGTGTAACCAAATTGATTAAATATGCGTACATAAATCAAGAATGGATAAGAAACTTCTATTATCTAAATGCCAGTGTAACCAAATTGATTCATATTAGATACCATTGTAACCAAATTGATTCATATTTGATCATAAATTTCCCAGGAAGTCTTAGCAGAGTCTCGGGCGTCTGGTTACAACGAAATGGATCTGAAAGCATAATTCAATACGATCTCTCCATCAACAAAAATGTGAAAAGCCACAGGCATATTAGGCAAACCAAACTTGTGCAGGATGTACTCATTCCAAGTGGGATAAAACAAAGGGGGAAATCATGCTATCCGTTCTTGTAATTCCTTCAAGGATCATCCATACAAGCCTTTGGTTCTGCAGCAATCTCCCACTCCAGAAGCCACTTAAGCTTCACACCCTAACGATTCTAAGCTGCAGCATTTAATTTTGCCAGCTCCTCTCTTGCATCATATAATTCTCAGATTTTTTTTCCCATGTCGTCACTCCAAAGAGTTTTCTTCAACAAAAACCCCACGAAATTGCAAAAGAGTGAGGATGGAAGAATAGCGATAACACTAGAGAGAGAGTGTGTAAAATATAAATTCTCGTCTTGTTGTTAGAAGGAACGATCAAGGGAGCAGCAGCATATACAAGCATCTGAGAATTTACAATGACAGACCCAACAAAAATATATCCAATAAACTCTACTCTCCTCGCATATCTTCTACTACTTTTATTCTTCAATAATAATTAGAATCCAAAGCGAAGCCTGCCGGCCAGCCGGCCGGCCCTCAGTACTCCGGTTCCGGGGTGGCAGCCGGCGGCGGCGGCGGCGGAGGAGCGGAGAGCGCCGCCGCAGAGAGGGCGTCGGTGAGGGCGCGCATCGCCTTCACCTGCATCTCCAGCGCCGCCACGTAATCGGCCGCCTCCTCCAGCAGGCTCGGCGTCGACAGCTTCCTGCACCCAGGCACCAGCCGGGCCAGCACGCGGAATCGGTCCCTCACCTTCTTCCCCTTCATCTCCGCTGGTACGGGCAGCGGCGCTGCGGCCTTCCCGGCCGGCCGCGGCCGCCTCCGCCGACGGATCTTGCCGCCGGCCTTGAGGAGGAGCTTGCGCCGGCGGCAACGGCCGAAGAGGATGGCCCTGCTCCACCGAGACTGGCCTCGGGCGGTGAGGGCGAGGGCGGAGTCGGCCGCCTCCTTGACGGCCCGAGCACCGCCGGCAGCCACGGAGGCGCGGCCGGCGCGGAGGGCCTCGAGGAGGCGGCGCCCGTAGATCCGCTCCTGGGCGCCGGTCCGCCACTTGTTCTGAGGCTGGGGGGCCGGACTGCGGCGCGGTTTTTTCCGTGAACCGGACGCCGGGGAAGAGGAAGGAGAGGAGGAAGAGATCATGGTGATGAGAAGGAGAGGAGGATGGGGGAGAGGAAATAATGAATTAATGAAACAGAGGTGGGTTTGGCGGTCTATTTATATTTATTTATAACGTGGCGTTGCGCGTTATTTCTGCTGGCGTTTTATTTTATGGGAAGCATAAATTTTGTTTGATAGGGGGCATATATTATTGGAGGCTCGAGCATGAACTGTTTTACGATAGAGACATTGGGAGCGGCCCAAAGCTTGCACCCGCTGCAAATTAATTCACATGATTCCCTTGCCATAATAGTGTTATTATTTGGTATATTTTATCCCCAGCACATCACCATTGATACTTGCACCTATGTAATTTAATAAATCAACACCCTTCTAGAATATGATAGTGTCTAACCAACTAATAGAAATTGTTGTTTTGGTTGTCCAATATTATATTGTCCAGACTTTATCTCCTGCACCATCCCACATGCAATAAAAAAATGTGATCTCATTTTCTTACACATGGTAAAGGGAAAGCATGTCCTCAAAATTATCAATATTTTTTTTGAAGCAATGTGCAAGTTGTTTCTATTAAAAAGCAATATGCAAATTATCTATCCTTTCTTTAGTATTTGCATGATTAAGCAATAATAAATTAAAAAATAAGCAAAGAAAATGAAACTCATAAATTATCATACTTCAGTGAGCGTTATAACGTAACACTATACTCAAAATGTATAATAAATTGTTTAATTATCTAATAGTTAGCTCAATGATTCGATGCATAATGAGAAGCATTGTTTGTGCTAATCAAGCATATGGGACTATTTAATTGAATAACTTGGGATATTTAATGATACCGTGTATGAATCAAATAAAAATATTTGTTTTCTTTTTTATAGGTGTAAATTAAGGAATAATTATTGGGTGGATAAGATTTGTATAAATTCAATAAAAACATTGGATGGAGAATGATTCCTATTTGGGTACTCTTTCTCTCTCTCTCTCTCTCTCTACCAAATTTAAAGGAGTAACAATAACATATCCTTCATGCGGCATGTCATGGACCAGCCGGTTGCGTCCACTTGCAGTATAGAAATGGTTGAATTCTTCGACCCATGTGGGTAGAGATATCAATCTTCCAAAATATAGTCGACACTTTGCCTTCGTCCAATGAAATAGGCAGCGAAGAGAGAGAGAGAGATACAGGCTCGCCTCTCATGGCTTTGGCTTTCGCACTACGGCAGTGGACGGCGGGGCCTACTACTCTCTCTCTCTCTCTCTCCGTCTCGCCGTCGCTTTACTAGGCTTTTTATAAATAGTTTATTAGTATACATGTTTATAGTTGCTGCGTTGCTGTTGATGACGATGGTGGTGGTGCTGTTGATGGTTCCCCTTTCCGTCGAAGGTGATAGTGGTTTTATAAAAGAAAAAAAATCTGACGAGAAGGGGTGAGGGCTAGTTAGGTGGCCAGGGATGTCCCTTGCCGGAGATTGGATGATAAGATCTGATGGTAGTTAATTAATCTAATTTACTCCTAATGACTTTGTAAATGCTGTAGTTTTCTTTCTGACACAGTTGACACCTCTGTTTCTTCTGCCTTGTTGAGTCATCGCATTCATCAGACCGCTGGCTGCTCTGTTCATCAGCATAAAATTCAGCAATATTTATTTTATTCAGTAGATTGGATTTAACATTGGGTCCACAGTGTCAAGTTCCTTTTAACTTTCAACAGTCCAAAGACTGTATTCCCTGTAAAAAAATAATCATATTCATAAAGGCTAAATGTTATGGTAAAAAATTTATTTGGGTTGGCTGCTGAGATATCCATCGCAGAAAGACCTTTAAGTTTAATCAACTCAAAGGTTAGACAACAACTTGCCCTATTTAATGTGGACAATAATGATTCCTCACGGCAAAACTAGGGCGAGAATAATTTTAAAAGATTAAAAGACTTTCTTTTTTGGTCCTGGAGATTTCTAAAGAACTGTTTCAATTTGATTGGTGGTGGGTTTCTGATGGAACCTAATAGGCCCACCATGATTCCTCCACCTGTCCATCTATGTGGGTTGATGTGTTTGTGTTTGGCTTAGAAAATTCTACAGTATTAGTTAAATGTCAGGTGTAGATTGGGATGGTGAACATGTGGCTGACATTAACGGCATAACACACATTTCATTATGTAGCATGCGTGTGTACATGGATTAGAATGTGAGGTTAGGTGGTAAGAGTCACGTTTGGGAAGTTTGAATGTTGCCCATGTATTCTCCTGGGGCATGGAGGTCAAACTGATGCATTACGTTTCTATGGCTAGTTTGATTGAAGAAGCAAATGGGTCATTTCATGTCTGCATCTAATTAGACTTTACATACGGCCTCCTAAAAATTTGAGTTGAGTGGGTCCACTTTTTTTTTTTTTTTTTTTTTTTAATGGACTTTCTCATTTGGTGCAGGTGTCAAAGATTACACAAGATACAAAACCGAACAAAATAGGCTACATGGTTAGGTTTGATGAGTAGATTTGGTTGATGTTGGTTAATATTCAATAAAATTATTAAATCAGTAAATTACAAATGATGTGCATGTCTTCCATGGCTTAGAGTTGAAAGGCATATTAGATGAGAGAATATTGCCACCCATCAACTAAAGGAGAATGTAGATTGTGGACTCTCTGAAGAAAACCTAAAAAAAAAAAGAAAGAGAAAATGTTCATTCTTTTCTAACCAGATTATTCCATTCCTTCCTGCTACTTCTAGCTGCAAAGCATGGAAGGATGGCTTTATTTCGCAGTTTATGAGCCTTTTGGCCCTTCCTGGGGTTGGTCCAAATGCTAAAACACTACCAATGACTCAATCAAATGGCCATCAACATTCCTGGCACCAACATTCTAAATTATCCCTGCAGGTGGAGACACTAAGAAGGCAAGGGAAATGTGGATACTCTCCAATTCAAGTCAAAGGAAGTACTTGCAACTTAAGTATATTGTGATCTTTTTGGATCAGAATGGAGTGTGAATAATTAAGATATTTTGTCACATACCATTATTGTAGGAATTTCCTACTACTTGAGTTCTTGAAAATTTATACTTGAAGACAATAGGATAATTACCTCCACTCTACAGTCCACAGCTAGGAATGGAAGGTGACTAACCTGTGTGCTGTTGATTCATACATGCCAGACACTTCTCACTACTAAAGCTTTTTTTGACCTTTTCATCTTTAAAAATCTCATGGCTTTTAAAACAACATCACAAAAGTCTTCTTTATATCGCTAAGAAAACTAGAGATGGAGAGTAGATTAGAGCAAACAAGGATGCTAGGTGAGTGAAAATGGAGGAGATTTTATATTGTGGTGCCAGGTGTTTAGACCTTGCCATAGCTGCATTCTTCAATCTTCTTTCTGTCCGATCATATGATAGATTAAAGTTTGAGCTTGTTCATTATCTCTTGCCTGAATGTGGCATGAAGGAAAATTTATCACCAATTTCGAAGAATGCTGCAGAAGTTACCTAAAAATACTCTCAATTTACAGCGGGTATATTCTCTCAGTTAGGTTTGACAACGGTCTTGGCTTGTTCCCAGACTATCCCAGGCTTGAGAATTTTGCTGGGGACATTGTCTTATCCACGCACTAGAATATGATATATGCCGGAAAGAAGGTTATCCACTTATTGTTGTTGGAGTTAGGTCATGTGTCATGGAACTTATCCTCAACTTTTAAAAATTTGGGACAAGTTAAGTTGTTATGGGGTCTTTCTCATGATAAAGATTTCTTGGTACTTTTTTAGATCTCTTTCGTTAAGAAGTGCACATGTTGCATGGTATTTCTTGCTACCTTACAAACTACTCTCTTTTTACAATATATTTTGTGGACACTTGATGTGCCATGACCTAGTTTTTTGTAAGTTGCAAGGGAGTAAAACGGGCACCTCGTTTGAGGTATGCTAAGGGGTACACGAGGCACTACTCTTTCTTTGATGAATGTTTAGGTCCTATATTTTTCTTTTTTATTTTTTGGTTCAAGTTTGGTTGACAAAAAGACTTTGCATTCTTATCAAGAGGCAATTTCTTTTTTAAATAAATATACAATAGTTCAAAAGAATTTTATATTTCATGGCTATGATAGCTTGTTGATTCATAAACTTCTGCATGCCTTCTATCAGAAGTTACCTTATCAGCCTTTTCACGAAATAGACCGAAATCATTTAAAATGCCACCTTTTTTAAAAGGTTCTTGTGGTGGTTGATGATTGAATGTTTGCAAAGTCAACGAGTCAGCACTTGAGAGCCCGCATTACAATATTAGATCTCAGAAATAAAAGTAAGAAAATTCTAAAAATAAGTAGGAAGATAGATGGGCAAATGTATAAATAATAAGGAATACCTTATTCCCTTCTTCTTTTAAATGAGTTACCATATCAATCGTCAAATTTGCTAGATATGCTCTAATTTTTATTATTAAGAAGTGGCCAGACAAACCTAAATTTAAGAGCAACTCAAATTTGACCAAGTGTTGATTCTAGTTCAATAATGAAGAAAAATTTGCAAATTACTAATATACAAACAAACCAAGCTTGACTAGTTCTGGGCGTGCAAAGACTAACTGCAAACTTAAGATGAGGTTGATATAAGGTCAGCGTAAGCTTGTTCGATTGGAAAAAGAGTTGGGTTTGAATATTTGCAACTCAGATTTGGTCAAGGTTGAAGACGCGTTCCCTGTAATCAGTAAATCTCAAAACAGCTCAGCTTTGCCTAACTTTTTCTATTTTCACGATTTTTTTGGGATAATTTTTAATATGTATATGGATTTTGGAGGCCAATCTTCACTCAAATGTAACGTCTGAGCTTAAAAGAAATTGAATAATTAAGGAGATTGTTGCTTCTTCCGTTTAAATTTTCTTTAAAAAAGAGACGAGTTTGGGATTAGAAATACTGATACTTGTATTTATCAATCGCCCTTAGGACATTTCTTATACGCATGAAATGAAATTACTATGCGGCCTTCTTAGCTTGTGATGGTCGTTAGTTTGACGTGGAAGGCAAAGAGGTCGCATTCTGGGACTACAGAATCCTTTGAAGCTATCATTCTAACGGTGCAAAACTTTGAGATCAATCTCTCGTTGCAGAAGTCTTCTGTCTGCGTTCTTTCACCGCAACTCGCGTCTCTAATTCTTTTGAACCAAGATGCAGACGTGTGATGCAGACGCGTTCCAACTCGCTGGAAAGTTGGAGAGTAACTCCGCCGGATTAAATGGTGAAGGACTTCAGGGGCGTTGTTTCTGATACCCATAAAATAGTCAAAGATATTGAAGGTTTGCTGTACTAACCAGAACCCAAAGCCTGTCAACTGAGTGCTATAAATTAAAAATTAGCCCAAAGTGTTCTGAAGCTCACCTAAGCATGTGGTAAATATTACTAATAAATCCATCTGAGTGATGCTTTGGTCCCATGATAATTATGGACAAAGGATCCCTACATTTTGAAGATCGTGAATGAAAATACTTTGTTAGATGACATAAATTTAGTTATGGTCATATCAACTGTTTGCATGATATGCTATGGCTTATGTGCAAAGCATTTACCATATAAATGAATAAGATAAGATGATCTCAAGGAAAAAAAAAAAAAAGGAAGAGAGAAAATACTAAGAAACTACAAGGCAGAGAGAAGAAGTATGGTCGTCAACACAATGCCTCTGCTTGGTATTGCTTATTATTTTTATGATCCATTTGCACCAAAAGGACATCATGCACCCATGCACGTTGGAAGGACAAAGATGGCATGACAGAACAATGTAACATTGTGGTCGAGGCAGCACCACTTCAGAAGAAAGACAACGCTAGCTACGAATCCATGATGCTGAGCGGCTTCCGTTACTGCAGCCTGACGAAAGAACAGTAATTTATCACATGATCGGCAACATCTGATGAAATGGATTAAAGTACAAGGAATGTTGTAGTCAAGAAAATGAATCTTCTAATTGACATAAGCTAGTTTCCTTGCGTCCTCTTAAATAATCAACTAAGAATGAAAAGCACGAGTCCTTCCACGAACAATGGGCGTTAATGAGGTAAAATCTCGGGTGACACGTGATATTCAAGTTTATATCAACATCATCAATAGCATAGTTGATAAGATGATTTGAAGATCTGTAGCCAGATAAATTGATAGGCAGTACACATTCAAAAAAAATGGACGTTCGCTTGCAGAGAACGTAGGCTATAGCATTTTGCACCATCTTATTCAGAAAAAATAGGCTCATCATAGTAAGGCATGTAGCTCATGATTCAGATGATCCGTATAGTCCCATCACCGAATATGAGACCCTATATAAAAGGAAGGCGCAGGATCACAGTAAAGGGATCTTCCTTTCTCTAATATCTCTTCTTTACAACTCATCTCCAACTTTCAGTAAAACTGTACTCTGTTCCTTCTGTACTATACCTTACTTCATCTACAAATCTAAAAGGCTACAAGGTTTGCCCTTAGCCACCCTTATCATTCCTCTCAACTGATATAAGCATTGGAGGATCCTTGTCGAAAAACCTCCAATACTCCTTACGCTCTTCTTTTATTACTATATGTCACCTCAACGAACTCTTGCTAGTAATAATGGCACCGCCCACACTGTCTCTAAGCCTAAATCCCTCTCTTTATCTCCTCCAAAGATGGTTGCTACTGTGCAACTCATCCAGCTGTAGTAATAAGTTAAAGCTCTCACCATGCTAATCTGGACTCTAGTCTCCCAGTTGGCACAATAAGCAAAACCAATACCGCCTGTGTAGCTGATGCCACCACAGCAAAGTTCCTCAGAAGCTAGTATAAACGACCATCTCTACGTCATGATGTGGCAAATCCAAAGGAGGCCCAACCCTCTAGACAATCTCAACTTGAAGATTGATTCTCTGTTCATAGAGAAGATTATGAGGGAGCTCTTGCCACCTAAATTCAAAATGCCATAGCTAGAGCAATACAATGGCTCGGGCAACCCAAGACCACCTAGAACTCTACTGATGATTTAAGAGGCCTCAGACATTATCATGTACAGAGTGTTCCTTGCTACTATGAGAAGGGTGGCCCGAACCTAATATTTCGATCTCTAAGTTGAGGCCCATTTCCTCTTTCAAGGAGCTTAGGGATAGTTCCTTAGCTACTTCATTATCAATATTACACAGAAAAAGATGAGCTTAAAGCATAATATCCTTGAAGCAGTGTAAGGGTAAGCTATTGTATACTACATCAAGTACTTCAATGATGAGATGCTCAAAGTCAAAAACCTCCAGCAGTCCATGGCCATACTGCTTTCATGCATAAGCTACTAAATTCACCTCTTAGCTTTTCACTTAGTAAGAAGCTGTAATATACGATCAAACCCCTGAATAGGGCCAAGAAGTACATTAAAGCCAAAAAAGCTTTCAGATGAAAATCCGAGGCTACCATCTTCTACTCAAAAAAGAGACATTCTCATTGAAGAGATCCAAAGGAAGGAGAGAAGAAGTACATATAAGTGTAAGCTCCAAAAGTTAAGGAGCTCACCTCATCATAAAGGCAACTGCACCCTATTTACTACTTCAAGGTAACAAATCTTGATAAAAGTCTCTTAGAAAGTTGGGAAGCTAAGACAAATAAGAAGTATCGAGGATAACCGACCTATAACCAAAATAATCTATATTATTTCCGAAAGACTGCTCGAAAGAACTTTTCTCACCGAGAAAGAGAAGACTTGGTCTAACCAACTCTACCAAAGGAGTTAAACCCATTTAGAAGAACTCTCGCCGGAGAAAAAGAACTGGTCCTAGAGCTACTCGAAATAACTCTCTTTATTGAGAAAGAGAAGGTCCGATCTACTCTACCAAAGAGTTGATTCCCTTAAAAAAACTCTTCTCTAAAGAAAGAGAGAGCTAGTTCCCATCATTGGTTTACTCGTATGAACTCTTCTCATTGAGAAAGAAAAGGTCTGATCTACTTTGCCAAAAGAGCCAACCTATCGAAAAAAATCTCCTTGGGAGAAAGAGAGACTTAGTCCTCATCAAAGAGAGACTTAGTCCTCATCATTGGCTTACTGGGAAGAACTCTCTTCATTGAAAAAGAAAAGGCCCGATTTGCTCCATTAAAAGAGCTATGTCGCCTGGAAGAACTCTCCCTAAGAAAAAAAGAGAGCCAATCCATTCTACCAACCTATCTCTAGCTAGCTAAGGATAAAAAGTCATCTAGCAATACTTATGTGCGAAGCCTGTGTTGAAGTACTGGAGTACTAGAATTCAAGGGAACCTACATGCAAGTATTCCAAAGACCTCATCAACTCAGAGGTAAACCATAATTAACAAGCTACCACTTTGAATTTCCTACGTAGCTACTTCAAGCTTAGCCTTAGCAAAGCTAAAGGAGCTCGTCAAGAGTCGAGTTGATCTTTAGAGGGCCTACCCTCCTAGCTTGACAAACTAGCCCGGATGACAATCTCCCAACTCGACAGGTTAAATCAGCCGAACAAAATAAATGCTAACTTTTCAACTTGATAGAATAGCTCAAAAGCCTTTCAATTTAGTTGAATAGCTCGAATATCAACTTTCCTACCAAATAGCTCAAATGCCGACCTCCTAGATTGACAGGTCAACTCGGACGTCAATCTTTCAACCTGACAAAACAGCTCACCGACTTTTCAGCTCAACAAATTAGCCCAAATGCTAACATTCTAGCTAGGTAGATCAATTAAGGCAAACTTAATCTGGGTAGAGCTTAATTTGACCTAACCTTCCTTAAAAGCTCTCAGTCTGAGACCCTCGTGCTTCACCTCAGATAGGAGCCGGCCGACCCAAAAGAGAGACTCAATATGAGAGAAGTTGCAACTCGAAAGAATTCTTCATCCTAAAATGAGAAGCACCAAGGCCAAGAACTCAAAAGGGCTCAGGAACTTCACACTTGAAGCACATTGACCTTAACACTTAACATCATTCATTAAAGAATGAGAGAAGCTCACAAGTTCAAAAGAACTCACCTTGATCAAACGGAGCCCATGCACTCAAAACACATCAATGTTCAAGAGACTAGACACTCCCTTAACTAAGCTACTCACCTCAACCTTGAGAATCAGAGGTATGTGATAAGGCAAAATTCTTTATAGCAAGTTGAGATATGGCAACCAGGTTCAACGCCATCAATAGCACAATTAACAAGATGATTCGAATATATATAGCTGACATGTTGATAGATGGTGCACACTTGACAAGGTAGTAATGTCTCCTGGCAAATTGATGGAAATGAATGCTCATCTGCAAAGAATGTGGCTTATGATATCCTATACTATCCTATCTGAAAAAATGAATTTATCAGGGTAAGGCATGTGGCTCATGACTTAGATGATTTATATGGTTCCATTATCTATAAAGGGAAGGCTCAAGACCATAGCAATCTCCTTTTCTCTAACATCTCTCCTCCCCTTTTCTCCCATATTTCTCCTCCATAACTCATCTCCAACTTCTAGTAAGATGGTACTGTACTCTCTCTCTACTAGAGGTGCACAAGAAAATTGATCCAAATTTGTTATTTTAATTTGGTTTGAATTGATTTTTTCATTTATCGTTTTGGTTTCAATTTAAAAATTTTTGAAATTAAAAAAGTTAGTTTGATTTCAATTTAAATTTGTAAAAAACTAATATAAACCGAACCAAACGATGTATCTATATATATATATATTATGGGTTTTCATTTGTATTATAGTTAAAATTGACTTACTACAAACATATATAAATAATTATATTATATCAAAGCTATTATTTATTTTTCATTATGAATAAATAGGTTACCACTTAATCGCATAAAATTTGCTATAAAAATTAATCTCACGATTATTTAAAATGAGTACATGCAAACCAATAAATCAACCAAACCCAAACTGAATTTTTAGGTTCGATTCGATTTGATTTACTGAAACAATTGACTTGATATTTGTTTTAGCTTTAAGAAACCGATTCAAATCAATTTGATTATAAATATATGATTCAACCAATCTGAAATATGCACACCCCTACTCTCCACTGCACTTTACTTCCTCTAAAAATCTAAAATCCATAAGATTTATCTTTGACCACTCTTACTATCTTCCCCAACAACTCTTGCTGTTGGACTTATTAACGCCCTCATTTCCAATTCAAATCACCACCCTTATTATCTGTCCTATTAGTTAGTATGCAGGGTACCACCACCACAAGCTAGCATTATCACACATTTTTGATCTTTTCTTATCCAATCAGAGCCCTGGATCACCACATCTAGCCTGAGATCACCATGTGTAACAGAACTTTCATGGATACTTTAATGATGCGCTTGATGATTGGAATTGAGGCACCAAGAAGAAAGCTTAATGGATTGCTGCCATACGTTCATGCACATGAAAAAAATGTTTCTTTTCACCTTCAGGCAATAAAGAGAAATTGATCAACATTCATATAGATTGTCTTAATCAAGTCCTGTTGTCTCGAGCTCCATTAATAATTACTACACCCTAACTTGTGTTGCCTTATAATCACGAAAATAAGTAATCTAGGTTGTTTCACTGACATAACAGGAAGCATGCGAGCTAATCCATTCTGAATTTATAAACTTCATCACTGTTGGTTCCAGTGCCACCGGTCTCAGCCGGGGCAGACCACAACGATTCTAACAGCCGCAAATATAACAAAAACCGTAATTGCTTATTCATGGAACCTACAAAATGGACTCGATTGCGTTTCAAGACGAGCAACAAAAGATGGTGCCTTGGAAAGGCTCTCCAACGGGCACAGAATCGGAAGTTGCTCATTGCTGGTTCACCTCCTCAGCAGCAGCATTGCCTCCATCCACGGGGCAACAAAATGAAAGTTAGAATGATTGCTATTTTTATGATGAAAGACAATATAGAGGCAGTTCAATCATCAGAAATACCATCAGTATCAGAAGACGTGTAAATAGACCGCCGTGAACGCGCTTGCTGGTGCGGCGTAGGCTGAGCACAAGTAATGCAACATAAGCATGTGGAAAACAGATGGTGCACAGAGAACAAAGGTCTATTCACAAGCGTAAATGCAAGCACAAATCAAGCCACTTTCCTTCCAGAAAGAAGCATGAGAAAACAACCATACCATATGCATCGAACGTTATTGTGGATGAAAGAAGCTTTTCGCGTTTTACACATGAGATAACTGGGAGAGAGGGAAATATAAATCACCTGCAATTTTGGGCGAAGTGCCTCGAGCGGTCCTTTGGGCTTCTCAACAGGTGCACCTTGCTGATGGGCATCAAGAACAGGTGCAATTAGATGAATATTGTACATCTAGCTGGTTATGTTAGATGAAAGCCACATCGCAGTCTGATGAATATATATTTATATTCACAGTACCTTTCCTAAAGCCCAATCAGCAGAATCAAAGTAAGCACGTTCATGATCCTGAATAAAACAAGTAAAAGTTAATTTATCAAAAGCATGATATTCAAAGCAACCAAAATAAACCAAATTTCAGCTCATTATTGACAGTTCCCAACTATGATAGGTAAAAGAGCAAATGCCTTGGATATGAGAGGGGGTCTTTTGGGTAAAATTCCTCCATATTTTTTCCTGATTGCTTCCTCCTGTATAAGAGACAAACCCTCAGTCAGAATAAAATAATTTAGAACTTCAGACAATACACTAGAATGGCTCAAACTGCGAACCAATTAGTCATGTGTTAAAACCTATACGAAGAAATTTCAATAATTAATAAATGTAATATATCAAGGAGGAAAGCGAGGAAGGAAAACAAAATGGTCACCTCTGCTTGGGATGATGGCATTGATATCTCTTCATTTTGGTCCATGAGCTCAGGACCCACATCAGACGCATGCCCACTGGCATCAGTAGTCTTTGTGTCTGACATGGTGAGACCGAATTGCAACTGAAAGCAAGTGTTTTCCACCTTTCATGATCCCATCATCCATAGGGAACCAGAAAGCGTAATTCAATTCACAAAACATGCCAATTAAAGTCTTGGGCCACATATTGAACCCAGTTGGCTTGCTACTGCTGGAAACAACTTAATGATTATGAAACCAACTTACAAACAGAATTATACATACAAAGTGAGGAGGTCATTATATGCTCAAGTCCAGAAACATAGCAAATGCAAAAGGAAAAAGAACAGAAGAAAAACAAGAAAAAAAAAAAGAAAAAGAAAAAGAAAGGAAACTAGCTAACAGCTTGTAAATATTAGCAAAAATAATTAATAGAAAATAAAATGAGATCTAAAAATTCTGCAAATTGGCTCCTTGAAGTTAGGCCTGTTGACAGATCAGATCCTGGCCTACAACTAAGTCATTTTAGTGGATAATTTTGACTGGATAACCTGATAAAACAACATGACTAAGAACTTGGACTAGGTTTGTGTCTGGATTAATAGAACCTGATTATAACCCAATTTGACTTATTAATAATTAGATATTATATAACCACATAGATAATACATTTATGTTATAGGTTCACAGTCAGATCAGGGTCTAAGTGTGGAACCTAAAGAATCTACTTTAATCAGAGCACTGGGGAGAGAACGCCCATTCATCCTCCCCTCCCCTTGCTATCCTAAGGCAGATAGACCATACACTATGCGCCAATAATCTGATCACCATCACTCTCCACTTGCATACCTATTCATTGTGGTGAGGAGGCACTGGCATCAGCCACATTCTGGATCCCTGAATGTGTGAGTGTGCGCGCAGGCGTCCATCCATGTCTTCAATTCTGCCATTTTGCCCTCACCCCACCCTCAAAACCTTCAGCACACACCCCAAGAAAACACATTTTGTGCACAAACACACAAAAAAAAGAGAGGAAAATAAGCACAAGTTCTAAGCTCCTCTTTTTTTATATAATTTCTCTTGGACCAATTTAATTTTCAGATTGGGTACCCAATCTCTGGCCAGTTCAGGGTCAAATCACTCTACAGTCATTATGTCAAATAATTGGATCGCATGGGTCAAGCACTCAAAACCTCATATAGGATGCAAATCAATCCTGAACTGTCCAATCCTGAACAATTACGTTAAATATGAAAGAACTTCAATTAAGACTTTTTCCAATACAATGAAACTATGTATAATATTTTGGGACAAAAGACTATACATATATGCATGCTTTAAAGGTTAATTAAAGGGTCAAATTGTAGAAGGAAGATGACAGAACTTTGTGATGGGAAGAATTATTCATGGAGGGCAATATAGAGCTTTAGTATCTAACTTGCAACCAAGAATGAACAAAAAACGTAAGCTTGTTGAACAATAAAGCTCATGCTATGGACCAACAACGTTCTAAAATGTTTAGCATTGCAGCCTGTGGAGTAGCAAGATAAATTAGATCTGCAAAAAACCATGTGCAGTTCATTAGACTGATAAGGACAAGCAGGAAGTAGCAAAGAGAAAATCCATCATGGCTCGAAGCAACAAAGTGAATCTTAGTTGTAGAAAGTCAAACAATCTCACAACAAACTAAATCCAAGATCCCAGAAGGATTCGATGGAACAGCAAAGCAACAACACCAAAGAATCATTTCTAACAGGAAATATAGCACTGGTGAACTAGGTATCAAACATTATGCGAGAAGGGTACCTCACTCTCCAAACAAGTGAAACAGAGAGCAAAAGGCTACTGTGAGATCCGACATCAAGCAAATGAAAAGGTCAATCACAATATGGTGCAGATAAGAAACACTTGAAACCTCATAAATATCTAGATATGTGCATACATATAGAGAACGAGAAAAGAAAAAAATTTTTGGACACTTTTGGACCAGCTTATCCCTGGTACTTCCTTCCATGCAAAATCAATGAATTAACAACAGCCCTTTTAAAATAAAAATCCATGACATTGATCATGATGTTTGTGTTGGCTAAAAACCAAAAAACACATGTTTTGGAGGTCTCTTAAGTCTCATCCATGCATCAAGTGGGTACAAAATTGACAATTTTAATTACATGGCCTGCAAAACAATTTAGCACACTAACTGTTGCTACCCTCCATTCTGTGCTTACTTGATGCCAAGGTAAGAGAACCCTTAGGCACTTGATTTTTTTTTTAAAAAAAAAAAATCCAGGCAATACAAATATCATAGATCAAGATCAAATCTGAATTTTTAATTTGAAAGCGCTACTGTTAAACCTTGGCCGGAGGAAGTATGGGTCAATAACTGCTAAAGTGTCCTACCTTCTCTCTGTTCATACATACAAACAGACATGTAAGCATGTAAGTATAAAATATGGCTGCTACCAACTTAAAACATAATAATATCAAAGATCCAGAGTAAGAAAAAGAATTTCTACAAACAGGCACTCAAGTCTCATGTGGTGTATCTGCAGGAGCTGTTTGAATAATGAAAGCACTCTCATTATGACATAAGGACGAAAGATTTAATTTTATGCACAATTCACACCTTAAGCAAGAAAGAACACACTAGAAGTTTATTTCTCAAAAATGTGGTTTATACAGGATGTTTAAATCCTCTTCAAACTTAAAAAAAGAAGCAAACATGTCAGTTAAACACTAAACAAGTATGTGCAGCATAAATATGTGTCTCTATGTGTATATACACACATGCATAAAAACAGGTAAACTACTTAAGACCACTAGATGTTCTCGACAACAAAATATAAAAATAAATAAGAATTCAGTACAACATGAGGTTTGACATTTCACTTGAAACCCCAAAACAGAAACTCAAGACAGTTTCCAAGTTTGGCATGAAACAAACTTATGGGTCAAATTCATTGTATATATGAGCTGCCTGTTCCATTGTTTTGTCATTTCATCATTCTTTCAATGTTGGAAGCATCTTCTATTAATTAGATTTAGACTTTGTGGGCATCAAAAAGATTTTCAATCTTATGATTCAAACAGACTCAGTGAAGGTTTGGCTATCCTGAAACTCAAATGTCGTAGATATTTGTCATGCATGAGATTGCCAACAAACTAGGATGAATATGATTATCTTTACATAATTATCTTTTAGTCATTTTTTCAAGGTCACTAAAATAATTCAAAATCCAGAACTATATAATATGAATGTCCAATTTATTTTCATGACGTCTTCCTATAGCTCCTTGGTTTTACTTAATTTGTAAATCTATTTTGTTTTTCCAGTGAAGTTGCCTAAACAATATCTAAAACCACCAAAATCATAACATATTTGATCTCATAAAACCAAGTTTCCAAACATTCCTAGAACATAAAAATGTAAAGTTGAAGAATACTACTACATAGAGGCATAGAGATGAAGCAATGTTGCACAGCTTAGTATTCATTTTTCAGTTTGATGTCCCAATCTGTATCAGACAAAACCCTGAAAATGGAGAACTTCTAATAGCTCTTTCCAGTAATTTGATCAAATTACTCTTTGATCTCCCCCTCTCTCTAAGCTCTTCAAATTATATCCAAAACAACATACCTTACCATGGACATGCCAACTCATTTCAAGCTACTCAAAACATTCCTCTATCATTGACATCTTCATCTTGATCTTTCCAAAGTATTACCAAACAAAGTCAAGAGGGTGGACAACAAAATGAAAATGATGGAGAAAACAATTAAAAAAAGAAATATTCAACTACACTTAACCACGGAATTCTAATGGGATTCAGCATTCTAGTGCTAGCACAATCACACACAATACAACAACAATAAAGCCTTGATCCCAAATTAGATGGAGTCAGCTACATAAATCCTTTTTCTTTATTCAACTCGATTTTGAATCATATTTTGTATAAGATGCAAAGCTTTTAAATATTTCTTTATCACTTCCTTTTATATATTTTTCAATTTGCCTCTACCCTTTTTTTTTCTTTTATATATATCAAATCACTATTTCACTAAGGTGCATTTTTAAGTCTATGTTGCATTTCTAAGTCTATATTGCACATATTCAAATCATTTAAACATCTAATTTATTTTTTTCTTAATTTATTCTCGATTGATTCTACTCCATCCTTTTTACGAATGTCTTCATTTCTTATTCGACACAATGAATTATATAAAAAAATTATTTAATTAATTAAAAAGAAGTACGAAGAGGTTTTTAGTATGGTGTTACTGAAGCTCAAACCCTCTTGATTAATTCCATATCATTCAGTTATGATATTGTTTCTAGAAGTTTCTAAATTAGAGAAGGGATTTAGTTTAAAGGCACCAGGTTAGTCTTTCTTTTATCCTCTGTTTTTCTGATTTAGTTTAGAAAATAAGATGGGATGTTAGCGTTGGGGATGGAGTAGAGGGTGTCGCCCGCAGTCGCCGCTTGAGCCGGAGTGGTCGGCGAGGAGAATAGATGGGTTATCGTCGTCGGGTCGTGGGGAGAGAAGACAGACGTCTTCTTTGAGGTGGCCGGCCGGACTTTGGTCCTCGCCGGAACGCCGCCGCTGTTGCCGAGGAGGAGCGTCAGGTGATGGACAGAGGAGATGGAAGAAGGTCGTCGGGTGATGGAGGATGGGATGAGGGCGTCGGTTGAAAGGGAAGAAGAAGACTTATAAGTCTTCTTTGTTTCATTTTTGGATCGAGAAGGTTGTATGAAATAAATTCAGAACAAGAGAAAGTGAAGACTAGAGTTAGTTCGATCAGACATCACCCGAATGATGCATTAAACAATCATTCGAATTCTACACAGAATACGAAATTGGGCCCAGAGCAATATTACAGACACTCTAACCCTGGTTATCATAGCGTCATTATCCGTCCACCCTCCAGATATTGGTTTAGTGGAGAGTTGGAGACCCACCAACCAAATCGTGGTCAAGGGGAAAGGAAATTCGACCGTAGCGAGTGGGTTGCCGGATGCAAGGAAAGAAGACATAACAATTGAGGAAGAATAGACAAATCTCTCGAGAATCCAGAAAAGAAAGAGAGCAGAGGGAAGGAAAGAAGGAAGGGACCACGCGTACCGGCGGGTGGCGCTGTGCCGCCGGATCTGAAGGCGGCGGCGGCGGCGGCGGCGGCGGAGGGGGATGGCCGGCGGGAGACCTTCGGCTGCTCGTCGCCGAGGAGGGCCGAGGGAGAGAGAGTGGAGAATTGGGAGCAGGACCGATCTAGGGTTTCTACGATTGGATAGTCGTAGGTCTCTCAATTTGATGATATCGTTACCCCCGTCGATTTCTATGCGCGTCACCGTAGCAATCGGTGGAGAACTTATCGCTAATATTTGATTTGCTCGGGTGATATATGTAAGAATACCGCTCCCAGATTTGAAAGCGCCAAGCGCTCTGAACGCAGTAACTTTTTTAATACCGCCTGCTACTGTGATCATCATTCATCCGATAAGGTCCCTTTGGAATTGACCACTGTGAGCTGGTTCGCACCAAATAAAGTGAGAGAAAAAAACAAAATTGTGGAACAGTGCCCAACTGATATTTTCTTTTTAAAAGGTACAAGATATACATATTGGAGGATGGTCGCAAAACGGCTCCGTGGCCTTGTCAAGTGGGAAGGAAGTTACTATCATCACTTAGTTACACCTTGAATTAGGTATCGATTCTAAATAAATATGAAAGATATAAGTTCAGTGGAATGACAGCAAAATAGTTTGTGATCACTTGTTGAGAAAAAATGTTGGTAGATCCTTAATTGGATCTTTAATTAATTATAGATTCTTAAGCTCAAGTTGTACATGGAGAGTGAATATTGAATGGCACAGGTTGCAAGAAAAAAAAAAAAAGAAGAAGAAGAAGAAAGAAAAAGACAGAAGAGGAGGAAGCTTCTTTAAAATTCTTTAGCTATGTTTGAAGTATGAAAATTCTTGGCTCCCACAAATATTGATGAAGAGCATAAAAGATCAAAAGAAAAGAAATATATATTTAGATTGTTGTATGTATCTTCAATTATTAAAAAAATATATATATAATTTGCTTTGAAAGTCCGTAATGAGCTTTAGTTTGTTATTAATTTTAAAGTTACAAATCTTTTTACTATTATAATGATAACTTTCATTATTTCTAATGCATCACAATTTTAACTATTATTTTAATATTTTTGAAATGAAAGGCTCATTATATGCACTTTTGTTAGTATTTTTAAATTTCAATATTAATCCATCAAATTTCAAGACAAATGTTTTTACAGCATCTACTTTTATTATGAAGTGGTGACATGCTAAGTAATTTTTATATAAAGATAAAACTTAAATGCAGTGCATTATCTATATACACTTTCTGTCTTTTTCAATACTATTTCAGTTTCAATATAAGCATCAAATGATCATAAAGAGGAAAAAAAAAAAAAAAAGAGTACAAAATCAAAGGGCACATAAGTAACTTATCATACTTAAATTTCAATCTTTATAAAATTGTAAATTAGGGGAAGAGTCATAATAACTCAATTTTTACCCCAAAAAAAACCAGGAGGCTTTGTAGCAATCTTATTGCTCCTTTGAATGGTTATCGTTGAGCGAGATTTTTGAGTCACCTTCCATTCGCTTTGAACGCGTCCTGACCGTGATATCAGCCTATATTATATCAGTAAGGCTTCCTTGGAGCGATCCAACGAGCAGCCATGAAGAGACTTCCCGCGCCGATTTCAAATCGCAAACCCTCCGTATCTCATCTCAAACACCTTTCCGTTGATGGGTCCTCCACAACCCGCCACCAAACTTTCCCTCCCTCCGCGGCTTCGAAGGGTGACTCCAAAGAAGGCAGCTCTCGTTGGAAGCCAATACTCTCCTGTCTCCTTGGAAACAACGAGATCGATGAAGCCCGTCATGTTTTCTCGAAAATCCCTTCTCCCGACGTCCATCTCTACACCATGATGATCACTGGCTACTCCCGAATCAAACGCATCGACGAGGCTTTTCGGCTTTTCAATGAGATGCCGGCCCGAGATGTAGCCTCCTGGAATTCTATGATGAAGGCCTGCCTGGACTGTGGGGATTTGCATCTCGCTCAAAAGGTCTTTGATGAAATGCCCGAAAGAAATGTGATCTCTTGGACTACCATCACAAACGGGCTTGCACAGGTTGGGCGAATTGATGCCGCGGAGGAATTGTTTCGGAGGATGCCTCAGAGGGACACCGCCGCTTGGAATTCTATGATATCAGGGTACTGCAGCAATGGTAGAGTTAGAGATGCTCGCTTATTGTTTGAGAAGATGCCGTGCGCCAATGTGATTTCTTGGACTGCGATGATTGGAGGGTATGACCAGAACGGGGAGAGCGATGAAGCACTGCGCCTTTTTCAACAAATGTGGGCTTCGGGGATAAAGCCCACATCAAGCACGTATGCCTGTGTACTGACGGCATGTGCCAATGTGCCAGATTTAGGACTGGGTACTGAACTTCATGCCCATCTTTCAAAACTGGGCTCTCTCTCAGACACATTTGTTTCCACTTCTCTTCTTACCCTGTACGCCAACTGCAAGCAGATTGAGAACTCCAGCAAATTATTCCATGAAAATGGGGACAGGAATTTGGTCTCGTGGACGGCTCTCATAACCGCTTACGGTATGAATGGTAGGCATGAGGATGCGTTGGATGAGTTTGACAGAATGGTTCTTTGTGGGATCAGGCCAAACCAATCCACATTTACCAGTGCATTGAACTCGTGCTGTGGACTAGAATCCCTTGATCGAGGAAAGAAGATTCATGGTAATGTAATTAAGATAGGATTGGATCTTGATGTGTTCGTGGGAAATTCTCTCATTGTATTATACTCAAAATGTGGGGATATAGATAGCAGCTTAAGGGTATTTAACAACATGAGGAAGAGAAACCTTGTCTCATGGAACGCTATCATAGCTGGGTGTGCACAAAATGGCTATGCGTTGTGGGCCCTCAAGCTTTTTGATGACATGACATCTTGCCACGAGCAACCTGATGAGATTACATATGTTGGGCTGCTGACTGCTTGTAGCCATTCAAGGATGATTGAGAGGGGAAGGCAAATTTTCCGACGGTTAAAAGAGGACCCTTTGGTTGATATGAAGCTTGAGCACTACGTTTGCATGGTTGATGTTTTGGCTCGATGTGGTAACTTGGAGGAAGCTGAAGATTTCATAAGCAGCATGCCTATGAGACCAAATGTTGCAGTTTGGCTAGCTTTGCTCAGTGCCTGTAGAGTGCATACTAACTTAGAAGTTGCCCGAAAAGCTTCGCAGAATATCTTTGATCTGGATCCATATAATAGTGCAGCTTATGTTCTGTTGTCTAACATATATGCTTCTGCTGGGAGGTGGAATGATGTTTCACAAACTAGAGTGATGATGAGAAGCCGAGGAATCATGAAGATACCTGGTTACAGCTGGATTACACTCAAGGACTTGAGGCATGAGTTTGTTTGTGGTGATAGGTCTCACCCGATGACCCAAGAAATATACCAAAAATTGGATTGGCTGGGAGGTAAACTAAAGGAATACGGGTATATTTATGATAGGAGGTTTGCATTACATGATGTGGATGATGAACAGAAGGAGGTTGTGTTGACATACCACAGTGAGAAGCTTGCTATTGCCTTTGCACTGCTTAGTACTGTAGAAGGCAGCACAATTCGTGTTATGAAGAACCTCCGAGTGTGTGGTGATTGTCACTCTGCCATAAAGTTAATATCAAAGATAGTTGGACGTGAGATTGTCTTGAGGGATTCAAGTCGCTTTCACCACTTTAGGGATGGTTTTTGTTCATGCGGAGATTACTGGTAATTGTTTATGGCTTGCGGCTAATGGCAGGGGTCCTAAATCATGTGAGTGGTGTGAAGATCCGCAAATTAACAGTGACAACCATAACAGCAATTTCAAGAGCTATCCCATTAAAATGCTATTGGCAAGGAGCAAAGATGTGCAATATTTGAACTAGGTACCTGGAGCAAAAGGCATTGAAAAAAAGGCTATTATAAATTAGTTGGGAAGTCAATTGATTGGAAGAAACTTCCAAAACTAAGGAGATTGACTATACAAAAGAGGTATATCTTTCCCTCTGTTCTGCCCCCTTCCCACCCCCATAAACCCCCCTCACCCACCCTCCAGAAATAAATAAATAAAAAGATAATTAAGTACAAATTCCTGATGCATGCAACAGCTGACCCATATATTCTGCTATAGCAATTTTGCTATATATATATATATATATATGAGGTGAGACTTGGTTTTGTATTTGTCCATGTGACTAAGCCATAACTTTAGACATTTATCATCATGCTGAATTTATGCGCTTTACTAACTGGGTTCTTGTTTCAATATTTGATGACTGAGACTATGTCTTCAAATGTATGAAATAACTTTTGGACCCTATTGCTGAATTCATACAAGTTGCTGACCAAGCTCTTGTTACAGAATATGCAATCCAACTTGGATGCTTAGTCATGCATGGACTGGCATGGATCAAATACAATGTACCAGAACTTTTGGGATGGCACTTGGTAGGTTAAAACTCAAGGACTTTATTTATGACAGAGCTCATACATAAAAAACTTACGTGAGGAAATTGTTCTTGGGTCCAGGTAACATTCTAGTGGTAGGACTGCCTACACATATGGCATACCTCCTGTGTGAGTCGAACTCTTCTGGGTGGTCTGGTTCAGGTGGCAACTCTGTAGTAAGAAGAAAAGAAAACAATTGATAGAGTTATTGAATATTACTGTTCCCCATTGCCAATTGTGATGATCTGCAGCATAACTGAGTGATGCAGTTTTTTACAATTTTTAGGATTATATATTTTCCATAGGTAACAAAACTCATGATGCTCACTTAGCGATACATTCTTTAATTATTTTCTTGATTGGTCGGTGGAATATTTATCCAACATTTCGGCCTTCTTTTGAGATAACAAAAGGGGGCCATGGACCATTGAGTTTTCCTGGATTTCTGTTCCACAGACCGTACAATCTTAGGGAGTAATTTTTGACTTTAACACCTAACTGTTTCCCCATTCCTATTCGATGCCTTGATTGTTTTTTCTAATGTAAAGTTACAAGAAAACCTTGTTCTTAGATTTGGCAAGCAAAATCAAGAAGCTCCTTATACCTGAGTTGATAATTATAGTTTAATTACTTATATGAACATGAATCGAAGTGAATTAACAAAGTGATAATCCTAAACCTAATCAACATTTCATGACAAATATTTTTCTGGTTTGTTTGTAAGAAATGATCATGAAGGTATGAGGATTAGCAGATGAACACATGGAGAATAATCAAGCGGAAGTCTGCTGAACTATTTTACATGCACGCAGAAGATATGGCTAACTAGTGTTTTGGTGAAGTTCTTCATTTTGTGGTGTAATTATAGCTATACACTTAAGATCCCTCCCCTAGGCTCCAACTTTAGCATTTTCCCTGGTATCTAACTGCAGAATCTTATGCAATGGAATAGATAGAAGATAGGGACGGCAGTTTGTCTAAAGTGTTTTGGATAACATTCAGTATGGACCAAAGGTGGAAATCATGCTCAAACTATCTGCTTGAATAAAATTGCATGCCATTTTCTGTGTAGTTACTCCTAACTAATATTGTCATGAGCTACTTTAATGTTTCTTTTGTACTCTTTAATTTTCAAAAAAAAAAAAAAGAAGAAAAAGAAAATTGGGACTTAAAACTCACATGATTTCCATGTTTGCTGACCCAAGACCTCAAAAGCTTGGGGTCCGGTGATAAGTTAACATGGTATCAAAGTTAGCTGTCCATTTCACCTTGTTCTTCCCCTTAACTTTCCATGTATTGCTCCTTTTACTAGTTTCATCATGCAGACCTTTTATGTGTGATAGTTCCACATCGGATTGGCAAGGGACTTTAGGTATCCGCATGGGCTTATCTTCCTATCATCTTAAGCTTTTGGATTGGATTGCTAACATTTCATGTATGGCTTATCCACATGCATAAATGGAATGTATAAATCATATGTTGTAGATTCTAAGTGAGAAAAATTAGATAAAATCTTTGCTCTGCATTTGTGATTGTAAAGGTTCTTCTATAATGACAAAAAGATTGTTCTAATTAATCTTTTGTTAGGATATAAATGTGTAGTGGAATCTATATTGCCAGTAATCCCAATTATGTACCATGTAGTTTGACCTTTCAAACAAGATTTTTTTTTTTTTCATTTTTATAGATGAAAGATATGGCTTTGCAAACAAAAAAATACATTTTCTCTAACTAGAAAATGTTTATTATGAAATATGACTTCTTTTACTGCACTAGTATTTTAGAACTCCAGACCCGTCACCAAATGCTTCCTTTTCTATACAGCAACATGATCTTTTGACTTTCCATACACCACACAAGAGGCATAAGTATCATAATTTTTTCATATATAGAATCTCCATTTTATCATCTTAATGAATTGGAAACGAACATCCCACATCTCTCTCTCTCTCTCTCTCTCTACTTCTAGTCACTTGGAAATGAATTGGATTCTTATATTGTTGTAGATTGGAACAATTATGCATGACAAACTTAAGCTCTATTTCTGTGGTGTAACCAATTGACCCCTAAAGCTTAAACTGGTAGGAAAAGAACCAATTGTATACCACTTTATAAGATTCTAATTTTGTTGCACTTATCCTCTTACTATTTTTTATAATGACTCACCATCGCACTCTCTTCCTACCCCTCGCCCCTCTCCAATTGTCTTTGGTCGATTAACTTGGTGGTATTAAATATCTTTTTACTTGTTAGATCTAAATATTGTGATATGAATAACTCAACAACTGCTATTATTTTCGGTTTTTGGTAGAAGCAATTGCACATAATTCCCATTTTTTCCTGAAAACGAATTAGCTACATCACTAACTTTATTGTGAGATAGAACTACATCGATGTGTCTGTTGCTTTATTTATAAAGGCTCTGGATTAGACATCCCTCCTACCTTTATAATTCTGTTTCAATTCGGTGATGTGTCATGACCAATTATTCTTTCACTTAGTCTCCGAAAGTTCCCTCTATTGTTTGTGCTGTTTCGCGTTTTGTCGATAGGTTAATGTTTCCTCCATCAATTGTTTCAGCAGCCATAAAGCACTCGTTTCAACATGATGGCAACGACACAGCGCAGTCACGGCACAACCACCGTTCCGTCTTGACAATCGCCGAACGATGAAGACGGAAAAGAGAGCGTTTTTGGGAAGGCTTTGAGTGTCTCCCATATTAGTTGGATTCCATTCCACGCCAACTCCTTCGCTTGCTTTTAAGCCTTCGGTGACAAACAGCAATGTTGATTGTTTAGGTGAAGCAAACGTGATCATTATCATTATACTTGAAATGACCAGGACATACCAACCAGCGGTGACTGGACCTACTGATGAATGGATTGGTATCGTTCTTATGATATTATACGCGCCTATATGCATGATATTACTTTTATGTAGATGCCTTTCAATTTTTAAATCTTTGGTACATAAAACTATTCGATCAAGTAGAGGGAGAGAGAGAATAAGGTAACCAAAACATTTTTCAGATATTTAAAGTTGAGTTTTGCTTTTTTGAGAGGTATGTGTTTGGCTTTAAAATAATGTATGATTTGAATTTTTTAGCCGATTTGTGTCAGCTATCAAGTACTTATTATTCATGAATTAATTTTTAGAGCATGTTTGCCTTAGTTTAATTAATTGTCCATATTCTTTGATATCTAATAGGAATCCATGCTAGATTAATAAGCTTTAATATGACATATTGAGAAGGCTATGAGGTCTTAAGATGTATAAACTCATCTGACATCCAATGAAATATATATATATATATATATATAGACACACACATATATCAGATCCACACACATACTATATACATTTTAGATCAAGACTAGATGATTGTTGGGTAAGGTCAAATATTACTTCATAAGCTATTCAATTGATAATAGCAGGTTGGGCTTGGTCAAACCATCTAAAAACAAAGCTGATGTATCATCATAGTTTATTCTAAATTTCTTTGAACTGTCACATTATATGAATGGATCAAATAACTAGCTATTCAATTTTTAAGAAGCAAGTTTCTTCCATATGAAGTTTCTTTCACCTGAGATCTCCATTTGATATAAAGATAAAAGTAGACGCACAAGAAAAATAATTTTAGCTTTATTTAGCACAATCACTATAGTTTTAAGATAAGACAATAAGATCATGCTCAAGCTGTAGAAGAAATGCCAATACATTAATTTAAAATGAATTGAAATGTTATTAATATTATACAATTATTGATTGTAGCCAAAATCTCAATCCAATAATGATAATATCAAGCCTGGTGTTTTTTTTTTTTATATAGTATGCAGTCCAAAATCTTTGATATTATGCTCGAAGAGTAAAATTAGAGAACTTTTGTTCATAAAGCATTATCAAATTACCAATGTCACCAAGTATATATAAAAAATAAAATTTTCTATCACAAAATCATCTTTGTTAGAGAAAGAGGTTGAGGATGCTACTATTGTGTTAGTATTATTAACCATCATCTTTCCCTATTCCAACATATCATATCTGATGCTAAGAAATTTTATATTTTATATTTTCAAAATTTTAATTGAAAAATTTTTTAAAAAAATTATGATAATTAGATATGAAGATATTACACATCTTATTTAGAACAACAAACAAATAGGGTTCAAACTATTTCATCCACTTTCCAAAAATTCCTTTTCTGCTCTTCATGATAACTATTTATTAATATTTTCAATAACAAAAAATTGGGACTAGGATCTTATATATGCTGTAGTTGATGAATATTTATTTATTATATATCAAAATTTTACATGAAAGAAATGAATTAATTTTCGATATAACAATATATCTCTATATTTTTATTTAATATTTGTTGAATTGAGAGAAAATGCAAGGACGATGACACTTTCCACTCGCACATAGATTCGGGGAGCTTCATTCTCCAATCACCGCCATCCCCATGAATATGAGAGTTGTGATTGGATGGATCCTATTAATCTATTATCATGTGTCTTGGGATCTAAAATCCTCTGCAGTGCACTCTGCAGTCCTTGATTCATCCATAAGTGGCTGTCTTTTCTTGATAATGGGTCCCACTATTTCCAAAAAATACATCCGTTCGCGACGGATGAGGGGCTGGAACATGCACCGTCCCGCAAAAGGAACCGGGCCCGTTGTATCCAATCAGCGTGATTTTGTCTAAAAATATACAAGGAAGGCCGCATCGGACAAAAGATTTAGGGTCGAAGGATCGCGATACCCACCGTATCCCCTCTGGTCCGGTTGTTTCCTCACCGGACGAGGACCAGTGAACCAAGAAGCGGCAAGCACAACCACCCCCACCCGCTCCTCTTGCTTCTCCCTCCTCCGCGACAGCGACCGCCCTCCCGACGTCTCTCCCACCCCCTTGCCCTTTGCTTCAGATCTCCTCCTCCTCTCTTATCTCGGCTTAAATCCTCTCTCCCCCACCCGACGCCAATATTCGCTTCGAGTTCCCCCAAGAAAAGGACAAGAACGATAGCGGAATAGGGGGGAGAGGAAGGAGATCGGATCTCGCTCGGTTTGAGGTAATTTGCCCTGGGATCGCTTTTCTTGGATTTTAATTGCCTCCAGCTCTCTTGGGTTCGTCTAATAACCTCTCGTTTCTCTTTTCTTTGGTTTTTTCTTTTTTTTTCTTTTCTTTTTCACTCTCTCTCAGAGGAAGGAAGATGGTGGAGTCCGGGCCGTGGACTCCTGGGCAAGTGCGTGTTTCATTCTTCGCTTCGTTTCTTCTTATTTGCTCTCGATATATTGATGTTTGCTTAAGTTGTAGCAGGTTTTGGTTGGTTCTACAAGCCACTGTGTTGAGTTTTAGCCCTAACGCTCACTATTATTTTTTGTCCTGCACAAAGAATCAGAAAAAAAACTCCCAAATAAAAAAAATGTTTCTTCAATGATGGATTCGAGTATGACAGATTCATAAAAAGAATGACTTGGAAGCTCCATCTGAACAAAGAATCAGAAAAAAAACTAACCAACAAAAACAATCTATCTTCCATCCAGCAGGTGGGAATAAACTTTATAAGAGTGTGACAGAATAAAGAGGGAAGTTTCTACCACCTGTGATTTGTTTTTTCCCCTTTAGATATGATATAGCAGCATGATCTTGAAAGGTCAATGCACCGAGGTGCCACCTGTTTAGGACCAAGTAAAGAGGTGGCAGGTATTCTTCCCAGCTGCTAACGGGATTTCAGGATTCATTTTTTCTTTCTGTGGAACCAATGAAATAGCTCTGTCTCATCTAAAACTGAGGAAACCCTTAATCTCGAAATGACTCATTTTAACTAGCCTTTAATCTTGAAAAATACTGATAGAATGCTGATAAAGTTCTCTGGTTTAAGAAGTAAATAGACAGACATTGTAGTCCCAAAGCAGTCTGCAAAATCTGCACAAATTATCTCCTTGCTGCCTTCTTATTCATGATTTTCAAATTTGAAACATTTGATGATTGATTTTGTTAGATAAAGTACAATTTTGATTTGGACAAATAACATAAAAAAGGAAAATTCCAATTTTTTGTGTGGACTAGATTAAAATAACTGGCATAATAATAATTGTTTTTATTTTTCATAATTAATTCTATAAAGTAAGATCCGTGTGAAAGCAAAATGATAGAATTTTTTTATGGTCAAAAATTCAGTCATCTTAGTTATTTCACAAGTAGAGAAAGAACAAAAGATGGGTTCTGTTGCAGGTATGCACTTTCACACATAGCCACACTTAAAAGCATAGTACTATACCATTGAGTTAGCAACTTGAATAAAGTAAATAGGATTGAAAAGCACTATGATATAGGATTGACAAGCACTATGATATGTGGATCGATCGTTTGTTTCAGTTCAAATACACATTTGATGGATAATTTAGCTATAATATTGTTGGATATCCATGATATTTTGAACTGTCGTGTCTAGTATGGTATTTCTTTTTTCCTGTTACTCTGACATTGTTCATTTAGATGGGATGTGTACTCTCTCTTACAGTGGCAATTACAGTTTGTACCTTTACACATGTCTAGGGTAAAAATACTAAAGACATAGCATAACAGATTCATATTTAAATTTGGTCCATGATTATGTGATTTGCTTTGTATTTTGTCAGTATTTATTCCAATACTGACAGTTGGAATAAATTGTGGCCTATGCATTTCTTGGTTCTTTACAAAACAAAAGCATGCTTTTATAAAGGGTGTAGGATTTA
This sequence comes from Metroxylon sagu, assembly GCA_017589505.3. Taxonomy (NCBI): domain Eukaryota; kingdom Viridiplantae; phylum Streptophyta; class Magnoliopsida; order Arecales; family Arecaceae; genus Metroxylon; species Metroxylon sagu. Next base: position 724,420 of record JACVBY030000617.1, read on the forward strand.
ATGATCAGTGCTTCACCCAGGCTTTGGCCAGGATGTTTCATCCAAATTTTGGCAAAATTCAGTAAATTTATATTTTTTAAAACAAAAATCAATGATAAAAATGCAACATGTAGTTGCCGATTATATATCATAATTCTGCTCCATGAATGTAGACTTTAGATTGAAAAAAATTATCTAACTTTGTTAAAAAGAGCTGTTGGACCTGACACATGGCATATCTTTTATAAGTTTTAATGGAAGCAATTTTTAATGAAGGTTCCACCTTATCTATCAAAAAAAAAAAAAAGGATCATTCCACTTTGATTAGATTGACAGGTTTGCTGTCTTGCTTGGTCATTGCCCTTGCACAGTTAAGCAGGCTTAGTGAGGCTTGTCTCTGACCAATTTTTTGCTATGTTGGACACAACTTCAAATCTCAATTGGATGTCCTGTGAAATGCGGAAATAGCTTACCCTCCCAAATGTCGGGACAGAACCATCTTGCCATCATCTCAGCATCTTAATCAGTGTGTCTTGGGATATCCATCATCCCAAGTGTCCGAACATGCCGCGATAGCTGAGCATTCCTTTTCATGGAAAAAACAAGGTGATCCCATCCCACGGGATTCAAAACCTTATTTCGACATGGGTGGGGATGATGGCGACCCAAACTTTTATGGTTTGAAAAGATGTAGCTGAAACAACTAGGGTTGGAAAAGATGTGGAATCCTTTCAATATTGTCAGTATCTTCATGAAAAATTCTCTTAGCCACCGAAATTTAGATTGATATCTAAGAGGCTTGTGGTCTAGTCCAGCAATTTCATTACTTTCATGTATCATATATACCAAGAGAAGCCAATGTTTGGTGAATTGACGTGCTACAAAGGGAGTCTTGCATATAGGGACCTAAGCATGCGCTTATAATTTTAATGACTGTTGGCTAAAGGGAGGAAAAAGAATGACTAAAGTTAGGAAATAGAGAAAGAGGCTTGTATAATATGCCAAAGACTTGAAAGAAAGAGGTGTCTGGTGAGGTTAACCACAAAACAATTCAAGCCTGGACCAAAATGTTTCGTTAGTTTTCAGCAATTGTGGACTGGAGAAACAGTTTGTCTGTGCTAGAGGGCTCACTGTTTTACCATCTAAATTTAAGTTAGAGCCTCCGGCTATGTAATCCAACAAATTTTGGGACTGTGTAAGCGGACTCTCCCACCCTCATAATCTCTCTTCCTTCACCTCCTTTCCTTGTCTGAATGGAAGGCTTGAAATTTTTTTTCTTTCCCACCACCTCATGGTTTATTAAATGGCCAAAGTTAGCTGACCATCCAAATATCTCCTAAATATTCAACTTGTCATTGCACCTGACAATTTAAAAAATTCTGATCTTGCATATGCTGTAACAATTAGCTTTCCGATGCATAAATCTTGATAGATATAAAAGATGCCTTAGCTATGCTTATTTTTGTCTCTGGGTCATTAATAGTGGCATTTTATTATTGTGCAGGTTTCTTTTTTCTTCGGCTTCGCCCTAGTGCTTGTATCATGGGTATACGCAGAGATACTTGAGTACAAGAAATCATCTTCTCCTTCAAAAGTGTAAGATGTTTATTACAAATTGAGATCATTAAATCATGATTAGTGTTCTTGAATCTTTTAAAATACAGTCATAATGTACAAAGGGCAAGCAAAATGTTTGCAGTAGGCTAACGGGCAGCGTAAAATTATTGTCATATCCTATGAATATAAATCTAATAAAAAAAATCATTAAAGCTAGAGTGGTCTTCGAAAGCGATGTGCCACATCGATCCCAGTGTAGTGGAAAGTTTTGCATCGGTAGCTAAGACGGTTTTCGGAAGTGACGCATCATATCGGCTTTCGGATATGGCAAAAAGTAAACAAGAGTTCTTACACCTTCATAGATGAGTGTGGGCAAAGAAGCTAGTTCAAAAACATAAAAATAAAAATAAAAAAATAAAATACGTTTATCAACCTGAAATATAGGGTCATTAATAGAAAAATTAATGGAACTAACAAATACAATGACTAAAGGGAGAATTAACATAGCTTCCTTGCAAGACATTAAGTGGATAAAAGAAAAAGCAAAAGAGGTTGATGATTTTGAACTTTGATATATAGGTAAAGATAGGAATAAAAATAGTGTAGGAATTATTATAAATGGAAATCTAAAAGATGAAGTTGTAAATATTAAGAAGATAGAAGATAAAATAATTTTGATTAATTTGGTGCTAAATGAGGAGTCAATTAATATTACTAGTGCTTATACTCCTCAAGTAGACTTTAGATAATACAACAAAGCAAAGTTTTTGGGAGAATATGAATGAATTAATTCAAAAAATTTCTCGTGAAAAAAATATTTATCAAAGAAGATTTAAATGGACATATTCGAAAATATAACATAGGTTTTGAAAGAGTATGTGGAGGTTTTGGATTTGAAGATAGAAATAAAGAAGAAAATATCATTTTAGAGTTTGCAATGATGTATGATTTAATATTAGCCAACACATATTTTAAAAAGAACTTCCATCTAATAACTTTTAAAAGTGAAGATAATGCTAGTCAAATATATTTTTTTCTTAATAGAAAGATTGATCGAGTGCTTTGTAAAGATTGTAAGGTTATACCGGATGAGAGTTTAACCATACAACATATATTGATGGTTATTAACGTATGTATTAGAAAATATAGGAGAAGAACAAAAAAAAAATAAGAGTCTAAGGATTAGGTGATGGAATTTGAAAGGAGAGAAACTAATAGCTTTTAAGGATAGAATGATAATGGAAGGAAAGTAGAATATAAATGGAGAGATCAAAACAATATGGAAAGAGAGAGTTAATAGTATTAGAAAAGTAGCATAGAGGTGTTAGGAGAGTCAAAAGGAAAAGGACCATATGATAAGAAAACTTAGTGGTGGAATAGAAAAATTCAATTAACAGTTAAGGCAAATAGAGCATGGCTATAGAAAACTACCTAAATATAAAAATAGAAAAGTGTAAGAAAACTATAAGATAGTTAAGCAAGAAGTTAAAAAGATGGTACGAGAGGCTGAATATAAAGGATACGTAAAATTATATTGTAAGTTAGAAATTAAAGATGGAAAAAAACATATATATAGAATTCCAAGATTAAGAGATAGAAAAATTAGAAATATGTCTTAGATTAAATGCATTAAAGATAATGATCAAAATGTTTTGGTTAAGGAGGACGAGATTAAAGAAAGATAGAGAAGCTATTTTATTAAATTATTAAATAAAAATCATGTAAATAATTTAGTATGCCTTACTAATTTCATTGAGGATAGAGTTATGATCTATGTACTTATAGAATTAGCATATTTAAGGTAAACGAGGCTATGAAAAGATAAAATATAAAAGTTGTGGGACCTGATAAGATTCCTATTGAGGTTTGAAAATATTTAGGTAACTCTGAAGTAACTTAAGTGAGAAATTTATTTAATAAGATTTTAAAAATTAAGAAAATGTCTCATAAATGAAAGAAGAATACTATAGTACCAATTTATAAGAATAAATAGATATTCAAAATTATTCTAACTATCATGGTATCAAGCTCATGAGTCATACTTTGCAACTTTGAGAAATGGTAATTAAGTATAGGTTGAGATGTACTACAAAAATATCAGAGAATTAATTTGGTTTTATATCAAGAAGGTCAACTATAGAAGTTATTTTCATTCCAAAGAGGTTAATGGAAAAGTATGAGAAAAGAGACAAAAAAGAAACATATGATAGTCCCTAGAAAAATCTTATAGTTAGTGCTAGAAAAGAAAGGAGTATCGATTAGATATATTAATATAATAAAAGATATATATGAGAAACACTTACTAATGTAAGAATTATTGATGGTAATATTAGTAAATTCTCTTTATAATAGATTTATATCAAGGTTCTACTTTTAGTTTTTATCTTTTTGCTTTATTTATGGATGAGCTTACAAATATATTCGAGATAATATTTCATGTGCGTATTATTTGCAGATGATATACTACTAGTGAATAATACTAAGGTTAGGGTTAAGTTAGAATTATGAAGAAATACATTAGAATTTAAAGATTTTAGGTTAAGTGAGATAAAGACAGAATACATGAAACGTAATTTTAGTACAATTAGAAATAGAAATGAATGTAAAGTAAAAAATTGAGGATTATGAATTTTCTAAAAATGATCATTTTCAAGATTTAGGATCTATTATTTATAGGAGAAGGAGAGATTAAGGATGATGTTGTCCATAAGATTAAAGTAGGTTGGATGAAATGAAAAAATACAACTGGAATATTATGTTATATTAGAGTTTCTGCTAAGTGGAAGAAAAAGTTTTATAGGATAGGCATATGACTGGCTACGCTTTATAGTACGAAATATTTGGCAGATAGAAAAGCACATATACACAGGATGAATGTGGCTGAAAGAAGAATGTTGAGATGGATGTGTGGTAATAAAAGTAAAAATAGAATAAAAAATAAAGTCATTCATAAAAAAGTGGGGATAGCATAAATCAAAGACAAATTAAGGGAAAGACGACTTAGGTAATTTGGAGTTATGCAATGTAGACTTATATATACATTTATATAAAGGAATGATTTGATACATGTAGAAAGAAAAATAAGTAGAGGTAGACTGAAAATTACATGAGAAGAAGTGATAAAGAAATATCTAAACTCTTTGCATCGTACACAAATATGATGCAAAACCAAGTTGAATGGAAAAAAAGAATTCATGTAGCTGACTCCCACTAATTTGGGATTAAGGCTTAATTGCTATTGTTGTTGGTGGCAAGCAAAATGTTTTTCCTTAATTTGATGTATAGGTCTGCTTGCTCTCTTGCATGATGGTGAAAAGTTTCATATACTTTTTCAATCATATTTTTCACAGCTAGCTATGGGTATCTCTTTTCTCTTAGTTCAACTTTCTAGCCAAAATCAGTCTGTAAGTTTTAAAAGACCTTCCATAACCTTTGCACATCAAGAGAACTCTCTTTGGGTCCTATATAAATGAGTCAGTGATAAAGTTTTGCTACTTAGGTAAGTGATAATAATATAAGATGAGAATCAAATATCTGACCAGTTTAATCAGAGCTTAGAGAAAATAATTTTAGCTTTGCTAGAAGCAAAAAAAAAAAAAAAAATACTACAAACATATTGTACCATGGTGGTGGATTTCTAATGTTAATGCTCGTTTATGACAAAAACCATATGGGATCAAGCAATATCAATGCTGACGTGGTTTGTATCACCATGAAAATCTCATGCTCTAATTATTGGTTCAGATGGCTGGGATGATTCTATACCTCTTAGTAGTTCCTTTCATTCTGGTTTGCAGACATTCAGATGTCAATCTGGCAGAGTTAGGAGATGAAACAGTCAAGGAAGATGATCGGGCTGTTTTGCTTGAAGGAGGCCTATCAAAATCAACATCTGCAAAATTTCAGAATTCATCTGTCCGAGCAAATTTAATCAGGTTATTTCATAGTACATAGAAAAATATCAGCTTACAGTGAATATGATCCATCAAACACTTGAGGTTTATAATTTCTGACAGTAGTATGTATTGTAGGTTCATAAGAAGGGATGAGTCATTTTTCCTTGAAAATCGAGCATTATTGAGAACCATGTAAGATTATTCAGCATTGCAGGCAAATACTTAACAATGTATTTCCCTAGCTTCATGATCTAAACCACACAACTATGCAGGTCGGAATTTGGTGCCACTCTAGTTTACTTCTACTTATGTGATCGGACTAATCTGTTCTCAGAATCTAAAAAGGTGTGTTCTTTAGTCACTGATTTTAGTATGATACAAAACATTTTGCTTATGATTGCTGGATTGCATGTGCATTTTTTTGGTATATAAAACCCTACCATCACCCATAAGAAATCAAATGATAAAGCCACACCACAATTTGTTCTTCTAATGCTTTCTGACACAGTGTCAATGATATTGAACTCATCTGATAGCCATATTTATCGTGGCAACCTAATATTGTTGAAGAGAAATTCTATCTTGAAAGTTGAAAATATTTCTCAATGATCTAGTGACATGCTTTTGCCAGTAATTTTAAATGGTGATGGTGTATTAATTAAGTATGGCCATGTTTGATTTGGCTTTTGTCCTATAGCTAATTACTTGAAAAGATTTGAATAGATTTTTAATAATTTTGTTATTTGAGTAGACATATATGCATGATAGTGTGGCATATGCCTTGCTCATGGGATTTGCTTATTTACATGCTTTCTGCATATATAATTTTTTCTTTCTTTTTGTGTATGTGTGTATGTGACAGTCATTACAGTAGATACTTATGTCAATTTCGCTGGAACTTATGTTCATTTTAGTCTTTTTTTTTTTTGTTTGTTAGAAGAGGCACACAGGCAATGGGCTATATAATGTGGGGTAGCCACTCTCTAAATGCCCCTGTCAATTTCACTAAGCCTCTTGGTACCACCACCAAGAGACTTTACCAGCTTGGTCAGCTGGCATCTTCACATTTTGGTATATCATAGCCTGAAAACTGCGTCTTTTTCAATGCTTTGATATGTACCTTGTGGAGAAAGCCCAATATCACATTTCAACTTAGTGCTCCTCAGAGGTCACCTTAAATGGCACACTAGGGGAGTAAGGCCTAATCATATAGTTAGGATTCAAGAAGATTTGGCAATGACAAGAAGTCAAGGAAGTGTCAAGTTTTGTAGAGATAGAGGACTAAATGAAAAATAAGAAAAGGAGTGTATCCAACAAATGTTCAAGGGGAAATCACCATCAGTCCTTTTTCAACCTTACGTGTTAAGTAGGTTGATCAGGGAGATCAGACAATTGCACCCTTCAAGATGTACTTGTACACAATACCATTTAGTTGCATATTTATATCTTTGAAGGCAAGGTGAAAAAAATAGATTGGATCTTGTGGAAGCCATTAGATAGATGGTGGAGTAGAAGAAAGACAAACCCTTGTTGGGTGTGTTAAAGGTTGTGTCTTGTGTCAGTCTATGTTTTGGGTTTTCTGAGTTAGATGGTTAGTTGAATTTTGTGAGGTCTTGTCAGACCCCATCATATATATCCAAATATCTCGCCTTCTGTGTGAATCCTTTTAGCTTCAAATCCTTACTTGCAACTTCCTTCCATGCTATTATAAGTCCATCTTTTCTAAGCCTGACAAACCCTCGCTGTTCCTCTTACCAATTTATCCCACTTATTTCTCAATTTCTAGAGCTTGTTTAGAATATATCTGCAGAAATTCCATGCTTTATTATATAGTGAGCTCCTGTTTTTTTTGGCAAATATGACAAGTTCTTATATTCATTACTTTGGCAAAACATACACATATAATATCACTAAAAGCTTGGAGAGATATTGAACATTATGATTATGTTTTTTGGATTGAAACTTCATATAACTAATTTTCCTTGTTTATTGCCATTTTTATATTAGTCAAAGTGCATTATTGGAAAGGAGAAAAGGTCTATATTGCTAATATGGTAAAATAAACTAAAAGCAGCAATTTAGTTGCACTTACACATAACTTGATTCTATTTAGCTTTTGAAGAGTAGATGCTTGGATATTGTGGAAGCCTTTGTTTATTGTATCAGTTTCAGGTATCTAACATTACATTAGCCAGCTGTAGCAATGAAGATATTGTAAGCTTTACCATCACAAGCCAACTTTTATAGGATTTCTGCAACTCGATTAAGTCTTGTTTGCTTCATCTTTGTTGTGTTAATCAGTTATTTTTGCTTTTCCCACCGCCTGTTGAACTATAACTATAACAGTAATATTCTATCTTGTGGTTTGTAAGCTTAGCCTAGGCAATGTGAAGTCAAGGACATCCTAATGTTATGTATGAAAATCTAGAGCTCTAATCAAGTTAAATCATCTCTTTCATTTTTTGGCTTCATAAGGTATAATGTGTGACTTTACCTTGCAGAGCTACAGCCGTGATCTTTTTCTTTTTCTCTACATCCTTCTTATCATAGCTTCAGCCCTCACTTCTCTCAAGAAGCACCATGATAGATCGGCATTCTCTGGCAAATCCATACTTTATTTAAATCGGCATCAAACAGAGGAATGGAAAGGTTGGATGCAGGTTGGTGACTTGTAAATTCTTTGTCTAATATGCCTTTTGTCTTAATAATAGTCTTTCTGAAAGCACAATGCATGATTTAATTTATACAAAAATTTTAGTTTAACAGTGGCATTATTCGATTTTATAGTGATGTATACTTCCTAATTCATGAAAATGGTTCATCAGCAGTGTTTGGGTAAAAAAGATTCTACAAGAAATGGAGAAGTAACTAGAACGATAAACAATCAAAACTCAAAGTCAGCACTATATTGTTCTATTTGAATAAATTTTTTATTCACTTATAATGTACTTGCTCTCTGATACTAATAATAAAATGAAAAGGACCAATCTTGTGATGTGATTTTGCTTAATTGGTTTATGCTGCTTTTCCCTTGTCAATTGTTCAAGGCAGGATTTCCAGTACTTAAAGTATGCTAAGCTCCAAATATCCCTATAAACTGTGAGCTTTGAGTCCCCAAACTCTAATGTTAGAGAATTAGATTATATATACATAATTTGTTAGACAGTTATTCTGACATATTTATAAAGTAAGAAAATGATTGATAGCAATGAGCTTCCAAATAGATTTAATATTTTCATATGCCTAATTTGTTTTGCAATGATTCTGATGTATTTAGTTATTTATATAATAAGAAAATGATTGATAGCAGCGAACTTCTAAATAGATTGAATATTTTTATTCTATCCAAAATTCTTGATGTTGGCATGATTCCTCAGAGCCTGAAAATGCTATCAGCAGTATATTATGAGTGCAGGTTTATGCACTCCAAAGCTGATCCTGCAGTTTAGTCACTGTTTCTTTCTTAGAAAAATTTCAGGCATTCATTATTTACTCTCTCATCTTCTCCCAGGTATTGTTCTTGATGTACCACTACTTTGCCGCCACAGAATTATACAACGCAATACGTCTGTTCATTGCTGCTTATGTTTGGATGACTGGATTTGGGAACTTCTCTTATTATTACATACGGAAGGATTTTAGCATTGCTCGGTTTGCTCAGGTGCCTTACTAGTTATTTCATCACTTCAGATTGTCTTCATCTGGCAAATTGATGTGTCTTTTATATAGTGGTCTCTCATCTTACTAATATTGAAACAAATCATCTGTTCATTTGCAGATGATGTGGCGCCTGAATTTCTTTGTAGCTTTTTGTTGCATTGTTCTAAACAATGACTACATGCTGTATTACATCTGTCCCATGCACACACTTTTCACTCTTATGGTATATGGGACACTGGGCATCTTTAATAAATATAATGAGATCAGATCAGTGATGGCTGTGAAGATCATCTCCTGTTTTTTGATGGTGATTGTGATTTGGGAAGTTCCAGGAGTTTTTGATCTTCTATGGAGTCCTTTGACTTTTCTAGTAGGTCAGTGTTCACTAACCTATCAAATCATTCTTCATCATCCACTGTACCATTCATCTATTGGATTAGTGAAAATTTACTAATGTTTGTCGGGTGCAGGATACAAAGACCCAGATCCTTCTAAGGCAAATCTTCCTCTCTTGCATGAGTGGCATTTTAGATCTGGCCTTGACCGCTACATCTGGATCATTGGAATGATATATGCTTACTATCATCCGAATGTAAATTTCCTAGATGCTTGTTATTAGTCAGTATTATAACACTGGCAACAAATTGATTTTTTTTCTTTTAAATATGCTATATAGCTTGATTGGCAATAATGTTTGCATCATATGCAAGTTGTCCATGTATATTTACTTCAATGCATCATGCATACACATGACCAGATGTACCTACTTGAATGAATGTATACATCTATATTTGATGGGCATGTAGACATTGAGTGGTTTTCTTTTAGTTGCTGATTTTTTCAATTGTCTTCCAAAATAGGTTGAGAGATGGATGGAGAAATTAGAAGAATCAGAAACCAAGCTGAGACTGACAATCAAGACAATCATTGTGTCTGTTTCTTTGGTGGTGAGTCACATGATGCTGTGCAGCAGCATCCAATTCTTTAGTCTCACACATAAAATGATGATTTCTTTTATTTTTTGTAGGTTGGTTGTTTGTGGTATGAATATATCTACAAGCTAGACAAGCTTACATACAATAAGTTTCATCCGTACACTTCGTGGATCCCCATCACGTGTGTATTGAGAAGTTTATACATTTCAAAAGTTTGCTGTTTATTTTTCAACCATAAATCATGTATAAACTCTGTTAATTTGTAATTCTGGTTTCTATATGCCAGTGTTTACATTTGTCTGCGAAATTGCACCCAGCAACTACGTAGTTACTCATTGACTCTATTTGCGTAAGTTGCTTTCCTAACTTTTGTGAATTCTTCATCTGTAAAATTTTAGGATGCCTAAATTGTTTTAGTTAACATCCTAATAAATCACATGGACCACCTTTTTCAGGTGGCTTGGCAAAATCACATTGGAAACCTATATATCGCAGATTCATATCTGGCTGAGGTATCAATACTAAAGAAGTCCTGCTCTTCCTAATGCATTATCTGGCTTTTTACTCTAAGAATTCACCGTATTATATATATATATATAAAATAACAGCAATAACAATAGTGCTTTGACCTAATCTATATTCTCTTTTTTTTTTTGTGAGCATATAATCTATATTCTGTTAGCTGCTGACGTTTTGATGCTTTACTAGATGCATTCTGTGCTTGTCAGAGCCATTTGCAAAATAGATAATCTTACTTCTTATATGGTATAATTGGACAATTAAATCAGATTTGCATGGATCTAGAAATTCTTTCTCGCTCTTTGATTATGTTTGGTTATATAACAGAATACATATCTCATATTGCTGTCTTTACAGTATCATGACTGCCAAGCCTGTGTGCACGTGCATACATGCATGAAAAAGGTTTAGAACTATGGGAACCCAAGTAGAATAAGACAAATCCAATGCTTTGCATAATCTCATTGGTAGAGCCAGCACCTATCAGGCTATCACTATAATCACAATCTTGTTTATCATGAGGCACAAAGTAGGCTTGCATCTTAGGTTGTTCAAGTCAGAATTTTGGAATGTCTCAGCCCAAACCTAGCTAGTTAGTATGTTAAAATGACCTTGAGCCAGAATGAGAGGAAACTTGAACTTCTTAGCTTGATCACCATTTGGGAGGACCTGTCATGAAAGCAATTCAATTTGCATCAGGTTACCGGATGATGCCATTAAAAAGGAAAGACATGGTGCATTTGAAGATATTTTGAGGTTGTCAAGGAGATAAGAGTTGAGAGGTGTTGGTTTTTTTTCCCTTCTCTTTTCCTTCTTTTCTTTTTTCTTTTTTTCTTTTTTTTGTTGGGGGAGTGGGGGGAGGGAGGGAGGGGCGGCGCAAGCAGCTCAGCGATGCTAGAGAGAGAGAGACTAGTGGAAGACTTCATTTTTAACTTCCTTGCAACTAATGTTCTCATTGATAATCTCTACCTGGCTCCGTTACTCCACTGATGCCTCTGCTTTTTCTAGCTCGCAGGCCTTTTATGGTAGCTGGGAATGGATGAATAGATCTCAATTTGCAATACAAACACACGGTAGTTCTATCTTTTAGGCACTAAGTGGAGGGGTGTGTCTATATATCCAACTTACATGTTGCCATAAAAGCTAAATCATTGATTTCATGATTCTTTCTAAACTGGTGGTATGCTTAAATCAAAGCATAGTGTGCATTTGCAACAAAGAAATAAGCATTTCTTTGCTTCATATATTAGCTTGTGTCACTGACAATTAGCTCCCGCACTTAGGTCACTAGTACAACCCCATGATCCAAACATAGGAATGCTGAAGTAACATGCAGGTTGTGGAGAGCCCCAACCATGCCATGTACATCCAGATATAGAGGACAAGCAGTTCTTGAAATGGCATATGGCAGGGATCACTAGCTGGACCTTGATGACAAGGTAGCTGTGCTCTGATCCAGAGCAACTGGGGTGTGGCTAAGGCATTGAATTCTGTGGTGGTCAAGAGCGAGCAGCACATGGAGGAAGCAGTCAGGATTGGTGAGATGACTGATAACGTTGGTGCAAGATGGGTAGCGGGTGAGGCGACAATGGACAATTTGTGTGTTCAGGCAGGTAGAAGAAAGTGAGAAGAGGAGGTGGTGTGGTTGCAGATGGCAGAGGAGATGAGGCGGGCAACAAAGGCTCAAGTGCTCTTTTTGTTGGTGTAGAGAATCTCATATGATCCTCTTATGGCCTGGCACTTGGGTCCTTTCAGTTTTTTGGCCCTACATTTTGTTACTGGAGCAGGGCCGCATTGTCATTTGCACTCACATGAGAATTGAACTAAATACCCCTTTTCTTGCAGCTCAATTATGCACATACAGATGTAGAAGCTAAAATAAGCATGTTGCGAGTTGTTCTTTATTATATTAAATAATTCATTGCTAAAAGACTCTGAAGTTTGAACACAAACTAAAATTGGCCTTACCGAGATTACTGTTGAGCTTTCATAACTTGAAGATCAAATTCAACTAGCTATTTTAGCAGACATACCTACTACTTGCTTTACTTGTTTTTCGGCCAAGTACTTGGAACTGGCATCCTCATTTCCTTTGGTTGTGATTTCATGCTGCAACTGCAGGTCAAGCAGGCCTAATGGTCAGCCCAAATGGCTTCTTTCTTTCATTCCAAATTACCCACTGCTCAATTTCATGCTCACGAGCGCAATTTATCTCTTTGTAAGTAAACCACCCTGGATATGTATAATTGTTGAGATATTTCAATTTCAAAATTTTCTTACATTGCTCATGTTGCAGATATCATATAGGATCTTTGATCTCACAAATTCACTAAAGGTAGCTTTCATCCCAAGTAAAGACAACAGGCGGCTATTACAAAATTTTATTGCTGGAGTAACTATTTCCGTAAGCTTATACTGCATCTCCTCGCTGCTTCTCCACATTCCTGGTCTATGGGTATGCCATAAAACCGGTGCTCTGTTTAATTTATATTTTTCAATAGCAATTTGAGCCTAAGCTGGTTATGTTGTGACTGCATCAACAGTAATGACAGGTAGTGATCCAAATGTTTAAGAAGAGTTTGAATCCTTTGGTTCAAGATACTGGTCGCCGTACACGTGGAAACAATTCTTTATAGTCTGAAGCTAACAATGAACTTCAGCACATTCGTGGAGAAAGAATGGAGCTGCTCATACGAGGAAGTGGCTTTTGTTGGGTACTTTGGGGCGTGAGAGGATGTAAATTCTTTTGGTGGTTCACAAATCTCTGTATTCTTGTGGATGGCTATTCATCATCTCTTGTTGAAGGCAGATCGATGGGGCTAATGGCCTTGGTACATGCTTTATTTTTTCCAGAAATAAAATAAAAATTATTTAGCTTCAATGAGTGATATGTTTTACATACATGCATGATATGAATTTAGCAAGTTGGTCCGGGTCTTCTATTTCTTGAAATATCTATGATATGAATTTAGCACGTTATAAAAGACAGATTGTTTGGACAATCTTACAAGTTGTGGTTAAAATTTTAAAACATCCTGATAGAGAGGGTTTTTTAAAATTTAATAAAGAACAAGAAAGTTGGCTTCCTGCGAAAATCTTTGTGAAAATTTGTGATAGCCATGGGGATTTCCGTGTCCTCTTCAACATTTGCAGGTGATATTTGGCTTGTAAACTGCAGCTTCTCAGAAATACAAGTTGCCAGGAAGTGGCAAAATAAATATAAAACCAGTTCAAGGTTACAAAGCTAACCTCGGACTTAACTCAAAAGACCTTCTGGATTACCTACCTGCTGGGCAACGGCTACTCAGAGGTAGCCTAACAGCCAGTCCAAACAAGGCCTAAATTTCATATGGAAGCCAACAAGAAAAGGACGAGAGGAACCAACCCTAATCCTCTTTGCTTTGTTCTCCTGTCATCTTCTTCTAGGTGGGTCGTGTTCTAAAAATTCCTTCACGGTGTCCGGGAACGCAATCGCACCAAGTCCATCTTCACCATCCTCCCGACCCCAGCCTAAGTACGCAGCCTTGGCCAGCAGCAGGTGAGCCAACCTCGCCGGCTCTCTCCTCTCTCCGTCATCACCTCCGGTGTAGTAGTAGTAGTAGTCGATCCAGCCATCCAGCCTTCGCCTCTCTTTCTCGCATTTGGGGCCCTTCAACCCGGCGATCTTGGAGTAGAACCCCCCGCCACCGCTACAGTCACAGCAACTCTCCGCGCCGCCGCCGTCTCCTTCTTCCTCGTCTTCCCCTGCCGACAGGCCCAGCAGAGCCATCAGCTGTTCGATGTCGTCCGCCGCCTCGCCATCTTCATCACCGCCGCCGCGGCCGTCTTCATCTAGTAGGTGCGGGGAGCTAGACAAGAAGTCGAGCGGAGGTCCGCTGCTGCTTTCTTGGAGGCGGGGCGGCATGGAGCTGGGGCCGGCCGGGGGTTCGAGAAAGATGGGGGAGCTGAGCGGGTCCGCCGATGGAGAGGTCTCCGTTGCGAGTTTGGTTCGTTTCGTCTCCGATGCCAATCGATCCTCCACCTGCGAGAAAAACAAGTGTGCGGAGAAGAGAGGGAAAGATTGGGGATATGGCATTGTGGTATTGGTATGGTATTAGTACTACCTGGTTGAGAGAGGAAAAGAAACGGGCGTGGGGAGAGAAGGGTTTCATCGGCGGCGTCTGGCGGATTTGTTTTGGTCCTCTGATTTGATTTGAGGAAATGGAGGGGCTTGGGAGAAGCTTTACTTTTAAGGTTGTGATTCTGTGATCCGGTTCCGATAATGGTCACAGAATAAATATTAGGGTTTGATTTGGATCTTGGAATTGAGAAGGAACGGATTACTTGATCTTCTCCCACCAATGTAGATGGCTATCCGTGGCCGCACTCGTCCATGAGTTCATGTGGAGTTTGACCTGGACCGAACCATCCCATGAGTTCATGTGGAGTTTGACCTGGACTGAACCATCCCAGGACATTGATGGAAAATATTCTATTTTAAATGTCAATCCCAGGAGCGACTCATGGGAGAAAAAACGATTGGAGGAACGAAAACGGTCCATGCAATCCAAGCCCGAGATTGCCCCCCACATTTCTAACTGCCTTTGAGCAAAGGTCTCTTTGGATGAAGGTTAACAAGGAGAGAAAAGAGAAGAACAACGAGTGTTTCCTTTCTTCACCTCAATTTAAAGGTAGAGAGAAAAAATGAAAATAAATTTATAATTTTTACTTCGTATTTTTAATTTTATTCCTACAAATTGATTAAAATTTCTCTAATATTAAGAGTAAAGTGAATGTAGGTAATTGGGTCAGTATCAGTCAAAATCTAGAACCAATCCAACCAAAATCGGTTTCAAAATTTTAGATTTAGAATCGAACCAATCCTACCCTATAATCAACCCAATTAGATTGGATTAGTTATAGGGTAGAACCTTTTTTTTTTTTTTTGATGTTCATTTTTTTTATTTTTAATATATTAAACATTCTTTTTTTAGTTATAAAAGTTAGGTATGAAGATAAGAGTCATCAAAAAAATACTTAAAAAACTCATAATATTGATAAATATATTTTAATTTTTTATTTTTTTTCTTTGGATGAATATTTGATAATATAAATAGTATGTTCAATAAATCACATTAAAAGTCTATACAAATAACTAAATTAACTTAATTTAAGGGATCTCTTGCTTTTGATAATCATTAAAGATGAAAAATGACATATATTTGAAATATGCTTAAAATAATTAATCAATTATTTTTTAATAAATATAACCATCTACATTATCAGAGGTCCAAAAGATATACATTTCTAACAGTCATAACAATATTTATAAAGTCATAAACACAAATTAAAAATTTTAAGTATCTATACATATATCATACCAAATCAAATTAATTTCTAACACATATCAAATATAAATATCGATACCAAATTAAAATTTTCATGAAATATAAAAAAGATATATAAAATATTTATTGATTGATCTAATGCTAAATATTTTTAATAGAGATGGTAAATAACTAAAGAGGCATCTCTAAATATTTTAACCTTGAAACTAGAATCAATTGTATGAGCACTCAGAACCAAACTAATTAGACCCTATCAAATCAGTATTGACTTTATGAGCACTCAGAACCAAACTAATTCGATCCTATCATATCGGTATTGGTTTTCATAATATCTTAGGGTTTACAAAATTTTTCTAATAAACTATCTTTTTTTTCTCTTTCCTCATTTCCAAACAAGTAGAAGGTAACAACCCTTCCCTCCCCTTCCCCTTCTCCTCTTTTCTATCCTTCATCCTCACCTTTTTCCTTTAAAGGTCCAAACAAATCCTAAATTTCGAAGGCTAATTTCTGTTTAGGATTTTTTTAAAAAAAAACTTATCAAACCAATTTTCTGGTAGATTTGAATGAATCTCTCTCTCCCTCTCTTTATGTAAGAGAACAAAGGAATGCGAAGCTGTTTTGCATGACTCCCGTTGCGAGAGAATGGGGCGACCCTGGCCATTATCTTATATTAAAGGAAAATCAAAAAAATATAAAAGAGTGATAGAATTCCTTAATTTTAGAGATCCTTTCAAATTTATCATGATTTGAAGGATATCATTATTAAGAGAACTCCTGATCTCAATCGCTGATTTATTTCCTTAATTATGGATTGATAACGTTAAGAGATTTCCTTTATATAATTATATTAGACTTTCTTTGAATAATTAGGATTTTAACCGGGTTTCAACCTTATAACTATGTAGCAGTCCTTCTAATTTTTTAATGATGAATAATATTATTAATTTATTTTTTTGAAGGCTTAACCCCTTCGAAGTGGTTAGCACAAGGTCTAATCCCATTAGAGTAGTTACCTGAGACGTAATCTCCTCGAAGTGATTACAATTATCCTGAATTCTTTATTTTATTTATCGTTCGATTAGGGGCTCGCAACAAAGAGATTGTTAGTTAGTATTGGTTCTTGAGTTACACTAATCTATTACTCCCTTTTAAGTAAGGGATATATTTGTGATTTTATAAATATAATTATTTTAGTAAATTATCCTCTTTTTCTCTTTCCTCCTTTCCAAACAAAAAGGGATAACAACAAATGCATTACTAATAATAATATTATATTAATAATTATAATTAGTAATATAATTATATATTAGAATATTAATAGTATAATAATATAAGTATTATATAAATATATTATATATAATATATATTTATAATATTATTAATCTTATATTATAATATGTAACTTATATATAAGATATTATAATATATTTATTAGATAAGATAATATTATAAGTTTGTAATATTATTATAATATGAAATATTATATTATATTATAATATTATATATCATATATTATATTATTATTTATATGTTATATAATATTATATATTATATTATTGTATCATAGAAGTTGATGATATTTTCTTTAATTTTTCATTTACCCATTTAAAAAATATTATTCACAATAAAAATAAGAAATAGAAAATAAATTTTGTTTTCACTTATCAAACATATTTTTTAGATATTAAAAAATAAAAAATAAAAACAAAAACTATTTTCAAAAACCAAACATAGCCTTACTTTTTCAAAAAGTTAAAAAACATTTTACTTTCATTTTTTTTTCACAAATAATGAATGTTACTTTAAAACATAAAAATAATGTAACCAAATATTTGTTTTAACATCATATTCCATATTTCTACTTTTAAAAATAAAAGAATAGGAAACAAAAATGATACTCAACCAGTCCTAAGGTTGTGTTTCGCATCATTGTTATTTTCTTTTAAAAAGAATTAGAAATAGAAACTTTATTCTCTTTGTTTTAATATTACTGGCAGTCAAATATCTTTGATATTCATTGTTGCTTTTAATTTTTAACAATTCTGAGAATGAAAACGTGTGGGGTAGCTATTGTTAACAGCAATTTCATAATTTTATTTTTAAAAATAAAGAATAAGAAAAAAAATGATGACAGCAATTTCATAATTTTATTTTTAAAAATAAAGAATAGGAAAAAAAAACTGATGTAACATAGATCCTAAAATTTTTCAATGAGCCCTACTAGTAAATCCTAGAATTAATGAAAATTTGGGCTCCTGGATGGTTTATTTATGCTTTCTTGGTTTAGGGCCTAAAGTTTAATAACTTCTTCTCATGGCATCGGTGCCCATGCCATTAATATTAATTTCGCCTAGCTAAAGGTCGGTACGGTGAATCTAAGAGTGACAATGAGATAGAATGAGGTAGAGTAGATCTAGAAACTCCAATCTACATTCTCATTTCCATCTTTACTAACAAAAATAATTTTTATTTTTAATCTCATTTTCATAAATGAAGTTTTTTCCATCCTATCCCCATATTGCAGAGAAAAATAAATTCCCATCTCGTTCTATTATTTTCTTAATAATATATTTAAATTTTAAGTTAAAAATTATGAAAGTAATTTTGTAGATATGAACTATATGAGAATACTATAAGACTAACGAGCAGGTTGAACAGGACGAAAATATATATATTTTCATTTCCATTCTATTCCTATTAATAAATATAAAAATAATCTTCATCTTTATTTTTATTTTAATATAAAATTTAGTTATTTATTTATTTATTTAATTTTCTCAACCAAGTGATGCATATTCTGGTTTATGGTTTGGAATTACCATCTAAGTGAATCGGCGTTCAAATGCGGCCAACGCTCCGTTTAGCCCGGCCGAGAGTCGTTCGCTGGCTTGACCTTGCGACGTGGAAGAAACATGGGGAAAATTAATGCACCCAGATGCGGACGTTGAGATAATTTACAGACGTCCCGCCAACGCCTGTCATTCAACCCTTCCTTTTGTCAACCAGACAATAGGAGAGGCGTGAAAGCTCTCACGGTTTGGCTTTCCTGAAGACTTTAAACCCCTCGTCTCTAGACTCCCACGCAACTCCCGCGTTACTTCATTTTGGCGGACTGGAGTTCGGGTGTTAAAATTGAACGCTAGCGGGCGGAATCATTAAACCATAGTTTTCTCAATAAATTAAAAAATAATAATAATAGAGAGTAAGAGTCCAATTGCCCAGGACAAGGTTTTGAATTAATTAAAACTCAAAGGTGTGAAATCCAATAAGAAATTTGTGACATCGATGCTGTTCAGAAACATAACATCGCTCTCAATATTTCATAAGAAGAAAGAATTGGTTTGGGAATATGAGTCCAGCTTCAATCTTTTACCTAGAATAAATAATTTAATTTTTATTTCTTATATACTACCGATAACTCAGAAATTTTTGCATGATATCCATTGTTAGCTCACCTATATATTAAATCACTTATAATTTTTAAATAAAATAATATTAAATTATTGAGTTACTAATAATTTATAAAAAAATAGAAAATGTGTTCTCTACGTTAGATAAAGAGGTTGGAATCTTCCAACATAGCGAGATGGAAAAACGAAAGATTTGGAAAAGACTGATATATTGCAAGCTTTCGTAAGAGGCAGGTGAGATTGCAATAAATATATAAATAATTCCTGAAAAAGAGATTACAATAAAAGTAAATGGGCATCGAAATGCGATTGAGATTAGCCACCAATTTCAGCTATGTATTTATTTAATTTAATAATAGAGAGTTGCCGTAGGAAACTTACGGGTGCACGTGCTGGAGGCCTGCCACGTGCCGTAACCCATACGATGCGATCTCTGAGGTGCCGTGATGTGTTTGTTTATTGGACTTCTATTTGCACTCCTCAAAAACAACGTGATGGATATTTCTGAAAGCACGCCGGCCGTCCGAAACCGAAGACGAGAGATGCGAACAAGGTTGGTCCTCTCGAGATCCTCCCTATACGTACGACGAAATAATCATCTTAAAAACGAAAAATAAAGGAAAAAGACAACCACCTTTGGTTTTCATCGTCTCCCGTTTGATTCTTTCTTTCTAGCGTACAGATTTTTCATTCTTTTCTTGTTGACGTAAAAGTTAAAGAAGAAACGCACCCTAGTATTAGATTTGCTTATCTTAAATATAAAAAAATTATTTATATATAATATAATTAATTAATAATATGAAAGATCAAAATATGAATACGATACAATTATAAACACATAATATGATACTTATTTTATATTATTAAAATAATATCAAAAGAAAAAATTGGTTTAGTCAAATTCATTTACTTGACCCATCTTAAAAAGCAATTCTACGGCATATAGTTATATCAAAATATACCTAACGTGTTTACAAGAAAAATTATAAAATCTAATATAGTATTTGCATACATTAAAACAAGCTGCTTAATATCCGAAAAGTAAAAAGAATCATGTTAAAGCCTTCAATAAACAGTGTCAGCTAGATCCTAAACTCATTATATGTAATATAATATTCCACGACTTCTTTGACCAGAAATTCTCACTCTTACTTGCAACATGTGCTAAGCCACCTATTTTTATTAAAAATATTAATGCAATAGATTTGAACAAAGTAATATATATATATGAAAATGAAGCACGTCTCTTACCTAATAAACATCATGCAATGCATCGGAACGTGCAATCTCAATACGAACTACGATCTACAAGCCTTGGCTCAAACATCGCAAACATACCATCGTCCTACCTATATTAATAACCAATTTTATTATGTGATAAGGCCTAATCCATTTGCATCGCTGCCCGCCGGCATCTCTATGCCCAACTACCCCCGAAAGCAATGTCATCATCATCAGCATCATAAAAAATAATTGGGCGTTACCATGTCACCTTATCCCCCAGCCGGACAAGCGCCTTCCCCAGTTTTATAAATGGAGGGAATATACTAATCACCGGCGATCTTTTATATCAATCGTATTTAATAACAAAAAGGCAGGACGAGTCATGGGAATAGTCCGCGTAATAATCCGGCAAACCCACGTACCGTCCGCGTCACCGTTCCATTATTCCAAGCGGCTTTCCAGGTTAACCCGCGTTTGATTCCGTATTTATTCCCTTCCGCGGGTGGGCAGCGGAGGTGTGTCCACGGACGCCAACCGAATCAAATACGGCAAAATCCCGGTGCACCCTAAATCCACCTCACCCTTTTATCCCCCACCCTGTCGCTGTCGCTGTCGCTTTCGTCCATTTACTAATTTTACTTCGCTCGCCTCCAATCATCGCTGGTCTTTTTACCCTCTTTCGCTGTGGCATGGCGAGGAGCGAGTCGAGTGGTATAATCGAGCAAAGCGAGGAGAAAGAGGGTCTTTGCCTCTGATTTTTCTTCCGATATGGAGCAAAAGGGATGATCTTTGGGAGAGTTCGAGCGGCGGCGTACTCTCCGAGTTTGATTTCGGGGAATCTGAGGTTTAGATTGAGGAGCGCACTCTAGGGTTTTGGTTTCGGAGATTTCGGGATTCGTCGTTTCTGTTCTGAGTGGCGGTGCCAGGTAAGGGACTATTTTTTTTTTTTTTTTCTTTGGTTTATTTGGGATTTGATATGCGATATTTTTTTTTAGGACAATAGGGTTTTTAGACGAGATCGTATGTAGTTGATGCGATTTGTTGAAAAGTCTTTGATTTGGAATGTATGTTTTGATTTTGCTTTAAATTCCCATGTCGGTGCTTCTATTTCTCTGATCGGAGTTGCTAAGAAGGAATTTTTACTGTTAGGTGTTCAAAATTACTTCGTCTCTAGTTGTTTTGAGCGGACTTGTATTTGATAAATTGACTATTTTGGAAGAATTGTTGTGACTTACATTGTTCTTTCTGAGATTTTTTTTTTAAAAGTATTTAATCACCGAAAAAATAAGAGGTTTTGACCCAAATCCACACTTGGACAGATTGAATGTGTTATCTGCCAGCACTCTCACAACTGATGGATATTATTAGCAACAAAGTTATTTTCTTGCTGTTCTTTCTTGCTGTCTGTTTTCGTAATATTAGAGTTTGATTTGGGTCATCTGACCTTCTGGAATTGTGGAAAGGTTATTCTGTGCGTTTAACTTTTGGGATCTGGAATGTTTCGATCAACAATTTGTTTTTCAATCAGTTTATTCGACTTTGCTCCTCTATATATATGTAGATGTATATCTTTTATGTGCTGCTTCTATTCTCAAGAAAGGATCTGATCAACTTATGACAAAACAAAATAAAGTTACACCCTTGAGAGGGTGAACCATTGCATAGTTGTTGTGACGTGTATTTTGCTATGTTCAGAATAGTAAGTTGGTGGAAATATAAGTTAATCTTGGTAAAATATTTGCATCTTGAAGCTTATATGTCTCTTCACCTCTCCTTCATTTTCTGCCTTCTTTTGACACATACAGAGTTGATGCTATGGAGCAGTCGTCAGGTGGTTTAAAACCAACAGGTAGATTAATACAAAAGCTATACTGCCTGTCAATCATGGAAAAAGAAATTATTTAATCTGAATCGAATTTGATTACATTTCACAGGTCCTTCAAATATCTCTCCAGTGAAGACTGCGCAGGAGGTCAGCAGCAATGCATGGGGAATTCCATCGGGATCCAATGCGTATCATGGATCAAGGGATGCAAGCCTT
Source organism: Metroxylon sagu (assembly GCA_017589505.3). Lineage (NCBI taxonomy): Eukaryota > Viridiplantae > Streptophyta > Magnoliopsida > Arecales > Arecaceae > Metroxylon > Metroxylon sagu. The sequence goes on from JACVBY030000617.1 coordinate 746,968, forward strand.
TTCTCAAGCTCCTTACCGGATCTTCCACATGAGAAATGTATGCAGCTGTTTATCTGTACCATTGTTAAGGACCAATGATTTTAATTTGACTCAGTTTTGTGCACACATGATGTTTTTTTTTTTCCAGTAATAGATGACGCTTCTTCTGAAATGAACAAGCTGAGTAAACAGATCGAGGATAAGGACTCTGTCTATGATCTTGACCTCCAAGGAATTGGGAGCCTCTTACCTGATGATGAAGAGGAGCTTTTAGCTGGAATAATGGATGATTTTGACCTAAGTGGGTTGCCTAGTCATGTGGAGGAGTTGGAAGAGTATGATCTTTTTGGCAGTGGAGGGGGTATAGAATTGGATTCTGATCCTACAGAGAGCCTCGCCATTGGGATGGCAAAGCCAAGCATTGCTGATGGCTATACTGGTAATGGGATTAGTCAGTACAGCCTTCCAAACGGTGTTGGAACTGTTGCTGGGGAACATCCATATGGAGAGCACCCTTCTAGAACTTTATTTGTGAGGAACATTAATAGTAATGTTGAAGATTCAGAATTGCGGTCTCTGTTTGAGGTAAATTATTCATGACATGGTTCTTACTTTATATTGCTTCCGTTTCCCTGTTGCTTCATGCATGCCAGTAATTCTGCCTCACCAATCTCATTTATTGTCTATATTATTCTATTAATTTTAGTACTCTTATATGTCCTCCCTGGTATTTCAAAGTTGTCAATGTCTTTTTTGATCTTCATGAGTCGTTCTTCTGCTGCAGGATATATTAGCCATACCCCTCATGCCCCTCTATTTTGTGATTGGTGATGTAGATAGTAGTGTTAAGATACAGAGCGATATTTGAAGCTTGCGTAATATTCAATGTTTATAAGAAAGTATATTTTCATATTAGAATTATGGTCTTTGTATTGATTACTTAATTTCCACACAATGATACTTGTTTTACCATTACAGTTTCTATAAGTACAAGTTGTAACAGTATAAAGTTTTGCTTTATATTTGTGTCTGTATTTCACTTTGCGTAATCTTCAGCATTTATGAGAAAGCATATTTTTCATTATAGGAAATTTGTTCTCTGTATTGATTGCTTACTTTCTCCACCATGAAAACTGTTTTATTATAGCAGTTTTTATAATTACATGTTGGAGCAGTGCCAAGTTTTGCTCTTTGTACGTGCATTTAACATTTGCTCTACAGCATTGATCCTCTGGGCAATACACTATCTTCAAGAAATAATTCTGTATTCTTTATCATATCAGCAATATGATTGGCGGCTCTCCAAGTTTTTTCTGCTGTTATTATTCTTGTTGAGGATAAGGTCTCCACTTAATAAATATGATGTTAAACTTTCTTCTTCCATCTGTTTCGTATTTGTCGTGTTGTGTTCTATTGCTTGACAAAGATGTCTTAGTTCATGTGGTATAGCCATTGTGTAGGTGTAGTCGGGAAGCTGTGAAGGATAGTTACATGCTTAAAAGGTGCCATAATAATTGCTCCTTTTTCAGATAAATATAAATCAGGTTAAAGATTGCCTGCTGAGTTAGGGGTCCATTGGAGCATCATTTTTTCCCCTTGCTTCTAGAGATTGCCAAGCTTTGCTGAACTGATTATAGATGATTGCATATATGTTAACCAAGGACCAAACTACTTAGTGTTTTGGTATTGATTTTTTTTTTAATGGACATAAGCTTGTATTGGAACAAGATATGTTGTTTGTCAGGAGAATTGTTCCTTTATTTTAGTGTCCAGTCTTTTAACTCGGTGATAACATTAGCTAATGTCCTTAGCTTGATTTGAAATCCTTGCGGGACATCCTATGCGATGTCAGGACGGATTGTCATCCTCAATGTCGGGACGTGACTATCCTGCCATTATCTTAACATTCCACTTAGTGCTTCTTGGGACATTCCTCATCCCAAGGGACAGCAGCACTTTCCTTTCAATGAAAAAATCGGGATAACCTTGCTCCATGGGATTTAAAACTTTGATTACTTTGACTTTGTTTTCAGTTATAAATAGAAATAAAATAATTTCTGTTCGTGTTGTTTGTTACGGTGTTCATTGGTTGAAGAATCAGAGGGTATCAACCTATATGCTGCTGTTACTGAGAAGTGAGAAGCATTAACTAGTATAAAACTATATCTTTTTTGTCATTGAATTTGCTATGATTAGACACATGTATTCACATATGCTATATCTGTGTGTGTGCATGTTTGTTTGACCATATGTATAAGACTATTAACTTTGTGCCTGCTTCTCTAAAGTTTGCCTTATATGAAAGACAGGTTAAGAAAATCCTATCTATCTTAGATTGTGATGGCTGGATAGGATGAAATGTTGAATTTTACAATTTGGCATTGTTGTTGCTATTGTTTATTTTCAGCTTACTTTCTAGATGCAACTCATAAGGTAACCACTTGTCTAACACAGAAAATGTTTCGGTTCCTTTTTTCTTTATATGCCACTTCATAAAAAGTCAAGTCACACATTTTATTCAGGAGAGAGAAGATAAACTCTAAGAGATGGTCCTGCTTTTCTTATGCTTAGCTAATGCTGGATGTCATGTGAAACTTTTAACTGGTGCATGCGAAAAATTTATTAGGCATCTCTGTAAGACATTTGAATGCTGAGCTATCTTTTTGGATCTTGTTGTTAAGTAATAAATTTTCTTCTTCTGTCTATTAACCTGTATGCTTTGTAACCTGTTTATTCATGCTACAGTTCAGAAGTTTCTGGGTAACAGTGGCTTATTATTATTATTATTTTTCCACTGAGAGTATAGGGCCAACTTATATGGTTAAATGTTGAAAGTATTAAATCTTACTGTATTCTGCTGTACGCCATCCTTCATCCTGCAAAGTTACCAACACAATATGCAAGTGTATATTCTGTACTGTTTACCAGTAGTGGGTTTCACTTCATATGATAGTGCTTCCATGTATGGATTAAAACAATTGATAGGCGCAAGTACACAATATGATGTGGGCCACATATGACACTGATTTTCTTGGGTCAATTATCTACCAGGGTGTACTAATTTTGCATATTACCGTTGTTTCTGTGCCTCATTTTGTTGAATGTTTATTGTTTCTTGTTTGTGTATCCCTATTTATTTCTTTACTGGGACTTGGTTGTGAAATTGAATATTCAAAATTCTTGTTTGATTGTTTAAAACATGTCTATTTTCAATTAGAAACTCAGTACGTTAAAAAGTTCTAGTATATTTTGGTGTGCCCTTGGTGTATCCTTTTTCTAGTGTTGCTTATCTTTTTGTGCTGGTATGCGCCAAGAATGGCCAGCAATATTAAAATCTGCCTGGGCATGATATCAGATACTTAGGCCCTTAATCAGCATCCAATAACCACTAATAAGTCGTACGTTGAAAATAGAATACTGGTATTATCAATCAAGCAAGCGGAACAAAACTACTAGTATTTTCTCCTCATCAATTTATTTTGTTTATATTTTTCTCATAAGGATGCAGTTATGGTTGTTTTCCTGGGAGACTATTAGTAGAAAACTGTTACCTTTGATGTGTAGTTAATATCTGCATTCATTTATTATGTCAATCATGAAACCTATGAGCTTCACTTGATCCATTTTGTTTCACTCGTGAAATGTTCTTCTGAATTATAAATTTTACTCTCACCCTTCTGTTGCTGGTGTAAAATTATTGTGGAGTAATTTTTCTAGACATTGTTTATTTTCTGTTTGACATCTACCATGATGTTGTGCCTTACGTTATAGCAATATGGGGACATCCGGACGCTTTACACAGCATGCAAGCATAGGGGATTTGTGATGATATCTTACTATGATATTCGAGATGCTCGAACTGCTATGCGTGCATTACAAAATAAGCCCTTACGACGGAGAAAACTTGATATTCATTTTTCAATTCCCAAGGTCTGGTAGAAGATATTTTCTCATTTTTATCACACTTATGCTTTAACCTGTGTCACTATTGATAGATATTTTTCCTGCCAGGATAATCCATCAGACAAAGATTTGAACCAAGGAACTCTTGTGATTTTTAATTTGGATCCATCAGTTTCAAATGATGACCTTCGTCGAATATTTGGTGCGTGTGGGGAAGTAAAAGAGGTGGGAAGATTGTTTTTCAACCCTGCCCTCGTCTCTCTCTCTCTCTCTCTCTCTCTGGCTTCATGCCAGATTGTGTGAAATGTTGCACATTTTCTTGTTGCATAAAACAGATAAGGGAGACTCCGCACAAGCGGCATCATAAATTTATTGAGTTCTATGATGTCAGAGCGGCCGAATCTGCCCTTCGGGCACTGAACAAGAGTGACATAGCTGGCAAACGAATAAAGCTGGAACCTAGTCGTCCTGGTGGAGCTCGTAGAAAGTATGCAATGATTTTAGTTTCTGCATCTGCACTTAGCCATTTTCTTTCCAATTGTGTTCTTGGTTTGTATTACGTTGTTCTGATTATTCTTTTTTTTAAATTTTTATAACATAGTTTAATTATCAAGTTTATTGATTTTTGGTTTAGTCTGAAAGTTACATTGTTGCCTGTGAGTTTTAGTAAAACATATATACCATAAAACATGATTATCTGTAAAACTGGTTTTTTGAAAACAGGGAGAAACCTGTTCCTCATGAAATTCATTTTCAGGTTTTATGACTTGTCAATTATGACAAAACAAGTTTTCTGGAGAACAACCAAACAACTATATGGTAAAACTTGTTCATTTTGAGCTTTTCACTGCCCATTTAATAAAACCTGTTAACCAAAAAACCTTATTGTTTATCTTGCTATTCTAAGTCTGACAATTAAGTTGTAGCTTCCAACATAATTATATTAGTACATTCTGGTCCCTGTTATTCAAAACTGTGGTCAACGATTCTGGGTTTACTACTACCACTATTGCCTTCTGAGACTGCAAATTGTCCTTCCTGACATTGTGGTTGCTTCTGGCATGAAGGGATTGTTGCTAGTAGTGAAGTCCAAGCATCTCTATTCTTTTTGCTCTTGAGAAAATTTTGGAGCTCATTTGAGAACCCTGCCTTGCACTTTGTTTAAGTTGATTTTTCAATTTCCTTTGTTATTTGAGATTTTCTGCCAAATTAAGATTGTACAAACCATGCAAGGGCTAGGCATGTTTTTTACTGTCATAGCTTAGCATTGTAAAATCATGCTGTTTATTTGACTTCATTTTATAACAAGATTTTATTATCTTTAATCCTACATTTTTGCTTACCAAAAGAAAAGACTCTACATATTTGAGTGCATTATTTGTAGGAACTTACTTTGAAAATGATGATGCATGGAGATCTGGAAATCATAGTTATGCTAAGAGAAACTCGAGACTTTACAAAGTGGACTGGATGGGGGTCAACTGTATAGGTTTTGTAGGATGTGTGGGTTTACAAGAGTCATGTAACAAATGCCTCTCAAGGGAATCTCTGCCTAAAGACGCTGAAAGCCTCTTGTGGGCTTGCTGATATCTTATATTTGACCAATTGGATATTGCATGCCTTACATAAGATCGAGCTGGAAAGGATTGTGGAGTTCAAAATTTCTGTTGATCATAGGCTTGCAATTGGTGGCAACAATGTACAATTTTTCAATGATTACATTTTTGAAGTGTTCACCCTTCATTACTTCTTTGATATAAATTTCTCTGTTGATTGCTGCTGCTGGTATCTGTCAGCTTAGATTTGTTTCTTATTGAATATTTTATCATGCTGATTTCTGGTTCTTGGCCAAACATTTTTTCTTATTCATTGAAAATATTGTATGGTTAAGCATGACCCCACGATTGCGTGCGTGTCCATGCTGTATGTGTTGCTGTTCTCTTAGTGCAAATAATTTGGCTATATATGTAGATGGCAAATTATGCGATAGAAGATATAATTGGTTTCAACGGCTTGTAAATTTTGTCTATGTTATATGGAAGACTTGTTTACCGCGTATGCCACGGTCATGTTTCAGTCTATAATCCCTCTGAAGTAATTTATGATTGAAGTCCTAAAATATGTTACTTTCTGAATTCAGCTTGATGCAGCAATTGACTCATGAACTGGAACAAGATGAAACCAGAATTTATAGGCATCATGTGGGATCGCCTATGACCAACTCTCCTCCAGGTACATTTTTTATTGTATCTTTCTCAATTTTAAGCTTTGTTTGGTGGAGCCATCAGGAGTAAAGCTTCAAGAAGTAGAGCCTTTCGGAAAAACTATTTATTGTTTAGTTATTATATTTTTGAAATGTTGTGAGACTTTAAAATCTTTTTGATAACCAAATTAAGAAAGCGTTTTTAGAATAAAAATGATAAAAAATATTGTGTAGTAGTTGAACTGTTTAACTTATTAAAAATCATTATTATAAATTATTATAATAATATTATAATATTATAATATCATGTTATAATAATATAAAAATATATATCATATTATAGTGTTATAATATAGTATAAGAAAATATAATAATATTCTAGTACAATAATGATTATAATGTAAAATTACTATAATGTATGATTTTACTGTTATTTAATAATTATATTATACTATATTATTAAATTATGATAATTATTATCTAATAATATAATATTACGATATTATGATATATTATTATAGTAACATCACAAAATTATAGTGTTATATAATAATATTATATTAGTATACTATATTATAGTATTTTACAATATTATAATATTATTATATTATCTCATTTTACACTACATATTGTATTATAATTATAATGATATTCTCATACAATTATAATAATTATATCTTATTTATAATATATTATAATAATAATTTAATATATTATATTATACTACATGATATTATATTATTATAGTCATATTATATCATTATTATATTATAATGTTAAATATGGTTCTCTTGGTTCGAATCTATGACCTATTTTAATGAAAACAGCTTTTTCAATTAGAGCTTTTTGGAAAAACTTTAAATTTGAGCTTTCCCAAGTAGAATGTCTAACAGCTTTTGCATTATCCTAAAAGTATTTTTAGAATTTTTACCAAACATGTTAAAAACACTGGAAAGCTCTTTCGGGCCACCCAAAAGCTGTGCCAAATGGGGCCTTAGTTGATGGCTATTAGCTTTCAAATTGGTTTGAGCTCCTGTCTGATATGTTGCCATAATTTCACGAGCTGAGTTAGGTGCCTCTGTGGCGATAGGTGCATGGGCACAATATGGCAGTCCGGGTGATAACAAACCACTTCAAGCTCTCAGCAAGTCCCCAACTGGTGGGGCAATGAATCCTATGGGTGGCAACCATTTGACTGGACCGGCTTCTATACCACATCCTGTGTTGTCAAACTCTGTGAAAATTGCACCAATTGGGAAAGACCAAAACAGGGGTAACCTTGTAGAACAGGTTTTTGCAAATAGCAACTCATCACATGGGGTTGCATTTCAGCATTCTCGTTCCTTTCCAGGGCATAATAATGGAGTGGTGAACTCAAGTCCGGGAACTGTATCTTCTTTTGGTGCTGCAGCTTCAAATGCATCTGGAATTGGAACATTGAGTGGACCCCAGTTTCTCTGGGGTAGTCCAACTCCATATTCGGAGCCTTCCCAATCATCTGGTTGGCAGACACCATCTGTGGGACACTCATTCACTTCCAACGGCCATGCACATGGGCAGGGATTTCTTTATTCAAATCGCCATGGTTCTTTCATTGGGTCATCGCATCCTAACCATCACCTTCATGTGGGGTCAGCTCCCTCTGGTCTTCCTTTTGAAAGGCACTTTGGCTTTTTTCCTGAGTCACCGGATACATCTTTCATGAATCATGTCACATATGGAAATATGGGTATCAATCGACATGATGGAAGTTTACCAATGAATATGAGTGCTCGGGCCTCTATGAATCCTGGAATTGCTTTATCTGGAAACATGTCTGATAGTAGTTCGCCTAGTTTCAGAATGATTTCCTCTCAGAGACTGGGCCATACATTCTTTGGGAATGCTCCATATCCTGGACCCAGTTCTGCTGGCAGTGAGGGTATAGTTGAGCGGGGTCGCAGTCGACGAGTTGACAGCAGTGGGAGTCAAGTAGATAGCAAGCAGTATCAACTTGACCTGGAAAAAATTGTTAGTGGGGAAGATACCCGAACAACATTAATGATAAAAAACATTCCAAATAAGTAAGTTCACATTTGTATTATGGTCAACTTATGCCATGTGAGATTTTCTTTTTTATTGTGGAGATACCAATATGTGATGATTGCTTTCCAGGTACACCTCCAAGATGTTGTTAGCTGCCATTGATGAAAATCATGAGGGCACCTATGACTTCTTCTACTTGCCAATTGATTTTAAGGTAATTTCAGTGAATTTGCAAAAAATTTTTGGCCATGTCTTCGTGAGCTGAATTTGATGTTGACTTTTCAAATGTGCAGAACAAATGCAATGTTGGTTATGCATTTATAAACATGGTGTCTCCTTCTCATATCATCTCTTTTTATCAGGTGTTACCTCCACTCCTTACGTTGCTTTTGACGTTATGGTCAGCAAGCAATTTTTTTTTTTTAAAAAAAATTTACACTTTTTAAAACGATTATAGTAGATGCTTGAACCATATTTTTGACAAACAAGAAGTCATGTCAAGCCAACCTAAACCTCAAACAAGGCTAAGCATTTCTTTTGTACTGAATTTAGCATCTTGATATTTGGAAGTATAAACTAGAATTAACTCATGAAAACCTGTAAAACTGGAAAAAATGTGCTAAGGTTTTTGATACTTGTACAGGCATTCAATGGGAAAAAATGGGAGAAGTTTAATAGTGAAAAAGTTGCCTCATTGGCATATGCCAGAATTCAGGGCAGACCAGCACTTATTGCCCACTTTCAGAATTCAAGCTTGATGAATGAAGACAAGCGATGCCGCCCTATTCTTTTCCATTCTGAGGGGCTGAAAGCTGGTGATCAGGTAAAATAAACAAAAGTTTATTGAAATTCATTACACAGGACGGTATAGTGTATCTAAAATTTGACCAGAATACTGGATTCCCACTTTAAATTAAATTTAGCATATAAAGGCTAATATGAACATGTTGTAATTGATAGAATCATTAACTATGATATTTTGGTTATGCCATTGCCATCCACCAAGACCTTCCACATTGCAACAAATGTACAAACTACAAAGTACTTGTCATGCGTCTTTTTAAAGGTATGCTGGTTATCTCATTTTCATAACCAATAAATTTCATTGCATGCATCATGTGGCATTGAATGCTGAAAGTAAAAGTGTTGAATACAATTAGATTTAGATTTTTTTGTAACATTTTTTCAATGAATCCTGGGTTTGATGGATTAAAATTTAATGGAAGATTAACTCTTCCGTAGTATATCCTTGCAAGTCTTGCATTATATTGTATGTAAACTTTATGAACTCTTAACTTCTTTGCCATCCTATTTGATGCGAGATTTTACCAACTGCAGTATATTAGATGAAATGATATATATTATTGTTGGTCCAATTCTTTTATGCTAGGTAACATTTGTTATATGATATAATGATTGCTCTTTTTATAGACAACGGCATAGAACTTGTAAGTCTCATATTCTTTGAATTTACTAGGCAAATTATGCAAACTTCTTGCTTTCCTTTCTAGTGTTAATGAGATGATTATGCGAAACCGCAAATGATTTTTCAGGAAGCATTTCCTTCAAATGGTATGAACATTCGTGTGCGGCAACAAGATGGGACGGTTCCAGGTGGGGACCTGGCAGGAAGTCCAACAAAGAATAATCCAAGTGAGAGGCCTGAGAAGAGCACCTTGCCTGACAATGGCTTGAAAGGTTAGTAAATAGTTACAGCAAACAGGTGGTTGTGAATGCTAACCGTTCTATAGGTATTCAAGTGTATAAAACTGTGAAGAGGGCAAATTGAAGGTGCAATTGTATGATAGGTTGCATCCTCTTTTTAAGCAATGGATGCACTAATGCATATATTAAATTGTGAATGGAAGGAGAGGTTTAATGGTGCTCCGTTTTTTGTATAGACAGAAATTGATATTGAAGGGTCGTGTAAATAAGAACAAGGTGGAATTGTTTCAGTGACATTTAGGTTGGTCGCGTAGCAACCACATTGCTCGTGGGTGAGCATGGTTGCAGTCATTTTCTTTTGGTTCTCTGGCTCCTATATTTAGTCTTTCTGGTAATATGTTTATTTCGTAATTGATATATGGGGAGTACAAGGTATTTCAGAATCTTCAGGTGGGATGGGTTTAGAATTGTATAGAGGAACATAACTTGCTGTGTTACAATTTTATATTTTATTATTTTGTGTTGCAGTCATGAGATTGTATAGTTTAATTGACTGAATCTGATCTCTTGCTGACTATTTGCTGTGCCTGAATGACAAATATTGGTGAAGAATATGTTTGCATGAGAAAAAGTGGCATAAATTATTTTAATTGATTTTAAAATATCAAACAGTTGGCTAATTATGACTGCTGAAACTTATTTTCTCTGGCTTCCGGGTCCCTAATGATGTTTGTTTTACAGCGTAGTTCAGCATTTGCTCTCTGATTTGATACCAATACGAAACTTTAATACGAATTTGAAATTTAAGAACTTAAAAGACTCTTTTTAGTTGAGGTTCCATGTTGTTGATATTCCTGAGGCGACTCTTTAACTCATGTTGTTGAGGTACCATGTTGTTGATTTTCATGAATAATGAAGAGATTCTGAGCCGATCTCCAACTCTCTGGATGCCATGATGCCGTTTCTAATCGTGCTGACTCAAGAGGAAATAGTGGAAGTCATTCATTTATTCCCATGCACTTGAAAATTTCATTCTCTACGATTCTCAGCATCAACGTTCTTGTTGATGGCCGGGATGCAGAATGATGTTATTTGTCCGGTCGCTCGTCTAGAGTTAACAAAGGTGCTGAAACCTTTCGCCAGCGGAGAAGCCATGATGCCTGCACTTGCAACCATCATGTTCATGGTGGCCAATTTTCCTCATCATGGACCCAGCTGTGATATCTACGAGGCCTAACATATGGCTGCATCGATGGCACAAAGTCTTGTTAAAATATACTTTTGGGCCTAAACTTTTATTCAAAATTCATTACGATCATTCAACTGTTAATTGTTACAGTTTAATCGTAAATATTGCATCCTTCACAACTTATAAGTTGTAGAATCAATTAAAATTGATAGAATAATATATTTTATTTTTAATCCATCGAAGTTAATAACATAGTGACTGTTGTAGTGATCGACTATTGGGCTTTGGTGGAGCAGAATTTTTTCTAGATGGTTAAGAAATCTCAGACACTAAATGAATCTCTGGGGTCTTGCACCGAATTCTTCGCTCTCATTTTTTGGGTGAACAACGACCAAGTATTAGAGGTGGAGCAACATGCTTTATTTCCAAATTGTTTAGGCACGTGTCTTTTCAAGTCTCTGATCGATTCGATGCCTGCATGTTTTCCGCAATGTTTCATTAGAGGGCCAGATTGCCAAGCTGGGGACAATGATAAGTTCTTGTGGAGCAGCGGTTAGAACTCCAAGCTTTCGCCTTGTTAACTAGCCATCTCTTTGCCTTGTGGGAGTCGGCACGCTGAAGCTTTGAGATCGGATCATATTGCAAAGAGTACTCCTTACCTTCTTCGATAATAAAGAAATGTTATTCCTACCAACTATCCTCCTTTGCTCGCGATGTGTGTGAAGGGTGAGAACAACAACCGGACATCTCTAGCAAGTGCGCTTGTAGCTTGAAAAACTGCAAGTTATCCATGAAAATAACCAATCATTATTCCTCTCTTCAGAATATTTCAGTAATAAGCTGATCGTTCAATAACCTTTAGAGCAAATACTTTTCCAATACCTTAGAGATAGAGACATTTAAAATTCGTCACCCATCACGCGATGACTGGGAGAATGCCAACTTTGGCATTCTCCACATTAGTTTTGAGGTCGTGCAGAGGTAAATTTGACAAGAGCGTTGCAAGCAGATAGCTGGGTGACAACAAAGTGGAATTAATTTTAATGCAGAAAGAGTCTGGACCACTGCATGACCCAAGAACAAGGACAACTTTTGGGAGCTTAAAGCTGTGGTTCCGGTCCTCCGGCCCTAGACTCCATGAATTAAAATCATTCACGCAAGTAGCAAGCCGGCGTGGTTTGTATGGTTGGCAGATTTTTTTTTTTATTCAAGTGAGTTCGATTCATACGTTTCCCTGGTTCCCGGACCACTAATAATTAAGTTGTCTGGTTCTGTGAGTGAGTTGGACGTTTGAGTCAGGTAACGCCCGGCGGACCATCCACATCGTCTTGCCGCCTTTTACAATTTTTGCTTGGTAGGGTGCACCTGCGTTACTGAAAGAGACGGTCGTCTAATCCAAGAGTCAGTAAATAATTTAACAATTAACGAATGAATTCATGAATCTCAATGATTTTTTTTTTTGGCTGGATAGCCCATCGCTTTTTGAGACTATTTCGCCACGCTGGCTCTTGGAGCTGCTGGAAGGGCGGGCGTTTGACTCGAGTATTAAAATATTAATTAAAAACGTTAAGGTGCTGTTCAATATTATTTTTTAATTTAGAGAATAAATATTCCTTACATATTTTTTAAATATACTTGAGGCAATTCTTTCATTTCTATGACAAACAGCTAACCAGATCACACACCACAGTCGTGATCTTCTACTGCACATGCTATTTATATTTATGTATTTCTGATCTTGTTCTTTTGCATTTCCTTTCCAGGGATGCTGACACCGTTGCAGATGCTGTTGAATTTGTACTTCAAAACTTCACAGAGATGAATAAACTCTGGATCCGGATGCAGCATCAGGTTAGTAGCCAATGGTGGTTATATATTACACGATGTTCTGTTTGTGCACATGCAGTTAGTAGCCAAGTACATGCATACTATAGACTCGACATGCTTCTGCACCATACCATAGCCATAGTTAGGTATCACATGATTGTGAATCATTGATACTGTTAGGTGATCCTGAGTTGAGACTAGAAATCGGGCTTTCTGGTTTGCAGGGACCTATTCGGGAAAAAGAGAAGCGGGAAAAAGAAAGGAGCGAACTTCGTGATCTTGTAATATCAGAATCTTGGAACTGGTTAACTCCTGTCAAACAAGATAGTATAACTTCATCAGCTCTTCCTTATGACTTTTTCTTTTTCCTTTTTTTTTTTGCCACGTGCTTATTTTTCTTTCTAGGTTGGCAAAAACCTTCATGTTCTCAGCCAGATAGAGGGTGTTGATCTTGATATGTACAAGGAAACCGTTCTTCCCAGAGTATTGGAACAGGTCAGATTGCTTTGACCGTGAAGAATTTTTAGAATAATATCATAGCTTAACATGTTTTACGATGTTTTTTCTTATGAGGATCTTGGTTTGACAGGTTGTCAATTGTAAAGATGAGCTAGCCCGGTATTACTTGATGGATTGTATAATCCAAGTATTTCCAGATGAGTACCACTTACAGACTCTTGAAACATTGTTAAGTGCATTTCCCCAGCTTCAGGTACTCAACAAACTTCCTCTACTTCAGTCAAAGTTATATACGTATACATACATGTGTGTGTGTGTGTGTCAAGTCTGTAATCTCGGTGCTAGGTACCATATCAGTATGTTATCAATTCAGTAAAGTATGGTACACACTCCGTACCGAAATAGCTTCCAAGCACTTTTATGATGGTACTACTTGCAATCAGGTGGTATGAGTTGGTACTGGTCAGTTATGAGGGGAATCATTTGGTTCAGATGGGTATGGACCAGTATAGCTCAATATGCACTGGTTCCCATGCTAAACCAGCAAACCAATCTAGTTTTGCACCAGTTTGATCCAGTATGCCTTGGACCAAGAGTTTGAGTCAGTTTTTCAGTCCTTGTATATATGTGTGTACGTGCACGCATGTGTGCATTTGTGCATGTGAATTATAGTTTTTGAGCATCCATGTCCGATGATCATTTTGTACTTTTACATGTGAAACATCTCTAATCAGTTGAAGTTTTTTCCCCCAAAGATCTGATGTCATTTTAGCAAGAAAGATTTGAAGTTCTGGCAAGATTTTAGCTAGATATCTCATGATTGAGACATTTCAAGTTTCAGATAATACTGGTAGAAAACCTAACAACCATTAAATAAGAACAAAGAATCTGTAAAAATTACTTATATCTATTTAATGGCAGAGTTCAAATCTTTCCAACAGTTAATTAGATATATATTTGATTGAAAAGGGCCTCTCTTGTGATTGGGATGATACTTTTAAGGAACTTTATAGATCTGTTATTTAAACAATTGATTATGATGTGGTGGTTCAAGATTGGACTCTAGGCATCATTGCAAAATTTTTAAGACTTGATCTGAGGATACTTCAACCTGACCCTTAATGAGCTACCTATTTTGTGACATGAGCTTTGGAGAATGATGGAGGACAAAGAGCACTGAGATTGGAGAATGCTAGTTCACCATAATGGTCAGTGATACACTGTATGGTTTCTTCATGGTTTTGGAATGTTTGGAAAACATAATTATTCCATCTCACTTTACTTCTTCTGGTGTCAACCTGGGTGAAATAATTTTTTAAGGCCTGGAAGTTAGCTTGACTGCTAATTCATATTTGGTTGATGTTGAATTCAAAGTTCAAACTTTTATGATTACTCTTGAAATCTTGGTTTTTACCCTCTAGCTTTTGTCTACTAGTTTATGGGCATGGCTATAAGGTTCTCGAAGATGCTAAAGCCCAGTGGCAATGTGGAAACTGAGTTTTCACTGTAGAGGAAACTATGGCTTTCAAAGATCTGTTGTGCTTTTGTATGCCACCAGTATGAAGGGGGATATTTTGGACTTCTGTAATGGGCACTGACCAAAACATTTTGATGATTCATGGATTGTTGAGAGGAAGCATCCATTATATACATACACAGTTATGCATATATACAAATATCACATCCAGAGATTATATAACAAAGTTCTGCAACAGTGATTTAGTGGGCAATAGAGATTGTTTGGTAATATTAATTTGGCAAGTAAAAGATAGCATCTTTTTTGGGAAGGTAATGACTACATTATGGGCTGGATGCATGACATTGCTGATCTCTCAAATCACAGATGCAAGGATTGATGACAGCTCTTTTAGGTCAGCAGTTCATGACCATCCTGATTGATTTCTTTCTTCTTCTTTTTTTTTATGCTTCCTCTTGTGGTAAGATCTATTTTAAAATATAAATTGATTCCGCAAGAAAAGTGCAAATGCTAAATAGGAGCTATGGAACAAAACTCAGTAGATTGAAGTCCTAAAGATAAACTCTTTCTAAAATTAATTAGGACTTAGGAGATTGATGTAGAAGGATGAAGACATCTCTGATGGAGTTTCTTGTAATGGATAATGTGTAGATATTCTTAGGAACATCATGTAACCACTAGAGTGCTCTCAATGTAATTTTAAATTTACTAGTTACTTACAATATTAGTACTGTTGATTAGGCAATAACAAGGATTTACACATGTAAGATGAGCATGATGAAGATAAGAATGTATGGTTTAATGGAGGATAAAGTGAGTGGAAAAGATTGAAACCCCACAGATGGAGGTGGGGAAGGGGTGAATGGAAGAAAACATTCTTTATGGGTTTTGAAAATAATGACTTGTTTCAATGATTTGATGGTTTGAGCTTTCTCAGTAATTAAAGGCTAAATATTCTTTCGAATGCACAGAATAGGCGGGTCAGAAGTTGTTTCTTTTGAGTTTATGACCATTGTCATTCCTTTTCTCTGAAATAAGGAGGCAATCAGTCCTCATCTTTGATTAAATGTACAATGTAAGTTTACATAGGAAATAAAAAATAGCAGTTGATGAGTAAATGTGAGAGTTCTTAAGACGAGTGATCGATACCTGCTTTTTCAACAAAGAAAATAAAAAAGAATTAAAAAAAAAGCCATGTCACAATCATAACCAAGTCATTAAAGTGGAAAACACCATTTTTGCTTCCCTGCCATATCCATCCAAATAAAGCTTGCAAACTTGGATTTTAAAGGTATATATTCCCAATATAACCCTCAAATAAGTTGATGATGCAGATTAAAATATAAGAAACAAAATTATCATACATGCTTCACATGGAGAAATTTTTCATTTGCTTAAAGGTTCATAAAGTAATAATACCTGCAAAAATAAACAACAACAAAGCCTTAATTCCAAATTAGTTGAGATTGGCTACATGAATTCTTTTTTTTCATCCCGCTTGGTTTAGAGCTATATTTTTTGTAAGATGTAAAGATACTAAATCTTTCTTTATTACTTCCTCTCATATAATTTTAAGTATATTTTTATCTCTTTTTCCTTTTAAATGTATCAAATCACTCTTTCGCACTAGTGCATCCTTAGGTTTACGTTGCAAATGCCCAAACTATGTAAGCCATCCTTCTCTTAAGTTGTCCTTAATTGGTACTACTTTTTTTTATGAATGACTTTATTTTTTATTTTATATTTTCTTTTATTACTATATATCCATCTCAACATTCACATTTTAGTTGTATTCATCATGTGTATATGTAATTTTCTTACTATCCAATATTTCGTACCATAAAGTATAGCTGGTCTTATAACTATCTTATAATTTTTTTTTTTCAACTTGATTAATACTTTACGATCACATAATATTTCAATTTCAATCGTACTTCTTCATTTTATCTAATCTACTTTAATCATATGGACAACATCATCTTCAATCTCTTATTTCTTTTGAATAATTGATCATAAATATTAAAAATAATCACTTTTAAAAATTTTATAATCCTTAATTTTTTTTTACTTTATATTCATCTCTATTTCTAATTGTATTAAAATTGCATTTCTTCTATTTTATTTTTGTATTACAAAAACCCTACCTAAAATCAGCTAAGCTTGCATCTTTAACTTTGAACCTCTCAAGTGACTAAAAACATTATGCCTTCTTTGGTGATTATCCTTAATTGCTTACCACATTACATGCAGCCACCATGATCACTATCATCTTCTGCTGATTTGACTTGAACATTCTGCTATCTTCTAGGCATTCTCCTAACCCTTCAACATAACAAGGAGACAAATCGAATAATTTTTTTTTAGAAGTTGTGTCTATCTTTTCTTTCTATTGCACCAATTTATTGTTTACCTTTGGTCAGGCCATATAAAGATCTTTTTTAGTTTTTATGACTACTTAGGGACAGCCAAAATTTATCACTTAATAGGGTCAACTTACCATCAAACAATGTGCATTGCTTAAGTGCTTGACCATTGTCATCTATATCTTATTAGGATTGTCTACTTGGACTTCTTGGCCTCTACCTCATTTACATACTATGTGACATCTACTAGCTAGTAGCTACCTTATTTAAAACCTCGTCCGGTTAGGTAGGTCAGTTTGGGGTCAATTCGATCGATTCGGGTTCGGTTCGCTCCTCGTACTGAAACAAGATACCGAATCATCTCGATTCTGAGCCAGTTTGATTTGGTTCACTCTAAATTATTTGGTTTGGAACAGTTCGGCATACAATAGAACATAGTGATTCTCGTGTTGTTTGAAGCAGAAAATTGAGCATAGAATGGAATGCTAATTCCATTCCCATGCTTATTTTGTGTAGTAAAATAAGAAGAATGGAATTAGATTTATTATAAACCTACTGTTCTATCCTTATATAAAGAAAATAATTTAATAAGTTAATAAACTTTATTTTTCAAATTTTATAACATGAAGTCTTGGTATCATTGAATTATAAATTTGGTATAATTAATGTGATATTAATATAACGCTATAATAATATAACAAGTTATATTATAATATTAATTTTTTAATAATATTGTAACAATGAATTTAATATTAAATGGACTATAATATTATATTATAATTTAATATTATGTTACAGTGAAAGTTGTCATATTAAAATTTTTAGTGATGATGAATATAACATTAAGTTTAAAATTATAATATTAAAATATAACAACTTTCATATATAATATTAACTATTATAATATTATAATATGATAACAATTTTAATATTATTATAACTGTTATAATATTATAATGAAAGGTGTCATATAATCTTTTATAATATTATAACATTAAATGTAATATTATATTAATTATAATATAATATAATATTATGTTATAATTTAATACTATATTATAATGAAAGTTTTTATATTAAATTTTTCAGTGATGATAAATATAAAATTTAATTTAATATTTACTGTTATAATATTATAATATTAAAATTTTATATAATTATTGTAATTTTATAATGAAAATCATTATAATGAAAGTTGCATAACTTTTTATAATATTATAACATTAAATTTAATATTATATTAATTATTATATTATATTATATTGTGTTGTATTTTAATATTTTATTATAAAAAAGTTGTTATATTAAATTTTTTGGTGATGATGGGACACAGGTTATATTAAATTTAATATTAGAAGCAACATGCTAATCCAAGCATAATATAAAAGCAATGTTGGAATGATAGAAAATATGAGTAGTGAGGCTATGGAATAGAATCATGATTTCTAAGTAGAGGCAATAGAATACCCATTCCTCCAAATATAGAAATTTTCATTCCGAAGGAATGATAATTTTGGCTTTATTTTAAGTAACAAAACAATGGAATGGAATCAAGGCCGGAATCACCATTCCATTCCAATGTTGATTTTACCCAACGAAACATGGCATAAGTCTCTACACAAAAGGAGAGATAAATGGGTGGGTGATCAAACATGTTAGGGAGAGGGATTTATAATCTTAAACTATTGAACAGTGGCACCTATTCACCTCGATCTGATGTTGCTTTTGCCTGAGTTGGCACACCAACATCTAAAGTTGGCGAATGTTTTGGTCTTTTCATTTCCTTTTAACTGGAACATTCACACTAATTGGAGAATATGAATTCCTTTTATGCTCTTCCATGTTTATTATCTGGGTAGATCGCTAAGTGTTGATGGTGATTTACTCTTTCTTCCTCTTGTAAGTTATGTATATTGACTTACCAATGTGATATATCAAAGATTATTAGGTTTCATTTTTCACTGTTTTGTGCAGCCAAAAGTTGACATAAAAACAGTACTATCTCAACTTATGGATAGGTTGTCAAATTATGCTGCCTCAAGTACAGAAGTGAGTTTTTCAACATGCTTGTACCCTGACATAAGGTTTGCAATATCCTTTCTCTTATATGTAAGCTGCAGGCATTGCCGGAATTCTTGCAAGTGGAAGCTTTTGCCAAATTGAGCGGTGCCATTGGAAAGGTATTTTCTTATTCATTCTATGTAAGTTAGTATCTACATCTTGCTGCCTGTGGCAATGTATATACATTGTAGAACCTATAACGAGTATGTGCTGTCTGTATGTATTTTTTTTAATTCAAGCATTACTCCATAAGTAAGGCATCCCAGTGTGTAAAGTTTATATTATGTTGTTCTTCTGCCTATTTTCATTGCCCAGGTTTGCCACTGCACTTCCATACTGCATCATTGTCTGCTCTCAATATAATAAAATAACTTTAAAAAAAAATATATTGATAACAATAAAGAGGATGGTAGAGCAATGGTATTGGTGGTTGGGCTAGTGGCAATATAATTGAGGCAACAATAAGGATGACTGTAGGGATAGTATGATGGAAGTCATAGTAATAGTGTTGATAACGATGATGATATCGACCTTAATAATATAATATAAATGATAATATTAATAAAGAGATGATAATAATTATTATGCTAATGATGATAATAGTGATAAAGATGCATGTGGTAACAATAATGCAGTATCAATAGCACCATGAAAATAGCAATAATGATAGCAATAGAAATAATGTTGATATTGATAATAAAAGTATAAATATTTATTTTTAAAAAATTAAAATTTTATTACTTTTATTTAAAAAGAAAAATATTTTTTTTAAAAAATAAAAATAATGACATTGAATGTTGTTTTTATCTTGATTTCTGATTTTCTTTTTTAAATTAAGAAAGGGAAGTACAAGTAATGTTCCTACCACCTAAATCACATTGCTTTCTCCTCGCCCTCCCATGGGGTTACGACTACATCTTCTCCGCTTTTGACCAATCTCACGAAGGTGGACCGCCATTTTGCACCTTAACTCTATCATTTGTTAAAATACGCAGCCGTTTCACTGGCTTCCGTAATCGTTTCATAGAAATAGAAACAAAATCCACCAAAATTATAATTCAGATGGATGATCCCTTGCCAAGGCTTGGTTGATTTCGCAAGGTGTCAACCTACGTTTCAGTCCCCATTAATTCAGTATTCTCGTACTCGAAGCGCTCTATTCTGCCGAGTGACAACCGTACGTCGGCCGAGCTTGGGGAAGAGGGGGAGGGATGGTGGGGATCGAATGTAGAGGCATGGGAACTAGGTTAGGGCCCCTTTTTATTCTTAAATATATATATATATATATATCAAGTTCATTGCTAGTTTAATTAATCTATTAGTGGTTCAAAACTATGGGATTCTAAAAACTCAAGTGAAAGTTAATTGGTAGCATGCAAACTTGAGTTATAAGTTATTTAAATTTTTCTTTTTATGAAACGATTTTGATGTATTATAATTTTCTCCTTTAATAAGATGTTCTTATTGCATGCCACAAACTTATCCAGAATTTACTTTAAGTTATAATATCCAAAATATTCTCACATTAGATGCAAAAGAAAAGTTTAAATAGCTTATAACTTAAGTTCACATGCTACCAATTAATTTTCACTCAAATTTTTAGGACCATATGGTTTTGGTTCACTATCAAGTTAATTGGACCAACCGGTAGACTTGGGGCGTTATATATATATATATATATATATATATATATATATAGAGCGAGAGGAGGAGGTAAATTTGACTACATTTGAATGTAACCAAACTTAAATACAATCACCTTCTCACCTTTAGATCCATATGGATCTAAGCTTAACTACATTCGAATGTAGCCAAATTTAAAATTTGATAATTTTCGCTTTAGAGTCACCTCATCTTTTTTTACATTTTTTTTATTTTTGAAATTCGTGAACTATATGAATCCAATGATGGAAGAGATGATTGGATCGAGACTTGGCTATATTCAAATATAGCAAGTCTAATTCTATATTGGATAGACTAGACCTATTATTTTGAAAAATATACTAATTTACTAATTTTTATTACTTTTTAATCTTTTTCAAAATCCAAACATCGCAAACCTAACAAATCATTTGTTTTTTTTTTTTACTTTTTTCATATTTGAGATATATAAACTGTGTAAATCTAATGATGGAGGAGATAATCGAATTGAGACTTGATTAGATTCAAATATAACAAATTTAACTCTATATTGAATAAACTAAATTTATTATTTAAATATATATATATATATTTATTATTATTTTTTTAATTTAAATATCGTAAACTCATCAAATCATTCGTGGATACCGAATTTTTGATAGCCCCTTGATGCTTAACTAATGAGCTGTTACCGTCTCAAAAAGCAACCGCAATAAATTTTTCCTAAGTGTACTTTTTTCAAAAGAAAAACAACATATTATAATCAACATCTTTTGGAACCAGAAAATTTGCTAAGCTTTATGGCTCGCTAGCATCTTCACAGGACAGCGTGGTCAAGGCATTTTTTTGGGAAGAAAAATGCAAGAGTTTCTTTCATACCAAATTTGCTAACAAAATGCCATCCTAATCTTTTCTCGAGTGTTGCAATTTCCTTAGATCCCTATGAAGGAAGATTTGGAGGCCCGTTATGCAATTAAAGGAGTAATAAAGACCATATGCATTTGGAGAATGGATATTTGATAAATAGATAAGAGACTATTTCACTTATGCAATTGCATGGTGAGCAACCGATGGTCATTCATCCCTTGTTAGTAAGAACTTTTCTTATATGAAATTTATTTTTAAAGTTAGAATAACAATTTTAATCTATAAAGTGACGACCTCTGTTGCTTTACTCTGAACAACATATTTAAAGTAGAAATCCTTCATCTTTTATAAGGATGAAGATGGGAATGAAGATTATTTTTATCTCTATTAATAGGAACAAGGTGAAAAAGAGAATAAGTATATTTCTACTTCATTTTATTAGCTCTATTTTTAAGTAATATAATACCCTTATATATTTTTATATCTATAAAATTATTCTTATAATTTTTACTAAAAATTCGTATATGTTATTAGGAAATAGAATGAAGACGGAAATTTATCATTTCTTATAGAATGAAAATGAAGTAAAAGAAATAATTTTGTTTATAAAGATAGGATGGAATTATTTTTTTTATGAAGATAAGAATGAAATTATTATTTTTTTTATGAAGATAAAGGTTGAGATTTTTAGTTCTATCTCATTCTATTGCCATCTCTGCCACCAAGACTAACCACATAAAAACTTTAATCTCTTGTGCAACGCCAAGTCTTATGGTAAAGCCATAAAATGCCACCGCAATTAATGAAGTTATAATAAGCACCATGTAACGCCCCAAGTTCACATGCTAGCCCAATTAATCCGTTAGCGGACCGAAATGGCCCAAAAACTCGAGTAAAAGTTAATGGATAGCAAGTGGACTTAAGTTATAAGCACATAACACATTTTTTTTCAATCCAACGTGGGACTAGACTTGGTGTATCATAATCTGCCAATCTTAAGTTAGCCAGAATCTACTTCGAGTTAAGCTAGCTAAAATCTAGCTCGAGTTGGATCGGTCATTGATGCTACAAGGGTGACTCTGACGGAACTCCACCACCGTTCCATGCGTAGTTCTTTTTTCATGTCCATTAACTTCCACATACTCGGGTCGGCTCTGATACCATTTATAACGCTCCAAATCCATATGCTAGCCCAATAACCCGTTAGTGGGCCGCAACCACATAGTCCAAAAAGTCAAGTAAAAATTAATGGGTAGTAAGTGGGTTTGAGTTATAAGCATATAATACATTTTTTTTTCGTTCAATATGTGACTAAACTTGGAGTATCACATGCCGACAACAAATTTATCATCTTTTGTGAAGTTCAATGTTGGTACATCTACAAACCTAGAGAGTTTGACC
Organism: Metroxylon sagu; assembly: GCA_017589505.3. Taxonomy (NCBI): domain Eukaryota; kingdom Viridiplantae; phylum Streptophyta; class Magnoliopsida; order Arecales; family Arecaceae; genus Metroxylon; species Metroxylon sagu. The sequence continues at coordinate 770,028 of JACVBY030000617.1, forward strand.
GGTAGAAACGATTTTCAAGATCCTTAAGCTATCCAGATCCTTGCAGTGAGAATGGCCCATGTAATTTTAAAATCCATTTTAGTGACCTCTAACTCTACTAAGAGGCAACCGGTGAATTCACTTTGACTATTCTTTGGTACAGCTTCTTAAAGAAGGTGGATAGTGGTGTAGGCCCAAGCCAAGAATTCTTCCAAAAAAAAATCTAAATATTCTCTTCAGTGTTCAATGCGCTTGAAGGAGGTGCAACTTCAAAATATTTCAAAGTCTTTACTTATAATGGGTGAGAATTTCACCCAGGTTCTTCTTACACGGATACCAACCAACCTTTCGTCTACCGTAGTAAGCTTGAAGCCCATTTGATTAGCCCCGGTCGCAACGATTGCATGGGATCTCGTCGTTATTTAGGCTTCAAAACGCAATCACAAATAAAACATTGAACATCACCTTTGTGGAAAGCCTGACTGCGTGCGTGGGTGTTTTTTTTCTCCCAATCTTTTTCTCGAATAAGAAGACCATCAACGTCGAGGCCGCTAGTCTGATGCACCTTCACCATTGGACTGATATAAGTCAAAAAAAATTGGGATCATTTCCAGCGCAGCTGAGGTTGGCATCACCGAAATTGAGCTTAATAAATTGAGGCAAGTGCAGGAAGTTCTTCATTTTCCTTTCTTTGAATAAATGAAAGTTCATGGTATTTTAAAACCCTGTAAAATATTCCAAGAAATATATCCTTCTATTGAAACAGATTTAATAGATTTATTAGTCCAACTAACAACTCACAACACTAAATAAATGAATTTAAGTGATGTTACCCTTAAAATATTTTCTGAGATACCAGTCTATTGCACAGACTGCGAAGAAGAGAAAAGTTCACCGAACCCCATGTTGCGGATGGGACTGAAAAAGAAGATTAATACGCCAAGAGTTCAATAAATTTAAAATCAATTTATATTATAAATGTACATATAAATATAATATAAAAAAAAATCATACTTAGCTCATTATAAGATCCATAACTCTTCTTTGTTGCAAATTCTGATTAGTTTTTTTAGATTGTGTGGCACGAAGATTTTTCTCTACCCTATATAGGCCAAAAAACTATCACAGCTTAAGAATACGCTATAATATTTAAAAAATAAAAGTAGGAACATCTTTTTATAACAATCAACTTAATGCATTTTCTATCCATTATGAATTAATTATTTACAAGGCCTACATTTAACATAAATACCGCTCTAAGGTACAACAAATAGCCTAATAATACAATCATTAATCATAATAGGCTTATACAAAATACTTTATTAATTAGGTATCCAATTAATCTGAATTTTTTAAAAGAATAATTATGCTAGTTTGTATAATAAAAAATTTCTAATAAAACTCAGATACCGCTGGGGCTGGAAGGGGGCTTAGGTTAGCCCGAAGTCCGTTAGGTTGAACTGGCTTCAGGTTGGGCCTGACCTGAATTTTTTATAGTTTTAGGTACGGCTTGGGCTCAAAATTGTAGCCCAAATCAATTTTGGGCTGGATTTAAGTATTGGCCCGGCCTGATACTGGCTCCGACACGAGCCTGCTCCATGGTCTTTCGAAATAAATAAATAGAGGAGCACTGTGTGAGCCGTCATCCTCTTCGAGAAGCTTCGGCATCATCTCGCCCCAAAGGTTTCAACACCATTATAGTCTCCCTCTCTGGTGTCTCCTCCTCCACCATCGTTGCCCCTGAATCGTCGCTCCTCGGTTTCCTCCTCTCCAGCGAGAGCTTCATCCGGGAATCGGGCCATCTGTAAATCCCAACGGCAAAATCGTAACCCTCATCCATCCACATCGAGCTATACAATGCTCGCACCGATGGCTCCCCCATTTCCCCTTCGTCGACCAGTCTCCCATGCACTCCGTCTACTTCATCGTCACCCTTATCTACCTCGAATTCCTCACCGCATGGATGGCAATAGTGTGAGGTTGAGGTTGTGGAGGCGGGCTTGGGGTTCTAGAGGTAGCGGACTGAGAGGGAGAGCGGACTCTGTCATGACCGGTACCTCATAGTGGGAACAGAGAGGAGGAATTAAGGTTAAGATTAGGATTGGAGATCGGATTGAGAAGTCTCGTTGTGAGAGCAGTGGAGTTCATTCCCTCTTTCTCTCTCTCATTACTTTCTTTCTTAATCTCTCTTATTATTATTATTATTATTGCTATTTCGGAAGCAAATGATAGAGGTAGAGGTGGTAACAAGTTTTGGGATTTAAGAATAATCGGTGGCAACGACAGAAAGAAGACCGATAGTGGGGCGGAAGGGTGTGGCAGTAGGGAGGAGGCCAGCGGTGGGATGGAACAGGAGGGAAAAGGGTTTTGCACCAAGCTCGAGCCTGAGTTTGAAAAACGTTTGGGCCTTTGCTCGGTTCGAAACTTAAAAAAATTTAGATTAGGCTCAAGTAAGGGTGTAGCTCTATCCGTCGTGGCCCACTTCCAATCCTAAATATCACCAATGACAACACTACAAGATGTTCCGGTACTGAAATCTTTATATATATATATATATAACTCTTCTATTATCGAATACCAGAGCACCCGCTCACTTCAGCTAACACAGTCCCTCGACTCCGCTCCCCATAGGCAATAACGTAAATTTTAAAATTTCTCTGCAATTGCATACATTTACACACGAACACGCACAGACTACCGCCATGCAATCTTTCCGGAACAACTGTTAGATGAGGCCTACTTAACACCAATTAAACTATTTGATCATCATCACAGTGTTCTCCAGCGTACGTCTTGCACCAAGGGAGGTGAGATGTCGGCCGATCAAATCACATGCATTGGGAGGCAGGACGTACATCCTCCTACCACGCATTGGACGTTCTGGTTGTCCTAGCAACGTCAACTCAACTCCTCACCAAAAATTACTCAGATCCGTGGTGGCTCTTGGCTCTTGGCTCTTGGCTCTCCTCATCGTCAGAAACAGTTCCCCGGGCTAGTACCAAAGATCGTGAGCCCGTCGTCACTCTTAGGTTCCGACAAGAACTCTCTGTCACGGGCCTCCCGTCCGTCCAGATGCGGATGAAACCCTCCTCGCTTATCGGTCAGATGGGCCTCACTGGAAGTATGTCTTTCGTGTCTATTATTACTGGAACATCCTCTGCTGCCCTGCCCTCAGATACATGATGCGCTGGCTACTTTTTCTCTTTCTCTCTCCTGTTTGACGGCTGTTCGACAGCAGATCGCGCAACCACAACCATATTGATGTATCAAAAGGTCATCGCTGGCCACAGTGCAAAATGGATAAGCCCTAAATCGAGTTATCTACCACTGGAAAGAAATAAAATGTGAAAAGAAAAAAACGCAGAAAGTGATGGTAATGCTTAGAAAGAAGGGAAGGTGAATGATTGGTGTTCCGTCATGACTAGGTTGAAGTGACACCACCTCTTCGTTTGCGGTGTCTTGTCTACATATGAAGAGTTTGGCACCGACCCCCTGGCTACTTAAACTAGTGGCAGTGCAAGCCCCCTTGGGTCTTTTGCCAATGGAGCACCCCCTCCTCCCCAAGGCCGTCCCCTCTCCCTCCAGCCATCCTCCCGTCGTGGTCCACGACTCCACTAACGGCTCAGCCTCGCCCTCCACCCTCACCGTCCTCATCCGTTTCGTCGCCTTCCTCAGCCTCGCCGCCGTCTCCGGATGGGCGAACTACGAGGCCGCCAAAGGCTTCGAGATCACCATTCTCAACGCCGACACCCACACTGTCGCCGGCCGCCATTTCAACCTCAAGTTCGTCTCCAACGGCCGAGCCGCCCGGCTCATCCTCAACTCCGGCGACTTCATCGAGCGACTGCTCTACCCCAACGAGCTGTACCCCAAGAAGCCCGTCCGCCACGTCACCCTTCAGTTGGCCGACCAAGACCTCGCTGAAGTCGTTGCGGTGAGCCCCGGTCGAGGTTCAGGTGACTTTGTCATCCACGCCAGCCCTGGTGTCATGGCGGGGCCGGACGTACAGATGGCGGTGGCCTCGGCGGTGCAACGCGGCATGGCTCAAGTGTGTCTCTGGAACGGGCAGGGCAGGACCCCTCGATCACTCCTGAATGCCATGGGCGAGTACCTTACCATGAAGGCAGGTCTAGTGCACCATTTGAAACACGATAGTTTCTCCATCGCGCTCAATACTTCGTGCTGGGATGACAGCAACTACTTCGACGATGCGCGGTTCTTGCAGTACTGCGAGGAACGGAGGGAGGGCTTCGTCGCACGCTTGAACCGAGCCATGATGGAGGAATGGAATGAGCACATGGTGGACAGCGCGCTAGGCTTGCCATCTCGGCAGTTGTGCTCAGACTATCTCTTGTCGGCACGGCAGCAAGAAGACCCATCTGGTTCAGCGCCAGCTCTTCCTCCTGATTTAAACCAGGCAATGTGAGCTGGAGTTGGCGAGAGAGGTGAAGACAAGAGTTGAAGGCAATAAAGTTGACGCCGAAAGAGGGCCTTCTCAGAGTCGCTCCTCAACTTCTCAAGCTGGTCATCGTCCATAACGTTACAATAAGAACTAGAGCGACGTGGATCTACAAAATTATGTTTCCATTTACTTGCTAACTTGGTCCTGGGGTCGCGCGCGATTCGCCCTGCACGTGTTTTACGTATGTTTTATCGCCAGTCATTCAGATGTAACTTTCCGCATGAATAATTTGTATAATATTAAAGATACTTTTTTTTTTTTTTTTTTTTTTTTTATATTGCAAATCAACCATAGTTTTGACAACGCAGGTTACCACGGCTCACCATCGAAAACACTACTTGCCGTTACAGCGGTATTAACGGACATCATTTATCTCAAGAAAAAATAAGTTTTAAATATTTAATATGAAAATAATCAATGCAATAACAGTTATTATAATGGTATTAAAACAGGAAATGATAGATAATATAATTCTATTTATTTTTTATTGCATAAGTAATATCCTTCTATACTTTTGGAAGGATTTTGAGGATAAAACCTTAAAATTAGAAATAATTATAGAATGAGATGCAGGTTCAGACCACACCAGAGGGTCGGCCTTGCCTAAGAGTTAGGCTCACATGCCGGCCTGCAAGCTAGGCCCATATGGTGATCCATGTATTGGCCCATCTATTTTTTAGTATTATTTAAATAAAATAAATTATATGCATATTTTTGTTTATGAATGGGTAAATGGCTTGTTGTCACATATACATCATCTCATTGTTCTCTTACTTGATCATTTTCTTTATCTTCTAGCCATTTCGAGAAAAATCTTCAATCTTTAAATTTTTTTTTTTTTGTCTTTTGTCTTTTGTCTTTTGTCTGACATAGCCTGAGCCAGGTGATCAGTTTCTTTGAAAGTATGAGTTATAATTTTTTCTATAAACTTTGCAAACTATACAAAACACCTTACCAGTGATTGCCTTAATGTCAAAGTGCAGTGAGACTCCATAGATCCTAAATTTAGCTATGGACGATTGGACCTTATGGTCGATATGATATCGATGGCAATGGTGGGCTCGAGGACATTGAGTTCAATTTATGATTAGTATGCCCTATACTCTATCATATCAACATTGAACATAAACTCTTAGCCATGGGGTAGGTGAAAGCTATGAACACGAAACATTGTCAATTATAGAGGATAGCAAGCAAAAGTAGAGGTTATAGAGAAATTAGGATAGCTAACTAAAAACTAAAAAAACTTAGCTTTGGAGGATTAGGAGGGCTTGTAGGAAGATGAGAAGGGTTTAACAGAGTTTGAGAGAGCTTGTGGTTTAGTGTGGGATGAGAGAGAAGAATTGGAGCCTATTTATAGAGGTTGAAGAATTTTCAAATGATCCAAATAATCTTAAAAATTAGCCATTTATGGCCGTTGAAAAGAGCAAATAAGTCTTGTTATCAAAAAAAAATCAAAATACCCCGATTGCTTACGATAGTTGGAAGGGAGTATTTTAGAAATTGAATAAAAATACCCTCCAAAGTAGTTATTTTTGACCTTTTTTGAGGGTGGTTTGAAAAAATGCCTATTAAATCTAGACGTGCGTGCTAGGCCCAACATGCTGGTCTTAGTGTGCCTAACAAGACGTGTTGTAGGCCAACTCGTTAGTGTTAGCCGTGCCTATATATGGGCTGCAGGTTGTATCGTGTTAGCTCATGGTAGGTCGTCATGCCGGCACGACCTACAGACCTCAAGGGGCAGCCTGCCGGGTAGGCCTTGTTAGGCACAACATGACTATTGTAACAACCGTGTTAGGCTCGAGCCAGACTTCTCTACTTAAGGTAGTTAGGAAGAATATTATACCATGCTTGATTTTTAAGAATGTTTTCTGTTATTATTTTCTCAAAATAGCTTTTATTTTTATTTTCAACATCTAAAAAATACATTGGTAAGTGAAAAATTATTTTTTATTTCTTATTTACATTATAAATTATATCTTTTAAAAGATAGATAAAAAATAAAAAAAATACTATCAACTTTTATGTTTTCAAGTTCTCTAAAAATAGTAAAAATATTTTTAAATTATTTTTTAAATTTTATTATTTTAAAAATATATTTTTTAATAAATAATTTTTATTTTCATTCATCAAATATATTTTTATAGATTTTTTATTTTATATAAAAATAAAAATAAAAATAAAGCGGCTCTCAAGAATCAAACACACCTATTTCTAGTGGCCACATATATTTCATATTCTTAGTGAAAATAATGTGAGGTGAGTATCCGTCGCTCATCTTGATCAAACAATTAAGGCTATTTACAGCACCACTTAGGGTTAAGCATAATTGAATAAGCATATTTATTTTTATTTTTTCAGCTTCATGTATGGCATTGAATTTTTTTTTTTTTTCTATTTTTTTGGGTTGATATAGGAATAGTGTAGCGACTAGTCCACTGCAAATTAAGCGGAAGGTTTCCCCTGGATATGAATATTCTTGGGTCGAACTTGAGATTCAGGAAAGATGTTTCATGAATATTCTTGTCAAAATATTTCAGGGGCAAATGGCTCTCCATTTACTTATTTTATTTGGTTTATGTGCCCTTAAAATCTGATTCAGTGACTAAAATCTATCGCGGAGAGAATGAAATCTTTTCAGAGACCGGTGCCTGTCCACGGATATACTTAGAAAAAAGAAGAATAAAATACTCGAAAATATTTGCAACGCATGGAAATAGCTTAGTCCAAGAACATGCACGTCAAACTTGCATCGACTTTTTTTTGAAGAAACCCGAACTTGGGGTTTAAAGCATCTTTGGTGCATCAACATGCTTTCTTCTTTTTTTTTTTTCTTTTGAAAAAAAAAAAAAAGACGATCACAGCCAGTAAAAAGAACCTGTATTTCAGGACAGAGACGACAGTTTGTATCTTTAATACTTTTCTTTCTTAATCATAGAAGCCAGGATCGATAAGTTGCACCTAAATATTAATGAAGTAGGCCCTTGGCCACTGTAATTTCTCCTTGAGACTAGAATTGTAGTTATATTAGCTAAAAACCACAGATCCAGTCAATTTTGAGAAAAAACAGGGTGACCCGGACTGTCCAAACGAGCTAATCAGTTCAGAAAATTGTATCACAAACATATCAATCCCAATGTTCTGACTGCCCATGAGAGCATTCAGAACTGTTTTGCTATGATATTCAACGCACACATTCTTTCATACAAAGTATTGATCATATTTCATGATCAATTATTCTCTAAAAGCAGATAATTTTTCTCTTTAAATATAAAGTTTAAAAATATTCTTCGTTTTCTTTTGAATATTTTCAAACTTATCTAAAATAATTTAAAAAATAAATAGATTCTACATTAATTTGCGTAGAAATTATTTTATAATCTTTGATAATATTTTATTTCAATATATGTAAGTTCTGACTTCTATGTATTTTGTTTAACGTTGCGTATGAATTATTTTTAAAAATAAGAGATAACTCATGATTGTTTTTCAGGTAGTGCATCTAAAATTGACTGTTGACTTAAACGATGTATTTAATTTTTTAAATAAATTTTAACTTTATTAATTTGTAATTATAATCCAATCCACTAGGCAATTGGGAAGCCGGTGGCTGAGACCGTTGACCGGGTCAGACTCCGGTCTGCTTCCCAATCATTAACTCAAAGGTGAGGCCAATCCGCCGTACACGCGGCAGAACATCTGGGAGCACCGTTTCCGTAGGCCAATCCGCCGTAAAAACCATTCGAAGGCCAACCCAATTAACTTTTTGATTTATTTTATTTTATTTTTAGTCGCAGTTGTTGTGGTTCCAGTTCTTCACTAGGGCTAAATAGTAAATAGATTTATTCGGAACAAAGTTGTCAAAATCTCACCATCATAATGAAAACTTCCCATTTTGACTCTTCCCTCCATCCCATATTTGAATTTTATTTTTTAATAATTTTTACAAGGAAAGGGCCCTCCGCACAGTTTTCATCTTTTACCTGCACGACAAACGACCTTGTTCTTTTATCCATTGTTGATGGTGCTAATAGTTTGGCAATATACAAATCCAACAACGCATGTGGTTAAAATATAAATAATCAAATTATTGAAAAAAATGATGATGCGGAGGTGAATCAGAGTTTTCGATTATTCCTTGAGCACTCGAAGCTAGAAGGTTATATCCTCACGTACAATTTGTTTCTCCTCTTAATTAGCTACCAAACTTCAAAGCACCAGCATAGCACACCGCATTGATGTATTCTATCATATTCCAACCCACAACCTAACAGCATTTTTGGAGTATAGAAAGAGAGATTTTTTTTTTTTTTTTTTTTTTTGAGATTATTAATGGTGTTTGCATCATGTCTCAGCTTTGGGTGGAGGCTTATTTATAGAGTTTTTTCTCTGTAGCTCTACACCCTATTAATTGAGATTGTGAAGCATTCTTTCATCGATTATTCTGCTGGTAAGAAGACTCTTCACTTACTTAAACATAAGCATGTAAAATACATGCTAAAATATGAAGATATAGGCATGGGCTAAAGAGGGCATGCCCACTAGTAGATGCCTATGTTGGGCTAAAAGCCTGATTTTTAATATTTTATAATAAAATTATCTCAAAATACAAGCTATTGGATTTGTACATTGTTGAATTATCAGCAATCTACAAAATATAAATGATGGATTTCTTTACTATAAATAAAGGATTGGAGTCAGCATCTTTTCTTCAATCTATCCTTAAGATCAACTCTACTTATTTAGTATTTTTTACCATCCAAATACGAAAATGGAGTTTTTTTTCCTACCTCACATTCTTCCCATATTCCCCATGCCCCTCAGATATGTGTGTCGAGACATGTACATTACGTGCACATAATACCAACACCTTTATGTTTCTACGTTGGTTAGAGATGCTAAATGGACCGAGCGGCCTATGGCATAGTTTATAGCTTAACATGACATGAAAAATTCTGGTGACGATACATTCCTTTTGGTTGTATCAGTCTAGCATGACCCATGGGCTGGTATGGACCAAGCATGCAATCTAGCGCAGCATGTGACAAGTTGTCTGTGGTTCTTTTGTATGTTTTTCTATTTTTACCCTCTTATAACATTCATAAATAGCTAGTTTCAAGAGTATTCTTATTCATTTCTATAGAAAAAAAATCTTACCTTTTTTAAAAACCAAAAATAGCTATTTTTTAAGGGTATTCTCGTTTATTACTTAAAAAGACCTATTTGTCCTTTCTAACAGTTAAAAAGCAGCTAGTTTGTAAGGTTATTTTGAATATTTAGAGGCTATTTAATCCTATAAATATCTCAAACCCCTCTTTCTTATCTTATACCAAACTCTAAGCTTTTCTAATTTCCGTACAAGCTCTTCTAATCTTCCTATAAGTTTTTCTAAATTCTTTACAAGTTTTTCTAATCTCTCCATAAGCTCTCTAGCCTCTATAATAGCTGATGCTAATAGCTCTCGCCCACCTTATGATATCGTTAAACTTGGCATAAAGGAGTTTGAACATGTGTTCCCTGATTATGGGGCTAAATGTGTGTTTTCTGATCATGAGGTCAATCTTGATACACCATAATTATAGATAAAACCAATATTCTCAACACTAGTGCTACTAGCTCGAGTGTCACATCTACGATCAAACTTAAGACTTCTGATATTTGGAAGTACTTCAGCATCATGATCATCAGCAAGGGGATCTCAAATGTATATAACATCTGTAAGAAAGGGCTATAATTGTGATGCTCAAGGGAGAATTGGCCATCTGACTCGACACTAGATGAAGCATAAAAATGTTAAGGATTTCACTTAAAGCTAACTTAAATTTACTTCCAATGAGTGATCGACTTTTCATGTTTTTAGGAGATGAATTTAAAAAAAATCAAAATTAATTGTAGATATTGAAACATCTTTTTTCTTTTTACTAAAAATACACTTTAAAAAAAATATATAAAAATGCCCAAAATCTAGCATATAAAAGTCTTCTTAAAATACTACTAAATTTGATTTTTAAATGTAAAAAAAATTTGATTTCTTATTTTTTATATTTTGATGGTAGAATAATACTTACCTCTAATTTTTGGAGTAGCAACTTTGGCTTATTTTATATTTATGTTACCATATATTTTATTAATTTTTATTGGATTATACAAAAATAAATTATTAGTTTTAAATTATTTGAATTTTAGCACCATGGCTCTAACATCTTTGGCTCAATCATGCATATAGTACATGAATGTTATATACATGATAAATTTTTTTGATTAGTTTAGATAATACTTTTAATAATAATATTACTAGTGAGTTACTTAAACCGCACTTGCATCCCATCTTAGATAGAAAATTATTTTATATAAGATGCATATTCACATTTTGAATTTAGTTATACAAGATAGTTTAAAAGTTATTGATGAATATGTAAAAAAAATTAAAGATATTATTAAACATATAACATTTTCATGAGATAAAAAATAAGATTTTAAATATTTATATATTGCCCATAGTAAAAAAATCTAAATAATTTTTATTAGATGCACAATATAAATAGAATTCTATATATTTAATGTTATAATTATATTTTGAATACAAAGATTTTATTGCTATTTTTTATAATGATCATTTTCTATTTCATCTATATTAGATTGCCATTGGACTACTTGTGATAGAATTATATATTTTTTAAAATATTTTTATGATGCTACCAATATTTTATTTGGTATTTATTATCTCACTTTTCCTTTATTTTTTAACAAATTTATAACATTTCTAACTGTTTTGCAACTTTTAAGAACATAGAATGTTTTAAAACTATAATTTAACTAATAAAATTAAAATTTAATAAACATTGGCAAGAAATTTTATATTTTCATTATTTATCTTTAATTAAGGATTTGATGTATTAGCAACCTTAGAAGAAATTTAAAGTAATATGATGCATGATTTTGGTAACATTAAACATTAAATTATTATTTTATTAAAAGAAATATATATTTTATATGATCAAAAATATAATAAAAGTAAAATATCTTCTAATTTAGGATTGGCTTTAGGTAATAGTAGTGGGAGTGACAAGGCTTAAATATGAAATATTATTAATAGCAAAAGTAAAAATTTATAATTGTATCTTTTTATTTATCAAAGTTATCTAATTCTTCATAAGAAGTTTGTAAAATTATTACCTAAATAAAAAGATAATTCTGTGCTTGTTGCCACACGTGGTTTTATATTGATCATTGAAGTTTGCTTTCATTGCAAAAGGTCTGGCACTTGATGATAGAAGTCGATTGAAGCCTGATATAGTAAAAGCATCAGTCTGCCTAAAGAATTAGTATGACGTAAAGGATAGAATATGAAGTCAAATGAAAGGCAAGGACGAAGAATCTTCTTTGAATAATTAGAAGATTGAAGATAAAAAATAAAGTAATCATAAAAAAAAAAAAAAAAAACACCAAGCAACATAATGATGTGAGGCTGCGACCGTGATGAGCCGATATTAATCTAAAAAAAGATATATAATTAATTTATTTAATGTAATTTTTACAATATTAATTTTAAGAGATGAAAAAGAATGAAAAATAAAAAATTGTTTGTCTAATTGACTCAGGGCGTATTAGACGAAGAATGTTGCGATCATGACGATAAACAATGAACAAAAATTTATATATTTAAATTATTTTTATTTTATTTTTAAAAATTAATTTAGAAATTAAACAATTATATGATATCGTCATGCCAAGTTGCTCGGCATGATGTTCCTCGGACCGGTCCCAGGTCGTGCCGGCATGGCCTAGCCTGGCGCTAATCCCGCTAGAGTCGCGCTCTTAACATTCACACGTTCGGACGACCGGAGGCATTTTTTTAATAGAAAAGAAAACCTGCGTCGGTTTTTGCCCTGCACCAAGCCACACGTTATCTGGAATCCGGCAAAAATGGTGACCAAAAGTGCGAGCTGGGGTTGTTAGCGGGCGATGAGCTATTTGCGGCCTCAAAGGGCAGAACTGCGCATGTGGCGCGGGCTCCCCTTTCACAAGGATGTTTTGCTGGGAGGCATGCCAGTCCGATCAGTAGGGCGAGTGCTTCTGCGTTCGTACATCAACCCTGGCCCATTCCGTACCTTTCGTGCATTGATACGCGTCTGCCAGCTTGCACGTGATACGTGGATTGGTGGACATCTTTTCGGTTTACAGTCTCTCTCGTTGGAGCACGGGCTTTTCTTAAGTCCATTGCATCTATTTTGAATCTTGCGATATTATACAAATACTTTCGACAGTAAAATTGTTTCCTTGAAATTTAACATGGTTTATATATTCTCAATTAATACCCTATTATCAATTAATATGTTTCAATTATTTGAATTCTTATTTTAAGTTAAAGAAAGAAAGAAAGAGAAAAAAAAAAAAAAGGAAAAAAAAAAGTTCTTTTAAAATCAAGATATTTTATTAAATTATATATAAATAAAATATCTTAATCATACGGGAGATCCAATGCACCAGCGCTTTGACCGTCACGCACTGCGGTACTGAATTTATGCACGACTTCTGTCCTGATATTTAGGAGGCTGATTGTTATGCTGTGAACCTTGGAGCACTTTGTGCTGCTACCGAAGCTACCATCTAGTAGGGGAGCGCGATCATTATGTGAAACAGAAATTACCCGGCATTTCGCTCTGTTGTCGAGCACACTGGTAAACAGATTAAATAAGATCTGTGTACCATCAATCGACTCCTGCTAATACTATTCACCATGACAGCAGGGGCTGCAGAATGTCATTCAATGCATTGTGCCCTGGTATATGGATGAGTTTCCCAAAGACACGAAAGAAGATAGACACAAAAATTGGCGACCACGCAACTTTGTCACACATCTTTCCAGAACGAGACGCCGTTTTGACGTTTATTTGAGTGTAGCAGTACAATGGAGAAGGCCTCTCTTGGGCCAGTTGGGCTTTTCAAGCTACCTCGATGTTCAATTAAATTGTACATGGCAGCAACGGTTGGCTTGCTAGCTGAGACATATTGCCTAACCCTTCCTCTTATCCATGACACATAATTTAGTAGGTAATTAATCCTTACACCAAAGCTTGCTGACATGGTATGAGTTGAGCACTAGGCTAATTCGATGGCGACACAACACAGATGACTAAAAAATGATGCATTATAGCTAATCAAATTTACCATTCGTATTCTTTTAAAAAGGAAAATCTTAATTTGAAAAAATTTTTATCAAAGACGCCGCTTAATCCGAGAAGTTTCTTATATATGGCATCAATCTGTTGAAGTTTGAAATTGATTTTCACATGCTAATTAGTGAAAAAGATTATAACTCGGATGATAAAGCATTTCTAACCGATCTATGCATGCTCCTATAAGAGATAGGAAGAGTGAAAGAGGCCCAAAGAGCCTTATTCGAGAGATGGCTCATCCAAGCCATCCACTACCGAGTAAATCAATCCTACGAGAACTTTTTCAAGTGTTTATACAGCAGTTTCAAGCGTTTTAAGTAAACTAAGTTCAATCCTAAGCTTAAAATTATAAAGCGTTGAGTTAGAAAACTCTAAGTCTTCCACTTTTTAGGTTTGCTTAAGTATCGGAGGATTCTTGAAAAGTCTCTTTAAACTTTTTTTTGCTCTTCTACTCTTTTTGCAAGAGCATGCATAAATTAGTTGAGAGTGCTATACCATCCTAATTGTGACTTTCCTTTTTGGTTAGTACCTGAAAATCAATTTCATCTTTCTTTGATCCCTCAACAAATAAACTCTCTGCTCAAACATAATACTAAAATACATTGATTACAGTGGTCATCTTGTTGTTGGCCTTAATCAATCAGATTTCTAAGAAATTATCTCTCCCATGGAATTTACAATTTGAAAAATACATGATTATATTAACTAAAATTTTCTAGTCTGATATGATCTCTAGACCATCTTTTCTAGACATTTCCTTGACAAGGACAAGATACCACATTTCGGAGGGTGCTTAATAATAACCATGATAACCAAGGAAGAAAAACGTTAATTTGACACAAGAGAATACATGCACAAGAACAGAGATTTGTATTTGAGAATGGCACCCTGTGTTTCTTGGAAATGAGAAAATCACCACGCCAATGTGTGCTTTAAAATTGATATGGTCGTAAAGCTACTCATCAAATTACAGTAAAAACATTCGTGTGGAGATCTACTAAGATACCATCATAATTCTAGCGGCAACTCGTCAAGCAAATCATTCGATCATATCATAGTGCAAGCTATGAATTTTCACATTAAATGGCATATTATTGCAACTGTACAAGAGAGTCTCATAAATTCTTGCCAGTATACCAGGAAAAAAAAGTAAACGGATGGTCCATGAAACCTTTTTATTTACTGAAAAAAAAAGGAAAGTTAATCAAATTAATTTAAAGAAGAAAAGGTGCAATTTCTTGGTCCCTGTGTGAAAGGCAACGCTTTCTTTGCGGGATGGATTCTGGGGCTTTAAACTTCTATCGCTCTTTGGATCCATGGTGGTGCTCCCTTGGGTGCGTGTGGTTTCACCGTATCTCTGTGGAAAGCAGCGCTCTTTGCACGGGACCGCGCGAGGTCTGATCTCCATCTCTGCCTATAGCAGGGGCCCCACCTGAATTATATCCCCCGTCTCCATTGTCATCACTCCCTCGTTCCGTCGATCCGAAATTCATTACATATTTACATCCAGCCACGTACAAGCAGCGCCGACAGTTGTGGCTGTCTCTCCAGCTCACTGTGGCCATACAACCATTCATCATTGAGACAAAAACAAAATTCCTTTCTAAGAGAAAAAAAGAAAAGAAAAATGAGTGAGAGAAAGAGAAAAGCCTCAGCCAAGCGTTAAGAACGAACCATGGCCAGAAATTTAGGAACCACCCATCCAATTCCAAGCTACCATTATGGCGATTAGAACGATGTTAATTGGTTGAGACATTCTCCAATGGGTCGCAGCTCTATAAAAGCAATAAGATGGCTCACCTAACCTAGTTATATAATTTTCTTCTAGCTTATTCCACAACACTCTCATCTTTGAGCCTTGCTAGCCGCCTTTCCTCCTCATGGAGCAGCCCCTCCTCCCAAATCTCAACCCCTCCTCCACCACCCCATGTAGTACCACCGAAGGAAACTCTCGTACGGCTGAATCCTCCCCTGCTCCCCCCACCACCCTCGCTGGCCTCGCCTTGGTCCTCGTCCTCGCAGCCATGTCCCTCTGGGCAAACCTCGAAGCCGGCGAGGGCTTTGACATCACCATTCTCAACGCCGCGCTCCCCGATACTCCCGCCGCCCGGCGCTTCGATCTCCTCTTCGTCTCCAACGGAAAGGCGGCCCAGATTCTCCTGAATGCCAGCGGATTCGTGGAGCACATCCTCTACCCAAATGAACTGTACCCTCGCAAGCCAGTCAGCAGCGTGACCCTCCGCCTGGCCGGCCACAACCTCAGCGAAGCCGTGGCAGTCAGCGAGGGAGATGATTCCCAACGTCCCGGCGAGTTCGTGATTCATGTTAGCCCCAGTGCCATGGCCGACGCCAACCCGGGCTTGGCGTTGGGCTTGGCGGTGCAGCGGGCCATGGCTCACGTCTGGCTCTGGGACGGGCGGGGCGCGGCCCCGAAGTGGCTCCTGGACGCCATGGTGGAGTACCTTAGCTCGTCGGCCGGGTTCGCCCGCGACGCCGTTCCAGTGCGTCCCAGCGGTCCGTGCTGGGGAGAGGAGGGGGAGCCAGTTGGTACGGCGCGATTTTTGAAGTACTGTGAGGAGAGGAGGGGCGGGTTCGTGGCTCGGCTGAACCGAGCCATGAGGAAGCACTGGAGCGAGATCATGTTGGACGTGGCTCTGGGCTCATCGTCTCGGGCGCTGTGCTCGGCCTATCGTTCGGGGGCCGGTCAGCGAGGGGAGTTCTCTGGTTCCAGTTCAGCGTCGGGACTGAGCCAGGCCATGTGAAAAATTGATGAAGAGAGGGACTGGAATTTGGAATCTTTCATCTGTCATGATGGGGGGAAAGGAAGGAGGTGTGGAATCGTGACTAGGACTTGGGAGCCCGGGGAATCCTGTCAATTACCATGTAGGTGTGGTCTTGAACGATTTAAGTCCGGCTCCTAGGCAGGCCCACTCATATGATCAAATTGTTGCAACATTAAGAGTTTATGTCCTCTTCCACCTAACTTCCGAGTTTTGTTCAGTATTTTTATTTTTTCTCATTATCTCAGTGAGTGGGTTTTCCTGTCACTTTTTTTGGGAAAATAAATAAATAAATAAAATCTCTTGTTGTTCACTGAGCTATCAACTCGCCGGAAGAAGCAAAATCATGCTACCGATCTCTTCTCAGACCGCTGCATCCTTCTCCTCGGCAACGCGCTGTCACCAGTTTTTCTCTTAGTTGAGGACGGAAACTCTCTCTCGTTATTTCTAGGAGAAAGGAAAGGGACAAGAAAACGTCTTGCTCTCCATTTTCTAAACATAGGACATAATCCGTTTACAAGGGAGCCCCAGTTAATTCCAATCCTCTACCCAGCCTCTTAACAAGTTGACCCCACGGATAACCAACTGCGCGGGCATGATACTGCATCCAGTTACTTCATATTTTTGGTGACTCAGGGAGACAGAATAATTATCTTATCAAGTGTAGTCTTTTATTTCTTCTTCACGTGGGCACCCGTTGGCCACTCCTTTTTCTCATGGTTGATACTTTGGTTAGCAAAAATTCCTATCCTCCCGTCACTAATAGCAGGAAAAATGGCCTGGGGAACTTCAAGCAGGGCTTTCCATCTTGTGAGTTTCAACTCTATTCGCTTGGTGGAGTCACTGTATGCTTAGACTCCTATCCTACTTCTGGAAAAATGTTTTCCACTCTAGCTGAGAATTTAGACGATGTGTTCCATTGTATTGATGCCTGCTCAAGGATACGAAATATATAATTCAACCATTGCTTCCTACATATCTCAATCAATATAAAATCAATGCATTTGGAGAAATATTAACAAATATTTTATGAATGTGTTGGCGGCGATTTTATAACTTTTTTCTCTTTAACTAATCTTTGAATGACCAAAAATTAAGTTCATTGTCTGAAATTGTTTTTGTGTTGTTCACTAGTTAACAGACTCCAAAATTTAACTTATTAAGAAAGAGGAGGATATATAGTAGATTTGAGATCCTGTGCAAGTATGTGTTGTCCCATATTATTAATACATTAAATTAATTTTAAAAATTTAAATAAATTAAAAAAATTAAATAATATTTTTTAGCTAATTTTTTTTTTTGAATGAGATCTTATATTATTACAAATAATATAAAGGTACAGCTTACTCATAATCCATATGAATTTTGAAATACTATGCAATTTGTAATTGAATTTGAACTTCAGATTTGAATTTAGATCTTTAGCTTGATGGGAATGTATGGTTTATATTGGAGAAGTACCTAAGATATCATATCGGCATATGTTTAATTATTTTATATAGGATCCTGAGCTATTACAATATATCATCTTATTTATCATCCATCGTCGTTGTATGTACAACTTTCTTTTCAAATTCATGGCCAGCCTTGTTCCTAGCCAAAATCACTTGGCAAGCATGATGGCCAGGGTGGTTTTAATATCCTTTTGGCTTCAGATAAGTTCTTATAAGATCGTCAATACCACGGAACAATCCGTGTATCCAAGTTGAAAATATAGATTCCAAAACTCTCTTTACAAGAAGTACCCCACGCAGCTTCGATAACATCTAGAAAAATTATATACTATCTGATAGTGTGTACAAAAGGCATGATTACTTATAGAGTAAAATTGATTAATTTAAAGATAATCATGAATAAGAATTAATAATAACATAGAAAAGAATTGCGAGAAAATTAAAATAAGTATAAAATTTATTAATAAATAAAATTTATAAAAATCAGCCCAAGTTCTTGTCTCTCACACCTAAAACACCTTACAAAATCTCTCCCTAACAACGTACATCTAAGAGCTAGGGCTCTTGACTCCCACGAGGTCCTGGGGACAGTTTACAAAGCAAAAACGCTTTAAACCAAAACAAGAACACTTATTATTTATTTATTTGTTTGTTTTTTAAGTCTATTAAAATTTGGAAGTCAAATTTTACGCCAACTATGACAAAGCCTATCCTAGCTTAGATAACATGAAAACAACTAATTCAAATAATAATAAAATAAATAATAATTTAAAAATTGCAATATTACCTAAATTAGAACACAATAAACACCAACACTTCACTTTGCTAGCAACTCAGATGTCCTGTGCGCTCTGTCTCTCTCTTCATTCTTTTTTTTTTTTAAAAACAATTTGGTCCAAACGTTGGTGTTCTTTAGTGGGTGTCTCCACATCCTTTGCTGGGAATCAGCTCTTATGATATATTCGTAATCGCTTCCTTGTTGCGTCGTCCGTCATATGGCATTACAACGATTTGCTTATGGACAAGAACTGCTGACAGCTACAGCGATTGTTGCAGCACAATGTAGCTCAGTTTTAGCCAAGCAACTCAAGTAGCCAAGACCCAGAAATCATGATCCCAGAAAGTCACCATCCAAACCATCGATAATGGAGAACTAGTGCGCGGGCATAGACTCTCACGGCCTTTTCGTTCTCAACTTCGATTCCATCTCGCTTTCACGACTGCATATAATCAACAAGGTTTACCTCATCACATAACCTGAAGTAGGATCTCCCTTAGTTTACAGCTTGGTGATGAATAGATTCACTGCACAATTTGATTCACCGCACAATCTATTCGAAAAGACCGTGGGATGAAACTGTAACAAGGGTTACAGTTTGGTGATGAATAGATTCACTTCACAATTTGATTCATTCTATATGTTTGCTATTGTTGCTACTTTTACTCTCTGTCCTGTTGCATTTGGTATGTTTCTTCTTATATCATTCATACATCACAGTGTGCTTCTACCATTTTGGAACACCCGAGCAACTCAAACTACATCATGAATGCATGTTTTTCGAATATGTCATCTAACATCAAATGCTTGATATATTAGAAGAATCAATTTCCGGGATTAACAAATCAAACCATCCTTAGTTCAGCCACGTGCCATCATCTGTAAATAATCAGATGATGGACATGGTTGCACAGCCAATAAAAATCTGGGTGTCCCTTGCTGTAAGAATTTATTACAACTATGGTTGTCGCAGATTTACACTCTCCCTGGAGGGAAGTTTTCAGTGGTGGTTGGCTCTGACGCAGGCATTGCTTGAATCCAAGCTTTGATAGCAGACTGATGTGATATTGGGCCGACATCTGGCTCAAATTGATTTTACTTGTCTTTATTCATTTGTAATGCTTACAAAATCTGTCTCTATTCTAGTTATCTGAAATTGATAACTCAATCAACATGAATATTTATCTTTGATTCTTAGGTCGATAATTGAGCTTCTTTTTCTTTTGTGAGTAAAAGCTGATTGCTGACCCAAATTCAGCCAGTTAGGTTTGATTTGGATGATACTGTATTTGATGGTTGGTTCTAGAGTAATGTTCTCGTACCGTTAATTTTAAATGACTTTCAAGTGAGTGAGTTAGGGAGCGAATGGGGTTTACAGGCCGTTCCAGTAGAAGTTCTTGCTAACCCTAGGCCCGGGCCCGGCCCATTTGGATCCCCTCATGATGCGTTAAGGAGAATTAGGGAATTCAGACCATTCAATTTTTGTGCCTTTCTGGAGGGACGGCAAAAATTGACCAACTTGTTTATAGGTCCAAACCAACTCTGTCTGGTTTGGGTCATGAACCATCTCAATGCGGGCTGGGTAGAAGTTTTCCATTTTCTTTTTGACCCTGACCTTTTTACAAATTGTTTTGGTCAGGTCATCCATTGGGAACTCTACTTCATTGTTAGCCAATTAGTTTTTGGAGTCATCATATATTGATGTGGTTAATTTTGGTCATGATCTTAGCCTATCGCTAACTAGATCGTGTCGTAGGTGCTTGAGTTATTTTTTGTGTAACAATATGACCGAACCACTGGGCCATTTCAGAAATTAAGAGCTCAACTGCTTTATCATATGTGATCTTGCGGTATCTCCAGGATATAAACATTCCACCAGGATATAAACATTCCAAGAGCCGGTTCAACTTCGGCCTCATTTGGGGTAGCTATCGGTGGAGGCCTACAATAATTGTTCCTCACCAACAACTGTAACTAGTTGTTTTCCAACAGTTGAGGGTAGTTCAACAGCTGCCCCATACGTGACCTAAGATAATAATTGATATCTCAATTTATAAGAATGCCAGTTGAAAATAATTTAGACAGCATACCGCAATTAGTGCGTTTCCAACAACGTAAAGCAAATAGAAAAATTAGCAGTTATTCAGGAACAGGAAACCAACCAAACGTTCACACGTTTGGGTGATAACATTTCGATAATTATTTGTTTACTAAGATTAAGGTGCCATCGTGGAGCATGGCTTTCTCATTAGAAGAGATGGCTTTCTAGTTGGCTTGCCAGTGAAGTGTTTCAACGTGGTAGCGATCCTAAGTTTTATCATGGAATTGTATAATACCTTGAGATAAGGAGAAAAAATTATAATATTTTTAAAATAATTTTATATCAAATAAAAAAAAGTTTAAAGTACTTATAACTCAAATTCACCTATTACCAATTAACTTACACTTGAGTTTTTAGGATCACATAATTTCAGCCTGGTAATCGGTTGTCTGCTTGGGATGTTGCAGATTGCTTTACCGATTTGACTCGTCTCAAGTTGATACATTTTAAGGATAAAGTAACATTGCATTTGTTTAATGGGTCTTCGATGGTTGTAAGAGATTAAGAATTCTTTGAAAGTAAGGATAGTTTTTCTAGGACAAGGTCTTGCTCAAGTCCCTTTGGAATAGAATTAATAAACTTACAATGCGACATTAGTATCATATTGAACGGTTCTTATTTTTACAACATTTTAGGGTCAGCAAAATCGAAGCAGGACATTAGTATTACTTTAACAACCTTCTTGATGGATCCCATTTAGAGGTCCTTGTCTCCATTGGTCCAGCCTGTCCCCATAGGCCTGATTTTCGTAGAGGTGTCAAATTGGACTAGCATGTTATGCTGGCATGGTTTGCCAAGATGGGTGGGCAATTAAAATAAATTATATGTCTATCTTTATTTGTGGGTCAACGAGTTACATTGTTTCATCGCTATGTTGCTTGAATAAAATACTTCAATTTTATCTTTACCTTTTGTCTGACACAACTCGAATCCCGAATTATCGGGCTTGGTGAACCAACTTACTAGATATTTTTTTATTTTTTATTTTTTTGATTTTAAAACTAAATTTTAGAAACTAAATAAAATAAATTAGATATACTTATCTTTTTTTGAGGCTTTATATTGGTGCGATCCATCATAGTCATTCCTCTTGTCTGGCCTTTAAGACTCTGATGGGTTATGCTATTTTTCGTCTTTGATCTTATACTCTTTTATTCATTCGGAAAGAATTTTTTGTATTCATCATTCTTCTAATCTTGCATCATATCTTCTGTATCATATTAGTCCTTGAGATACTAGCATCTCCACCATTTCGAGCCTCAATTAGCTCCTTCTGTTGTTGAGCACCCATTCTCTTAAACTAAAAGTAGATTGCAATGTGATTATGAACAGCGAAGGGATTAGCAAATTATGAGCTATGATGATAAGTAGAGAATGATTATTCTCATGTGCTTGCAACCAGATCAAAATATTAAAATTATTAATTTCTTCCTGAGTTAAAAAATTTATAAAATCATTATTTAAATAAAAAAATTAATTTATTAGATGATGAAATTATAGTTTTTTATTTTTTCTTATTAGAATATTCTATAATTGATCAATACTACTGCCTCCACTACTATTGCCTGAAGTCGGTCTTGAAATAGAGGATTTTTTTATCTTTATTATATTTTAATCATATATTATAAATATTATATTTAATAAACTAATAATTTTATGAGTTATATGATAGGTCGGTCAAAGATAAGCTGTATGATAACTCGACTGAAGGTGAGCTATATGATAATTCGATCGAAGATGAGCTATCTCATAGTTTGGCCATACAAAAAAAAGTTAATAAGCTTGAGATAAATCAGTTATATGAAAATCTAAGCTACTTTCATAATTTAAGTATGGATTTATGCTCAACTTCCAAATATGAAAGATAAGTGATATAGCTAGAGTTGATTAGCTAATTCTATAATAACACAGCAAAATTGGATACAAAAATAAAGAGAGATAACCTTAATGAGAAAATAACTCACCTTTATAAGAGCTAACCTACTCTAATTTGATAAGAACTCTTCTTATCTGATATAAACTTACTTTGAAAAGAAATTAATCAATCTATTCGAGAGGTATTTTTTTATGAATGCCACTTCTTTCAAGATTAAGATTATCAAGAGCCATCCGATATAAAAGTTTGGCTTTATAAATAATTCCTCTAAATGTTTATAAAAACAGTTCTAATCATCCCAGATAAATAAGATTTCTCTTTGCTTAAATCTTAGGTAACTTGTTTAAGAGCCTTTTAATCTTTTTCTTGTCCACTTCTGACTGATTTGAGTATCGAAGGATTTTTTTTAGAAGAAAACTTTGAGATTCTTTATGCTGTCTTTTTTTTTTTTGTGTAAGGAAGCGAATATTTGGCTAAAAAGATGTTCTAACATCTGAGTGAGGATACATCTCTTTGTTAGTATGTAAAGATCAATTTTAAACGTTAGCATAAAATAATTTTATTTATAAATAATAACATATTAATGCATTTTTTTATTTATTTCAAGCTTAATCTAATTGATCTCAAGCAAGTCTATCTAATCTTTGATTACCCTGTTTAGCACTTAAACAAGCCATATGCGAACCAAATTTCTTGCCGAAATTGTTGATTCGGTGTCTGGCCCTTCACATGTTAAGTGGGGTGGAATGCTTAATTCATTCAAATAGAGCACGTCATGCTGATTACCTGATTTCCTGCATCCAAAGAAAGGTATTAAAGGTCCTCAGAGTTTCCTTTGAGGAAAACTTTTCAATGTTAAAATTTATCTCATGCTTTAAGAATGTTGTATTCTCGACGTTTTGTAATATAAGATTAGTTAAAATTGATGAAATAGCTAACATATTACTCTTACGTTTCGTTACAAGCTCAAAATTTAGTTGCCATATAGGGACCATGTAATGTAACAAGATGCTATGAATGCAATATTCCTAAAACATGAAGGATAAACTGTAATAATAAAAAGTTTAAAAATTAAAATAAATTTTGGATGGAAGTTTGAGCATTGCAAGTATATTTCAGTCTACTATAAAACCAGAAATACTGAATAATTCAAAATTTTTTTCTCAACGGAGGTAGGTCATCATCTTTGTCCTATTAATTCTTGTTGTGTACTGTTTTTTTCCCCCTCTTCTTGAGATCTTGCATCTAATGTGTGGATCCAATCATTGAGTTTGCTTTACTAATCGCCAGGCCATCTAAATTATACCTACACCAAATCACATGGCCGCCCCACTGCCACTGTTATATTATTGTGACAGGCTTAACTAAGAAAGAATGTATACGGCGAGGGAAAGGAGCTTCTTTTGCAATCGTTTTCAGTAGCTTACATTTTTTGTTGATAGTCTTGGTCAAATTGCTAATTATAATACCATCCCAAAGTTACCAGCTAAACATTCTGGAACGTCGCCATTTCTATGAGGCAATTTTTTATGATTTATGTATTAAAATACTAAGCAAGGCAATATTTTTTTCCTCAGAAATCTGCAACCTATCCGTGGACTTTTCTAAAAATTTATAAAAAAATAAAAAAAACCTATTCAATAAATAATTTCTACCTTACCAGTAAATCCGGCTGACGTGGCTGCATCACTGGCACTTATTATCTATGTTTTATAAGAAGTTTAAAAAGTATCCCATCTTAGAAATAATTTTTTAAAAACATATTATGCAAAGAAAAAAAAAAAAAAACCCTCCCAAATGCACCTTCATGTGGGTGGTTGAGAAGCATTTTTGGGCATTGTTTATTCGATGATGTACGGTAAAGCATTGAAGTTTTAAGGGGCTTCACCCATCTGCCTTGTACAAATTAATAACTCAAGGCCATGGCAGGTCAATTACGGCATCTTCAGCCGCCGTGGTAGTTGCCATTCTCGAAGGTCACGAGGGGAGAACCCTCACCTACCCCGTCTTATATTATTTTATAATATAATATTTTATATTATATTTAAATATATCATTATAATATAATAAAATGTTATATGAAAATACTTCCCACTTGTCGCCGCTATAAATTAGCGCGCGTCGTTCCCCCGACTGGCAGCCGAGTGACCAACTTGCCAGAAAAAAGAATCATGGAGCTCACCAGTGGCGAGAGTTACAGTGAGTTTTTCCAAGCCCACACCCTTGTTCTAAACCAGACGTTCAGCGTCGCCAGCTCCATGTCCCTCAGGTGCGCTGTTGAGCTTGGCATTGCCGACATCATCCACTGCCACGGCCGCCCCATGTCGCTCTCCGAGCTGGCGAGATCCATTCCCATCCCTCCCGGGAAAGAGCCCTTTCTCGGTCGCCTTATGCGCCTCCTCGTAAGCCAGGGCATCTTCGAAGCTCAAAGCAAACGTGATAACGAAAAGGAGACTGCTTACAACCTCACTCCCTTTTCGCGACTCCTCCTGACCAACGGCACCAACATGTCGGCCTTCGTCCGGGCCATCTTGGACCCCGCGCTCGTGAAGCCTTGGCTCCACATGAAGGACTGGTTCAAGACGGAAGGCTCGTCTGCCTTCAAGCTGGCTCATGATGGCAAGGACTTCTGGGAACTCACCAACGAGCGGCCGGAGCTCAACGACATGTTCAACCAGGCCATGGCATGCGACGCTTACTGGGTGTTGAAGGCCGTGGTGACCGAGTGCGCGCACGTCTTTCGGGGCCTCAAGTCCCTGGTGGACGTTGGTGGGGGGACGGGGATCTCGGCGAGGATAATTGCCGAAGCCTTCCCGGAGGTGAGGTGCACCGTACTCGACCTCCCTCATGTGGTGGCCACCTTTCCTGAGACCAAGCTGGTCGACGCCGTCGGAGGGAGCATGTTCGACCATATTCCACCGGCCAATGCAACATTTCTCAAGGTAAGGAATCGTTTCAGCTCTCTCACTGCATCATCGTTTAATTGCGAGGATGTGTTTCCTGTTTTGCTTGACAAGTTCGCTTTGGTCAACCGCAGCGAACCTTTAAAAAATAGTTTCCGTTCCGGATTGAAAATAAAAAGTTTTTAAGTCCTCGCAGCTAAGCACATCCGCTGCCGAATAACTTCCACTCAAATATTTAAAATTATATAATTTTATTTTGCTAACGAATTAATTAGATCAGCAAATAAATTTGAAATATGACAAATAATATCAAATCGATCTGAAACTATAAAAGTTGATGGACATAAAACAATGACTATCCATGAGCTGGTAATAGAATTTTACCATGATGTAAAATCATCCTTTCAACACCAATGATCCGATTCAAGATAAATCTGACTAGCTTATAGTTGTTACCAATTAACTTCTATTCGAATTTTTAGGGCTACATAGTTTCAATCTGTTAACGGATTAATTTGATCAACAGGTAAGCTTAAAGTGTTACAGACAGTGTAATAGAAATAGATGACCAAACTTCACCATTGAATTCAATTCAAAGAGAATTGACTAGTATCACATGACCATGTTTTATTAATGAAATTTACTACAAGTCTGGACTCTATTTATGGCCAAAAGCAATGGCTTTTCTGGCAGGATCAAAAAAACCATGAATAACAAGAGAAAATTGTGTCCCAAAATCACTGACTTTTAATGAGGATGTTACGTATGCTCCGTTTGAGTAAATGGATATCTCCAGATATGTGCAAACATACACGTACAGATGTTAATATATTGGATACAAAATGTAATCCTCATATATCAATCAAGGAAGGCCATCTACTAATGGCTCCAGGAGCACGGTTGAAGAATGCGATGCAACCTTCAACAATCAGCTCGTAGAACCGACAACCATCTGTACCCGGTGCTATATTGTAATTGTACATGCTATATTTAACAGTTCAAAGGACATGAAATTAATTTATACATCAATCAATCCAGTTTTTATTCTCCAAAGAAATACAATTCGAGTTTATTCTTTTAAATATAGAAGCTCTGAGATTTATGTTTATCATGAGTTCAAATTAGGTTCTATTGCACAATACATCATACTTAATGTTTTTTTAAGAAAATAATGCCCTTAGTATTGTTAACACTCTTTGTTAAGATATGAAAGTCTAGATGCTTATTACATTTATGTCTAACAAAACTCTATTAGAAATTGTTTCTGCAGAGTATTCTTCATGATTGGAGTGATGAGGACTGTGTAAAGATACTAAAACAGTGTAAAAAAGCAATTACTTCTAAAGAAGAGGATGGAAAGGTTATCATTGTGGACATGGTAATGAACTCTCATGCAGACAATCCAAAAATAACTGAGACACATCTCTTCTATGATATATGCATGATGATGGGAGTTGAAGGAAAGGAGCGCGATGAGTATGAATGGCAAAAAATTTTCACTAGTGCTGGATTTAAAGAATATAAAATTTTTCCTCTGCTGGGTATACACTCTGTCATTGAACTATATCCTTAATCATGTATAGCATGAAGATATTCATGCAATAATTCTAGCATTATTCAATAAATCTATTCTACTTGTTTAATAGTGTTTTCCTGCTACGGCTCAAAAACATTGACTCCATTGCTGGTCCACTTTTTACAACCTCAGAAATTATTGATGCATAAAGAGTTTGATATTAATTTCTGGTGTGTATTTAAGAGTATGGCTCTTATTTACAAGGCTAAACAAAAAACTAGATGCAAAAGTTGAAAATTGTATACATTAAGCAAGATTAGGTAAAATTAAATAGAATTAGCCTAGAATACGAAAAAAAGCTACTCATTTCCCATCACAAGCCTAATTTTCAATCTTGAGATATCTTAGATTGAATCAACCTCCTAAAATCACAAGGGTTGTTCTGCTTCTTCTAGTTAATATTAAAAAAAAAAAAATCATTTTGTTGCTCATTCTTTAATGATATGAAATGGCAAGTGATCCTTTTTCTTTTTCTATCCTTTTGGTTTTTCAAGCCACCATCTCATGTTGAACTTTGGATTATTCCATTAAGGAATGCAATGCTAATTCTAGTTGGCAAGAATGGTTAGTGCTTTTAGATGTAAAATTCAAGATATCATTATACAATGGCAATCAGTTAATAGTTGGGAGGACTATTGATAACTGAATTAGATAAAATTATTCTACTACAGTGAATAATTAAAATCATTTTCTCAAATAGAAAGATCAATTGTTATGTGTTATTTTCACAAAATATTTTTTTGCTAATTATATACGTGACGTCAAATAAGTAAAAGGCTTCTCATCATATTAAAGATTCCAAGTTAAGGGAAAGAGTTGAGAATAATTTAGTTTGTGAATGATTTATATATATCATAAATTAGACGTTACAGTGCACCTATTTGAGATCACTAAGATGAGAAAATGGAGCATTCTCCATTTTTAAGGGATCACAATCAATCGACCTTGGCCTAATCCTCTTCATGTTCTCTTATTTGGAGACATATTAAAAATTACATTTTATTAGAGAAAATCTAGGGTATACTTTGCTCTATCAACCCTATCATTCCATTACTTCATGATAAGATACCCTTTTTGTTTCTTTAATCTTAATTATTCATCTATTAATTTGAAGTTTAAATATTTTAAAACTACTCTTGATTAGGTTGATCAAACTTGCCTCTCAACGATATTCACAATTTTTATTTTATATATTTAATTTCTTACCTCCATTTTATTAATATTATAATAAATGCCATTTTAATATTTAAAGTATATTTGTATGTTATTTATTCATTCTTTTAAATGTTTTTCAAATCGAAAATGGTTTAGGACCTTCTCTTATGGTGCCAAGAGAGTAAAGGAGAGTGGTCTGAGCCTATCCTAAGAAAGTGTTTCAATGATCCATCAAGGAAAAGAGTCATCCATGATTTAATCGTACACCTCTATCAAGGTGCTCCCAAACTCTGGCACTTTCACTTCTATTATTATACCATGTAAAGTTAAGATCAGAAAAAGCAAAGTTAATTAGAAAGGTGTCTTGCAGAAATTCTCAGAATTTATTGGACTCCAAATTATCAGTAAAGGGCCGTCCCCCTCTTTTCTCCTCTCCTGCAAGGATGCATTTAAAATCTCCAATGACAAGCATCAGAATTTAGAGGGCCAATACATTTTGTAATTCAACCCATAACTGCCTTATGGTAACTTCATTGGTACTTGCATAAATAGCTGTAAAAACCTACTACTGCAAGTCATCATTGAAGAACAGGTCATAAACACATTGGGTCGAGGTATAGAAGAATTCAACAACCCCTTGACCTTTCCTCCAGGTGGTTATCATACCCCTTAATAGGCCATAAGAATCAATAGACTTGATGTTCGAATCTTTTCCCATTTTTCTATGGGATTTTTGAGTTGAACTACCCGATAATCTACTTTTAAGAATAACATAGACAACAGTTTTATTCAAAGAAATTATTCTCTTG
This sequence comes from Metroxylon sagu, assembly GCA_017589505.3. Lineage (NCBI taxonomy): Eukaryota > Viridiplantae > Streptophyta > Magnoliopsida > Arecales > Arecaceae > Metroxylon > Metroxylon sagu. The sequence continues at coordinate 799,080 of JACVBY030000617.1, forward strand.
CAGTTTGTCAAGAATTCTAATTTTTCAACACCCCAATAGTTCCACACTAAAACATTCATGAGATGGAATTGAGGTGATGATTGGTGGATACCTCATGAGGTGATGAATTAGCCTCCAAATGCTCAGTTAAATCAAAGGGACTTTTTGTTGATTGCTAGATCGATCGTCCTCCAGTTCAGCCGAAGCACCAGGACCACCGTTCATTCTAGTGGGAATAGAGGTGTCTACCATATAAGATGATCGAGCGTCCAAGCTCTGGGTCTCCGTTGAAGACGTAGCCAAAGGGGGTGTCTTCATAACGTTGAAGGCCTCATTCGCCCCTTCCACAGCAAGAAAACCCCCATGGAATCAACTGATGCTGTGCATCTCGTTCCTCAAGAATTATTCATTGTTAAACAACCTTTTAGAACTATTTTAACCAATCTCATATCAACTATTGTGATCAAATGTTTAGGTAAATGGACATTCTCTCTTTTTAATAATTTGTTTGATCAAGTCAATTAAAGATTACCCTAAGGACGAGAAAAGAACATTTAAAGAGAATAAGAAAAATATTTCCTTTTGTTCTAGGAAAACTAATCAATAGGCAAACGAAGACCAAGTTTTCAATTAGTTTAAGTGCTTCATATAGCTTCTCCAGTTTCTTGTGCATTAAGCATCATAGAGATTGATTTTTGTAAAACTAGGTTCCTTCAAACTATTAGATTTTATTCTTATTTTAGTCTGGTGAAATTCACTTTTTGTACACTCAATATGTATCAGCCTATGTGACTGTAAATCATAACAGTAAATTCGGCAATATAACTATGCAATGAAAGTGTTTTAGTAATCAACTGTGGTACGTAGATTGTTAGAGGACTGCATACAATTAGTAGACTGTCAGTGCCTAGGTGGTTTATACCAGTGAGAAAGAAATGGTTTTGCAATTTGCCCACACAGTGCCTGGAGGGTATTAGAGAAAAAATTTATGTGAAAATGAATGGACTAACATCATGAATAAGAAACTAGCTGAAAGAGGAATTTTGGAGCAATTTGATGCTATACTGGAAGCTATATCAAATGAAATTATGAAATTAAATTTGCTTTTCCTTTCCATTTTCCTTGTGAGTCTTCTAGTGATGTAGCTATCTTCCTAACAATATTTGTCTGTGACTGAATTTTATCAGCTCAAATGACAAAATAAGCAACGCGTACATTCTGAATTTCTTGTTCTGCAAAATTTGTCATTCTCTCACGCCAATATTTATTTTATTCAAATAAAATTTCTGTTGCTGTAAGATATTTATATATTCTCAAGTAAGACTGCCGATGCTTTTGTAAGACTCGAGAACTATTTTGTTGCCTACAACTGAAAATGCCTACAGTATTTATCCATTACTAGCATAGCATGTATTAAATCAACATGGCACAACTCCACTGTTTGGCTCTCTGTAGGGACATAGGAAATAAATAAAAGTTGTTTGGCTGTATGGTTGTACCAAGGAATGTATTAATAAAATTTTAATACAGTATTGATATGCCTAGTACGCTAGTAATGGGATGTACTGAATTCAATATGTCCCTTTCAGGTACGGATATTAATACAATACTAGTATAGTGTAGAATGCCTATCATATTAGTATGGCGAGGTATGGTATGTCCAGTACAGCATTGCATGGATATACCATGTTTGGTTGAAAATATTTGAGTGATGTAGCTCTTAATAGTAGATGTGAGATTTAGTACAAGCATATGTTGTTCCGTATTGATAATATACTAGATGGATTCAGAAAACTTATACAAATTAAGAAATTCAAATAATATCTTCTAATTAATTTTTTTGAGTAAAGTCCTATACTATTACAAATAATGTAAGTATAGATATAACCCATAACCTATATAAATTTTTAATATTGTGGATGGGCTTATGATATTTGCAGTTGAATTTGAACTTCAAATTTGAATTTAGATCTTTAACTTGATTGGAATGTCATGATTTAAATCAGAGAAATATCTGCAAGTTTATATAGGCATGTATTTAATCTTTTTTGATAAGATTCTACATTGTTACAATATATCATTTTATTTACCATCAGTTAATGTGGTATGTACAAATTTCTATTTAATTTCATGATCAGTCTTTTTCTTAACCAAAATCACTTGGCAAGCATGGTAGCCAGGATACTTTTAATATTTTCAAGAACTTGGACTTAATTTTTATAAATTTTATTTATTAATAAATTTTATACTTATTTTAATTTTCTTGTAATTCTTTTCTATGTTATTATTAATTTTTATTCATGATGATCTTTAAATTAATCAATTGTACTCTGTAAGTAATCATGCCTTTTGTACGCACTATCAGATAGTTTATGGATTTTCTATACGTTATCGAAGCCGCGTAGGGTACTATATTTTTAATATAGTAAAGAGAGTTTTGGATTCTATATTTTTAACTTACACGTATTGTCCCATGGTATTGATGACCTTAAAACACTTCACAAAATCTCTCTCCAACAACGTACATCTAAGAACCAGGGCTCTGGATTCCCACGAGGTCCTGGGACCGTTTACAAAGCAAAAACGCTTTAAATCAAAACAAGTACACTATTATTTATTTATTTGCTTGCTTTTTAAATCTATTAAAATTTGGAAGTCAAATTTTACGCCAACTATGACAAAACCTATCCTAGCTTAGATAACATGAAAATAACAAATTCAAATAATAATAAAATAAATAATAATTAAAAAACTGCAATATTAGCTAAATTAGAATACAATAAACACCAACACTTCACACAAAAAACGCTCTACTAGCAACTCAGACGTCCTGTACTAGCAACTCAGACGTCCTGTGCTCTCTCTCTCTCTCTCTCTCTCTCTCTCTTCATTCCATTTTTTTTTAAAAAAAATTCGGTACAAACGATGGTGTTCTTTAGTGGGTGTCTCCACATCCTTTGCTGGGAATCAGCTCATATGATATATTCGCAATCACTCCCTTGTTGCGTCGTCCGTCATATGGCGTTACAACAGTTTGTTTATGGACAAGCACTGCTGACAGCTACAGCGATTGTTGCAGCACAATATAGCTCAGTTTTAGCCAAGCAACTCAAGTAGCCAAGACCCAGAAATCCTGATCCTAGCTAGTCGACATCCAAACCACCGATAATGGAGAACCAGTGCGCGGGCGCAGACTCTCACAGTCTTTCCGTTCTCAACTTCGATTTCATCTCGCTTTCCCCACTACATATAATCAACAAGGTTTACCTCATCACATAACCTGAAGTAGGATCTCCCTTGGTTTACAGCTTGGTCATGAATAGCTTCACTGCACAATTTGATTCACCGCACAATCTATTTGAAAAGACCGTGGGATAAAACTGTAACAAGGGCTACGGTTTGGTGATGAATAGATTCACCGCACAATTTGATTCATTCTATATGTTTGCTATTGCTGCTACTTTTACTCTCTGTCCAGTTGCATTTGGTGGTGAATGTTTCTTCTTATATAGTTCATACATCATCACAGTGTGTTTCTACCATTTTGGATCACCCCAGCAACTCAAACTACACCATGAATGCATGTTTTTCAAATATGTCATCTAACATCAAATGCTTGATATATTAGAAGAATCAATTTCCAGGATTAACAAATCAAACCATCCTTAGTTCAGCCATGTGCCATCTGTAAATAATCAGATGATGGACATGGTTGCACAGCCAATAAAAATCCGGTTGCACCTTGCTGTAAGAATATATTACAACTATGGTTGTCGCAGATTTACACTCTCCCTGGAGGGAAGTTTTCAGTGGTGGTTGGCTCTGACGCAGGCATTGCTTGAATCCAAGCTTTGATAGCAGACCGATGTGATATTGGGCTGACATCTGGCCCAAATTGGTTTTACTTGCCATTATTCATATGTAATGCTTACAAAATCTGTCTCTATTCTACTTATCTGAAATTGATAACTCAATCAACATGAATATTAATCTTACATTCTTAGGTCGATAATTGAGCTTCTCTTTCTTCTGTGAGTAAAAGCTGATTGCTGACCCAAATCCAGCCAGTTAGGTTTGATTTGGATGATATTTGTATTTGATGGTTGATTCTAGAGTAATGTTCTTGTACTGTTAATTTTAAAGACTTTCAAGAGAGTGAGTTAGGGAGCAAATGGGCAGCTCGAGGGCCAACTTTTACATTGTCTTATATCGGGTTTACAGGCCGTTCCAGTAGAAGTTCTTGCTAACCTTGGCCCGGGACCGGCCCATTGGATCCCCTTATAATGTGTTAAGGGAGAATTAGGGAATTCAGACCATTCAATATTTGTGCCTTTCTCGACGGACGGCAAAAATCGACCAACTTGTTTATAGGTCCAAACCTACTTTTCGTCTGGTTTGGGTCATGAACCATCTCAATGCGGGCTGGGTAGAAATTTTCCATTTTCTTTTCAACCCTGACCTTTTTACAAATTGTTTTGGTCAGGTCATCCAGTGGAAACTGTACTTCATTGTTAGCCAATTAGTTTTTGGAGTCATCATATATTGATGTGGTTAATTTTGGTCATGATCTTAGCCTATCAGCTAACTAGATCGTGTTGCAGGTGCTTGAGTTATTTTTTGTGCAACAATATGATCGAACCACTGGGCCATTTCAGAAATTAAGAACTCAACTGCTTTATCACATGCGATCTTCCAGTATCTCCAGGATATAAACGTTCCACCAGAATATAAATATTCCAAGAGCCGGTTCAACTTTGGCCTCATTTAGGATTAGCTACCAGGGGAGGCCTACAACAGCTGTTCCTCACCAACAACTGTAACTAGTTGTTTTCCAACAGATGAGGGGTAGTCCAGCACCTGCCCCATACGTGACCTAAGATAATAATTGATATCTCAATTTTTAAGAATGCCAGTTGAAAATAATTTAGACAGCATACCGCAATTAGTGCGTTTCCAACAACATAAAGCAAATAGAAAAATTAGCTATTATTCAGTAACAGAAAACCAACCTAACGTTCACACGTTTGAGTGATAACATTTTTAATAATTATTTGTTTACAAAGATTAAGGTGCCATCATGGAACATTGCTTTCTCATTAGAAGAGATGCCTTCCTAGTTGGCCCATTAGTGGCATGTTTCTATGACGAAGCAATCCTAAAGTTTATCATAGAATTCTGCAATACCTTAAATAAAAAGAAAGATTGTAATACCATAAAAATAGTTTCATATCGAATAAAGAAAAGAAAAAGTTTAAAGTGCTTATAACTTAAGTTTACATGATATTAATTAATTTATACTTAAGTTTTGAGGATCATATGGTTTCAGCTTGCTTCATTGTCTTGTCTTAAATTGATGCATTTTGCAATTGGTTAGTTTCTTTTAAGGATAAGGTAAAGCTGCATTTTTCAACCTTTGGAATAGAATTGATAAACTTGCAAATGGACATTAGTATCATATTGAGCTGTTATTACTTTTATAACTTTTTAGGGTCAGCAAAATTGAAGTGCAACTTTTTAGGGTCAGCAAAATTGAAGCGGGACATTAGTATTACTTTTACAACCTTCTTGGCAGATCCCATTTAGAGGTTCTTGTCTTCATTGGTCCGACCATCTTCATAGGCCTGGTTTTGTTTGTTTTTCTATGTCTAATCTACATAGAGGTGTCAAGTTAGGCTGGTATGCTACGTTGGCATGGTTTGCTAGGATGGGTGGGCGATTAAAATAAATTATATATCTATCCTTATTTGTAGGTTAGCAAGTTGTAGTGTTTCATCGCTATATTGCTCGGTTTTTTTCTTTCAATTGTTTTCAACTTTACCTTTTATCTGACATAGCCCGAGCCTTGGATTATTGGGCTTGATGGACCAACTTACCAAATATTTATTTATTTATTATTATTATTTTTAATTTTAAAACTAATTTTGGGAAACTAAATAAAATAAAATAAATATACTTATCTTTTTTTGGAGGCTTTTTGGTGCGACCTATCACAATTATTCCTTTTGTTTGGTCTTTAGGACTGTGATGGATCATACTTTTTTTGTCTTTGATTTTCTACTCTTTCATTCATTTGGAGGAAACTCTTCATCTTCATCATTCTTCTGGTCTTGCATTCTATCTTCTATGCCGTATTAGGCCTTGAGATAGACCAACATCTCCCCTATTTCGAGCCTCAATCGGCTTCTTCTGTTATCGAGTATCAATTCTCTTGCAATAAAGGCAAATTGCAATGTGATTATGAACACCGAAGGGGTTAGCAGATTATGAGGCATGACGACAAGCACAGAATAATTATTCTTATGTACTTGCAACTAGATTAAAATATCAAAATTATTAATTTCTTCTTAAGTTAAAAAATTAATAAAATTATTATTTAAATAAAAATTTAATTTATTAAATGATGAAGTTGTAGTTTTTTTATTTTTTTCTTATCAAAATATTTTATAATTGATTAGTACTACTACCCCTACTACTACTAATATTTAAATCATTATTTAAATAAAGGACTTTTTATCTTTATTATATTTTTAATCATATATTGTAAATGTTATATTTAATAAACTATTAATTTTATGAGCTATATGATAGCTTGGTCAAAGATAAGCTATATGATAACTCAACTGAAGATGAGCTGCATGATAACTCAATCAAAGGTGAGCTATCTCATAGCTTGCCCATATAGAAAAAGGTTAATAAGCTTGAGATAGATCAATTATATAAAAATTTAAGCTACTTTTGTGACTTGAATATAAACTTATGCTCAATCTTTAAAAATGGAGGGTAAGTGATGTAGTTAGATTTGGCCAGTTAATCCTATAATAACATATGGCAAAATTAGATACAAACATAAAGAGAGGCAACCTTAATAAGAAAATGACTCACCTTTATGCCATCCAATCTATTCTAATTTGATAAGGACTCTTCTTACCTGGCATAAACTCACTTTGAAAAGAAATTAATCAATCTATTCGAGGGATATTTCTTCATGGATGCTACTTCTTCCAAGACTAGGATTGTTAAGAGCCATTCGATATAAGAGTCTGGTTCTATAAATAATACCTCCAAACGTCTATAAAAATAGCTCTAATCATCCCAGGTAAACAAGATTTCTCTTTGCTTAAGTCTTAGGTAACTTGTCTAAGAGCCTTATAATCTTTTTTTTTTTTGTCTACTTTCGATTGACTTAAGTATCGAAAAGTTTTTCTTAGAGGAACACTTTAAGATTCTTTACGCTTTGTCTTTTTTTCTTGTGTAGGGAAGCGAATATTTGGCTGGAAAGATGCTTTAACATTTAAGCGAGGACACACCTCATTCATTAATGTGTAAAGATCAATTTTGAACATCAATATAAAATAATTTTATTTATAAATAATAATATATTAATGCATATTTTTTTTATAAAATTTATTTCAAGCTTAATCTAATTGATCTCAAGCAATTCTATATAATCTTTGATCACCTTGTCTAGCACTTAAACAAGCCATATCCAAACCAAATTTTTAGCTGAAATTGTTGATTTGAAATCTAGCCCTCCATATGTTAACTAGAGTGGAATGCTTAATTCATTCAAACAAAGCATGTCATTCTGATTCCTGATTTCCTACATCCAAAGAAAGACGTTAGAGGTCCTCGGAGTTTCCTTCGGGGGAAACTTTTTAATACTAAAGTCTATCTCATGCTTTAAGAATGTTATATTCTCGATGTCTTGTAATATGTAATTAATTAAAATTGATGAAATAATTGATATATTACCCTTACATCCTATTACAAGCTCGAAACTTAGTTGCCATATAGGGACCATGTATTGGCCTTAGAGAGAGACTTTAGCTATTTCATAAATTTTAATTAACCCCACATAACAAGATGCTAAGAATGTAATATTCCTAAAATATAAAGGACTAAACTGTAACAATGAAAAGTTACAAAATTAAAATGAATTTTGGGTGGAAGTTTGAGCATCGAAAGTATATCAGCCTAATATAAAACTAGAAATATAGAATAATTCAAAATTTTCTTCTCAACAGAGTTAGGTTGTAATCTTTGTCCTATTAATTCTTGTTGTAAACTGTATTGTTTCCCCTCCTCTTGAGATCTTGCATCTAGTGTGTGGATCCAAGCATTGAGTTTGCTTTACTAATCGTCAGACCATCTAAATTATAACTATACCATATCACATGGCCGCCCCACTGCTACTGCTATATTCTTGCGACAGGTTTAACTAGGAATATATACGGGGAGGGAAAGGAGCTTCTTTTGTGATCGTTTTCAGAAGCTTACTTTTTTTTTTTTTTGGATAATCTTGGTCAAATTGCTAATTATAATATCATCCCAAGGCCACCAGCTAAACATTTAGGAATGTCACCATTTCTATCAGGCAATTTTATATGATTTATATATTAAAATATTAAGTCAATGCTTTTAGTACTTATATGATTTATATATTAAAATATTAAGTCAATGCTTTTAGGATTAATCCAAGATTCTCTCCACTTGGTCAACGGACTGCTCCCCTTTCTTCCCCTTGCCTGAATTCCGGCGATGAGAAAGGAGATCCCATTAGAATAAAGCAAGGGAAGGCATATTGCTGAAACTCTGCAGCTTGAAACGTTATTTAAAAAAATAAAGGTTAAATTATATTTTTAACCTTTAAACTTAAAAAAATATATCATTTTAATTTTTTAATTTTAAAAAATTATAAAATTAGTTCTAAACTTTATTTTTTGTTTTTCTTTGGTTTCTTCCATTAAAATAGGATAACTCCATAAGAAACCCACCTGCATTCGACATGTCCTTTACCTCATTGCCACGTTAACAATAAGAAAAATAAGAGAAAGAAAGAGAGAGGAAGAGGAAAGCCACGGAGGGCCGTTTGCGGCCCCCTTCTACCCGGGGGGGGGTTCCTCCCCCTTCTCCCCCTCATCGCGCGCCACCCCACCACGGGTGGGATGGGGGGGGGGGCATTCGACAGCCCCGTTCCACACTAGCTTCCCTCTTCCTTTTCCTCTCTCTTTCTCTCTCTTTCTCTCATTTTTTGCAATTGACATAGCAATGAGGTAAATAACACACTGAATGCCATGTAGGCGAGTTTCTTACGGTGTTACCCTATTTTAATGGCAGGAACTAAATAAAAAAAAAAATGAAGTTCAGGATTAATTTTGTAAACTTTTTAAAGTTCAGAAAATAAAGTGACATACCTTGAGGGTCAAAAATATAATTTAATCAAAAATAAAATATAGCCGACATAAGCAAAAGTTTTTTAACAACTGAGTTCGGAATTAGGAGAAAATGCGTGTGACTCACTTTTTTTTTTAAATTTTATTATTTTATCTACCTTATTTTGTAATTCTAATTATGATTGGATTATGAGATCTAGTTTAAGATTAATAGGTAACCAGTATTCATATAAAATCATGCAATATTATTAAGGCAAAAATATACTTTTGATCCTTAAACTTTCACTCAAAATTTATTTTTATTTGAAATAACTAAGATCCTAGCGTTTTGTTATAAGTTTGATACTAACTTATCATAAACAATAAAGTGACAATCTACATGTTCATTTTAAATTAATACAACAGCTGCAATACTCCTAAGACATGAAGGATTAAATTATAACTGCTGAGAGTTTGAGGACCAAAATGAATTATGATTGAAATTCCGAGGACCAAAAGTATATTTTAGCCTAGTATTAAGCTAGAAATATTGAATAATTTAGGATTCTCTTCTCAAAAAAGCTAGGTCATAATCAGTCCGATTAATCCTAGTTGCACACTATATTTTTTCCTTCTCTTCTTAAGATCTTGTAACTATTGTGCGGATCGAAGCTTTAAGTCTACTTAACTAATCGTCATAATTTTTTTTTACAATATTTTTGATTGTTTATGATTGGTACCATAAATAAAAAGAAGATCAAGGACAAAGAGAATTGTATAAAAGCTTATACGCTTACAATAAAGATTTTGATAGGATGAAATTGAAATCAAAATTAAAAAAAAAAATAATTTAAAATGCATCCTAACCTAACCATCCTCATATCATCTAAATTATGCCCTTACCTAATCACATGGCCCACTCTAGCCCTGTACTAACCTTCTTATCATATGTTTAACTAAGAATATGCAAGCGGAGGGAACGAGCTTCTTTTGTAACCGTTATCTTCAGATTCGTAGCTTACTTTATTTCATAGACTTGCAAAGTGGTAATTATAATATCATTTCAAGACCACCTATCAGTCGAACATATTGGAACGTCATCACTTATGTCAGCCTATTTTATATTATTTATGTATTAAAATAATAAGTCAATGCTTTCGGTATTAACACGAGATTCTAGTTTTATAAAAAGTTCAAAAAGTATCCCATCTTAGAAATAGTTTTTAAAAAAATTTATTATGCAAAAAAAAATTCCTCTCAAAAAGGCCTCCATATGTGAAGTTGAGAAGGAATTTTGGGCGTAATTAATTTGATAGCGTTAAGCAAAACGCCAAAGTTTTAGAGGCATGACCCATCCACCTTCAAATGACCACCCGTGGGATGCCTAGACCTTGATTTGATTTAAATTTTAAAAATAAAAAGTTTTAAAATTTAAAATTTTTTTTAAAGTTAATTTTATAAATTGATCAATTATTTTATAAAATAACAGAAAATATAATATTTTTATAATGGCAAGGGCACTGAGTTGATTTAAATTTAAAAAATAAAAAAAAGATAAAAAGTTTTTTTTGCACTGATTTGATTTAAATTTTAAAAATAAAAATAAGATAAAAGTTTTAAAATTCAGAAATATTTTTTATAAACTAATTTTATAGATTGATTTATTATGAAATATATTATTTTTATAATCGCATAGGCAATAATTTGAATTAAATTTACAAATATAAATAAGATAAAAATTTTTAAAATTTAGATTTTTCTGCACTGATTTGATTTAAATTTAAAAATAAAAATAATATAAAAAGTTTTAAATTTAGAAATATTTTTTAAGATAAATTTTATAGATTCTATAAAATAATATGTAATATATAATTTTTATAATCTCATGGGCACTGATTTGATTTATGTTTAAAAAAAATAAAGATAAGATAAAATGTTTAAAATTTATATTTTTTTCATTGATTTGATTTAAATTTAAAAAGAGGTAAAAGTTTAAATTTTAAAATTTTTTACACTAATTTTATTTAAATTTAAAAAAGTAAAAATAAGATAAAAAGTTTTAAAATTTAGATTTTTTTATAGCCCAATTTTATAAATTGATATATTATTTTATAAAATAATATAAAATATATATATATTTTTAATAATTTTAAATTTTTATAATTTAAAAATATATTTTATAAAATATTTTTAGAGCTTCAACATTAGCTCAATAGTCTTTGTAATCATACATGAAATACATGCTCCTACATTAAGTTTATTATATATATATATATATATATAGCTATACATCTTTTTATGTAAAAAGAATTTATGAAAAATGTCAAGATAGGCGATAGAAATTTCCATCACCTAAGATAGAATGGTGATGTGTTCGTATGGTGTGGGCCTTCTATTGGATAAAACCTTATATAATGTAGCTCTCCACGAAAAGAAAGCTGATTAAATGGGACTTAACATGTGACAATAAAATAGTAGATCTTCTTACATTTACTAGATTATATAAGATTTTAGTTGATGGTAGCCACCTATGCGGTTGGTGGCCATTGTTGAAGAGCACGAGGAGAGATTACCCCACTGTTTTCCACGATCACCTACCGAATCTTATACTATTTTATATTATAGCATGTTATATTATATTTAAATATTATTATTATAATATAATAATTATGTAATAATGTAACAAAATGTTATATGGAAATGCTACTATAACTAATATAATTATCTAATGGAAAAAAGAAAATATAATAATATTATAATATTATATAATGCCATAATATCTATATTAATATAATATTATTATATTACATTATGTTATAATTTTGTAATATTATTATAATGATATATCATAATATTGTAATATAATATTACTAAAAATAATGATATTATACTTTATAAAAAATATTATAATATATTTATTAATTAATAATAAAAATATTATATTATATTATAATATTATTATTGATAATATAAATAGTTCTCTCATTGAGGATCTTTCAAATGGTATACAAATTCAGTTAGCCTTACAATTGTTCACTAGTCCTTGATATATCATACCAAATTGATAAGTTGTTCATCTATCCTTAATTTTGTTTATAGAAATACAAAATAAAAGTATGCAAAATAGAATTAAAATAATTAATTTCTATGTAAAAATCAAAACAATAAATAGAAAAAAGAAATGAAAAAAAAAAGGATAACTTTTAAGGTACAATCTAGGATTCGTTCTCAAAAACTTTTCCGTCAGCATGATTGGAAAGAACTGATGTAAGTTATACTTTTTAATGCCATAAAATAATTAGGGAGAAAAAAATAAAAGAGAGACTTTTTTTTTTTTAATATGTACATCCTTCATTTCTCTACTTCTTTATTAACAAAAAAAAAGTGATGGGATAAATGGTCGTCCGTCTTTTTTTTTTTTTTTTTTTCAACATTCCAGCCGTTACCGCAGATGCCCTGCATGATGCGAATATGGGAGCGACCAAAAACAAACAAACGAACAGATGGTGCGGAGAAAAGGTTAGCTCCCTCTTGTTTTTAAAAGCTTTAAATTGGTGCGCGGGGTTTCCCGGCAGGGTAGCCGAGTGGCCAAGCAAAGTGCTTGCTAGAAAGAAGAATCATGGAGCTCACCAATGGCGAGAGTTTCAGCGAGCTTGTCGAATCCCACGCTCTTTTTCTAAACCGCTTGCTCAGCTTCGCCAGCCCCATGTCTCTCAAGTGCGCTGTTGAGCTTGGCATTGCCGACCTCATCCACAGCCACGGCCGCGCCATGTCGCTCTCCGAGCTGGCGAGATCCATTCCCATCCCTCCCGAGAAAGCGCCCTTCCTCGGCCGCCTCATGCGCCTCCTCGTAAGCCAGGGCATCTTCGAAGCTCAAAGAAAACGTGATAACGAAAAGGAGACTGCTTACCTCCTCACTCCCATTTCTCGACTCCTCCTGAGCAACGGCACGAACATGTCCACCTTCTGTCGGTTCTCCTTGGACCTCGCCATCGTGAAGCCTTGGCTCCACATGAAAGACTGGTTCAAGAGAGAAGGCTCGACTCCCTTCGAGCTGGCTCATGATGGCAAGGCCGTGTGGGAGCTCACCAACGAGCGGCCGGAGATCAACGACCTATTCAACCAGGCGATGGCATGCGATGCTAACTGCGTGATGAAGGCCGTGGTGACCGAGTGCGCGCACGTCTTTCGGGGCCTCAAGTCCCTTGTCGACGTCGGTGGGGGGACGGGGATCTCGGCGAGGATAATTGCCGAGGCCTTCCCGGATGTGAGGTGCACCGTTCTCGACCTGCCTCACGTGGTGGCCGCCTTTCCTGAGACTAAACTGGTCGACGCCGTCGGAGGGAACATGTTCGACTATATTCCACCGGCCAATGCAACATTTCTCAAGGTAAGGAATCGTTTCAGCCCTCTCACTGCTTCACGTTTAATTGCGCGCATCTGTTTGCTGTTTTGCTTGACAAGTTCGCTTCGGTCAACGGCAGCGAACCGCGAAGTCTCTGCGTGATTACAATTCACTGGGACGGTGTAATACAAATGGATGACCAAACTTCATCGTTGAATTCAATTCAAAGAGATTTGACTAACATCACATGGTCACTCTATTTATGGCCAAAAGCAATGCCTTTTGTGGCAGGATCAAAAAAACAACGAATAACGAGAGAAAATTGTGTCCCAAAATTACTGACTTTTAATGAGGATGTTACGTATGCTCCGTTTGAGTAAATGGATATCTCCAGATATGTGCAAACATACACGCGCGGATGTTAATATATTGGATACGAAATGTAATCCTCACAGATAAATCAAGGAAGGCCATCTACCAATGACTCCAGGAGCACGGTTGAAGAATGCGATGCAACCTTCAACAATCAGTTCATAGAACCGACAACCATCTATACCCGGTGCTATATTGTAATTGTACAGGCTTATATTTAACAGTTCAAAGGACATGAATTAATTTTTACATCAATCAATCCAGTTTTTATTCTCCAAAGAAATACGATTCGAGTTTATTCTTGTAAACATAGAAGCTCTAAGATTTGTGTTTATCATGAGTTCAAATTAGGCTCTGTTGCACAATACATCATGCTTAATGTTTTTTTAAGAAAATAATGCCCTTCGTATTGTTAATACTCCTTGTTGAGATGTGAAAGCTTAGATGCTTATTACATTTATGTCTGACAAAACTCTCTTTGAAATTGTTTCTGTAGAGTATTCTTCATGATTGGAGTACTAAAACGGTGCAAGGAAGCAATTCCTCCTAAAGAAGAGGGTGGAAAGGTTATCATTGTGGCCGTGATAAAGAACTCTCGTGTCGACAATCGAAAAATAACTGAGACACATCTCTTCTATGATTTATGCATGATAATAATAGGTGGAGGGAAGGAGCGTGAAGAGTATGAATGGCAAAAAATTTTCAATGATGCTGGATTTAAAGAATATAAAATTTTTCCTATAATAGGTATATACTCTGTCATTGAAGTATATCCTTAATCATGTATAGCATGAAAATATTCATGCAATATTTCTGGCATTCTTCAATAAATCTCTTCTATTTGTTTAATGATGTTTTCATACTATGGCTCAAAAACAGTGGATCCATTGCCGGTCCACTTTTTACAACCTTAGAAATTATTCATGCATAAAGAGTTTGATATTAGTTTCAGGTATGTATTTAAGAGGATGGCTCTTTTAGTAGGCTAAATCAAACCCTAGATGCATAAGTTGAAAATTGTATACATTAAGCAAGATTAGGTAAAGCTAAATAGAATTAGCTTAGAATATGGAAAAAAGCTACTCATTTCCCATCACAAGCCTAATTCCTGGTCTTGAGATTTCTTAGATTGAATCAACCTCCTAAAATCATAAGGAGTGTTCGACCTCTTTTGGTTAAGATTAAAAAAAAAAAACCATTTTGTTGGCCATTCTTTAATGATATGAAATGGCAAGTGATCTTTTTTCTTTTTCTATCTTTTTGGTTTTTCAAGCCACCATCTCATGTTGTACTTGGGATTATTCCATTAAGGAATGCAATACTAATTCTAGTTGCTGAGAATGGCTAGTGCTTTTAGATGTAAAATTCAAGGTACCATCATACAGTGGCAACCAGCTAATAGTTGGGTGGACTATCGATAAATGAATCAGCTAAAATTATTTTACTATAATAAATAATTAAAATTATTTTCTCAAATAGAAAGATCAATTGTTATGTGTTATTTTCACATAATAAATTTTTGCTAATTATATACTTGCCATAGGGATCTCAAATAAGTAAAAGGCTTTTTATTACATTAAAGATTCCAAGTCAAGAGAAATAGTTGAGAACAATTTAGTTTGTGAATGATTTGTGCATATCATAAATCAAACAGTTACAGTGCACCTATTGGAGCTCACTAAGATAAAAAAATGGAGCCTTCTTCATTTTGAAGGGATCACAATCACTCTATCTTGGCCTAATCCTCTTTATGCTCTCTTATTTGGAGATATATTAAAAATTACATTTTATTAGAGAAAATTTAGGGTATGCTTTGCTCTATCAACTCTATCATTCCATTACTTCATGATAACATACCCTCTTCATCTCTTCAATCTTAATTATTCATCTATTAATTTTAAGTTTAAATATTTTAAAAATACTCTTGATTAAGTTGACCAAACTTGTCTCTCAATGTTATTCACAATTTTCATTTTATACACTTAATTTCTTACCACCATTTTATTAATATTATAATAAATTTCATTTTAATATTTAAAGTATAATTTTATATTATTTATTCATTCTTTTAAATGTTTTCAAATCGAAAATAGTTTTGGACCTTCTCTTATGAAGCCAAAACTTTGAAGTAAAGGGAAGTGGTCTAAGCCTATCCTGAGAAGGTGTTTCAATGATCCATCAAGGAAAAGAGTCAGCCATGATTTAATTGCACACCTCTATCAAGGTGCTTCCAAACTGTCACTTCCACTTCTATTATTACACTGTGTAAACTTAGGATTAGAAAAAAACAAAGTCAATTAGAAAGGTATCCTGTAGAAATTTTCAGAATTCATTGAACTGCCAAATTTATTGTTATGATTTACAGTCACATATAGCTGATACATATTGAGTGTACAAAAAGTGAATTTCACCAGACTAAAATAAGAATAAAATCTAATAGTTTGAAAGAACCTAGTTTTAGAAAAATCAATCTCTATGAAGCTTAATGCGCAAGAAACTGGAGAAGCTATATGAAGCACTTAAACCAATTGAAAACTTGGTCTTCGTTTGCCTATTGATTAGTTTTCCTAGAACAAAAGGAAATATTTTTCTTATTCTCTTTAAATGTTCTTTGCTCATCCTTCGGATAATCTTTAATGACTTGATCAAACAAATTATTAAAAAGAGAGAATGTCCATTTACCTAAACATTTGATCACAATAGTTGATATGATATTGGTTAAAATATTTCTAAAAGGTTGTTTAACAACGAATAATTCTTGAGGAACGAGATGCACAGCATCAGTTGATTCCACGGGGGTTTGCTTGCTGTGGAAGGGGCGAATGAGGCCTTCAATGTTACGAAGACACCCCCTTTGGCTATGTCTTCAACGGAGACCCAGAGCTTGGACACCCGATCATCTTATATGGTAGACCTATCTATTCCCACTAGAATGAACGGTGATCCTGGTGCTTCGGCTGAACTAGAGGATGATTGATCTAGCAACACAAAAAGTCCCTTTGATTTAACAGCTATTTATGCATGTACCAATGATCGGAGATTTTACAAAATGTATTGGCCCTCTAAATTCCAATCTTTGTCATAGGAGATTTTAATTGCATCCTGTTTTTAGTGATCAACTGTGGTACGTATATCGTTAGAGGACTACATACAATTAGTAGACTGTCAGTGCCTAGGTGGTTTATACCAGTGAGAAAGAAATGGTGTTGCAATTTGCCCACACAATGCCTGGAGGGTACTAGAGAAAAATTTTATGTGAAAATGAATGGACTAACATCATGAATAAGAAACTAGCTGAAAGAGGAATTTTGGAGCAATTTGATGTTATACTGGAAGCTATATCAAATGAAATTTGCTTTTCCTTTTCATTTTCCTTGTCAGTCTTCTATTGATGTTGCTATCTTGCTAACAATATTTGTCTGTGACTGAATTTTATCAGCTCAAATGACAAAATAAGCAAACCGTACATTCTGAATTTCTTGTTCTGCAAAATTTGTTATTCTATCAGGCCAATATTTATTTTATTTAAATAAAATTTCTGTTTCTGTACAATATTTATATTTTCTCAAGTAAGACCGCTGATGCTTTTGTAAGACTTGTGACCTATTTTGTTGCCTATAACTGAAAATGTCGTTTAGGTGGAGCTAACATATGGTTGTAATTTTAGTACTTAAAATGACAACTCCACTGTTTGGCTCTCTGTAGGTACATAGTAAATAAATAAAAGTTGTTTGACTGCATGGCTGCACCAAGAAACGTACCATTAAAATTTTAATAAGTATTGATATGCCTAATATGCTAGTTATGAGCTGTATTGAGTATCGATATGTCCTTTTAGGGTCCAAGTACTAATACAATACTAATATATAGTATAGCATATCCATCTATCGGTATGATATGATATGCTCAGTACAGTATTATACTGAAGTACCGTGTTAGGCTAAAAATATTTGTGTGACATAGCTCTAAAATTGATAATTCGATAAAACATGAAGTAATAAATTATTGTAGCAATGCATAATGACATATATTTAGTAATATTGAATTCCCCAAATGGTTCTGACAAGACTGGGTAGATAACTGGTTAAGGTGAATGATATATGTAATAGAACAAATTTAATATGGCACTACTATAAATACATAAATAAATATCAAATCATAGAATTATTATATGATGTATTATATTTATTATTGTACAAAAACTTATCATGATAATGCGTTTACTATTATTATGATTTTATAATAGTAATAATAGTATACCCACTAATATGTAATATACCTTAAAAATGTTAGGCTGTACATTTATATCCCATATTTATAATATTGCCATTGTTATATGACTACACTATAATTCTCTGTTATAAATTTTCTACATTTCGATGATTAAATATAATATATGAAATAATATATCATATAATACTTTATTAACAGTAATGGTAAAATTAAAATAATTATGTTATATTTGTATGCCATTATATAAAATTATAAAACTATATGGAACTAATCCTCATTGCTTTGGCATAACAACTGTCACTTGCACCACTTTTGTTGTTCAACCTGCAATCACTTTTGCTGTAGGTCAAAATGCTGTTACTTGGGTCAGTAGTTATGGTAACATGTTTTGGATGTTGAACTATGTCATCACATGATAGTTCAGTAAACTAAATTGCAACAAATTCAGTTATATGAAACCAAAAAGGAATGTAATTGAGTGGAATGAAATGAAAAGAAATAAAGATTGTAAAAAGGAAACACTTTCTACTTTAACACTGAAGCAGCTGAACCATTAGGAGGATCCATTAAAAAGTCAATTGCTCAATAATGATTGTTCACAGCTCTATAGATGATATGCTTCTGAGGGTGAATATGTCAGATCACTCATCTATACCGAGAAGGTGATGCATTTTAGCTTGCAGTCCTTGTGCTTCACCATATCATTCAACTTTTTTTTTTTTTTTTCAATGATGATAACATGAAAAGTAGCATACTTCTGTGGGTCCAAGTTGGTCCATGGTGCTTGTTGGTGCACTTCAATATACGAATTGATGCGAGCCACTTCTGTTAGTTGAAGTTGCACAGATTTTTAAAAACTGTATGGTTTTTTGTTGCTCTTGGTTTGTTTGTGTAGATTAGATGGCTTAGATGAAGTTCTTGATTTTTAAAAACTAAAGTGGTGAGGAAGCAGCAAGGCAGGCTCTGAAAGGACTCTGCTGGTAGAATCTAGAATCATAAAAGAGGAGAATCAAGAATGCCATGAGTTGTCAAATGGAACCTCTAGGTGTATGAAAGATGATCGCCCTGATCATAGCACAGTGGGCATTGCTATTATAACCGAGCCATCTACTTCCTTGTGCTTTCTGAGAAGAAAGGCTGCGAAATGTGGCTGTGAAACACTGAAGGGTGGAGTTTCCAAGGTCTACACAGCCTGCAAGTTGGGCAGTTGATAGAGGTTAGCATTACTTCAAGAATCAAATCATCATTACCAGATCAGTGGACGGATGTCTTTTTTTTTTTTTTTGGATCCAAGGGCTGTCCCATAATTCATTGTTCATGTTTCCACAAGGTAAGCCCTTCACTCTCAACTCTTTATTGACATGTTTCTGTCAACTCATTAGAAGAGTGCATGTTAGCTGGCTAGCTGAAATATTAAATGCTATAACTGCTGCCCATACATTATCATTTTAACTCACAGGGTCTCAGGATATGCTTTAAATGTAGCTAAATAATTCAATTTTACTTAAAACTAGCGTTGATCTATTCAATATAGGATACTTGTAGTCTTCACTCCTTTGTATAGATATGTTTTGATTTGCTTTTTTTTTAAAAAAAAACTCTTGTGAGCGAGATAGCGACGATATGAACTTAGAGCACTACTATAAATGGTTCATATATTACAATAATAATAACAACAACAATAATAATAAGTTCTTAATTTTAAATTACTCCGAATTAATTATATAAATCTTTTTTTCACATTCTGCTCAGTTTAAAATCATATTTTTTTTATAAGATGTAAAGATATTAAATATTTCTTTATTATTATTTTTTATATAATTCTTAATATATCTCTATCTTTTTTTTCTTTATATATCAAATTACTTTTTTGCATTGGTTCATGTGTAGGTTTATGTTATAAGTGTTTTCTTTTAACTTGTTTCCAATTGGTGCTATCCATACCTTTCTATAAATAAATTTATTTTTTATTTTTTCTCTTATATTACTACACATCCATTTCAACATTCTTTTTATATTACGATACATCCAACTTGACATTCATCAGTAGTTTGCATACTAAATTGTAAAAAAAAAAAAAAAATCACACTCCACCAATTGACTTATGTAGCTCATATAAGCTGAAGGTTTTAAATCCTATGGGATGGAAGCGCCATAATTTCAGAAAATAAGATACTCCATATCCCATCCCATCCCAATCAAATGTTCCGATACCTAATTAATTTATTTCTTAATTTATCTATTAAAATTTATTTTTTATTTATTTTTAAGTATATTTAAACTTTAAAATCATATATTTAAGATAAATTAATAATTTATATTGGTTAATAATGTACTAAAATCTTTTGATTGAACGTTCTGATATTTTTCTTGGTTATATTATATTGTCCACATATCTACTTAAAACCAACATTATAATTTCTTGTGACTTGCTAGGTTATTGAAAATCATTTCTAGATTATTAGGTAACAATTGCTTGTAATTAATACTATATGAGCTCTTCATAAAAAAATAATGTAGCTAGATGAAAAAGGTAGCAATTTTATTGTATAAAACTTGGTTGCATTGCAAGCTACTTTTATTTTTAGTGCTTTAGCATTGAAATTTATAATTTGATGCTTATATGCAAAATGAGTGATAGTAAAGTAAAACCATCGTATTGTATAAAAAAATAAACATATGTAAAATTAATCAAGTGCATGCCATTTTTTAAAAAAAATGTTGCTCAAAATTTTTTTAAGTTTAAAAATAATATTTTTAGAGATGACTAGAATAAATAAGAGGTATTACTTAAATTTTCATTTCTATTATAAAAAAAAGATGATCGACATTTTCTGTACAATATTTGTTTTGATTTTATGTAATATTTTTATTAAAAATAGTGTTATATATTTTATATTTATATATATTTTAAATTCTTATATAATATAAGCCTTGCAGAAGAAATTTGTGATGAATGGAGAGTCAAAGCCGTGTCCATTGGAACTCTTGAAGTATTCCCATTAACCACAACAACCAACAATCAAGTTTGATGTTATGAAAAAAATTGAAACTTAAACTAATTAATGGTAACTACCTTAAAAAAATTTGCTTTGTGCATCCAGGACCTTCCTTTCCTCCCATCCTCCATGCTCGTGTTTCCTTGCCTTTCCTCCCATCTGCATTCCCTTCTTTCTCTCCCTTCTTCCATGCTTTTGTTGATTTTTCCTCATGAAAGATTAAAGACGAGGGAAGAAAATCGAACGGCCTTGCTGGTGGAATGGTGACCAGGCTTGAAAGGACCAGCTAAGGAGGTGTTTAGAAGGACTGCAACAATCAACCCATCTTCATTTGTGAGTGCCTCGTGATAGAGTATGCGAAGATGATGGAACACACAATAAGAATAGAAAAATATATTTTTACTATATAAAATAATAGAGGATTACAACTTTTACTACAAGCCCTCTCTTCCTTTTCTTTTCTTCACCATACATTCTTCTTCACAACAGCCACATATTTACAAAAGTGACCTTTTCTTAATATATACAGCATTATGTAATCTTTAGACTTTTCATGTAACTTTTAAATTTTTTCTATGACTCTTAGGTTTTCAATGTGACTCTTAGTTTTTGACTTCCCTAATAAATACATCATTATGTAATCTTTAGACTTTTCATGTGACTTTTGAATTTTTCTTATATTTATTAAGTTTTCAATGTAACTCTTAGTTTTTGCTACTATAATTAAGTTTACAGAATTTATTTTGACTTTTTGATTTCTTCAACACAATTAAGTTTACTTTTTTTTAACACCTCATCCAGAATGCAAGTGGGACAGATGGAATAGCTCACGAACGTGGGTTTCGATGACCCGCACCTGTCCCAGGTCCTACAATCTCAAAGGGATGAGATGGGACGGTTAGGGTGCCTACTATTCCATCGGGTCTTCCAACTTTGCATAAGCCCATGTGCTAGAAAACATGAATGGCCCTAGCATCAAGAAGACAACATGCTGAATTATCTGATTACAATGCAAAATTCCTATGCTGTAGTTGATCGTCCAAAATGTTTCTAAGGTAGCATTGAAAACTCACTACTTATAGCTTCCGTATGTCTAGAATGCAATACTTTCTGAACTATCTATTAAGGCTGAAACACATTTCCAAAAGGTGCATGTTTCTTAAAGAAAATCGTTATGTTGCTTCTTTTAAAATTCCCTAGAATGAAAAATAGATTGTTAGGTTCCATGGTAGGTATTTAGCCTTAAGCAACACTCAAGTTTACTGTAATTAACTGAGGAAAAGAAAGAAACTGAGCAGTCAATATTTTGGCACAACGAAGGAATATATAATTAACATTTTCTACCCTTTTAGCTGGGATAGAACTATTAATATTCCCTTGGTAATTCTTCTTGGATTATTAGTCAAAGATTCTATTACTAATAGACAAGACAAACAGCTTACACCTTAAGAGGAGCAGGAGACTCTCCTATGCATTTAGAGGAGCAGGAGACGCCCATATGTATTTAGACCCTTAAGAAAACTATCAAATGATCAAATGGAGAGATAGAAAATCCTTGGCTCTTCCCATTAACACTTCTACGTGCTTATATGTCTATGTTTAATATAAAACTAGGCCAATGTCCTTAGGAGGCTGTCCGTTTATAAGTGAATGTTGAAACTTTTCTTGAATCAAGGGTTCCACTACTCCATGCTGATGAAGAACTCCAAAGTAAAGCAACCATACCATATTTATATCATGCTAGTTGAAACCAAGGTTCACAAAATTGATACTAATACATGACCGATTTGATACAGCATGCATCTTGTATTAAGACATGATACTTATTCTTTTCTTATTCTTAACTATTACATCATTCGATATTGGGCAATATGGGTTAGTATTAGGCTTGTTTAGATTGATTCAATTCATACTAAATTAAAACTTAGTACAATATCAATACCATACCAATATAATGTAGTCAATATGGGTTAGTACAATAAATCTAGATTGAAATAAATTGAGGCATTCTAAAGATAATGGCTTATTACCTATCTAATTTTTACTTTGTAGGATAATCCTCTCATTATATGCTGTCCTTAATAGTCTCATAATAGATTGCATTTAAAAAACTCATTTCAAAAAATAAGAAAACCCATTCAATCATATTAATGTGCCTGTAATATTTTTTTGGACTATATTGGGTTAGAATTCATCATTGCTTGAAAGACTAAAATACTTACACATGCCAATATAAATACCTAACTTGTTATCAATATATGCGGGGCAATTGATATTTTATATGCACACATATATGCATCAATATATAGAGGTAGAATATTATCCAGTTGATCAAATTCAAAGTCAAATCATAAAACTGAAAGATGGGGGTTCTGATATTGATGATTTGAACCATTAGATATGATTTATTCTCTATAAATTGCTTAGCAAGTAAACCGATAAAATATGGAGACTCTTTATCTATATATTAAGTGATCAAAAAATATATATATAGTAACTAAAGTTGACCTTTCTAAGAGCTGGAATAAGTAATTGACATTCAGCACATAATACCAATCATGATCATAATTGTGACTCAAAGATGATAGCCGTCTTTTGCCAGGTATATTATGCCAATGCTTGCCACACATTAACATAGAGATGCACACGTCTGTATAGCAAATGGCACACTGATATATATATATACTTTTTTAAAAAAAAGGGGCCAGGATTGATTGTTTAAGACTATGCTATCAAAATGTCTTAAACAGAGACTGTTTCTACCTTATTCATACATATATATAAGATCATATATTATCCTAATTATATATGCTGATTGTAATTTAGATGTAATAACTAAAATATTTCACTATATGGGTAAATTTTACACAACTATATTAGACATTAGCAAAGCAATCGAGCCCAAAATTGAGGACAATAATTAATAGAGAAACATGTATATCTATTCTTGTACTATGCTTGAATGTAATATCGATGGTAATGGTATTATAGGAATATCATGTAATGGTAATATTATGGGAAGCTTGTTTGCCACTGGTTGTCATAATTTTTTAACTTATATTTCTATATAAATTGTAAAATATTTTCTTTTATTCATTGTCATGTTAAATTAATAGACGGGACCTTAAAATTATCGAAAAGGAAGGGAAAAAGATTAGTTGGGAAGGGTTGCATACATTTTTTACCGAAAAATGAAGCTATCCGAGATGGTAATATATCTGTTTCAATGTGTATCAAAATGATATTATTAATGCATGATACAAATGCACACACTTCCCTATCATGCAGATAACTAGCTAACGTGAAATGTATTATAGGTATGGTGGGTATGGATGGTTACTTCAATCCTTGGCCTGAGCCTTCCTATCCTTGTATTTGAATCAACTGTAAGAAGAATTCAGTTGTCGAGAGAACGTAAGTAATGCCAATGATTTCATCAATCACTGGTTGGTAGAAAAGAACCCATTATAGGATGGCTTACAGACATGTAGGATCTTAGAAGTTGAAGAAAATAAGTATATATAAAACTCAGGATCTTTGATAGTTCTTGGAAACAAGTCATAAAAAGCACATTCTAAATCTGCAAATTGTTGTACAACTTGAACTAGAGCTCTTTGAATAAGGAAGAGGAAGTGGAACTCCTAAATTGATTTTGTTTTTGAATACTCTTTCAAGTCATAGCAGCTAGTATCTTGCTACGAACTTACAAGCTATATCTCCACTAATAAAACCTTCTTTTGAAACTTTAATAGGACATAGATGGCACATCTCAAGAATACTTCTGATATCTTTCTTTCAAGTAAAAAAGTTGTTACAAAGTGAAGTCCTAGGAAGGTCTCATCTCTAGGGGGTAACCACCAATAAGATATTACTAGCTTGTCTCTTTGATCATAGTAGCATGCTTGTTTTTGATACACTATCAACCTATGTAATCCATTTTTTAATACCTGACTTCCCACCAAAGATGACTGGCTTGACCTTTTGCCAAATGCTAACTACTCATCAAATTACAAATTATTGATATCTTATCATGAATGATCAACAAGGAAAAGATTTCACCCCATATCATGGGGTGGTAGTTCAGGACGTTCCTCAAGAGGCTAGGTAGAACGTGTAACTTAGGGTCCTTGACCCTTCTTGAGTACTCATACTTGATATGGCATTAAAGACGTACCTATAAGAGTCTTCGTACATTTCCTCTCCTAACCCTTTCCTCTCTCTGGTTGAGTCTTGGCATCTTTATCAAGAACCGATGGTCTAATTAAAAACAGAAACACTATGGCTGACTAGTAGTCAATACAAGGACTTGTGTTGTAATGTACCCCAGTTCACATGAGTTGTTGACTGTTTTAGCTCTAATAACATTTCTAATGATTCAAAACTTTATCTAAAAAATTTAAATATAAATGTATTAATTGAGTTCTTCATCTTGTCCAAGTATTTAAGATTATCCCAATATAAAAGTAAAGATACATGTCTATATAAGTTCTCATATATGTAACATCTTACAAGTAAGGTCGTAGACTTTTTAGATCATTTTCATCAAAAGAAGACATAGCAATGAAGCATTTGTTTTCTATGGCTGACTAGTAGTCAATACAAGGACTTGTGTTGTAATGTACCCCAGTTCACATGAGTTGTTGACTGTTTTAGCTCTAATAACATTTCTAATGATTCAAAACTTTATCTAAAAAATTTAAATATAAATGTATTAATTGAGTTCTTCATCTTGTCCAAGTATTTAAGATTATCCCAATATAAAAGTAAAGATACATGTCTATATAAGTTCTCACATATATAACATCTTACAAGTAAGGTCGTAGACTTTTTAGATCATTTTCATCAAAAGAAGACATAGCAATGAAGCATTTGTTTTCTTCACACCTTTTAATTAATGGGTAGTATCTTCAATTGACTGTCAAAATGAATCTTAATTACACGTGATACACTTTATCATAAAGGCTTCTCCTGACCCAGGACATCACATGACGTAAATCTAGTACAACTGGTGAGCCTTTATTGTCCCATGTAAACCTAGAAGAAACTAGAAATTAAAGAATCATAGGGGTTTGCTACATCATGGCCCAGCGAGGCTAACCGTCACCCCAGAAGACAACACAAAGTAGTGCTTCACTGCACATAGGACTGTTATGACCCAACAAGATATGGTAGACTTAACCATAGCCTAGAAACACAAGAAAACCAATAAAAAGTAGCCTGAAGTGCACATGAGATCAATACAAGTACGACACCACGTAGTGTTGGGCAAAAAATTCTAAAATTTTTATTGTACTGGTGCTCCTAATAAGCTACATGATAATTCGATCAAAGATAAACTATAAAATAGTTTAGACATGAGCTACAAAATTGCTCAGCCATATACTACATGATAGCTCGAGCAAAAATGAGCTACATGGTAGCTTAATAGAAGATGAGTTATATGATAACTTGATTGAAGATGAGCTATCTCATAGCTCGACCACATAAAAAAGGTTAATTAGTTTGAGATAGATAGATCGTACAAAAGTTTAAGTTATTTTTGTAATTTAAAATGGACTTCTGCTCAACCCCCGAAGTGAAGGATAAGTGATATGATCAGATTTGGCTGGATAATTATATAATGATACATAGTAGAATTGGATACCATAGTAAAAAATAGTAGCCCCAATGAAAAAAAGACTTTTTTTTATAATAGCTGACCTATTCTAATTTGATAAGAACTCTTCTTATTTGACGTAAGGCTTTTTAAAAAGAAATTAACTTATTTAAAGGATTTTTTCAAGTGAAAAATTTTGAGATTCCTTGTACTTTGTCTTTTTCTCTCACATAAAGAAGCAGATATTTAGTAGAAAAGTTGCTCTATCATTCAAGCGAGGACACATCTTGCCCATTGGTATGTGCAAATCAATTTTGAATATTAACATAAAATAAGCTGGTCATCCAGAAGCTTGTTGATTTGGCAAACCCATTGACCTGATGGTTAGCTGGATCATTTTGCCATCACATACTAATCTGACATTGGAATCTGCCCCTTAACAAGTTAATCAGGGTGAAATGCTTAATTCATCTGTACAGAGCACATCATGCCATGGGCGATTTCGAACATGCGGCAGTTGGTTTGCCCAAAGTCGGAAAAAGGCAGACGTGGTTGTTCTGCCAAATTTCCAAGGTCAAAGATGCCGGCTTCGAACTTGGCTAGTAAGAGAAGCTAAAGTTTGGACGGTCAAAGATGCCAACTTTGAATTTCATCCGCCCTAGTAAAATTTCCAGTCAAATATATATTAAATGACAAAAAAAAAAAGAAGAAAACGGTGGCGCTGTTGACTTGTCATCGGTCGCGCCGCGGGGTAGGTGGGCGCTGAAAATGCTGCCCAACTTTCTATGTGATCTATTTAAGATTTTTTTATATAATACTTTTTTTTAGATATTATTGATAAAGATGTATTTGCTATTTACGCGCGCAGACGTGCGCATATATATATATATATATATATATATATATATATATATATATATATAATTTTTAATTCGTCTTCAAATTTTTTCATCTTCTACATTTCATATTTAAATTAAAAAAAATTAATATAATAAAATTTATTATTATATAATTATTTATATTAAAAAAATAGAATTATTGTACTCTAATATCGTTCTTTAGGTGACAATTTTTATGACGTCATGACTCTAAATAATGATTTTTTAATATATTTTTTTAAAATTAAAATGAAGTTAGCATCCTCAATGCTAACTTCAGTTGAACTAAAGCTAGTGCCGATTTTACTTTAATACACTAAAATTTCTTCCGTCTGGTAGGCTACTTTCAGGTTAATTATAAATCATTTGTTGTTGAGAAGCATTTTTGGGCATTGTTTATTTGATGGTGCAAGGCAAATTGCTGAAGTTTTAGGGGCATCACCCATCCGCCTTCTACAAATTAATAATTCAAGGCGATGGCAGGTCAATCACGACAGCTTCAGCCGCCGTGGTAGCTGGCCATTGTCGAAGATCACGAGGGCAAAATCCGCACCTACCCCGTCTTATATTATTTTATATTGTAATATGTTATATTATATTTAAATATTATCATTATAACATAATAAAATGTTATATGAAAATGCTACTATGACCATAATATAATTATCTATTGGAGGGGAAAAAAAAAAAAATCATAATATTGTATAATACTATATTTAATATATCTAACATGACTGATAAGCCTACGTCTGTCACCGTCAAGTTCGCACTGCTCGCCGCTATAAATTAACGTGCGTGGTTTCCCTGAGAGGCAGCCGAGTGGCCAACTTGCCAGAAGAAAGAATCATGGCGCTCAGCAATGGCGAGAGTTACAGTGAGCTTTTCCAAGCCCACACCCTTGTTATAAACCACACGCTCAGCATCGCCAGCTCCATGTCCCTCAAGTGCGCTGTTGAGCTTGGCATTGCCGACATCATCCACAGCCGCGGCCGCCCCATATCGCTCTCCGAGCTGGCGAGATCCATTCCCATCCCTCCCGAGAAAGAGCCCTTTCTCGGCCGCCTCATGCGCCTCCTCGTAAGCCAGGGCATCTTCGAAGCTCAAAGCAAACGTGATGACGAAAAGGAGACTGCTTATAACCTCACTCCCTTTTCGCGACTCCTCCTGGCCAACGGCACCAACATGTCGGCCTACGTCCGGGCCGTCTTGGACCCCGCGTTCGTGAAGCCTTGGCTCCAAATGAAAGACTGGTTCAAGAGAGAAGGCTCGTCTCCCTTCGAGCTGGCTCATGATGGCAAGGTCTTGTGGGACCTCGCCAACGAGCGGCCGGAGCTCAACGACATGTTCAACCAGGCGATGGCATGCGACGCTTACTGGGTGTTGAAGGCCGTGGTGACCGAGTGCGCGCACGTCTTTCGGGGCCTCAAGTCCCTTGTGGACGTCGGTGGGGGGACGGGGATCTCGGCGAGGATAATTGCCGAGGCCTTCCCGGAGATGAGGTGCACCGTACTCGACCTCCCTCACGTGGTGGCCGCCTTTCCTGAGACTAAGCTGGTCGACGCCGTCGGAGGGAGCATGTTCGACTATATTCCACCGGCCAATGCAACATTTCTCAAGGTAAGGAATCTTTTCAGCCCTCTCACTACATCATCGTTTAATTGCGCGGATTTGTTTGCTGTTTTGCTTGACAAGTTCGCTTCGGTCAACGGCAGCGAACCGCGAAGTCTGTGCGTCATTACAATTCGCTAGAACAGTATAATAGAAATAGATGACCAAACTTCACCATTGAATTCAGTTGAAAGAGATTTGACTAACATCACATGACCACGTTTTATTAATGAAATTTATTACAAGTCTGGACTCTATTTATGGCCAAAAGCAATGGCTTTTGTGGCAGGATCAAAAAAACAACGAATAACAAGAGAAAATTGTGTCCCAAAATCACTGACTTTTAATGAGGATGTTATGCATGCTCCGTTTGAGTAAATGGATATATCCAGATATGGGCAAGCATACACGCACGGATGTTAATATATTGGATACAAAATGTAATCCTCACACATCAATCAAGGAAGGCCATCTACCAATGACTCCAGGAACACGGTTGAAGAATGCGATGCAACCTTCAACAATGAGCTCGTAGAACCGACAACTATCTGTACCCGATGCTATATTGTAATTGTAAATGCTATATTTAACAGTTCAAAGGACATGAAATTAATTTATACATCAATCAATCCTGTTTTTATTCTCCAAAGAAATACAATTCAAGTTTATTCTTTTAAATAGAGAAGCTCTGAGATTTGTGTTTATCATGAGCTCAAATACTTAATGTTTTTTTAAGAAAATAATGCCCTTAGTAGAGATATGAAAGTCTAGATGCTTATTATGTTTATATCTGAAAAATCTTTATTTGAAATTGTTTTTGCAGAGTATTCTTCATGATTGGAATGATGAGGACTGCGTAAAGATACTTAAACGGTGTAAGGAAGCAATTCCTCCTAAAGAAGAGGGTGGAAAGGTTATCATTGTGGACATGGTAATAAACTCTCGCGCCAACAATTCAAAAATAACCGAGACACATCTCTTCTACGATATATGCATGATGATAGGACTTGAAGGAAAGGAGCGCGACGAGCATGAATGGCAAAAAATTTTCACTAGTGCTGGATTTGAAGAATATAAAATTTTTCCTCTACTAGGTGTACACTCTGTTATTGAACTATATCCTTAATCATGTATAGCATGAAGATATTCATGCAACAATTCTAGCATTCTCCATAGAAGTATGTCCTTAAGCATGTATAGCATGAAAAATTCATGCAACATTTTTAGCTTTCTTCATGAAAGTATATCCTTAACAAGTATAGCATGAAGATATTCATGCAACATTTCTAGCATTCTTTTTATTTTTGATAACAAGAACAGAGGATTAAGACCTCAAAAATAAAACTTTCTGAGCATCTGCTTGTACTAACTAATAAAAAAAAGATGGCATACCAGAATCCCAACTCTGCCTATGACCCTCCCATACTGTCTAATTAACTAAAAATCTGCCACTTGATTTGCTTCCATGTAAATATGATGTCACTTGATCATGAAATCAGAGGCTAGAAATTGAAGCAAGTATGCTAGAAAAAGATGCTTACAATTAGACTAGCCTTGTAACCAAGAAATCATCATCACAGTATCTCCTTCGAAAAGTAGATTTGAAAATTGAAACTGTTGAATAGCAATCTTAATACTACACCATGCTGTAGTTAGTTTCACAAGAGGCGCAGACTGTAATTTGACAGGAAGAGCAAGAGCTAGTAATATCTGAAAAGAATGATCTCGAATAACTACACCCACCTTAACTCTATGAGGGTGAATCGAACTATCAAAATTAATTTTTAAAAAATTTAGTGGGAGGGGGGTGTACCCAAGAAACATATTTGATATAATCCACAGAGGAATGTGGATTAGTAACCCAAAGGCCAGGATTTGAAAGGTATGTGTAATATCCTGAACCTGGAAGTCTTGAAATTTTATTTTAAATATGTTTTTATTGTTAGTTTAGTCTTCTAATATGAATGATTTGAGTAAAATCTTGAAAGGATGTGAAAGCTGAAATTTTAAAGTTAATTTGAGTCTCTCTTCTGATCCTTCCAAAAAGCTAATAAAGTCAGTTAATTAGACTTATAATTGAAGTTTTTGTAATGATTTCAATGTCTACTAGTTGCTTTTGATCCTTGGGAGAGGTTGAAATGAAATTTTGGAGGTTGGAATGCATTAAAAGGGCTTTTGGAAAGGATTTTATGAGAGAAAATAAGTTTTTTGAAAAGGAAAATTGGATGTTAGCTGACTCTAGAGTCAACTAACGTGTGAAAATTGGATGTTAGCTGTCTCTAGAGTTAGCTAACGTGTGAACTGTTGATGTTAGCTGACTCTAGAGTCAACTAACGAATGAAAGTTAGCTGTTTGGAGAATTTTGGTGAGCTAATAGGGGAAGTTAGCTGACTCTAGAGTCGGCTAACTCCCTGAAGCTCACTGTTTGAGAATTGAGAGAGTTTTTATTGCCATAATAGTCGACTGTGTAGTCGACTACTGTGAAAAAACTTGCTGTAAATTGCTTGGGAAGTAATTTTTAGAAAAGAAAATCACTCTGTAAAAGTGGAAAATCTACAGTAGCCAACTAAATCGGCTACTATAGGAATTTTGTTTGTAGAGTTGGTTTGAGACCAATTTCACTCTTGATCAAGGACTTCCCAGTGGATCATCCATCGCTCTTACCCAAGCACGCTTAACTTTGAGTTTTGGTGGATAAAAATCTTCTATATAATTGATTTGAGACCCATATCACTTTCATTAGCTAGTATTCATGCTGTCTAAAAGGTGGGTAATCCTTGTCGTTCATCTGATAACAAAAATTGACCAGGGGCATAAGTGAAATTTGGTAAAAGTTATTTGAGAGTTGATTAAGGGCAAAATGGAAAAAGAAATTTAAAGGGTAAAAATACTTGGCAGAGAGGAAGCCACGTGGACTTTAAAAAGCATGGCTTAAGAGTGAAGAGGGGTAAAATAGGAATTTCAAGAGTATTAAAAACCTACTCTTCTTTTCTTAGCCCTTGAGCCAACGTAAAAAAAGAGAGAAAAAAGGGAGAAAAGAGAAAGAAAAAGGAGAGGTTCAGCTAGCTGTGGGAAAGAAAAGAAAAAAAAGAAAAGAAGAAGAGAAGAAAAGAAAAGAAGAAGAGAAGGAAAGGAGGAAGGTTTGGTGGTTTAGCCGTCTTTGTTAAGGTAAGTCCAAACCTTTCTAAGATAGAGAATGATGTTAAAATCTTATGATCTAAAGGTAAATGAAGTGATAGCATGTGTAGATTGTGAATCCTTGAGCATGTTAGGGATTGAAGGGTGTTATGCTATAACATGAAGGCATAGAACATGTATGCATAGTTTCATGAAACCCTTGGTACTTGTGACCCTAATAATGCATGTATGATGACTTAGGCCAAGAGATTGATTCAAGGTAGCCAGATCAAGGGAAATAGCAGCTATAATAGTGTGCTAACAGCTAAGGTGAGTGGGTTTCTCATCTAGCTTTGTGAAATATTTTATAGCAGTATAGTGATATTTTGCTACAAAATAGAGTGTAACATGCTAAGTATAGTATCTTCAGTAGTCAAATATGGGAAATGAGAACCCGGTTATAATGTTATTATATTTTTACATGAGTCTAAAGAATAAGTATGGATTTACAGCATGTTTTAAGAGCAAAGCATGAGCTTACAGTATGTTTTAAAGCAAAGCATGGGTTTAAAGCATATTTTAAAGCAAAGCATGAGTTTAAGAGAAGAAAATGAAATATAGGCTAGAGCATGTTTCAAAGCAAAGTGAGTTTCGGCAAAGCATAAGTTTCAGAAAAAGCATGTGTTGAGAGCTCTCCCCGACACATGCCTCCTTATAAAAATTTGGGTAGAGTTCTACTAGTCTTATGGTATGGACCATAAGGCACAAGTGAACCCTATCAAATTTTCATAAGTTACATGCTCAACATACATAATCCTATCTATAACATTTGACTTGTTCAGTTTAATCACATAAGTCATCAAGCAATAACATCTAATTTACTTGATCCTGCTCAGTTTAAAAATATCTTATACATACACATCACTATTCATTTACAGGTTAAGTCTAATATTTACATCATACAATTACAACTTCACAGATATAAATATATATACATCACCATCTCAGTCACCACTCTTAGCGTACAAGAATAACTTACAATCCTCTTTTCATCCACCAATACCCCCTCCAAACACTAATAACACATACCAAAAATTTTTGGTACTGAAACTAAAATGCTAAGCCCACCTGCTCAGTCTTTGAGTATTTTAAACTCAACTGCTAGCCCTGAAGATTTTTAACACTGATTTGAAATAAAAATGTGAACAAAAGAGGGGTGAGACCTAAGTCCCAGTGATTGGATAACCATCTAACAATGGGGAGATGTTGAGAACCAATTATAAAAACTCTTAAGCATACCAACACAACATATAAGTTATTACGATCGATACATAAATTTTTAT
Organism: Metroxylon sagu; assembly: GCA_017589505.3. Lineage (NCBI taxonomy): Eukaryota > Viridiplantae > Streptophyta > Magnoliopsida > Arecales > Arecaceae > Metroxylon > Metroxylon sagu. The sequence continues at coordinate 832,702 of JACVBY030000617.1, forward strand.
AAATGAGATAAGTTAACTTATAAGTTAGTTTATGTTTCCAATAATATAACTTAAATAAAGAAATACCATTTTTATAAGATCTCATAATGTCGGGCTGGATGTGCTACCACTAAGGTACATCCCTACAGTCGTCCTCCTGCAGGTGTACTCTCAGTGGGTGAGTGTACTGAGCGCCGAGGATTCCTGCACCACATGGTACCCCTCACATATGCGGTTCACCCCAGGTGTGAACTTGCCCCTTTTCCCTGGGCCTCCTGATTGCCTCTCCCTTGGGCTAATATCTCTAAGCCACCTTGGCTTGTATAGTATCCTAGCTCTTTACTGAGCTGTGATTCTTTGCCTCACTGGGCTGCTTGCAATCTGCCCCACTGGGCTGATCTAGCTTGTACTCCCCCCTGGCCTAGGGATCATAGTACGATCGAGTCGCAAGGAGGTGTCGGCTATAATAGTGTGTGAAATGCTCATGCTATGGCACAATCTACAGGGTGATCAACCCCATATATGCCCCAATGCTATTTATGCTATATGTTGTAAAAATACTCAAGTATAAATTTATAATCCAATATACAATCAGTTATACTTTCTTTGAAACATTTCTACTCATGCATGCCCATGCATTACTTTAAAATATAACTCTGAAAGATAAATTCCATGCTTTACTGAAACATATATTTTTATCCAAACAATACTTTTCATGAAACTCTATACTTTGCTTTGAAACATGCTATAACTCATGTTTTCATTTCTTTTTCTTAAATTCATGCTTTGCTGAAACTCTTGCTTGCTCTGACAATATGTTGTAAATCCATGCTTATTCTTTAAACTCATGCTTTGTTTTAAAACATGCTTTAAAAATATAATACTATTATAACCGAGTTCTCATTTCCCATATTTGATTACTGAGAGTACTATACTTAACATGATACACTCTAATTTGTAGTAAAATATCACTATACTATTATAAAATATTTCACAAAGCTAGATGAGAAACCTACTCACCTTTGCTATTTCTTCTTTTCCACAGTTGCTACCCCTCTTGAAAAGGCTCTCTTGCGTGATTTCCTTGACCTATATTACCACATATGAATTTATTTAGGCGACATATACCTAGGTTTTCATAAAACATGCATGCATGCCTTTTAAATGCACACCAATAATTTTCTACGTTTTCCTCTTATCATTCAGCTTCATAACTACATGGATTCATGATTTCAACACCCTTACATGCTATCATGCTATCTCTTAAATTAGATATAAAAATGGTATAAGAAAAAGGTTTTATTTTACACATTACATACTAGGTTTTCCACCTTTCCCTCCATCAAACATAAATCCTCATCATTTTCATAACATGAAATCCTCTCTATTTCTTTTCCTTTTCTCTCTAACACATGATTTTATCATTTATCTAAAACTTAGAAGGTTTAGGGATTACCTTAAAGATGACAAGAAGAGAAGACACCAAGCTTTCTCCCTTTCTCTTCCTACTTTCTTCTTCTTCTTCTTCTTCTTCTTCCTTTCTTTTTCTTTTTCTTCTTTTTTTCTTCTTCTTCTTCCCCACGGCTGAATTTTCTCTCCTCTTCCACCGCCCTCTTCTCTCTCTTTTTCTTAGTTTCATGAAGGAAAGGTATAAATAAATAAATATATATATATATATATATATATATATATATATATATATATATATATATATATATATATATATTTCATGAAGGGATAATGCTTGCCACATTACCCTTTTGCCCTTAACTAAATTTCGATATTACCCTCTCAAAGTTCACATGTCATGCCTTTTCACCATGCATTTTTACCCTTCTCCACTCATGAAGAACCCTTGATAATTTCCCTCTTTACCCTTGGAGAAATTTGCGAATAACGGCGGAATCCTTTTTTCCACTTTACCCTTAATCAAATTTTTAAATGACTTTGGTATCCTTTCCCTTTATACCCCTCACCAATTGCTCAAATGACATTGATAAAATTTCAAAAGTGCCCCTCCATTCATGATAAATTTTTATGCTTCAAGATTAGGATACCTGTTTCATGATTCGGGATGTTACAGCATGAGTTTCAGCAAAGCATGAATTTAAGAAAAGAAAAGGAAACATGGGCTAGAGCATGTTTCAAAGTAAAGTATAGAGCTTCATGAGAAGTATTGTTTGAATAAAAACATATGTTTCAGTAAAGCATGAAATTTACTTTTCAGATTTATGTTTCAAAGAGATGCATGGGCATGCATGAATATTTATGTTTCAAAGAAAGTATAGCTGGTTGCATGTTGGATTATAAACTTATATTGGAGTATTTTTACAGCATAAGCATAAAGAGCATTGGACCATCTATGGGGCTGATCACCCTGTAGATTATGTCATAGCATGAGCATTGCACACACTATTATAGCCGGTACCTCCTTGCGACTCGATCGTGCTATGATCCCGAGGCCAGGAGGAGTACAAGCTAGATCAGCCTAGTGGGGCAGATTGCAAGCAGCCCAGTGGGGCAAGAATCACAGCTCGGTAATGAGCTAGGTTACTATATAGTCCGAGGAGGCTCAAAGATATTGGCCCATGGAAGGGACAAGCAGGAGGCTCAGGGAAAAGGGGCAAGCTCACACCTGGGGTGAACCGCACATGTGAGGGGTGCCATGTGGTGCGGGGATCCTCGGCGCTCAGTACACTCACCCACTGAAAGTACATCTGCAGGAGGGCAACTATAGGGATGTACCTTAGTGGTAGCACACTCAGCCTATCATCATGAAATTTTGTAATTGTGATATTTCTTCATTTAAGTTATATTATTGGAAGCATAAGCTAACTTATACGTTAACTTATTTCATTTATAAAATTTCATGTATCGATCACAATATGTTATGTTGGTATTATTATGAGTTCTATAATGTGATTCTCAGCTTTTCCTCATTGTTAGATGGTTATCTAGTTACTGGGACTTAGGTCTCACCCCTTTATCGTTGACATTTTTGGATTTTAGATCAGAGATAGCAGGTGGGCCCTGGAAAGCATGAAAGTGAATTTGAGTTGTTAATTATTAGATTGTATATGTATTTAAAATGGATATGGATGAATTTGTATGACGGTAACCCTATGATGTATTTTGGACTTGGATGATTATGAGAAATGACTTTCATTGTGGAATGAACTTGTGAATGGTCTTTATAGCAGTTTTGTGGTGAAAGTTATATAAACTAGAATCATGTGATGAAAAGTGTGAAAAATTATATTTTATCTAAGCAGGGTGAAATAAATTATGGATGTTATGTTATAAACGGTATGAATGAAATGAGCATATCAAAATTTTTAACAGGTATAGTATTTTAGTGCATGTAACTTATGACAATTAGATAAGGATCGCTGGGGCTTTATGGTGCTTAGCATAAAGACTAGCAGATCTTTACCTAATTTTTATAAGAAATCATGCCGTTGGGAAGGGGGCCCGATAGTATATTTTTGGTATCAGAGCCTAGGTATTAGATCTTAGGGGCATAAGCATGAGTCTAACATAGAGAGTATAGTTTTAAATGATGAATCTGATCAAATGAATTATGTTTTGTAGAATGGTTAACACAAGGTCAAGCAAGGAAGGAGAGCAGTCCTCAGGAAGAGGCAGAGGTCAAGGTAGACCCATATGGGTGAGTAGGGGAGCCCAGCCCAGTTGAGTATCTTCTAGTGATTCACCATCTGATGGTGCAGGGGTGGATATATCTCAGGAGCCTATGTATGGTTCTCATTCCCATTCTGGTACCTTGGTGCCAATGGACCCATCCCAGGCACAGGCTTAGGGGTCGAGTATGCCATATTTGGTAGGGATGATCACTCAGGCAGTGGTAACAGCAGTGGCCTCTAGTTCCAGTTTACAGTCTAGAAATCTTGAGGCAGAAAGAAATGTAGAGAGAGCTAGGAAGTTGGGGGCTAGAGTTCCAGGGAACTGCTGACCCCATTCAGGCTGATTCATGGCTTCAGAAAATAGAAAGGGTCTTTGAAGTGATGAAGTGCTCTGAGGAGCAAAAGTTGAGTATAGCAACCTTCCTGTTGGAAGGAAGAGCACAAAATTGGTGGAGATCTGTTAGTAGTAGGCAGCCACAAGGGGTAGAGATGACCTGGGAGAATTTTAAGGAGTTTTACCAGTAGTATTATTCAGAGGTGTATAGAGATCAGAAGAGGAGGGAATTCCTTAATCTAACCAAGGGAAAGATGTCTGTAGTTGAGTATGAGGCTACCTTTATTGAGTTGTCCCGATTTGCTGAAGCCCTAGTAATGGATGAGAGGAAGAAATGTAGACTATTTTAGGATAGATTAAATCTCCCAATCAAGGCTAAGACTAGCATGCAGTGTTACAGTAGTTATTCTGAGTTGGTGCAAGGGGCTCTCAGGGCAGAGGAGATAGAGAAGGAGTTCCTTAGTAGGAGGCAGGAGAGGTCAAAAAGGGGTGCACCTAGTTTCCTTTCGGATGCAGGAGGAACTCAGCAGTTCAAGAAGCCCCAGAGGGCGGGACAGTTTGGTTTTAGTTACAGAGCTCCTACAGATGGTAGAAGGTCAGCATCTGTATCAGTATCTAGTCCTGCCTAGAGGAAGCTAGTATATGGAGGGGTACCTCAGGCTGCTAGTAGTAGGGTGGTAGGAGAGATAAGAGATCAGAGCCACTCCTTTGGTAGTGGGAAAACTCTACCCCAATGCAATGTCTGTGGGAAGATGCACTTTGGGGAATGTAAGAGAGGTGTTAGGGGATGTTATGTCTGTGGTTAGATGGACCACTTGAAGAGAGATTGTCCCAAGAGGGTACAAGGCTGCGATCATCCTCAAGGATCAGCTGCACCTAGGGGACAGCCTATTCGAAGAGGAGATAGTAGTATCCCAGCTTCAGCCAGTCAGATGAGGTCTAGTGCTAATCAGCAAGGGATGATTCCTAGTGTTCCAAGGGCTGAAGCTAGAGTTTTTGCAATGACCAAGCAAGAGGCTCAGGTCAACCCTGATGTGGTAACCGGTATATTACCCATTTGCAATTCTGATGCTTATGTTTTAATTGATTCTGGATCTACGCATTCATTCATAGCAGTAGATTTTATCAAGCATCTAGATAAAGCTATGAGTTTATTGGGTAGTCAATTAGTAGTATCCGTGCCAGTAGGGAAATCTTTCATTGTAGATCAGGTGTATAAAAATTGTGCCATTTTAGTAGAGGGCCAAGAATTGTTAGCAGATCTGATTCCATTAAATCTAAAAGAATTTGATGCTATATTGAGGATGGATTGGTTATCAATGCATAGGGCCAAAGTAGACTCTTCAAAGAAAGAAGTATTTCCTACCTCAGATGGTAGAGAGATTTATTTTGTAGGAGAAAAGAGAATGTTACCCTCAAGTATAATTTCAGCCTTGACAGCTAGCAGAATGCTAAGAAAGGGGTATGAAGCCTATCTAGCTTGTGTAGTGAATTTAGAGGATAGTGGTCCAGAGCTATCTGATATTCCAGTGGTATGTGAATTTTCAAATGTATTTCCTAAGGAGTTGCCAGGGTTGCCACCAAATAGAGAAATAGAGTTTAGTATACACTTGATCCCAGATACTAGATCTATAGCCAAGGTACCCTATAGAATGGCTCCAGCAGAATTAAAAGAACTAAAAGTCCAGCTTCAGGAATTGCTTGATAAAGGGTTCATTAGACCCAGTGTTTCACCATGGGGTGCACCTGTGTTGTTTGTAAAGAAGAAAGATGGTACCTTGAGGTTATGCATAGACTATAGATAGCTCAACAAGGTGACCATTAGAAATAATTATCCCTTGCTGAGGATAGATGATTTGTTTGATCAACTTCAGGGGGCAGCAGTGTTTTCAAAGATTGACCTTAGATCTGGGTATTATCAGTTGAAAATAAAGAAAGAGGATATACCAAAGATTGCTTTTAGGACCAGATATAGTCATTATGAGTTTTTGGTGATGCCTTTTGGTTTGACCAATGCCCCAGCTACTTTTATGGGATTGATGAACCAGGTGTTCTAGAAGTTTTTAGATAAATTTGTGATAGTGTTCATTGATGATATCCTGATCTATTCTAGAAGCAAAGAGGAGCATGAATAGTACTTGAGGACAGTGTTGCAAGTCTTAAGGGAGAAATAGTTGTATGCCAAGCTGAGTAAAAGTAAATTTTGGCTAGATAAAGTTAAATCCTTGGGATATGTGATATCAGCTAAGGGTATTATGGTAGACCCCCAGAAAATAGAGGCAATAATGAATTGGGAAACACTTACAAATTTGACTGAGGTGAGAAGTTTCTTGAGCTTGGCAGGATATTATAGAAGATTTATAGAAAACTTCTCTATTATAGCTTCACCCATGACTAAACTGCTAAGAAAGAATACCAAATTTGAATGGTCTAGTGAATGTCAGGAAAGTATGGATGAATTGAAGAGAAGATTGACTTCAGCTCCAGTGCTTACACTCCCAGATAGTAACAGTGATTATGTGATATACAGTGATGCATCTTTCAAGGGTTTGGGGTGTGTATTGATGCAAAATGGGAAGGTGATTGCCTACATCTCTAGACAATTAAGGTCTCATGAAAAGAATTACCCTACCCATGATATAGAATTAGCAGCAGTAGTATTTGCATTAAAAGTATGGAGACACTATTTGTATGGGATGAAATGCCAGATATTTACAGATCACAAAAGCCTAAAGTATATTCTAATACAAAAAGAATTGAATCTCAGGCAAAGGAGATGGATAGAGTTGATAAAAGACTATGACTGCACTATAGAGTATCACCCAGAGAAAGCTAATATAGTGGCTGATGCATTGAGTCGGAAGTCTACAGCAACCTTAGCTTCCATTAGAGCAGTGCAGTTACCCCTGAAGTTACACTTGAGAGAGTTAGATGCAGAACTGGCAGCAGATAGTTCAGGAGCCTTACTAGCAAATTTCAAAGTCAGACCAATGTTGCTTGAGGAAATAAGAGAGGCTCAGGTGAGGGATACGCAGTTACAGAAAGCTAAGGAACTAGTTCAGAATGGATCTCAGTCAGAATTTTCAATCAAGGATGATGGTATGATATTATTCAAGGGCCGAATATGTGTACTAGCAGTAGAATCATTAAAGGAGCAAATTTTAGAGGAAGCCCATAGTTTAGCCTATGCTATGCACCCAGGAAGTACTAAGATGTATAGAACTATTAAACAAAATTATTGGTGGCATGGGATGAAAAGGGAGATAGCTGAATTTGTTTCTAAATGTTTAGTATGCCAGCAGATTAAAGCAGAACATCAGAGCCCAGCTGGCAAAATGCAGCCATTATTTGTACCTGAATGGAAATGGGAGCACATCACCATGGATTTTGTTGTAGGTCTCCCAAAGACAAGGAGAGGTAATGATTCTATTTGGGTGATAGTAGATAGATTGATAAAATCTGCCCACTTTTTGCCTATCCAGATTTCATTTACCTTGGACAGATTAGCAAAATTATATGTGAATGAAATTGTAAGTAGACATGGGGTACCAGTATCAGTTATATCAGATAGAGATCCAAGGTTCACTTCTCATTTTTGGACAGAGTTGCAACAAGCTTTAGGCACTAAGTTGAGATTTAGCACAACATTTTATCCTCAAACTGATGGACAGTCTAAGAGGACCATCCAGACACTGGAAGATATGCTAAGAGCATGTGTCATTGAATTCTCAGCTAGCTGGGATGAGCAATTGCCATTGGTTGAGTTTGCATATAATAACAATTATCATTCTAGCATTAATATGGCACCTTATGAAGCTTTATATGGAAGAAAATGTAGAACTCCAGTGTGCTGGGATGAGGTAGGTGAAAGGAGGTTGCTAGGCTCAGAGTTGGTACAGCTCACAGCAGATCAGGTTAAAATTATTAAAGCAAAGTTAAAGGCAGCCCAAGATAGACAGAAAAGCTATGCAGATAAGAAGCATAGAGATGTTAAATTTGAAGTAGGAGATAAGGTATTCTTGAAGGTATCTCCTTGGAAGGGTATCATGAGATTTAGGAAGAAGGGAAAATTAAGTCTCCGATACATTAGACCTTATGAGATTATTGAGAAGGTTGGAATACTTGCATATAAATTGGCCTTGCCACCATAACTTTCTCAAATTCATAATGTGTTCCATGTATCAATGCTTAGGAAGTATGTGCCAGATTCCTCTCACGTGCTTCAGTCAGAGCCAATAGAATTACAGAAAGATATATCTTATGGAATAGAACCAGTGCAAATCTTGAGGAGAGAGGTTAAACAGTTTCATAGTAAAAGAATTCCTCTAGTTAAAGTGCAGTAGCAGAATCATCAGAGAAAGGAAGCTACATGGGAGAGAGAGGATTAGATGAGATTGAAATACCCTCATTTGTTTTAAGTTGAAAATAGCTAAATTTCGGGGATGAAATTTTCTAAAGGGAGGAATATTTGTAATATCCTGAACCTGAAAGTCTTGAAATTTTATTTTAAACATGTTTTTATTGTTAGTTTAGTCTTCTAATGTGAATGATTTGAGTAAAATCTTGAAAGGATGTGAAAGCTGAAATTTTGAAATTAATTTGAGTTTCTCTCATGATCCTTTCAAAAAGCTAATAAAGTCAGTTAATTGGGCTTGTAATTGAAGTGTTTGTAATGATTTCAATGTCTACTAGTTGCTTTTGATCCTTAGGAGAGGTTGGAATGAAAATTTTGGAGGTTGGAATGCATTGAAAGTGCTTTTGGAAAGGATTTTATGAGAGAAAATAAGTTTTTTGAAAAGGAAAATTGGATGTTAGTTGACTCTAGAGCCAGCTAACGTGTGAAAATTGGATGTTAGCTGACTCTAGAGTCAACTAACGTGTGAACTGTTGATGTTAGCTGACTCTAGAGTCAGCTAACGAATGAAAGTTTATGGTTTGGAGAATTTTGGTGAGCTAACAGGGGAAGTTAGTTGACTCTAGAGTCGGCTAACTCCCTGAAGCTCACTGTTTGAGAATTGGGATAGTTTTTGTTGCCACAGTAGTCGAATATGTAGTCGACTACTATGGAAAAACTTGCTGTAAATTGCCTGGGAAGTGATTTTTGGAAAAGAAAATCACTCTGTAAAAGTGGTTTGGAAGAAATTTTAGTTACAGTAGCCGACTATTTAGTCGACTACTATGGGATAGTCAACTACTGTGGAAAAACTTGCTGTAAATTGCCTAGGAAGTGATTTTTGGAAAAGAAAATCACTCTGTAAAAGTGGTTTGGAAGAGATTTTGGCTACAGTAGCCGACTAAATAGTCGACTACTGTGGGAATTTTATCTGTGGAGTTGGTTTGAAATCAATTTCACTCTTGATCAAGGACTTCCAAGTGGATCACCCATCGCTCTCACCCAAGCACGCTTAACTTTGAGTTTTGGTGGATAAAAATTTTCTGTGTAATTAGTTCGAGACCCATATCACTCTCATTAGCTAATATCCATACTGTCTAAAAGGTGGGTAACCTCTACCGTTCATCTGATAACGAAAATTAACTAGGAGCATAAGTAAAATTTGGTAAAAAGTCATTTGAGAGTTTGATTAAGGGCAAAATGGGAAAAATAATTTGAAGGATAAAAATACTTGGCAGAGAGGAAACCACGTAGATTTTAAAAAGCGTGACTTAAGAGTAGAGAGGGGCAAAATAGGAATTTCAAGGGTATTAAAAATCCGCTCTTCTTTCCTTAGCTCTTAAGCCATCGTAAGAAAAGAGAGAAAAAAGAGAGAAAAGAGAAAGAAAAAGGAGAGGTTCAGCCAGCCGTGGGAAAGAAGAGAAGAAGAAAAGAAAAGAAGAAGAAAAGGAAAGGAGGAAGGTTTGGTGGTTTAATTGTCTTTGTTAAGGTAAGTCCAAACCTTTCTAAGATAGAGAATGATGTTAAAATCTTATGATCTAGAGGTAAATGAGGTGATAGCATGTGTAGATTGTGAATCCTTGAGCATGTTAGGGATTGAAGGGTGTTATGCTATAACATAAAGGCATAGAGCATGTATGCATAGGTTCATGAAACCCTTAGTGCTTGTGACCCTAATAATGCATGTATGATGACTTAGGCCAAGAGATTGGTTCAAGGTAGCCAGGTCAAGGGAAATAGCAACTATAGCAGTGTGCTAACAACTAAGGTGAGTGGGTTTCTCATCTATCTTTGTAAAATATTTTATAGCAGTATAGTGATATTTTGCTACAAAATAGAGTATAACACGCTAAGTATAGTATCTTCAATAGTCAAATATGGGAAATAAGAACCCGATTATAATGTTATTATATTTTTACATGAGTCTAAAGAATAAGTATGGATTTACAGCATGTTTTAAGAGTAAACCATGAGTTTACAGCATGTTTTTAAGCAAAGCATGGGTTTAAAGCATATTTTAAAACAAAGCATGAGTTTAAAAGAAGAAAAGAAAACATGGGCTAGAGCATATTTCAAAGCAAAATGAGTTTCAGCAAAGCATAAGTTTCAGAAAAAGCATGAGTTTCAGTAAAGCATGAATTTAATAAAAGAAAAGGAAACATGGGATAGAGCATGTTTCAAAGCAAAGTATAGAGTTTCATGAAAAGTGTTGTTTGGATAAAAACATATGTTTCAGTAAAGCATGAAATTTACTTTTCAGATTTACGTTTCAAAGAGATGCATGGGCATGCATGAATATTTATGTTTCAAAGAAAGTATAGCTGGTTGTATGTTGGATTATAAACTTATATTGGAGTATTTTTACAGCATAAGCATAAAGAGCATTGAGCCATCTATGGGGCTGATCACCCTGTAGATTGTGCCATAGCATGAGCATTGCACACACTATTATAGCCGGTACCTCCTTGCAACTCGATCGTGCTATGATCCCGAGGCCAGGGGGAGTACAAGCTAGATTAGCCTAGTGGGGCAGATTGCAAGCAGCCCAGTGGAGCAAGAATCACAGCTCGGTAATGAGCTAGGTTACTATATAGCCCGAGGGGGCTCAGAGATATTGATCCATGAAAGGGGCAAGCAGGAGGCCTAGGAAAAAGGGACAAGCTCACACCTGGGGTGAACCGCACATGTGAGGGGTGCCATGTGGTGCGGGGATCCTCGGCGCTCAGTACACTCACCCACTGAGAGTACACCTGCAGGAGGGCGACTGTAGGGATGTACCTTAGTGATAGCACACTCAGCCCATCATCATGAAATTTTGTAATTGTGATATTTCTTTATTTAAGTTATATTATTAGAAGCATAAGTTAACTTATACGTTAACTTATTTCATTTATAAAAATTCATGTATCGATCGCAATATGTTATGTTGGTATTATTATGAGTTCTATAATGTGATTCTCAGGTTTTCCCCATTATTAGATGGTTATCTAGTCACTGGGACTTAGGTCTCACCCCTCTATCGTTGACATTTTTGGATTTCAGATCAGAGATAGCATGTGGGCCTTGAAAAGCATGAAAGTGAATTTGGGTTGTTAATTATTGGATTGTATATGTATTTGAAATGGATATGGATGAATTTGTATGACGGTAACCCTATGATGTATTTTGGACTTGGATGATTATGAGAAATGACTTTTGTTATGGAATGAACTTGTGAATGGTCTTTATAGCAGCTTTGTGGTGAAAGTTATATTGCCTAGAATCATGTGATGAAAAGTGTGAAAAATTATATTTTACCTGAGCAGGATGAAATAAATTATGGATGTTATGTTATAAACATTATAAATAAAATGAGCATGTCAAAATTTTTAACAGGTATAGTATTTTAGTGCATGTAACTTATGACAATTAGATAAGGATCACTGGGGTATTATGGTGCTTAGCATAAAGACTAACAGATCTTTATCTAATTTTCATAAAAAATCATGCCGTTGGAAAGCGGGCCCGACAGTATGAATATTTCTTCAATTGCAAAAATTCATTAGAACTTCCCACTATCTTTTTGACTACCCATATTGGGTTAAAGGCTGTCCCTTGGAAAACACATTCATTTCTAGCCTTCCATATCCACTACAAGCAATAACAAACCAAAGATTGGATCCCCTGATTATCCTTATGGAATGGGCTCTAGAGAAGAAAAGCCCCAATTTGTTGTAGAGACAATAGCTTTGGAATATGAAATTCCTTCAACTATCAGACCAAAATGGACTTATGGCAGTGAAAAAATAAATGGTCAATTGTTTCAGTTGCAAGCCTACACCGATAACAGAGTACTGATATGAAAGGTAAATGATCCGCCAACAAAAATGATATGGAAAGACTATTTCGCCTTAATTTCCATAAGAAGAAAAAGACCCTCTACTAACGGTTCAACTTCCAAAGACTGAAATTCTATCTGTGGGCAACCAACAAATGCCCCATCAAGAGATTTAGCAATATCAACAATTGAAAGAGTAGATTTATAACTAGATCCCCAACACAAAACATTCGGCTATCCTAGGCCACCAATAGGAGTACCGATAATCTCTTCCACAATAGTAGGTAGAAAAATACTTTTTAGTACTGGTTGATTTCATACTCCTAGGGAGATCATAACCTCAACAACATAGAAGAATTGTTGGAGCCTATCCATATTATAAATCAAGGGCCTCTTGCTAATAGAGATCTCTAAAAGCCAAGGATGAGACTCATTCTGGATCGATTTACCACTGTCAATTGACCATAACAAATGCCTAGATAGAGGAGTGACTTTACACAAAAATTTTCAAATGGCAGATATCCTTTTAGGAGGAGTGTAAGAGATCCAATTACCTGAAAACTTATACTTAGCATAGAAAACCTTAGCACACAAGGAAGATGGATTCAGAAACAATTGCCTAGCTAATTAACCCAAAAGAGCTTCCTACTAAACATCAAGTTTTGGAATACTCAAACCTCCTGCATTCTTAGGCTTACAAATGGAATCCCAATCAACAATATGAATAGCTCCTTTATGACTATCATGTCCCCATAAAAAGCTACGAAGAATTTGATCAAACCATACCATGAACCTCAGTGGAACAATAATGTTAGATATTATATGAACCGCCAAAGAGGAGAGAATAGACTTGATAAGTATAACTCACTATAAAAAAGACAAAAACCTCCACTTCCAAGCAGTTAAGCGATCTAAAATCATGTCCTTCAAAGGTTGAGTCTCCTAAATTGAGAGTTTGGAGCCCTTAAGAGGAACTCCTAAATAATCTCCAAAGGACAAAATTCGCCGCACTTCCAAGATATATAGCAATACAACCGCTAAACTCTAAGGAATAGAAGGGCTAAACTGAACTATTGATTTTTGAAGGTTAACAGACTGACCAGATTGCCTGCAATAGTCTTCTAACACCTTCCAAAAAGCTACACAGTCCCTCCTTCTAACATTAGAAGATAACAAACAGTCATCAGCAAACATTAGACAACTAACAGGAGGAGCCCCACTTCCAGAGATGAATCCTTTTATTTTTCAATGGGATACTACTCCATGAATCCCCCTAGTTAATATTTTAGCACAAAGAATGAAGAGATAAGAAGAAAGAGAGCAACTCTGACACAAACCCCAACATGATTTAAAGAAATCTGAAGGAGATCCATTGATAAAAACTGCTAATTCTGGCTCCTGCATACAACTGCTGATCCATTGAATGACCCTCTTAGGAAATTTGAAATGAAGAACAACTTTTAGATAGTCCCAATATCATATGCCCTCTCCATATCCAGTTTGACAACTATTATTGGTCAAATTCTTGGAGTTTGCAATAATGAATGAATAGTCTCCTGAGCAGCTAGAATGTTATTAAAAACGCTCTTACCCTGAACAAACCCAGTTTGTTCCTCTAAGATAAGCTTTGGTAATAGCTTTTTGATTCTATTAGCCAAAATCTTTGCTATAAATTTGTAAACAGTATTGCAAAGGCTAATAGGCTGAAAATGAGATGGAAACTGTGGATTCTGGCATTTGAAAACTAAAGTGACAAATGTAGCTTTTCAATCATTGGGCATAGAATGAATAGAAAAGAAATCCTAAACACTACACATACATCCCTTTTAATAATAAGCCAAAACTTCTTAAAAAATCCCAAAGGAAATCCATCAGATCCAAGAGCTTTGTTAGAAGCCATAGTCTTTAAAGCCCCCAATATCTCCTCATTTGTCACAGCCCCTTCCAACATAATCTAGTCTTCCATAGATAGATAAGTACTTAGGTTAGACAGAGATGGAGTACAATAAGCCACTACTGATGCCCAATGCTACTCAAAATACTCTTGAATCACCGAATGAATAGCCACCTCTGAAGTTATTGGTAAACCATTTGATGAATCTAACTCCTTTATCCTATTCCTCCTCCTTAGAATTGTGGAATCCATAAAATATTTTGTATTTTGATCCCCTGCCTTGAGCCACTATATCCTTGACCTTTGTCTCCAGAAAATATCATGAATTAACAAAAATTTATGATAAAGACTAATCATCTTCCTTAGCTTACATAAATTTTAAGGACAAGCCACCATCAGCATCCTCCAACTGCTACAAATCAAAAATTTCCTTCTCCACTTCAGCTAGCTTATGAAATATATCTCCAACATTATTTTTATTCTAAGCCTTGAACATATTTTGTTTTCCTTGGTTTCTTGGTTATACTAATCATTGGAGATTTTGTAGAGACTGAATTCTAAGCATGTTGAATAACAGCAAAAGAATCAGGAAAAGATAACCATTAATTCTCAAACCTAAATGGGTTGAGACCAGAAGTATGCCCTTCTAGAGATAAAAGAAAAAGATAATGTCTGAGCCCACTCAAGAAAGATGTTGCACAGTGGCTTGAGGAAAATGATAAAGTCAGCTCTCAGTAGCAAGAGCTTGGCCCAAACATTCTCAAATCCTGGCACTCCCATCTTTATTATTACACCAAGTAAAAGATAAGCCTGAGTAGCCCAAATCAATTAAGTTGCTTTCCTTAAAAAAGTACCTGAATTCTCTAGTCTCCTAAGATTCCACAAAAGGTCAGCCACCATACTTTTCAGATTGCTTCAAAATACAATTAAAATCTCCCACGATCACCATAGGCTTATTTAGAAGAAGAACATTACTCAATTCTTTCCACAGGCCCCTTCTATTCAGCCCATTAGTGCTAGTATACATTGCCGTAAAAATCTACGGATCCTGATCCCCAAGCGACATGACACCATAAAAACATTGTCTTGAAGTATTAACAAAATTAATACCCTCTAAACCTTTCTTCCAAAAAGCTAACAATCCACCGGATAAAACTTCTGATTTAATGGCCTTAGAATAGCAAAGCGACCACATTCTTCTAATCAATCTTTGTAATAAGTTCCTAACTAATCGGGCTTCCACCACCACACAAACATCAAATGAATGCAAGGACAGTAATCTTCACAAAGAGGGAAAAAAGGATGGCTTTCCAACCCCCCGACAATTCCAAGCTAAACAAAGCATTAAGATTCAAGAGAAATAGGTTACCCTAGACATCTGAAACTGCTCTTTATCAGAAATCTTCTTATTCCTTGCCATTGCATTTGTCGAAGACTCCAAACCTAAGACCCCAGACCTCTAAGCTTGCTTCACATTACTAGACTTCTTATCCCCTACCGCTGTCAAGACCAAACGCGAAATCTCCTAACAAGACCCCTGACCATCAAGCGGCACATCAGCGGCTGTTATTTAATTTTTAAGCTTTGAAAACTGGGCTCCTGGGACTAGTTGGAGACTACCAGAAGATCCCATCTCCCATCCCATTGAACTACCCTCTTTCCTGGTACTCAAAGCACTAAGGAGACATGGACTCTATCGGAGAATTGATCCCTCTGGTTGCACCACCATCCACTGCACCTATTGAGCTTCATCAATCTCATCACATCTTTCCTTGGAACGACTGCTCCCTTCACCGTGTAAGATGTGCTTCAAAACAAGTATGCCATTCCTCTCCCTAGCCATAGAAATCTCAAAGGAATGCTTTGCTGAAGCCGATTCAATGTTGCTTGGATTCATGACCTCTATTGATGGAACTCTCCTAGCAACTTGATTGAGGGATTTGGAAGCTAGAGCCTTCGTCAAATATTTTGGAGCTAGGGTTTTGCCCTCTCTCAGCCCTAGATCCCCTTCATCGATCACCTTCCACATGACCTTAGACTGTTTGGGCTTTCCAACAAAGGATTGCACCCTATTTAGCCCAACCTAGAGCTTTAATTCTGGGCTAGACCCATTAGAACTAGATTCAGTCTTTTGGGCTCTATCCCGTTTTCCTTTCTTCTTAAGTGAGCCCAATCCCGTTTAAGTCTATCCTCAATAACCTGACTAGATGCCTCATCCATCACCAAATCCGAAGGTCTATCCTTCATACTCTTCTTACCTTTTGGGTCATTAATCACTGTAAGAGCAACTTTAGCATCATTCATCGCACCCAAGGGTGAGTCCGCCACAATCGCACTCGTGAGAGTCGAAACTTTCGATGGTCAATCTTTCAAATCTCTTTTGCCTTTTGAACTTTCCTCTTGCATTGATGTTTGCTAAGCCTGATATAAATTTTAAATAACTATCCTTTTCTCTCCCCACTGATCATACCTTTTATTTGGGATATCACCTACCGTTACGGTCGTAGAATCAAAGCCACTTTGGCTAGGATGGCTTAGCAAACCCGAGTTAGGACATAGGTTACAAGTGAACTCAGTTGTAGATTGAGTTCTAAGAGCTCCAACACGCCTCCTAGGGTTTTAAGCAACCAGCCAAGGACCATGGAGCCAATCTGCTATAGCCTTCCTAGAAGATGATGACGAACCTGCACTATTAGGACCTTTCGAGGAATGAGCACAAACAACTTTTCTGATTCCAGAATATCCTTGCTCAACAACTGAAGCCACTTTGGAAAAGGAACCGAACTTACAATCACTAACTTTATGACTTACCCTCCCACATGCAAAACAATATATTGGAATACCTTCATAGGAGAAAGTTTGCCGAAAAGATTCCTCCCCATAGCCACCTAGAAGACCAACTCCTGGGCTTGAAGGCTCTTTAATGTCCACCGAAACACAAACCCTCACAAAACAATTATAAAGTTGCAGAGTATTTGTCACATTATTAATCCATAACAGAGTTCCTGCCACTGAAGCAATCTTCAAAATTTTTTTCTTTGACCAGAACTCTAATAACAGTTCCTTCATCTATATTCAAACTGCAACCTGTTATATCGGAGTTTTCGAAGCCTTGAAATTTGGATGCGATGGCTCAAGAGCAAGCACATGACCACACACATTCCATGGACCTTTTGTAGTAGCCTTCAATAAATCTGTTTCAGTCTAGAATCAAAACACATAGTAATCCGATCCTATAGAAAACACTTCAAAATCTCTAGACAGCCGCCATCTCATCTTGAGAGATTCAGTAAGAAATTCTAAACTAATCTCCATCCAATGACTCTACCAATGACTACTAACTTCTATCCCGCCCTTGTCTTCTATAGATCTTTATCTTTAAATTGTACCACTTTCTTGAAATAAGACCATAGTTTCTCAATATCTTCATCAAAAACTTGATAGATCTTCGATGAAGATGAAGATTGCTGCACCACAGACGCCTAAGATTTGACACTATGTTGCTCTGGTTGATGCTAGAAAGGAGAAGAACCTCGACCCCTAGCGTCTACCGTGATTTTAGGCGCTTACTTACTATCATCCTTCGTTATTTTCCTCGGGGCTATCTTATAGAAGCTTCTCATGCTACTGCTCGAAAATAGTGCCCCCATTGCCAATCTACTTTTACAACCTAGGAAACTATTCATGTATAAAGAGTTTGATACTAATTTCTGGTGTGCATTTAAGGAGATGGCTTTTATGTAGTGGGCTAAATAAAAACTTAGATGCATAAGTTAAAAATTGTATACGTAAAGCAAGATTAGGTAAATTGAATAAAATTAGCCTAGAATATGGATAAAAAAAAAACTACTTATTTTCCTATCACAAGCCTAATTTTCGGTCTTTAGATTTCTTAATTGAATCAACCTTTTGAAATCATGAGAGATGTTCAACCTCTTTTGGTTAAGATAAAAATTAAAAAAATAAAATAAAATAAAATAAAAATCATTTTGTTAGCCATTCTTTAATGATATGAAATGGCAAGTGATTCTTTTTTTTTTTTTTTTTCTATCTTTTTGGTTTTTAGCATCTCATGTTGAACTTGAGATTATTCCATTATGGAATGCAATGTTAATTCTAGTTGGCAAGAATGGCGGATGCTTTTCAATGTGAACTTCAAAGCATTATCATTTAGTGGCAACCAACTAATAGTTGGGTAGATTATCGATAACTGAATTAGCTAAAATTATCCTATCACATTAAATTATTGAAATTATTTTTCCAAACAGAAAGATCAATTGTTATGTGTTATTTTTCGACAATAAATAAAAGGCTTATCATCACATTAAAGATTCCTAATCGGGGGAAAGAGTTGTGAACAATTTAGTTTGTGAATGATTCATGAATATCATAAATCAATCAATTACTGTGCCTCCATTTTTCAAACACTAGAATCTATCTACCTTGGCATAATCCTCTTCATGCTCTCTTGTTTGGAGATACATTAAAAATTACATTTTCATTACTTCGCAATAAGATACTCTCTTCATCTCTTCAATCATAATTATTCATCTACTAATTGTAAGTTTAAATATTTTATTTAAGTTGACTAAAACCTACCTCTATTCTATATTTATATTATAATTAATATCATTTTATTATTTAAGGCATATTTTTATTTATTCATTCATTTTTCAAGCATACATTGCATTTGCTAGTATTAGGTAAAATATTAGCCCATCATGTACATGGGGGATATTCGGCTGACTCGATTTGAGTCTATTGTTACAGTCTCATACCCTACGTGCCACATATGCCCAGTTCAAGCGAATTAAGTCTATGTCTATAGTCTGGCTTTCGGGGTCAACTCTATGATCCTCCTGAGTCCCGACGACAGCGTCAGATCCGACCATTGGGCAACTGGATTCGACTGCGGTGGGTCAAGCCCGAGTGCTAGGCTTAGAAGTGTTGACGGAAGGCGCGTGAAGGCTTATTTAAACGTAAAGATAGGATCATATTGGCACGTCTGATGGGGACGGGAGGCCTGGCGCGCCCAACGCTGGCCGATGATCTTTTGATTCTTGATTTAAGGCCCTTCCCCACGAACCCGGAACCCGTCCGAAGAAACCAAATCCAACCCTTCCTTGGCGCGGCTTCGACTCCGATGCGCTCCTCCCGCTGGACTTGATGCCTGTTGGATTGTGATTGGAAATTTGTAAATGACGTCCACGTCCCAGTCCGAAATCCCCCGAGAACGGCGGCAGCTCGATCGCCGGCTGCAGCCGGGCGGAAGCGCCTCCACGTCCGCCGTCGCCGCTACGCCGCTGCCCAGCGGGAAGCCCTCTTTTGAGGAGATATCCAAGTACTTCTCCCTACCCATTGCGGAGGCCTCGTCTGTCCTCGGTACTTCTTTCTTCCTATTTCTCCTCATGGTTTCCGTTGCAACAATTCAATTTTGGGGTGGTGTTTTTTTGGTTTGACTTATTAGAGCAAAGATCTCTTCTTTTGAGGCTGAGAAACTTAGATTTTTCTCGTATTGGCATGTAATGGCGTCTTTTTTCTGTGTGTGTCTCTTAGAGAAGTTCTTGGATTGCTTTTCCTGATTCTTTTGCATCTGAGATGGAGAAACTTGGATTTTTCTTCTTTTGGCATGTAATGGCTTGCTTACGTCCTTTTAGTCTTCAAGAAATTCTTAGATTGGTTTTCTTGATTCTTTGGCGGATCGTTAGCTCCAAATTTCCTTCCTTTTCGTGGAGATGGCTTGAGGCATTTCTTGAACTGAAAATTGAAGGTCTACTTCAAAAAAAGAACTGAAAATTGAAGATTTCCAACTTGATTTTTCGGGCCTTTTTGCCCGCTCTTGCTTTCTTCCATTATTGTTGTTGTCAGAGTGCTTCATTGCTATTTTGCTGGAGGAAAGCGTAAATTCTGTCCTTGGCAATGTTAAAGAAGGATTCTTGTTTTCTTTAGACCAAATTAAATATATGAGAGTTCTATTTGATTCTTAGGAAAGATTGTTTGTGTTAATAACTGATTGCAGTGTTCAAAATCATGTTCTTTAACCAATCAGTAGTGAAATGTCAATTTTGTCAAGAGTTTCTTAAACCCAAATTAAATATATGAGAGTAATCATAGGAAATATTGTTAATGATAATAAATGATTGCGGTGCTTAAAATCATGTTCTTTAATCAATCAGTAGTAAAGTGCCAATTTTTTTGGGAGAATATCTTGAAGGTTTGAAAGCATCCCAGTATTCATTAGATGACATATTAAAGTGCAAACATGATACTGCTATCGATGACATGTGCAACTTGAAAGTTACCCACGGTTCAGAATCTTAATATTACTTTTAGGCTAGTGCTCAGAAATGAATAGGAAAGGTAAAGGAGCAAAACTAGGCAGAACCGTGTTAGAACTAAGCTGATTTCAGATTAATCTTTTAATTCCTTTTTTGAGTGTAATTTGATCTATATCTTGTTTTTTTGGTTAAAAATAGCCATTGTTTGGGTTTCTTTGTTTTTAATATATAATTGGCCTTTTTTTTTCAATGCTTCTAGTCTTGCTTCCTATCATTCTCTAGGATCACACTTTGTTCTTGCTTCTGCTTTGTGCAGCTCTAGTTGAGACAAGCTTTCATTAAATTTGAGGGTTTTTGAAGGTTTGCTATCTGAATCATTTTTCAGAACTAAACTGACCACAAATCAATCATTGAAAAAGAAAGAGGTAATCATCAGGCTTTGTGGTTTTCATAGATTTCGGAAATCAAGTTGAATCTTTTGACATGTTTAAGGATGATTCGACTGCATGTAAGAATTGAAAATAGGAGTTTTAGTATGGTTTAGACCAGGCTAGTTTCATAATTTTTATAAATTAACCCAGATTAATGAAAAAGGAGCAGAAGTTGAAGCGGAGATAACATTTCTTGCTTGGTGTTTACCTAGAACTCAATACTTTATTGATTCCCATATAGTAACACACCTCAAATTTGCAATTCTCCTATATGCATTTACAATGAGTGCAAAAATGAGCGCGAAAATAAGCATGAACCTAACTCCCAAAACATGTATTACCTAGCTGATGTCAATTTGGATTGTCAGGTGA
This sequence comes from Metroxylon sagu, assembly GCA_017589505.3. NCBI lineage: Eukaryota > Viridiplantae > Streptophyta > Magnoliopsida > Arecales > Arecaceae > Metroxylon > Metroxylon sagu. The sequence continues at coordinate 853,841 of JACVBY030000617.1, forward strand.
CTGATGGAGATATAAGATTGGACAAAGACATGGAAATGTAAAATGAACATCTGTGGTCTGTGGAACAAGTTTGAGCCAGTCAAAATCCTTTTCTGTTGGTGTAAGATTTATGTTAAAAAGCTTACACGAGGGACTGGTCATTTAATAGGAATACTACTATGCACAAGAACCAAGTAAGAAGAAAAAAGAATCCCTTGTTCTATGGTTTCAGTCAGGTGGATTCTCAAGTCAAATGGTAACGTGAAGCCTCAGTATGATTTTTTAAGCACCCATTGTAGTTGTTATCTAATTAAAATATCCAGTCATAGTTATACTTTTGAAGCCTTATGAGAAGCTGAAGAAATAATCCTTCGATTATAATTCAGACTTGCTGAACACATAGCCAATTGTTAATGCCTGTTAAACACTTTTGTGATGTGTCATGCTGAATGTAGAAACATATGCATAATCTTGAAAAAAATGTAAAAAAGAAATAAATGATAATAAATTCCTTATGGACCTTTTATATGATCTAAATACTATTTATTTGCAATTCTAATAATTACAACTGCCCTTATTTTGGTCAATGATATCCATGTTACAATGCTAGTTTGTAGGTGTCTATTATGTGGCACAATAATATGCCATTCAAAGAAAGATGAGCAACTCAATATAGAAGGACATGCATTGTCACAAACAATGGTTCATTACGATACTGCATATCACAATAATAGCATGTAGGTGCTTAGGTGGAAGAAGCAGAAGAGGAAGGGAGGAGGAGAATAAGGTATTGTGGTAGAGGAGGGATATGAGGAAGGTGGGGTTTGAGGGGAAGGAGATGTGGAAGGTAAGAGGTTGAGAAAAAGAGAATGAAGAGGTGAGGTGGATAAAGCAGACTGCAGGGCACGGTAGAAGGGAGGAGTTGAAGGAAAGAGGTATGAAAGGGAGAAAATTCAAAGAGAAAAAGCAGACTTCATTGTTTTTGTCCATTGTCAGGGATCTGACACCTTTTGTCTGAGAAAGTTTTGCTGTTCACTGTTCGTTGCCAGCTACTAATGTCATTCCTGTTGCTCTCTTCTCCTTGATTCCTCTCTCCATTTCTTTTTTTGGGCTGGAACATAGAGGGTTAAGGGTGAAGTGGATTTTAAAGCCCCGCCAACATGTCCTGCCAAAGGCTGAACAATAAAAAGTTGAAATACATTTAGACTTATTTGGAACTAGAAACAAATCAGATGAGAGTTTTACAGTAAGAGTGCAAACGTGGCACTGCCTTGTGGTGGTTCGCGTGGAGTAAAGATAGGCCCATATTATACTCGTACGGTATATGTAGTATATGTACCTTTTGTATTAAGTGCAAGTGGGGCTCATCTTATTAATGGGGAAAAAAAGATTTCCCAATCTCACAAATTCCAAGGAGGGAAAAGAAAGGGCTATCATGAAAGCAAAGGAAAGGGTTTCATGGAACTCTATCCTGTGGGTGTACTCATGGTTTTTTTTCCTGCTATGGTTTAATGATTGTTTATGTGTTTGCATTAAAAGGTTGTAGTCTCTACTAAGTGTTTGAGAATTATTTAAAGGAGCCTTGTGTCTAAGGTTCTGTTTGCACACAGAAAACAAGGGCCTTTTAGGTTAGAGGGGAGGCTGCAGTGCAAGTAGTGTTTCAGCAACAAGATGTGGGGTGTCGTCAAGAGTCTTTAGCATAATCTCATCTCATTCTTGTAATATTTACAAGGGGTTTCTTCCAGGGGAGTGGGTGTATCACTCGCTGTGAAATATTGTTAGACAAAACTTTTACTTGCTTTCTAATGGATCTCCTATTGTCTTGTGATTGTGGATATAGCTCAGTTCTGGGTGAACCATGGAATTCTTGTGTCTACTCTTGTGTCTCTCTTTATTCCTTTGCATGCCGTATTTTGCCATTAATCCTTAGCAACACTCTTAAGTCTTCAAATTGCAGGACTGTAATTAACTAAGGAAATGAAAGGAGCTGACCACTCGATGCTTTGGCATAATGACAATGAAGGAATATATAATCAACATTTTCTGCCCTTTTAGCTAGGATAGAACTGTTGATACCCCCTTGGTAAGTCTTCTTGGATTATTAGTCAAGGATTCTATTGTTAATAACTAAAAGACATACAGCTTGCACCTTAAGAGGAGCAGGAGATTCCCATAAGTATTTAGACCCTTGAGAAAATTGTCGAATGACCAAATGGAACGATAGAATATGCTTGGCTCTTCTCATCAACACTTCTAGATGCTTATACTAGCTTTAATGTAAACCTAGGCCAATGTCCTTAGGAGGCTGTTTGATTGTGAATGAACCTTGAACCTCTTTTTGAATTTAGGATTCCACTATTCCATGCTAATGGAGATGAACTCCAAAGCAAAGAAACCATGCCATTTTCATCTCACATTAGTTGAAACTAAGGTCCACAAAATCGGTACTGAGAACTGGACTGGTACATTATTGATTTACTATGGTATGGGTTAATACAATATGGTACGCACTTCATACTAAGATAGGGTTTTCATTCTTTTCTTACTCTTAACTATAACATCACTCGATATCGGATGGTTCCACTTAGTTCGGACTAGTTAGGTTCATATCGAATCGAAACTTAGTACCATATCAATATCTTATTGATACGGTGCGTTGCAGTTAGTATGAGTTGATATAGCAAATCTTGGCTAAAATAAATTGAGGCATTCTAAAGTCAATGGCACATCGGTAATTTAATTTTTGTTTTGTAGGATAGTCCTCCCATTATATATTGTCCTTAATTCCATGCTTGAATAGATTGTATTTGAAGATTTCTTTCCGAAAATAAGAAATCCTATTCAATCATTTTAATCGGCCTATAATATTTATGTTGGGCCACAATTCACCACTATTAGAAAGACTGAAACACTTACGCATGTCAGTATGAGTATCTAACTTGCTATCAATATATGCAGTGCAATTGATATTATATATATACATACATATATGCAGGCATGTATAAATAGAGGTAAAATATTATCTGGCTGATCGGATTCAAAGTCAAATCTGATTAAGTAAAACTAGAAGATGGGAGGTCCTGATATTGATGATTTGAGCCGTTGGATGTGATTTGCTACCTATAAATTGCTTACCGAGTAAAAACCATATAATATGGAGACTCTTCATCTATATATTAAGTGGTCAAAAAGTACATATGCTAACTAGAGTTTACCTTTCTAAAAGTTGGAATAAGCAGTTGGCATTTGGCATGTAATACTAGTGCACTGTCATAATTGTGATCCAGAGATGATAACCATTAGTTGCAAGGTATATTATGCCGAAGGAGGGTCAAGGATCCCAAATTACAAGTTCTAGCTAGCCTTTTGAGGAAGGTCCTGAGCTATTACCCCATGATATGGGGTGACGTCTTTTCCTTGTTGATCATTCATGATAAGTTATTTACAATTTGTCATTTGATCAATAGAAGTTGGTGTTTGGCAAAAGGTCAAGCCTGTCATCCTTGGTGGGAAGTCAAGTATTAAAAAATGGATTAAATAGAGTATCAAATATGTTGCTATGATCAAAGGATCAAGCTAGAAATATCTTACTGATGCTTATCCCTAGTGTTGAGACCTTCCTAGGACTAAACTTTTATTACAACTTTTTTACTTGAAAGAAAGATATCAGAAGTATTCTAGAGATATGCCATCTTTGTCCTGTTAAAGTTTCAGAAGAAGATTTTATTGCTGGATATATAGCTTGAAAGTTGGGAGAGAGATACTGGATGTTATGACTTGAAAGAGTATTCAAAAACAAAATCAATATAGGAGTTACACTTCCTCTTCCTTATTTAAAGAGCTCTAGTTGTAGCGTAAAAATGATGCTTGCAATTTGCAAATTTAGAATGTGATTTTTATGACTTGTTTCCAAAAACTATCAAAGATCTTATGTTTTATATACTTATTTGCCTCAGCCTCTAAGATCCTGCATGATTGTAAACCATCCAATAATGGTTCTTTTCTACCAACCACTGATTGATGAAATTATTGGCATTACTTACATTTTCTCAACAAATGAATTCTTCTTACAATTGATTCAAATACAAGGATAGGAAGTCTCAGGCCAAGGATTGAAATAACCATCCATACCCACCACATCTATTATACATTTCACATTAGCTAGTTATCTGCATGATAGGGAGGTGTGTGCATTTGTATCATGCATTGATAATATCATTTTGATACACATTGAAACAGATATATAGTGGAATGGGCCTATAACTTACTTTTTCATTTTAGCATGCTCCTTACCATCCTGAATAGCTTCTTTTTCAGTAAAAAATGTATGCAAACCTTCCCAACTAATCTTTTTCCATACACTTATTTATCATAAAGGTTTCTCCTTACCCAGGACATCACATGACCTTGCACTAGATCTATAAATCTAGTACAACCAGCAAGCCTTTATTGTCCCATGTAAACTTAGAAGAGACTAGAAAATATGCAATCATTGGAGTTACTGCATCATGACCCAGCAAGATTTGGTAGGCTAACCATCACCCTGAGACACAACAAAAGTAGCGCTTAAGTGTGCATAAGACTGTTATGACCTAACAAGATCCAGTAGAAAGACAAGAAAACCAGTAAAGCAGTCTGAAGCGCACTTGAGATTGACAAAACTCCTTTTTGAGTATGACACCGCATAGTGCTAAGCAAGAAATTCCAAAATTTCCTATTGTATTAGTGCTCCTAATGAGATAGACGGTTGGTCACTCATGTAGCTAATAGGCATTCCATGTGTAATGGTAGTTGTAGTTGTTTTAATCACAGGCCTTGTTAAGTCTTCACTAATTAACATTCATGGATATGAATTAATATTTTTAACTACATCAGTGTAAATTCTAGTGCCAAAATCGTAGTGACCCATAGCAGTAGTTGCTTCATAAGAATGCCACCTATAGGTGCCAATCTTGTTGCACGATGGCGAGATGTTCATTTGCTCCAATATTGTAATTAACAAAAAGTGTTTAGTCTCTTTCCCTTCAACACCACCCAACACTCATGCAGATGCACGCAGACATCCACGTTTATTTCAGTAAAGTTGTAAAGGGTTAAAAATTTTCACTTGAAAACATTCTATATCACGTTGCAGATATTGTGGCCAAAGTTGCATCAACTATGCCCTCTCCCTAGCATTACTTCTTCTTAAGCTAGTCAGAGTGTTAATTGAATTTAAATCCGAAGATCTGGTATTCAAACTCAAAAAGGACATCACATCTTGTGTACGTACTATTTATGTATCAAGACTTGTGGTTCAAATAAAAATTTGTCAGTCTGTCTCCATTGCGCTATAAATATTCTGATGTTTGATCTTTCTGATCTATGTAACCTATAATCCTTGTGCAAAGAAAGAAAACTTTCTTGTATCTCTCATCTATTGGCTGTATTGAACATTATCATTTAGTCTTTATTACATTGCAGCAGTCTTGCTTATCATCCTAGTTGACAAGTTCATTTCTGAAGTGGGTTTTAGTTGCCGGTACTGGATTTTTCTGATTAAAGGTTGTCTTAAATGTAATCTTTGTCTGCAGGCTTATGTGTCCTACTCATGGCATAAGCAGAGAAGCTATTGTTGTATCCTCGTATGGCTATCATAACAAGCATATGACCTCATTTTCATTCTTCTGGTTGATCTGTTTAATCATATCTGACTAGTTTACATCCCATATCGTATCTAGGAATGACAAACGATATTCATCCTGCCAGCTGAGGCCTTCTCTTGTGCTTAAGAACTTCTCCACTCAATATGTGCAATATTTCTCCCATGAAAGTATGAGTTATGTGGCGAAAACTCATGAACTTCTCAATGGGCCTAAAAAAAAAAAAAACCAAAAACAAATTACAATCTGCTATGCGGCGTTGCATTATTTTGTTGTATATATGATGGGAGAAACGGCATTACTTTGAATCCAGAATTCATTTTATCCAGTCTATTGAGACCTTTCCACCCTCTGATGGCTTCAGCATATGGTATATTGATCCTAGTCTAAAAGTTTTAACTTGCAAACTAGCATCATATGACCCTGATTCTGGAGCCTGATCCCTATCTAGTTGTCTTTCTGAAATGATGCTATTGATGATTTAACATGCTAAGACAATATGATAATCCATAAAGTGTTCTTTCTCTGATGTTCTTAATGCATGTTTGTGTATGTTTACTGTTAAGTTGGTGAAGTTATTGTTAAAATGCCTTCAGCTACCATGCCAAATATCAAAGAAACAGCGAAAAAATAGTATGACATACATTTTCCAGGGGGAGAAAGGCTCGTTTGGTTTCACTATGTTTTTTTCTTAAATTACCCTTGCCAGCAGTTTTCAAATTTATAATGCAGCAGCCATAGTTCAGATTGAACTTATAATCATATTTAATTAGCTGTGAACTAGTGAGAGGTTTGTTGTTTAGTTTTTTTCTTGACATTTGTTGCACTCGCTGGAGAGTATTCAGAAAATTTGTACATTAAATTCTATCGTTCACATAAAATATGCATAATCCATACATCTTTACGATAAACCTATTAGAAAGAACTATGTTCAAAATACACGTGGCTGTTTGCAACATTGTCTCTTGCTAAATATTGGCGTGTACTGACCCTTGTAGTTCTAGAGTTTTGATTTGGTGGCTACCTCATTGACTTGAGTAGGAGGCAAGCTCAAAAAGACTTTTAGGGCAAATTCTATCAGCAGTACTAGTTTTGTTAGGATGGCTTCAGCTTGCCATTAATGCAACAAGTCATTTCCTTTGATTTTTAATCTAGTCTTTGGATGTTGCTGTGTTGAATTTGAAAGCTGAGATTGTTTTAACAATATCTCTTTCACTTCATATTATAATTATTTCGACCATATTATTTTCCAATTTTAGTTTGATCTCCAATATATCTGTTTTGATATTTAGTTGGCTTGAGAGAAATGAGCAAATCATTTCATCTTCTCCTCTCTAACATGAAGTAACTCCTGTTAAGTGATCTATCTTCCTTTTCATTTGATCGGACCTGTGTCATATGACATTCAAGCCATAAATTTGTTCAATTACGTTTCTCCATTGGTTAACTTCTTAAATTCATGATAGCTATTGATCAAGGATATTTCCTATGATACATATGAGGTTCAACCATTGTGTAGGAGTACTTGAAATATTAGGTTAGATTTTAAATGAAAATAAACAGGATCCTGTCATAGCACAAGTAATTCTTCATGAAATTTGGAAGTTCAGCATTTACATGTAGCTTTCGAACAACTGTTAATAAGTGTTTACTTGCAAGTGCATGATAGATCATGGAAGATTGTTCACCATTAATAAGTTGTGCTTACATTGTTGATAGGGAACATCTCAGATTTGGAGTAACTCTGTTGTGGGTGCCATAAATGATGGTTGTATTGTAAAAAAACTAGGGATGAACATCTCTTCTATAATTGTTGGCATGTATTGGTGATGAGTAGTGACTGTGAACCTCTATGAAATTTATAATGAACATAATTAGCAGTTGAAAGAAAATGAAACTAGAACTTACGGAAGATTTGCTTGGCAATTTTTTTGGTTTCAAGTTACTGTCAGACCATAGTTATAGCAACATGTTCTAGGGATGTGATATTCTCTGTTGTTTGGTTCAAATGGCAGTCTTGCATCTGACATCAAGCTTCATGGTTGAGCTTCTTAAAGTCACTAGTTTGAGCTAAGCAGAAGTCATAAAAGAGTAAGTGGCTCCATGCAAACTGCCCACATTTCATATGTGTGTGTATATATATAGATTTGGCTATATTTGAATGTAGTCAAATTTAGATTCGATCATTTTTTTTATTCTTGAATTTATATGGTTCAGAAATTCTAAAGATGAAAAAAATGAAAAAAATAAGATGACCTCGGGATCCGTATGGATCCTAAAGTAAGAAAGATGATTGGATCTTAAACTTGACTACATTTGAATGTAATCAAAGTTACCTCATATATATATATATATATATATAATTGCGGGCTCCAATAATTCTCTACTATTTCATACATGTTTTTAAATCTTGACAGGAAGTTTGGTGTTCTATGGGATGTTAGAATAGATTATTGTTTCAGGACAAAACCGATCAATGATATGTTCCATTTTATGAAAATATTGGGATAATTTCATCCTATGAAATTTAAAACATTACCTTCATATAAATTGATCGATTAGCATTATCATATTATCTAGAAGATGTATGATAAGCACGGTCTTGACTCTTAAATCAAGAGCCTATACAACATATACTGATATTATCCTACATACCCAGTTATTTAAAACATTGCTTTTGTATAAATTGATTGATTAGCTGAATTAAATTATCTAGAAGATATATGATGGTAATAAAATAGACAGTTATTTTGTCCAAACATTAAAATAGGTGAATCAAATGAAACATAAGGGAGGCTGCCATTGTAGTTAGGAGGGGTTTGGTTTATAAATTGAAAAATTTCATATTGGCATTACCTTATCAGACACATGGTTTCTGGATTTTAAATACGTAGATATGTAGGGTACTCATACGTGATTCGCGTAATAATCTAACTAAAAAATACTAGATATCTCTCATTATTGACTAATTAGATTATTAGATATGTTAAAATTTTAAAAATACCTTGATTTTGTAAATTAAAAAGAAAGCGAAGAAGAACAATATTTCAAATATAATAATTATATATTATATATAATAATTAATTATATTATTTTTATACAATATGATTCAAATTATTTAATATAAATAATTATTTAAAAATATATTATTATCATTAAATATTTATAAATATTACATATATATAATATTTATTATAATTAAATAATTAGTATAATTATTGAATACAATTAAATATTAGAAAATATTACTTTTAATAATATTTATAATAATATATAATATAATAATTAATATATATTATCATCATCATAACAATAATATACTATTTATTAATGTAATAATAATAAATTAATAATATTATATAATTATATTAATTATATGATAAATTTAATATCATATTATACAATATTAAATTTTATTATTATATTAGTATGAAAATGATATAATAATAATAATTATTATTATATTATTATTATTTTAATTATATGGAAATAATTAATTATTTTATATAATTTAATATAATGATTTTTAGTATTTATATTTATATATATTAAAAAGTTAATTAAAATTTTAATATAATATTATATATATAATTAATTTATAGTTAGGATTCTAAAATATTTTCATATAGAATATTTGGGAATCTTTCAGAAAGCCCAACCAACCCCATCTCGGCAAGAGCGCTGTGTGCCAGTCCTCAGGGAGAACATGGGCTTGCAAATCTGTGGACAGCTTTGACAACCGCTCTAGCCAATGAGCGGATTTGGTGGGTGCAATTTTATTCCCCTTGCCATCTGAACGCTGTCAGGTATCTGTTCCGACGGGCGAATGGTGATGATATGTACATATTTTATATTAACGATGGTTGTGGGCATACTCATTAATAAATACATCGCCATCGCTTACATCGGACAACATACCCTACCCCTAAAAGACCACACCATTCACGAAGAAAGTAAAGGCATGAACAAGTAAATGGGCAAAGCAGAGGCGGTCACAACGTGCAATTTTCACTGATTGGATTATATCTCTCTGACAGACAGCTAGATAGCAACAACTTCCCTCCTGAACTATTGATACAAATGAATGATGACACACTTGCTACTGGAATTTATTAGTTAAGTGGCGCTGCTGTCATCTTGGTTTGGCACTAGGCATAAACACAGCTACCAAAACCTGCAAGAAATGATAAGAAGAGGAGATTAAAAATTTGATTTATCAGCTGGTGTCGAAATAAGCGAGGACTGTCAAGAGAAATATGGTATAGCTGGTTTGGTAATTTACTTGGATTAGTCGTTGTGACAAGCCCTGAATTCTTAAAGTGACAATTCCAGTAGTTCCTGCCCTTGGATTGGTAGTACAGGTTCATGGCTACGGAAGCATGGGATATGAGGTTATCTGGGTAGAAACATGGGCAGCCTCTTTGGAGTACATTGCAGTCAACCTGAGAGCATGCGTAATTGATGTTTGCCAGTAGAGTGGCATCATCGGATGAAGGCTTTGCGACGCACCAAGTTTTCTGCAAGAGGATAACAACATTACTCACAGATCAATCGTTTCGCTTTTTATTCCTCTTGTTCTGTTTTTGGGTAGGATGCTTGGATTATAACAATATCAGAGCTCTATATACGCCTCTACGTGATAATTATATAGTCGACTTCGGGAATTACCTGTCCTTGCACCAACTGAACTGTTCCCCCTAGTAAAAAATATCAGTGGCAGAGATTAGTGAGATGCTTAACAGATTCAAAGCTTGAAGGAACTACTTCAGTGAAAAGATGTTAAGGAAAAGGGGAAAAAAATGAAGGCTTATGAGATCAGCAAGAATGGAACTTGTTTCCTGACTATAAGGAAAACAGAAAATGATCTAATTAGCGTTTCGAGGCTTAAAGATCTCTAGAAATCCAAAAATTATTTATCTACAATAGAAGAAAGTTAAAAGATGTGCCTTCAGTAAAAGAAGGGAATGTAAGCGTCCGGCGACTTGCCAGCCCAGTCATAAAAATTAAAAGCAACCAATCTCAGTTATACATTTGAACGAGACCCAATTTACTTCTTCGCATCAAACTTCCACATTGACGTTAAGGGAAAAAGAAGAAAAATCACCTGAAAGCAGGAGCAGTACGAGAGAGAGGAGGAGGAGGAGGAGAGAGGGAGATGCTACAGCTCTTCCGGCCATTGCTGTGCTTTCCTAGCTGAGGAGCGTAAAGACCAGAAATTGGAGCGTTCGATGCTGAAGTGAGAGCAGCGGACCCATTTAAGGTTGGTGGAGGAAGGAGGGCAACGGCCACTGCAACGGCTATATTTTTCGGCTGCATCCCAGTAGACGGAAAAAGTGGGTAGGGAGCATACCACGTGCTCGACGTTGCGTAGTGCCACATTTTCCCAGGTGTCTATGCGTGTGAGTCTGGTATACACGAGGTAAATGTATACGCGAGAAACTGCATCAATATGGGGGTTGCCAGGGCGTACTTTCGTGGATATTTTTGCTGCCAGGTGGGCTGGGACCCACATTTTTGGATCAATCCAAGGACTGAGGAGCCGGATGCTGCCCCCGTTTAGGGCTCATCGCACGTGGCTGTCATTTAGAAGACAGTTGTAGGTGCCAACTCTCAAGCGCGGATTGGCTCATGAAGAAAGCTTTCCCTGAGGAGCCTGTTGGCAATGGTGGACGATGGCATAATTCTTCGTCTAGGGGAGGAGGGAATGATCTTGATAACAGTTCTATCACTTTGGTTGTTTACAATGGAAAAATAAAGACCCCCCCTCCTGTCCTGTCCACAGCAGCCTGTGTCCCCGGCACCGCTAATTTTCTCTAGGTTCACACGGTGAGGGTGGATGAGTCGCAATGCAAGCTAGAAATATACTTCACCATTGCACCAGTGCATTTCTTATTCAAATCCCCATGTCTATCGTATTTATCTCCAACCGTGGCAAAAAGCTGGTGCTCTCAGCAGGGAATAGCGTAGCGCCGGAGGCAGAACTCTACGAACCATGGCAGAGTAAGAAGTCGAGGAATGCGAAGTGGCCTAAACACTCGCGAGTATGGTTCATTCAATTAAAATTGAACCCTTTTTTAACCATCTAATGCCAGTATGGGTACACTTCATTCCTGACATATACAATGTGTACCTTCGTTCTCTTGGTCTAGTGCCCGCATCACATGAGCTGAAGTCCACTCTTATTCACTGTTGTGCACTAAAGGAGTTCACAGCCCAGATGCTAGGGGCTGGCTTCATTACATCTAAAATCGTAGTATGTTAAACCATTTCGAGCTGAATGGTTTGTGTTTAATAAAACCAGTCCAAAGTTTGTACAAAGAGAGAATTAATTAAATCAAACTGAATCATTCGATTCAATCTAATTTAGAATGAATGACTTAAGCTTTCTGTTTGGTACGCTATCAACATGGTTCGATAAGCTAATCGATCGTAAGCTTATCAAAATATACTGTTTTAGTATTAAAATGGTATCATCATTTCTCGTAAACTTTGCCTAGAATTAAACCTTTTCACGCCGCATAATTTATCCTTTTCTTTCCCCCTTCCAGGTGCGAGAAGGCTGCCCAAGTTTGCTAGTAAAAGTAGAATTTCCCTAAATCTGTCCCTGTTGGCTGTTGCTTTGTATAAAGGGAGATTCTTTTTCTTTTTTCAGCGCTGCCTTAGTTCTTTTATATCTTTTTACATCATCTAGACAGCATTCTACACATTTCCCAACCAAGAATCTCCCCGGGATGCTGTGCTTACCTCCCCGTGACTTTCCACATCTCGGAATATTTTTTTGTTTTTTTTGGTTCAAACGATCCTTTAAGAACTATTTGGCCGAGGTTTATGCCATGTGGCTGTACAGTAGGAATGTCCCAGATTAAATGATTATTAGCATGAACATGAAATGCTCTTTGCTCAGAATTTGAAAGTTCAATGCTTGTAAAAGGCAGCACCAGTTGCCATGATCCTGTATGGTTGTTCTTTTAGTATTTCATAGAATTCGATCAAATACCTTCCCTTTTGACACTTTACTCTCCTTTGAAGAGAGCAAGAACTTTAATATCTTTGTTCATGTGGTTAAGGAACCGCGACTCTTGTTCGAAGTCGCACAAGTTCAGCAGGAAATTAATTTAGAACATCTCAAGGAATTTGGACACGAAATAGCTAAGCCGAGCCAACCGTTGTTTGACCATAGTTTGAAATTGGCCTGCCTAATATTAGACCACAGGTTAACCAGAACCGCAATGAGGCATCCTAAAAACTGGGGCTGACTTTCAAAATAACAAGAACAAAATTGACGATGAGGTAATCAATGTCCTGCAAACTGAAGCAACTCGCAAAATTTGAGAAAAATTTGAGCTCTTCCAACAGCCATCTCTTGGTTCAGCCAGCTGAAAGAACTCTTCCCTCTAATGCATAACAAAGTCAAATCCACCACCAATCATGGGCCGACATCATAATAAGAGCATCTCACTGAACAAGGAAAATATAGTTCAAGTAACATGCACAAGGAACACACTTTGTACAGGTTCCTGGTAAACTTATACTCGCCAGCATAAATATATTTGTTTATTCAACCAAGTAATTTTAGCAAACTTTGCTTATTGAACCATTACATCCATGCATTCGTACACAGGAAGATGAGACAGAATAGTAAATGGCTTATTCAACCAAGTAATTTTAGCAAACTTCACCCCAATATGATCTGGTTTTGTACCACAAGGACACTTCTTTAAACTAGTAGAATGTCTTGACAGCATGGTGAACATGCCTTGGATAAACTTATGGAAATTCTAATTTCCAAATCTTTCTCTATCATGAGGAGAAGAATAATCAATATTAGGACCTGCTGGGATGATGCCATATGGATTTATGGTAGGATGGCTTCCATAGTAATGTTTCTTTATGTGTTCCACGTTGACTGTGCTGCTCATGCCTGGGATCTGGTATATGTCTTTGGTGTAATTGAACAAATTTGGATATTCCCGCAAGAGCTTTTTGTTGCATTTGAAATGAACAGCATAAACCTGCAGCAAAATAATTTAAAAGTCAAGACCAGATAATCTAGCCGACAGAAGTTTCCAATTTTTGTTTTCTTACAAATTTACCATGACATCGCCTGGATATAAATCAGATCAATTATCTATTGTATAATAGTTCATAGCTCAGATCAAATATTGCATGTCACATCTAACAGAATGGTTTTTTTCTCCATTCCAGATATCGATAACTGAAACATAGTGAACAGGAATTGTGCGCGTTACAGTTAGGCCATACAAAAAACGTTCAGATCATCTCAAGCCATACAAAAAACGTTCAGATCATCTCATGAACCATAGAATGATGGTAAGACAACAGAGAATCTGACTGGAGTCTACATTGATCTTGAGTCTAGTTGATCAGATAGAGATATACAAGAAAAGTCTCGTCAGCAGAAAGAACACCATTGGAAGTGAAAAGCAGGTTTGCAGAAGTTAGATGTAAAATACGCATAGCTTGTTTGAAGATTATCTTTCTCAACTTAAGACTTCACTTGATGTAGTAGAAAGAAAGAAGAGGCCTTCAGAAAATACACCTCAGATATAGATGCCTTCAGCATTTTATATATTAGGCACATGATGCAACAGCCTAATTCAAACTAGTTGGAACATTATCTGAATCCACATGAATCATGAGTCAAGAATAGAGATAAGACATGAATCCACATGATGGTGTCTACACATTATCTATATTACTATAATATCCCATACATAAGAGGGAAATGCAAGCTAAAGCTCCAGTTTGAGTGAAGACAAAAGGCAGAGGAAGAGAAAAGAACAAGGAAACGCTATATGAGACAAGCACACATTGGTCATATTCTAATTTATCCTTGCATTTGTCTGTTCTCATGTACCATGGTACCGTTAATGCTAGTAACACCACATGCATGCCTTGTATGATATTTGACTACTGGCCCAATTCCTAAATTCCTGCATCCATCTTTATTGCCATCGCTTGTCTTGATACTTCATTATATACACAAGCTAATTTAAAGTTGTTTGATTAAAGTATCTAACAGTCCATAACTGCTCTTGTGTCGGTTTGGACCATGGCAAGTAGAACCGAATTGGTCGGTTTGGCTTGAACCAATAGGAAAATGGTTCGATTTTGCATTTTGGTTTAGTACAAACTCCAAACTAGTGCGAACTGGCCTAAAGATTTCTCATTATGAGCTCTTCTAGTTCAGTTTGGTTTTTTGGGTGGGGGGTAGCCTAGATGGCATGTGAACTCTTATGAGCTCACATCCTTTGTCTCCTCTTTTCTTTCCATTTACTTAAGATTTCTTATAAAAATAAGGCAAATACCCTTCATTTGAATTCAACAAAAATATTACAAAAATCAAACAATTTAAGAGTAAAAAGTCAACTCTTACTTTCAAGAACAAATTCGACGAATTTCAGAAAATTACGATTTAGTAAATATCAAGTTAGGGTACTTCCACTCTAATAAAAATCCTAGAAAGTCAATTTAACTTATAAATAATGAAAAAATAAAATACTACGAAAAATTATCTTAAAATATTTACAAGCTTAGATAGAATCACAGTAATAGTAAACTTCACATTGATCTATACCGACTTGATGTATAGCTCATCAAAATAGTACTCGGCGTCTAGACGATGATAGATTACTAGACCAGAGATTCTTCCATTAAGAAAAACACCCCGACATTTAGTTTAGTAACACGTCATTGTCTGAATCCAAAACAATACATTTTAACCTTAATATTTTATAACAAGTTTAATTTTATTATTTTGATAAGCTTTACATTAAATAGATATAGGTCAATATAAGATTTACTGTGACTATATTTCTGGTTAAATTTAGAAATCTTATAAGTTTGACTAAATATTAACCAAAGCCTTACAAACTGTATTTTAAGATAATTTTTTTGTGTTTTATTTTTTCATTATTTTTAAGTTAAATTTATTTTTTGAGAATTTTATACAGAGTGGAAGTATCCTAACTGGACATTTGTTAAACCACAATTTCCTGAAGTACTTCAAATTTGTTCTTGAGTAGGAGAGTTGACTTTTTATTCTTAAGGAATTTGATTTTTTTGATATTTTTATTGAATTTAAATAGGGATATTTTATTATTTCTATGAGCAATCTTAAATAAATGGAAAGAAAAGAGAAAAGAGAAGAGATGATGAAAGCTTATAAAAAAGCTCTCAGCCTCATATACAACATAAAAAAAAAGAAACAAATTGAAAACTATCAAAAAAATATAAAAAATCGCAAAAAATTGCGAGCTGGCTTGAACTACCAATTCAATTCAGTTAGATACCGAATCGAACCAAACCAATCCAATGCCATCTCATGGTTCAACTTATCTTAGTCTAGACTTTGTGTTATCATCTACTTCCAACACACTGCAATCAACTTTCCATTTAGTTACATCAAGATAACCAAAGTCACACTTCAACTAAATCAACAAAGAATGTGCTCATATCTCATCTAGGGATTTGTTCTGCTTGAACTGTGATCAAAAGTATTCTCAAAAAGCAAAGCAACTGAAGAATTGCCTTGTAAGTGGGATTAGCCAGCTGGACTGACAAAAGCATGCCACATGATCTTCCTAATTCAGATTCTTAGTCCAGATAAATACTGTGCTACTAGAATATGTATTTCTTACTAGCTACAGAATTGACATGCTAGCATAGCCCCACATTTTGACAAATATTGAGACTATGATAATTGATAGGATAATATTTTCAAGATTCATACCTCATCAAACCTTATGAGAGTGACAAACAAGCGAACATCAGCTTCAGTCAACGCATTCCCACAAATATAGCGTTGCTTGCTCAGAATCTCCTCACATTTGTCCAAGGCTTGATACAACTTTGCCACAGCCTACATGGGATGGAAAGCAGCAAAAGAGTCCTTTTAAGATGACAAACATTTATTCTAGCAGACACTTTTAAAGAGTATTTAATTAACATTTTCAATAACTAGATAAATGCAATTACCTCATCATAAGGACCTTGTTTCGTAGCAAATCCACATTTATAAACGCCATTGTTTATCATGTCATATACCCACTCATTGACCTCATCTATTGTTGCTTGCATGTGAGAGGGGTACAAGTCCAAGTTAGCATTCTTTGCTATATCATTAAAGTCAGTGTTCAACATGCGGATTATATCCGAACTCTCATTGTTTACAATTGTTTTCAGTTTTTTATCCCATAGAACCTGCCATGTAGTGTTAGAATCACAATTGGGCAGAAAGAAACTAAAAGATAAAACACAGGAAGGTAAATGATTAATAGCACACTTACAGGAACAGTATATTTTCCAGAATAATTAGAGCTAGCTAGCTCATAAAGTTCCCTAATACTTCTAGCTCCATTCAGAAAATCAGGTTCAGCACCTGGTTCTTCAGTGCTAGAAATGGGAAAGACCCATCCAAAATGCTGATCACCCTCCTTTGTTCTTTCCCATATTGGTTTGACTGCCTGTTACACACATTACGTAAACATTTAATATAATCCAACATTGAGCAAATCCTGTCACAAGCATAAAAGAATCACCATGTAACTGATCGCCTCATCAAGCCCTTTGAGCTTCACATATGAAAGACATCTGGATGCCCAAGGGCATGCATATGATATGTACAGATGATATCTTCCAGATTCTGCAGGAAACTGGGATGACTTGTCTTTTGAAATAAAGTTGCGGAAGGTTGATGCCGTGCGGTTGAATGCACCAGATTCTGCTACTTCATCCAATGCTGATCGAGCCATCTGAAGAATGTTGTGAGAATAGTTCAATTTGCAGTTCTAGCACAGAACAATTAATGAAGATGTAAGATGGAACATGAGAGAGAGAGAGAGAGAATCATGAACATGCATAGAGGTCATTGCAACAGAATGACGGCTTCAGCAGATGTTAGCTATATCTAAAATTCCAGTACAAGCATAAAGTTTAAAATCTTGCTGATCTAAGCCAAAAAATTGCTTGCTAATAGGTTCATTAGCTTCCCAGCAGGGTTTCCAAAATCATTAGATACAAATGATGATTCGGTGACTAAGCATATACATGTTAAAAACATTACTGTTTTCTAGTTAGACACTCAGATATAATAAAGTATGTTTTCTTCTTCTAAATATGGGCTTTCAGATTCTTCATAAATATTTTTGGACTTTATTATAAGAACTCCCTACGTCAATCAAAGAAAAGCTTCTGTATTAAAGAAAAACATATTATTCATAATAAATTCACAATGGCTGTACTTTACTGTAATTGATGGCTCAACCCATACAATCATATAGACAAAAAAAAAATGGAGAAGAAATTTAAGAAAATTGGCATTAGCCAACAGATCATACACATCCATGAGAATTAACTATGGTAAACAGCTAACTTTGGAAGCTAGACCCTCCTATTGGCTTATTTATTCCTTTGTTTTCATGGAGGCAACTGACCTCATAGGGTAACACCCAAGACCGTTATTCATCATCATGATGGACACTTGCTTATCATCCTTCATCGCTGATCATCCTCTCACACTTTTAATGATTCAAGCAGCTCAATTACTAAGGCCCTAAGTGAAGAGGAGATATTCCCCAACCCAAACCTTAATAACCCTCCTCCCTCTTAAACCTTTGAAAAGATCCATGGATCATTCCTAAATGGAGACTCATATCCCTAGAAAATTGGAATGTTGACGTCACTAGAAGAATGGACATGGAGATCATAGAAGGGACACTATGCCTTAAGTTTATCCCATTAAAATGACTCCCATCAAACATTAGGCCAATATCACAAACACTATGCCAATGTAATTGGACAAAAAGAAACTTAAAAATTTCATGATTGTGGTAGTGATTCATTAAATTTCTCTTATATAATCAAAATGAGAAATTCCACTATCAAACAACAAAGGATTTTTATGAACAATATCTAGATCATATTTTTTTAACTAATTGTAGGATAGCAGTTAACTAACAATCATTAAGATAAGTAGTCAAGCTCATATTCCAAAAAGGGATTGTATGGAATCCTACAAGTGAAATTACAATACAGCTCAAGTTGCAATGTAATTGAGTTGCATATAATAGAAAAATATTGTTCGAAAGGTTGCAGCTGTAAGATCTTATTTGGCAGAGCTATTTGCACTATCAAAAAATGCTATTATAAATTATTATAATAATATTCTAAAATAATATTATATTATTACTCTATGATTATTATCATAATGTAACATAATAATATTATAATAATAATATTTAAATATAATATGATGTAATATAATATAATATTATAATCATATTATATTATCATAATCATATTATAATGTTATTATATTATAATATTAAATGTTTTTGTTCTCATATTTCAAAATTATAAGTCAACTTCCTACAAGTAGACCTATAGCCAATTTGGCTAAGTTAACTTACATTTTTTTACGTTTCACTTACAATCCAAGTGTAATTTGACTTACCGCGCATAATTCAATTATAGCACTCTAAACAAGTGAGATGAGCTGTACTACAACTCAACATGTAGGACAAGTTCAATTATAGACTCCAAACAACCTCATTAGTATAAATTGTGCACTAGTGCATCGTAAATTATTTTATCTAATGTGTGATGTGACATTGAATTAGTTTGGTAAATGCAAAAAGGGTAACGATGCAGAGGTAAGAGAAATGGAAGGGTCATATGCGTGTGTGAATGTGAAAGAGAAAGAGTTAGCGCACGTGTGAGAGAAAGAGGGGGGGATGGGTCAGGGGGCAGGAAAAGGTTTTGAGAGTGAGAATGGTTGGAAGAAGATATAAACAACAGAGAGCTGGTCATACCTTGGAGAGATCACCTCCTCACACTCCAGAATTTACAAAACAGTAGGCAACACTGAATGATACCATTACATGGCATTGTAACAGGAATAGTTGGCAACTAACTAGGCTTGGTGAAAGATGTCTTAACCATTAAAATGGATGACTCCTAGCATCATAGAAAAATCCAATAATGTATTATATTAAGAACTGAATATGACTCTTCAATTTCGTGGTTTGATGGCTTGACAAGGACTCTCTCATGCCACCAAGGAAGCCTACAGCCTGAGGCTCTGTAGGATTAACAAAGCTAATGGTTTCAAAGATCTAATAGATCAAGGGAAGTAGATTATTTCTGAATAGATGGTCACTGAAGAAGCATGGGCATATAAATTTTCAACATTTTTCCTTAAATTCAAACTTTGTAAGATTAACCCAATTGTTAAGAAGAGTATAGATATGTGTTCAAGTTTTTGGTCAACAAGGCAACTTCTCTTTTGTTGCTTTTCTTTTTACCTCTATAGTTGGACAGCTGCTAGTGCTATTGATGATTGCATATGTACACAAATACCATTTTTAGCTTACTAAGGTCTACATCAAAGCCACTTTGCGAAAATTATTGGCTGAAACCATCTGGGTTTTGAGTTTATTTCTGCTAACACCAGACTAATTCAAAAGAAAGGGGAAGAATATTGAAGAGATAGACAAAGAAGGTTGCAGATATTGGTCAATTTATTCTTCTGATTCATGACATTCTCTATATTACGGATTTAAAAACCAGTGGGTCGACATGGTTTCATCAATATTGTATTGTTTTGACATGAAAATGGCAATGTATTAGTTATGTGATGCTTATACCCTCTATACCGGTACATAGTGGCCATATTGGCACCTATTAATAGTACCATACCGATTGTACCAGTCCATACTCATAGTTTTTCCTTCTTCATGATGATGCCAAGTTCAATATTTACAGTCAGCATTAACACCATACCTGTGTGGTACCATTCAGAAGGAAAGATGATATGAGATATGAATTGATATTTAAAACATTACTCTATTCTCTCAGATTAGCACGATGCTTAGCTCATTGAAGAGACAACACAAATAGGAGCTATAGTGGGAATGACAACAGGGTAGCAGCATGGTAGGACACACTTCTAGCTAAGTAACTTTTTTACTTCAAAAACTCCCCACAAACTTGAAATGCAACTGCTTACTAAGTGCTTCCTTATTAAAAGTATTTCTAAAATATCCAACTCCCTGCACCCACACCCATACCCATCCTTGCACCAATTCACAATTCTGGCAAGTGACAACTAGGTGGAGCAGATATATAGAAAATTCTAAGAATTGGACATGCATAAGAAACATCTACAAAGCATGGTATATGAATATTGAATAATAAATTTAGATCATACATAATGGTCCACAAGAAAGTTTAGGCTACATAATTTTAAGTTGATGTCATGCTTAAAAAAGATTTCAAAGTAATATGCATAATTGATGTTTGAACACTATGATGATTTATAATTTCTTATTAGGGATATGCTATGTTGCCAAATTTTATGCTTATCACAACAACACCAGTAACAATAGATATGTTCTTATTGTAAAGAGGTATGTTTTATGGAATTTTAAATATTTGGATCAATCAATTGCTTACATTAGAAAATGTCTGACTTGATTCTTCAAAAATTTAAATGCATCTTGACAGAATCACCAGTCCACCGATTATAAGGAAATGATATTCTAATGCATAGACTTAGTATATTCTCTGATTTTAATTAAATTTTGGTCGGGGACTCTTTCTCTCTCTCATTATTCCTCAAAAAAAAAAGATATTCTAATGCATAGATTTATTATCTTTCATAATCTTCTTCATAATGACCACTTCAAGGGATCAATCCTTGTTCTACCATTAAATGAAACTTCAAGTCTCTTCTTAATATAAACAAACATTGATTAGCAAAGGGCATTCAAAGTCAAAACCCCTATCTGGAAGGCTAATAAATTTCTGAGCAAAAGTCAGCCAAACATTGGTATAAAACATTTTGACTTCCACTTCATTTCAAACAGTTCAGGTTGGGGTTGAGACATACAGGTACAAAAAATTTGGTCTTTGAAATTAAAAAACTATATATGAATAAAATAGAAAATTTTATAAAAGATGGAAACACAATTATAAAATATAATGAATTTTAAAACTTCTTTTAATTGTAATTTTACGCATGTCATCATAACTTATTATAACCTAAGCTGGTGATCATGCTTTCACAAAGTAGTTATAAACACAATAAATGTATACATAGTCATGGTTGTCACTTAAAAACTTCTTAGCCAAAAGCTTAAAGACAAGGGATCACCAGGACATCTTAACACAAAATAGCTATTGATACATTATACTTCACAATCCATAGATTATGTCCTGTTATATTAGTTTCTACCAACTAAACCAGCGTGTTCAATACTTGTCAAAATGGGGATGAAACAAGGATATACCCGTCTCATTATTGTTGTTCAGTTCTCTAGGAAAATAAAATGAAAAGTTCTTGAGCAGAAAAAATACTTTTTGGCTGAATTAAACCATAATTAGTAACAAAATAATCTAACAAGACGATGATGAAGAAGGTTCATAGTCCTCCATATGCAAGATAAAACAGAAGGATGTTTTTATTTGCTTCTCCCTCAGAGAAAAAGATAGAAGGGCGTTTCATGCATGCTATGTTCCAAGTCATCCTCTTATGGACGCAGGCAAATGAGGGAGAAAACATCAAGAAAGAGCATTAATTGTGAAGTGATCTACTGGTCAGCCTTAATAGACTGTTAACTCTAGCCGCTTGCCCAAGTATCTCAATTTACGAAGTAACTCACACTCCCTGCACCGATGGCGATGACTCAGAGAAGAATTGTTATGAAATATCAAGAAGAATGCCTGGTCAATCGACACAAGCAAACTTCATTCCATGTCCAGAACTCGGTCACTCGAATTGCTTCTGAGATGCGGTTCCCCTCTCCCCCGAACCCAAAGCAATATCAGTTGGTACCACCACCACCAGCACCACCCACAAAACAACACCAATAAAAAATTTTAAAAAAAAAATTTTAAAAAAAACACCCCACACCTCAACCCCAAATAATAAGCCATCAAGATCTCAAGATGCAAGGAAATAGTCTTCAAATTAAAATTCCCGTAAGCTTCAAAACTTCGATAATTTGATTGTTTTTCTAAGTTTATTAGACCAGAGTCTTAGTTCTGTCGCCCCAGAAGAAGCGAAGATAAAGATAAAGATCAGCATCCATAGCCAGTCGTTTTCCCCAGCCAAATCGCCATTCCCAAATTCAAGACATCAGAGAGAGAGAGAGAGAGAGAGAGAGAGAGAGACAAAAAAGGGCATGCGTACCTTGAAGGTGGATAAGGATCGAACAAGGTTGAAGCGCAAGGCTGAGGAGGATGAGATCATGCAATTTCTCCTTCCAAAGCTGTTATGAAGCGGTGACGAACGCCATCCCGCTTCTCTCCTATAAAAAGGGCAGGGAAAAGGCCCACCAACCGGTAGCATACAAATCTCCTACAGCAACTGGATTCTTCCCTTAAACAAAATACAGCAACTGGCTTTTAATCCGAATGCCTGAAATCCCCCAAAACAAATGCCCCAGAAACGTACCCAAACGCAGTCATCCTCGGCGGCTAGGAGGTGTGCCGATTTTTTCAGCGTCCGGGGTGTTTCTCGGGCTCTTCCGGCCGTCCAAAGTGTTTCTATTGATTCTCTTATTAAAGTAAGGAGGTTTGAGCGCCAGGCGGTAGGGGCCTCGGATGGCAAGTTGGAAACGGTCCAGCTGTCTTGTTGGTGACGTGAACACGAGTCACCATGAGCTTATGCGCACGCCAGCTCCAGTGTCGATCACGCCGGACTGCATTCAAACTCGCAACGGTACAACACCTGCCATGTTGTTGCGAGGGCTGGGGGCAAGGCCGGTCGGTGGTGGGAATCGCTGGTAAAGGCATTTCGGAACGGTTATTTGGGATTTGGATTATTTTTGGATTCTTTGGATCATTGAGGTTAAACTTTAATTTTAAATAATTAAACTAGAGCCACTCATAGTTCATTTCAAATTAGCTTAGTATTTTAAAAAAAAAAATTAAATATATTTTTTCTCTTATTCTTTTTAAATAATTTATTAATAATTAATTATTTCTTTTTTTTTTCCTTTTTTACTCTAAATGTTAGAGTAAATAAACACAAAATTATAGCATAATCAAGCATTAAGAGAAATAATAGTTATAAATTTATAAAATATTAAATAATATAATTAAATATATAAAATTATACTTTTAAAATGAAATAAATATTAATGTTAAATTATTAATAAGATTATAAAATAAAATAAAATAAATAATAGAAATATGCTTAATCTCATAAATTAAAAAAAAAATTGTAAAGTCATACCTCATTTTACTCTTCCTCTCCTCCTCAATGTTGTTTGAAGCTATTGCTGATGATTTTTAAATAACACTTAATTTGAAAAAGTACACTTTTAATCCCATCATTTATTAAGTCACATAAGTATCAACTATATATTATATATTAAAGAATATAAAATATTAAAATATTAACCATATAAATAATCTAATTAATAGTTAATAAATTTATATAATGTCATCAAGATAAAATTTTAAAATTTTAATAAATGAAATTGAAAATATACCTTGCTCTTATATCCAAACAACCAATTATGAGTGGTGATTAAAACTTATGCATTTTTTTGGTACATACTATTTTCGGGTCATTTTGGGTTACCCATGACCTAACCTAACTCGACTCTAAAATTTTTGGATTATTTTGAATTTGAATTAAAAAAAAGTGTAAAACCCTAACCTTTTTTTTTTGGATGGGCTTAGTCTGAGTTCATAAGCCAAGTCAGGTTTCTACCGCCTCTAATGTCTATATCCAAAAATTTATGCCAATAACATTTGGATTCAGTTGGAGAATGACCCCAAGATTAACACATTTCATAAAGTGCTTGTTAGGTTTGAGAAAATGACCCTCTGGAATCAGAGTTGGAATTAATGATTTGACTCCAAATGTTTATTTTGAAAGAAATGGAGTTCAATTCCAATCCAATTTGAAATATGAATCTTGTATTAGAGGGGATTTGGAATTTAGACCACTCACCCAGAATTACAAATCCATTCCAGTCAACTATAACCCAATATATTTTACAAATATAATTTATATTTTATATTATAATATATAATATTATATATAATAAATATGAGTAATAATATAATATTGATATTAATATAATATATTATAATAATTAATATTATATAATTATAGTATATTGTATAATAATATATTATTATGTAATATTTATATACATTATAAATATATATATTATAATATTATATTATATTATTAATATATTTTATATTATATATATTATATATCATTATAATATATTATAATATATAACTTTACATATATATTTTTCAATATATATTATTAATAGGATTTAGAAATTATATTCTAATTCTATTTTTTGTATGAACCAAATGGATAGAGAGAATAAGCGATTCTAATTTTGATTCTAGTGGCTTTCGATTCTAATTCCAACTATGATACCAAGCCAAATATATCCAAAATCTTGCCTAATCTAGTCTAGTATTATCATGAGAAATTAAAAGCTTTTGTTTGAGTGAAAGCTATATGCAAGAAATGGATAGTAAGTTCAGTCAGCCACCGTAAAACCGATTAATTAGAGGTTAGGATTTGGAAGTAGAAGCAAGGCTTGGGACTTGACCAAAAGTCAACCAGGCTTAGCATGGGTTTAGGTTTTACTAACTTAGGTTAGCCTTGAGTTTGAAAAACTTGAGTTGAACCCAAGTTGGATTGAATTATGATTGAGCTTAAACCTAATTAAAATGCAACTCTGATTTACTCCAACCTAACATGATTTCATAAGAAAACAAATTTATATTTATCTTTCACTTGTGCTATATTGGTGCATCAAAACAAAACTTCAACCATTTCATTACTAATTTTTTAAAAGAATATATTTCAAAATCTTTTTGTAATCGTAAATTACTTATAAAACTAAGCTTAACCTAGTCATTTTGATTCAAACTAGTCCCATCACTAATCTAAATCTAGCTTAAGATAGGAGAGGTTGAAAATGGCCCAACTCAGTATTAGACTGGGCTGAGACTAGGTTAGGAGATAGAAGGGATTAGAGCTAACCCATTTGAATAGTAGTATATTTGAAAGTCATTGACGATTAAGAGGATATATATATATATATAGAGAGAGAGAGAGAGAGAGTTAGACTTAGTTACTTTCGTATATAGCCAAGTTTAGATCCGATTATCCTTTTTATCTTTGGATCCCCACGGATCATGAATTCCAAAGATGAAAAAGATAAAAAAAGTGAAAAGAATGACTAAATATAGAGCTTAGCTATATGTATCTCTCTCTAGATATATATAGTTAAGTTTGGCTATACTCGCATGTAACCAAGCCCAAATTCAGACGAGTGTAACCAGGCCGGCGTTACGCTTTTCTAAAGAATTGATGGTTGAGTTGAGCAGGTGTACAACTTAAAATCAGGTGCTAAGAACCAAGATTAAAAAAAAAAAATGTCACCCTTCAACTCACTTCGGCCGAGTGGTCTGTGGCATCAACGAGGGAGTTTATTTTGCCCGGTGCTTTGGTTCAAAAAGGAATGGTAGGTTGGGCTGTGAGCCCGTAAAGCATTACCATGGCCTGCACTTCACGCGTCGAGCTCGATGAAAGCGTTACAGGATTCGGACCCAACTCGATCCGGTTCTATGGCTCAAATTGTTAGAATCGAATGCCCGTCCCTGTTTTGGAGTTCTAGAAGATTGAAGAACGTGCTTCCCTGTGGCCGCGTGGCTCTCGCCATCGGATGATTCCGATCACGACCCAGAAGGCCAATCCACGTGGAAACATCTGAAGCCATGCATTCCCTCTTTCGATATGGCCGGCCGCTCCCCTCTTGGTCGCAAATCGCAACCGGAGCCGAGGGATGGCCACGTCCGCGCGTGCCCCTCTTCTTTCCTCGCCCGCAGCGAGCCTACGCTCCCGCTCCCCTGCTCTCCTCTTCACCTCTCGAGCTCCTAAGGCAAACTTGGGAAGCCAAGGAAACTCGTGGAAGTGGAAGCGATCTCCCCTCCGTGCTATGGGCTCCTCTCCCTCCTCCCAGAGGCCGGACCAAGTTCAAGGTCGCCACCCACGAACACAGCCTTCTTTCTTCTTTCCTTTTCTTTTGATTAATTCTCTCTTAGACTTGTCTGATGCGCCTCCAACAGTCTGTTTGTTTCCTTTCGTTAATTCCTGTAACCTTTGCTGGTAAATTTGAACTGGATTGACCTGGCAAAAAGAAGGGAGGGGCAAAACAAATGGGTTGGTGCTAACTTTCTCCAACTTTCCCTGCTTTTCTTGTCGTATTCATATTTGCTACTTCGGCTATGTTTGTTAAGTATCCTGTGAGTTCTTGTGACTTGTATCTAAGAATCAGTTATCCTTATATTACTTGTTAAAATTTCAAATCAGGCAATCAGATATTCTTCGATTCAATCATCTTTATATACGCACTGGATCTCAAATTAGGTTAAAAAACTTGGGATTTTTTTCTATCCACCCTTGTTTTTCTTAGGAATCTTATTCGATGCTTCTGAACCTGAACGGCGTTTAATTGATCTCTTCAAACTCTTGTTCCGTTGCTTTGAACTGCCACTCTAGAAGACCTTTGTTTTTCGTTTGATTGCCTAACGACTTGAATTAATAGGATTGGCTGCTTTTACTGGACTTGGTTGCAAATAAATTACCAAATTTAGGGTAAGACAATCAGATAGATCAATGAAAATCTATGGTACTGAATATTGATGCAGGCAAGACAGAGGGATTGAATCAAATATTATACAACAAAAAGTATATTTTTTGGGGAAAAAATTCACCAAAAGATTTCTGTAGAGATAGTTAGACCTAAAGTCAATAAAGATGATGCTGTATTATTTTAGTAATGATAAAAGCCTTTAACAAGTCTTTGATGGAGTATTGAGTGAGGCTTTAATATAGTTCCACTGCCAAGATTGTTGGAGATACTTTGGCATTTGGATTAGAATAACTGATTCACAAAAGCTTTCTAGGAAAATTTTCATTTAATAAGAACCTTTTTACATTTTTATATTTGCTTAAATTTGGTTTGCATTGAAGAAATAAAAGAGAGCAGTCTTGGCTATTGATCATGCAATTCAACAATTCAACCGTACGTAAATCATTCTGATAAGCAAACATCGTACAGAAATTGTATCTGACATATTAGGCACATATTTTATTTTGGTTGATTTCAGAGTTAATTTCAGCAGAAGCACTGCCAGGTAAATTGACAACCATCAACCAACTATTTTCTAGTTTTTCATAATTACCTTACATATTATGGACCTTTGAAGAACCGCACCCATTATCCATATTTTAGTGTCAAACTGGACCTTATGAAAGTTTTTAGTGAGTAGCCAAATGAATGCTATTTTTATCTGATTCTACCTGGATGCTGACTGCCTTGCTCTTTGTGGTAGCTGAAGTCCTGGTACAAAATCTTGAAGCTCTATTAATTGAATGCCTTGTCTTTGTTTTCTTCCAAAACCCATGATAAGCTTTCCTGATTCATCACAATGTAGTCCTGTAACCCTACATATTGTGATTGTTGAGCACAATTTGTGATCTGATTTGCTGAAAATATATACCGACTACAAAATATGTACCCTGTCCCAGACATAAATCAAGCAATCTGGCTGATCTAACAATTCCCTTGTACTGAAACTATTTGGAATAACAAGTTGCAACTTCTACATTTTATTTTCTATATCCTCTCTAAATAACATCATAATATAAGAATTTTTTCCCTCTAATTATGGAGTGTTGTCCCACCATAGATGCATCTGAGAAAATGTGGTTGGCTGATGACCCCTTAATCATTATGTGTGTTTCTATCATTCAAAATTCAACACTCTGGTGCAAACATTCTTTGTGCTTTATATAGCCATTAAGTAGGCAGATATTAAGTTCTTTCATTCTGGTTGCTTTGGTGATAGTGGCTTGAAAGATTATTCACATGCACCTTTGATCGATTGCTTCCTTGTTGCTCTTCTGTAGGCAATATTTTGCTGTTTTTCATAAAATCTTTTTCATGCAAGCCTTTGGGAGCTTCCTGTTATGTCTCGATACTTTATGTGCAATTGTTTTACCCTATATCCTGCTCCTTTTTTTAAGAAATATATGTTGTCTAGTTAAACAATCAACCCGCGCACACAAATTTTTTTTTTTTTTATAAAAAAAGCCTTTCAGCTTATTTATTAGAGCTTCTAAACCTTGACACTTCAAATGTAACAGAAAATCTAATTATGTTCTTTTTGTTTTGTACTTTTTTTGGGAAAAAAATCTCATACTGTAATCCTTTCAAATGTCAAGATGTTTGCACTAACAAAGGTGGCTTGCTCATTACTTTGCGATTGAAGTGATATCTTTTATATAACCAAAAAAAGAAGTGATATCTTTTATAAACATTTAGAAGAATATTAAAGCTAGAAAAGTTCTAGGCTTTGGTTGGACAAGGTATGCCCATCCTCCTCCTGTGTGGCTAAAAGAACTTGTGCAATGACTCATCCTCTCCTTAATCAAGTTGCAGAGGCCAAGTCCTGCTTTGGTCTCCTAGATGTTATGTGTGGCTTCGCCAAAGTCTGGCTTAAATGAGGCCTGACTTGATGGTCTTAAGTCATTATAGGCCAGCTTGTAGTCCTGATTTTCATCATTTGTCATGAGTTTGAAGATAATATCAGTAGTTGACAGCTGAACTTGCATGTTTGTTTGCTAGTTATATCTTGGTTGTACATCCTCCTGTATTCTTTTGGTGTTGATGCATTGTAACTTTGAACTTATTCTTTATGTTTATCCTATAAAGAGCCAAATCAAGTTAATTATGCCTCCTTGAGCGATGACGAGTGGAAGAAGCGTCTTACACTGGAACAGTATTACATAACGCGGCAGAAGGGTACTGAGAGAGCTTTCACTGGGTATGCTTCCTAATGTTCTATTGCTTTCCCAATGCAGCCTTATCTCTATGGCCTACTTTTTTAATGTTAACAGCACATGCCTACTGTTTCCTGGCTGGCAACATAATACTGCTTCTGAATGGATTGCTAGTCTTATGTCATGATATACTGTGCTTGCTCTGCTATGTTTGACAATCAGGGAATATTGGAACACGAAGATCCCTGGGACATACCATTGTGTGTGTTGTGACACACCTCTGTTTGAGTAAGTGTTGTTTTTAAACTATAAATGTGGAAGATGGCTTACATTTTTATTGTGCAGAGTCAAATCCAGTATTGGAGGGGTTTTGCTTATGCCCGATGATTTGAAGAAATAAATCTATTTATTTGTCCCCTATTTTCAGATCACGCACAAAATTTGACAGTGGAACTGGGTGGCCATCCTACTATGAACCAATTGGAAATAATGTTAAATCCAAGCTAGACATGTCAATCATTTTCATGCCCAGGACTGAGGTTCTTTGTGCAGTTTGTGATGCCCATCTTGGTCATGTCTTTGATGATGGGCCACCACCTACAGGAAAACGATATTGTATCAATAGGTAAGATTTCCCCTTTTTTATGTGAACCTTTGGAATAGCAGAGTGGGATTGAACTTAACAGCATGATTTCTTTTCTTATCTCCAGTACATCCCTGAAGCTGAAGTCGCAGTAGCAGACTAGCTTAAGATGAACTAAAGGAATTGTGTTTGAGCACTGTGGATACATCCTTTTCTCCAGGAATTCTATGTTGTCTACAAATCAGATCTGTTCTGAACCTTTTTCTTGACTGTACTCAAATCTTTTTTCAGAATAGCTAAAACAGAAAGACGTGGATTATGATATGCACGATGTTTATGGTCTATCTTGCTTCTTATATAAGTACCTCTGAGGTGGGAAAGCTGGGTGTATACTGTTGGAAGTTTTTAAGTTCCTAGGACCATCTAGTGCATGAGCATGGCGTTCATTGAAAAAATTTAAGCTTGGAGCCAATGAAAATAAGATCTGCAGGGAGATATCACTTTGGTGGGAGGACCTAGAACCTGTGGAAGGACGAGAATTTTCTGGTTCTCCCCTGGCAGTTGAAGGGGCTTTCTAGTTTTCGGGATTTCAGAGTATAGTCTCAGAAAAGATGAAAACTTTGTCAGATGTGTACATCTTTGCTCTTGCATTGCCGGCTGCTTTGAGAAGTTTCTCATACGTAGCCCAGCCACAATTTTCCGACTATTGAGGTTTTAGGTTCTTCTTGGAGACATCAGGATCCCAAGTTTGTCATCTAACCCTGTGATGTTTAAGACCGAGCATATAGACGTGAGAACCTGGTGACACCGATCACGTTACTACTAACACAAACACAAAGTGTGCATTTCATGTGCGTTTACAAATGTTTTAAGGTGAGAGAGAATGTTGCATCCTTCAAGTTTTAAGCCTTAGGTTGAAGAAAATATTCTTTTCATATTGTAATACAGAAAAAGTAATTTCACATCGAATTAAAATATATATATATATATATATTATATATTTATAACTTAAGTTTACCTGCTATCAATTAATTTCTATTCAAATTTTTATCCGTTAACAAATTTTTATGCCATGTGATTTTTATGCCATGTGAGTTTGGGATGTGTAGAAGTTGATGGACATAAGAAAAAGGATTATTCATGAGAGTATGAAAAGAGACTACCATGGGATAAAAAAAAAAAAAATTTATTTTGAAAGTGCAAAACAGATAAATAAAAATGATCATAAAAGTGAAAGTAAACCAGAGTTCAAGATACCCTACACATGCGAAACAGGGGGCTATGGCCTCAGAAATAGCCTGCTTTTCTTCTTGATCAGCAGCGAAACTTCAAAGTTTCAGGTAGCATGTCATGCTTTTTGCTCGTAGTGCTGTACTGCAATGGAGAGCACACTTTTATCTACAGTCTAAGAGTAGTTTAAGAGCATCAAAGAGAGTTTTTTTCCTGAGATCGCTAATGATGTGTGTTTGCACTTGCGTCTCAACCTTGGGTGGAGCCTTTGCTAAAAAGTTTCTCATCCGTAACATCCAATTCGATCAGTTGAAAAGGTAAAGGATTCTCTCGTTGAATGCTCAGTTATTTAGGAGACTCTTCACTTGCTCGAATGTTGAGCTTGTAAGCATGTAAAAGACATGCTGAGAGCAAGACATGAGCTCAAAAAGCCTGCCCACTAGAGGGTGCATTTGTTGGGCTGACGGCTCGATGTCTAACATAAATTTCTAGAAATTTCTCATTTTCTTAAAGTTGTATACTCCAACTCTCCACACATATTCTCTTAAACATCCATTTTTTTTTTACCAAGCATCATACAGTAATTAAAGAGCCACGAAACCATTAAATATTTGGTAAAAAATGAGGTCTTAAAAGTTAATGAATTTCTGATAATAAAATATTATCATATAAAACATTTTTTTGCTTCAGCTTTCTGGAATCATTTCTCCTGCCTTCCCATTCCAAGCTAACTAAGGCCTATATGTTTTGGTGCATCAAATCTTTATATCCAACGGTTGGGATTTATTTTGCACACTTACGTAGAGTTTAGGTATTTTTTTTTAAAAAAAAAATAATAGAGAGTCTTTTTCTCTCTGCTTTGGTCACGGGTGGTATCCCTTTCTGTTACGCAAACTAGATATCGATGAACTTCGGAGGATTTTCGCCCTCACAAGGCTTAGCCTCCGCTATTCTAATTGGCTTGGGTATGACCACGTTATCCAACTCCTTCGACTAAATGGACACACTCTTGGAGAATATCTCACCGAGGTGGTGGCATAAAATGCGCCAGGTGTTCGACCTAATCTAAACCTCAAAATCCATCAACCAATGAAAAGAAAGATAAAGATTTCGCCGGATAAGGACTACCATAGCTCTCCCTCCCTCCCCACCGCCTTCCTCTTTTATTAATACCTCCGGCCACCCTTCCCTTTGCTCCCAGAAAGAGCTTCTGTTGCGCCTTCTCCTCCTCCCAATAACTACGCAAGCCTCCCTTTCTCTGTCCAACCATGGCTGCCACCATGGCCCTGTCCTCCCCCTCCCTCGCCGGCAAGGCGGTTAAGCTCGCTCCCTCAGCCTCCGAGATCCTCGGCGAGGGCAGGATCACCATGCGCAAGACCGGCGGCAGGCCCAAGCCCGTCCCCTCCGGCAGCCCTTGGTACGGCCCCGACCGCGTCAAGTACTTGGGCCCCTTCTCTGGCGAGCCCCCGTCCTACCTCACCGGCGAATTCCCCGGCGACTACGGGTGGGACACCGCTGGCCTCTCCGCCGACCCCGAGACCTTCGCCAAGAACCGTGAGCTGGAGGTCATCCACTGCCGGTGGGCCATGCTAGGCGCCCTCGGCTGCGTCTTCCCCGAGCTTCTCGCTCGCAATGGCGTCAAGTTCGGCGAGGCCGTCTGGTTCAAGGCCGGCGCCCAGATCTTCAGCGAGGGCGGTTTGGATTACCTGGGCAACCCCAGCCTGATCCACGCCCAGAGCATTCTGGCCATCTGGGCCTGCCAAGTTATCCTGATGGGCGCCGTGGAGGGCTACCGGATTGCCGGCGGGCCGCTTGGCGAGGTGACCGACCCTCTGTACCCTGGCGGTAGCTTCGACCCTCTCGGCCTGGCCGACGACCCCGAGGCCTTTGCAGAGCTCAAGGTGAAGGAGATCAAGAACGGCAGGCTGGCCATGTTCTCGATGTTCGGTTTCTTCGTGCAGGCCATCGTCACCGGCAAGGGTCCGTTGGAGAACTTGGCCGATCACCTGGCTGATCCCGTCAACAACAACGCTTGGGCCTATGCCACCAACTTTGTCCCGGGCAAGTGAACTGAAGTTTACTGCCCAGTTCCTCCAGAAGGAGTACCTGCTTTTGAGATTGTGTGTGATGTGCATCTGCTTTGAGATTGTTGGTGTTGTACATTAATCTTCAGCAATGGTGATGTTTTCTTTAGATCGTTGACGTTTAATCA
Organism: Metroxylon sagu; assembly: GCA_017589505.3. Lineage (NCBI taxonomy): Eukaryota > Viridiplantae > Streptophyta > Magnoliopsida > Arecales > Arecaceae > Metroxylon > Metroxylon sagu. Next base: position 887,344 of record JACVBY030000617.1, read on the forward strand.
TCCCTAAAAATTAATAATGGTTTGAGTCAGCCAAAACTATAGGTTGGGATGGGTTGCATTTGGGTTCACCTCCGGTTGAATGACTTCGCTCAAGGTGCACCAAGAACAAGTCTACGTGCTTGAACACTTGGGCATCAATACATTAGGTGAGGCACGAGCGCAGCCTTCAGGTCATATAATTTTTTATATTTAAGCATTTTAAAGATAATGGATCCGATTCATTGACATGAATCAATAAGTTAGAACCTTCATCATGAACATTAAATATATGTGAATTTAAGTAAGAATCTACAAGTATATAACCAAATCAATCTCTCTCTCTCTACACACTCGCTTGCTCACTCTTTAATAGATGTCATGAGATTTTAACTATTGTAATTTTATCAGATAACACATTAAAAAAAATTTCAATGTAAGTGTTGACTACATTGGAAGAGATTACATGTGCACCATGGTGCATATTTTCATTTTTTGGAGACAAAGATGAAATTTCACTTTTAAGATTTAGACCAAGAAGGATTTTGAACATATGCATTACACAAAGTAATGCTAGCTTAAAAACCTAAGTCTTATTCTTGGTAAGGATCGAAGTTGCAAACTATCTTAATCCATCTTATATTTCATCGTGTGTTTCTTTTTTTCCTTTTTTTTTTTCCTTAAGCAAAAAATTAGTAAAGAAACACCTCACATTTCATTAAAATGCAAGGAATAAGAGGACATGCCTAGAGGCCATGGGAAAGGCCAAGAATAGAAAAACAATGCCAACAAAATTTATTTAACACACTATGTTTGGAACTTTTATAGATTTTAGTCCATTTTAAGGTTTCTATAGGTGTTTTAGTAATTTTAAATTTTAGTATATGCTTTCATATATATGCATATGCATGATGCATGATATAGTGTGACTTAATATGGTTAGCCACATCTAAGTTGATGGTGTTATAACAATAATTTATATATCTAATGAACACCAAATGAGGCGCATCTAATGATAACTAATATAATTTAGGTTAATGCTACCATAAATAACTTGTAATAATCTATCTCGCACAATTTCTTTTTGGTCTTTCTTATTGGGTGCAATATAATCTCAAAAGTTGCTGTTGAAAGCCAGACATAGTATGCTAGTAGATTTACTATCTTGGATGTACCTCAAGGTTTCCTTTGATATTATGAGAACCCGTGTTGTCATGTGTTTAGTTCTATATCGAGTGTGCATAATATAAATCTTAGATATTTATACAAGGATAAGAAACTCAAATGGCATCTTCTAATAACTTTTTTTGGATACTGTTTTGGGCTATTATAGATAGTATCAAAGTGAATCTAGTCCATGGCTTATATGTATTAGGAGATAGTATAAATGAGCTCGTGGTATTTGTGTCTAAATCTAATTAAATTTGAATTTAAATCCTTAACTTAGCAAGAATGCTAGAATTTAAATAAGGAGCATATGAGAGCATATATTTGTATGTGTTTAGTTTTACATTAATTTTTTATATCAGATAGAACTTCAGTGTATATATATATAGAATTAAAGATCCAAATAATATCTTCTTGATTAACATTTTTGGATGAGGTCCTATTTTATTATAAATAGTATCAAAGTAGTACTGATCTATAACTCAAGTAAACTAGAGCACATCACATATGAGCACTTTTGGGACTAACCATAGATTATTTGTAGTGTTTATGATTGGATTTAGACTCTTAGTCTAATAAGAATATTGAGACATGAAGAGAAAAAAAAAAATGAGAGGACTCTTAGTGCTATATGTTTAGCATCATATCGATTTTGTATTGAGCCAAAAAGCCTAAATAATGCATTTTAATTAATCTTTTTAGATAAGGTCTTAAATTATTATAAATGATAACAGGCTATATTCGACTGACGACCCATGTAGACTAGAAAACATTACAAATAAGTTCTTTTGGAGTCAATCATGAACTAATTATAGTGTTTAAGATTGAATTTAATTGGATCTAGTTTAAATATTTAGTCCGGCAAGAATGTGAAAATTAAAACAAGGGCAGCTTACGAAAGTCTATATTGGTATGTATTTAATTCCACATCGAATGTATATCGAATAGATCTTGACTATGTATGTGTGTGTATATAGATGACTAGAGTAACATCGTCTAGGTTTGTCTTTTTAGGTGAGATTTTGAAATGTTACTCTTATTTGTCATTGATTGTTGGTTAGTTTCTCATGTAAATGATATAAAAACTCCTCCTCCGTATATGTAATTTGAAGTATGCATGTATTGCTCTCATCTATTTTCCTTGTGATTATGGAGTATAGTTCTGATGCGTCACTTTGAATTCTGAAATAATTCCCTCACCCATCCACCCACATCTTGCAGACAAAATTTGACCTTTGAAGTTACCAAACATTTGCACTTACCTTGATAGCCGATCATTTGCATCACAAGTGATTATCCCACTTTGGAAGCTGAGAGAACGTTACCCTAACGAGGGTCGTTTTTTCTTCTCCATCTCGCAGCTGTCACGGCTAGGGGTGTTCATTTACATACCTTGCTACCAGTCGTGTCTTCAATAAATAGCGCACCACATCAGAACTTGATGCCCAGCAAATCAACAAAGAGGATCACCGCTGGAACAGCCGGTTATAAGCCCATCAACAAAGAGGATCACTGCAATCTCTACTGTCCAATTTGTGGTCCATATGCCCAACAAAAAATATATAAAAGCACTGTAGCAATCTGTGTCATTTCTTTACGATTGATTACATGGCCTGATCTTTATTGAATTGCTGAAGGTTTGTATGTAACGTTTCAAGCCCACCTGCTGGTCCAATTAACTTCTAACTGATCGAAACCATATGTCCCAAAAATTCGAGTGGAAGTTAATCGATAGTAAGTGGACACATCTCTTTCCCATCCAATATAGGACTAAACTTTGAGGTATCACAATCTTTCCACCTTATAATGTGACGTCATCGTCGCATGCCACAAGCTAGCCAGAATCTACCCCGAATCGGATCATTGGTGCTGCAAGGGGGGCTCCATGCCATGGCGGGACTCCACCATTATCCTATGGATAGCTCTTTTCTCATGTCTACCAACTTTCGCACACTTGGAGCAGATCGAAACTACGTAACCCAAAAACTTGAGTGGAAGTTAATAAGTAGTAAGTGAACTTAAGTTATAAGCATGTTACACATCTTTTTTTCATCCAATGTAGGATTAAACTTTGGAGTATCACAATGCCATTGTAATTCTTCATTGTTGAAGTTAGGGATGAAACCCAGCAAGGCCTTGAGTAGTGTTGAAACTTTTAGTACAGCTTTTTGTGAAGCTGAAGGCTAGAGCTAGGCTTTAACAGGGCTTCACCATGAGCTATGATCCAACAAATGAGTCTGGTGCTAGACTTGGCTTTACCATCAGCTAACATCCAACAGCTGATGGCTACACTGCGGTCCGTTCATAGATAACTTCGACACGTCGTAAGCACCTTCCTTATCCTCCTCCAAATCATTTTATCTTTTAGGCCCACTCCATCGTCACACGTTGGTGTGGAGAGCCAATGATGACCCCACAATTCATATTACAGATACAGTACGGATGCCAGTAAAGAGAAAGAGAGAGAGAGAGAGAGAGAGGAAGAGATGTCCCTTCTCCAAAGAAAAAAAGAAAAAAGAAAAAGAAAAACAAGGGGGGAAAGCAAAGAAGTCGGCAGACTGGGGCTCGTTATTGGAAGTGGCACGTCTTCATGTCTTTTGTTCTTACACGTTTGTTGCTGGCCATTAATAATATCTCATTATCAAGTAGTAAACCCTCTCATCTTTAGATTCTGTGTTGGCTGCAGAATTATATGGATTTATGTGAATTTAAAGAAAGATCAAGATCAATAAATTAAAAAAAAAAAAAAGGTCTCAGGTCAAGATCTTAAAGGTATGGCTTAGTGGACATAGTCTGGAGTTGGCCAAAAGCCTGATAAGAATTCAGCACCAGAGGTCTAATGCAGCAGAAATAGCCAGCAGAGCTTGATGACCAACAACATCGGAAGGTTTCACGCATACTGCTAGTAGCTTAAACCTAAGACTATTTCTCTGTGGTGCGCTGTAGTCTAAATCAAAATCCCCAGAATGGCAGTGAAAATTCTCCAGTCTACCAAGACACAGAGAGGTTGATAACAACGTGGAGAGGGGACAACACAACTGTGCCCTTACATATGTTGACAATAAGAGAGCTGATTGGTCCACCCTGGTCTTTTTTTTTTTCAATTCCAGAGGACTAATTGCAAAACTTTTGGTTATTGACGCCTTGTTACATGATGAAACTTTAAATATATTTGGTAGAAAAGAAGAAACTGGAAACGAGAAACGGTCTGTTTCCCACCTTGCATCCATTGGAATAACGGTGGGTTGTTCCCGAATTTCAATCCTTTGATAAACTGGGAGAGGATTGTCCAGTGTGCTGTGCATTCGTTATTGCGGTAATAAGAAGGACAACCACCATGGTAATAGAATGATAAAAATGATGAAATTATTTTATCTCTGATAATAATAGCAGCAGCAGTTGGGACGGCAATGGATTATTAGGTGGCTATTGCTCACAACAAAAATTGTGATACCACATCAATATCTTTGAAAAAGCAGAACATGCTTAAATGATGTAGTAGTAGCAGCAATGATACCGTTAGTGACTATTGTCCAAAATTGAAATTGTGATAGGCGAACAATATATGAATGCCCTAAGCAAATAATCAAACTAGTGGCTGGTTGGTGCATCTTGAAATAAAATATTATATCACACATCATAATCACTTTGAGCAATAGCAGCAGTGGCAACAACAATAACAAAGACTCTCGGATTGGTTGAGTTAATCACTTTGGGCACATTTTTTCCTTGGATTCTCATCATTGGAAATATTGGTTGAGTTAACGATTGATTATTTATATATCTTAAATGTAACCAAGCTTATATCTAATTAACTCCTTATTCTCTGATCCAAACAGTTTACGAATTTTAAATATGAAAAAAATGAAAAAGATGGGATGACTTCGAAATCTATGTTGATATAAGAATGAAAAAGATAATTTGACTTCGAACTTGACTGCATTCGAATGTAGCTAAGTCTACCTTTATATATATATATATATTGAAATATATATATTATATGAGAAGAGTTTTATTAATGATTAATCAGTCCATCATATCCTAAATATGTTACAAATTTATAAAACTAGGATGTCGCGATGACATGACATTATAATTTTCTTAATGACCCAACAAAGGACAGGGAGTTTAGTTAGAATTTTGTCCTTCATAGATATGGTAACAGGTATAGATAATATCACAACCAAATAAAAGGATATAATCGATAAATTTTCATGTCAATCCAATAAACATATGGCATCACAAGTGAACTTAGTTCATCTTTCCATTACAATCGCACCTAACATCCATGCAATAGGTTTTAAATCCATCATGGACAATCAGTAATTTAGCATGACCACCTATTCAATCACACATCATTTCTCTATGGGAAAAACAGTGAAGAATGAAATGGAAATACCTATTAATTTTACAAGCAGCGGATATCCGGGAGAACATGTACGATAAAATAGAATGGCCTTTTTGAGTCCACAAAATCGGACGTCTTCCTAGGGTGCCTCAGATTGGTTGATCCGGAGGAGGCCGTTTTCTGCCTAGGTGGTTGGCAGTGCAAGAACCCACGTACTCTGTACTCAGTCCATGCCTCCTCTCTTCCCACCTCCTGCCAAGCCCTCCTTTAAAGTTTCTTCCGCATTTTTCTGCGGCAATCTCTCTCTGTTTCTTTTTTTTAACATCTCCCTTCTTATTTTTAATTTTTATATCAAAGAAAATGGATTTTGATGTGGTATAAACTGGTAAGCTGAGCAGAAGTGTTACATAGCGGCCAACAAGGATATGTGATGGGTAATCGAAAGGTTATACGTATTTTTTTAAAAAAGAAAGTTTAATACCAAGAACTATTAAGATGGCCAAATCTAATATATGGTAAAATTATATTCTTTATGAAAGTAAGTCTCATTTAATTTAAGGGATATAAAAGGTTTTTATGTATTTAAAATTTTTTATCTTTGAATGTGTGTATGATGATTTCTTTCTTCTTGAAGTTCAAGAAAGAAAAATTTTTTAAAAATTGATTGTATTCACTTATACTTAAGTTCTACCATTGGTGAAGAAAAGAAAAGTGAAGATCTGTGTTTATAGACATAATGATAATATCGAACCATATAAATTACTTTTGTTATCTTTCTCTTACTTTTTTTATTATTTTTAATATTATTTTTTTATTTTCTATACTCTCGATTTTTAATTTTTGTGAGAGAGATTTCAACAAGGGTTTTCTTCGATGGTACCATCGTTTCTGAAATTTAAATGTATCCAGTTGTCCATTACTAAGCGGATAAAATCAAAAAAAAACTCTTCGTACCTCTGTAAAAATACTGCTGTACTAGATATTAAAATGCAAAATATAATTTATTAGAGGCCCAAGAGAGCCATGATTTTTTTTTTTTTTTCTTTCTCCCGCTTTGATCTTATGCTGACTTCTTAAATGTGGGTGGTCCTCTGAAGAAAATATATAATTTATTGTACACAGTTCCTGTTTCATCTCACGTGTTTAAAGGCCTGCTGTCAAGGGCCGGTCCAAGAAATCAACTCATGAGGGCGTGCCCGGAGTTGTTGGGAATTGGAAGTTGTCCATCATTAGAGTTCACGCTGTACATAGCGATCCCTGATCATATGGAGCGGAATGTGTAGGTCCCTAATGACAAGAAAAAAATAATAATAATATTTGATGTTGTTAGACTGGATATCACACAAATCTTGGAGAGTAGAATTTGAATCAAGAGAGAGAAAATAGATTGAAAGTGATTGAATCAATAACTCTACATGTTGTTCTCATTTTATAGAGTTTGAGAGGGTGCAAAACAAAATTTTACAAGAAGACACGATCTATCAAAAGAAACAATCAATCATGCAGACGCTTCCTTTTAACTTTCAAATTGACAATTATGTTTGTAATGTTCAGAAGATAGTTTTTTTTTTTTTGAGGAAGTTACTCCAAGATTTGGTGAAGGGACACGTCTCTTGGTGTAATCCAATAGCCAAGTCCATAATAATTAATATCGCACATATAGCATCAGAACGGAGAACGGTCGAAAAAACGATGTACGTAGTTGATACGTCACATTCATTGCAATAAATTTGGCAAGAAAACGGACCAGGACTGCAGGCTTATCTTCTCACGGGTGACCAAATTTCCAAAGATCTTTTTCTATCTCTACTTGATGGTCCCCGCCCTCGTGACGTAACTCCATTTCATTCAACCATTGATTCGATAAATAGTCATAATTCAATCAATATTTTTTTTTTTTCATTATATTTTATAATTTCTTGAAGACTGAAGAGATGCTGATAAAAAGAGTGAGTGTATTTGACAGTTCATATGAAGTTTTTTCACTCAGGAGTCGATCATCTTTCATCCACTGATGTGAGTAATTTATAATGCTCTGTGCTACTTTCAAATATGAAAAATAATCGCAAAATAAAGAACAATCTTTTTGTTACAGTACAAGGGCTTGGAAAGTCACATTATATATTTATTTTAAATTCAAAGACTTTCACAAAAATCAAAAACTTTTTTTTTTAAAAAAAAAAAAAAAAGAGAATTGACAATCACTGATGGTTTGCAGGAGATGGCCAATGTCCTCATTTTAGTGAGCAAATTAAAACTTCTAAACAAGCTAGGATATGCCATGACTGGATGTTTAAAGTTTCTAATTGATCTTCCATAAATATAAAATGCAATGTATTGCCATGTGCTTCGTCCAACGATAACTATGTTCCAAGATCTTAGATACTAGATTAAATAAACCAAATACACCTTCAGGCTGACTTTTTTAGATAAGTCCCAGAATCATTGCAAATGGTAATTTTCATGAGGACTAAATAGAAAAATCTTACTTAGATTCATGCATGCATATGTTAATTTTCATGAGGACTAAACTTATAATCCGGACACGGCACGGAGAAAGAATAGTGTGAGATAAGGGAAGCCGAGGATGGGAATTAGGTGGGCTAAGTCGGCTTGCATCCGCTTTGTTGCTATTTCTAATGGGAAACGTGATGCCTGGCTGTTGGATTCATCAGCCTGACATGAAAAACTGATTTGGAGAAACGGTACCTGCAATGACCCAAGAGCTTCTTCAATGCTTTTATAAATAGCAAAGTTCGAGCCACTGAAACTACTACGGGCTTCAAGCACTAGGAATCAACGGATTCCATTAATCCGGCCGCCCGAGAGTTTTGAGTAAATTAAGATTCGAGCTTCTGAAATGGAACTCGGCTCTACGTCTGACGAGCCTTTGCAAGCGCAGGCTCACGTCTTCCACCACGTCCTCGCCCACGCGGGTTCAACGGCCCTCAAGTGCGCGATCCAGCTGGGCATCCCCGACGCCATCCACGCCCAGGGCCGGCCCCTTACCATCTCCGAGCTCGCCTCCTCCCCCTCCCCCCGGTCGCCCCCACCAAATCCCCCTCCCTCCAACGTCTCATTCGCGTGCTCGTCCAATGGGTAATTTCTCCATCCAAAAAGGCCCCAACGGCTCGGGCGAGGAGGACGCCTACTCTCTCACACCCAACACCAGAATCCTCCTCAAGGACAGCAGCGCCAGCCTCGCCTCCTGGTTCCTCTGCTCCCTTGACTTCTCCTTCATGTCGTCGTCGCTTATGCTCAGCGCCTGGTACCGGGCGGACCAGCCCACCACCCCCATCGAGAAAAGCAGCGGCAAGTCCCTTTTCGAGCTGACCAAGGACAACGCCACGTTAAATCACTTGTTCAATGAGGCCGTGGTGACCGACTGCAAGGATGCGTTCGAGGGACTCAAGTTGCTCGTGGACGTTGGTGGAGGCGATGGGCCGGCGGCGAGGATGATCGCCAAGGCCTTCCCGCACATCAAGTGCACCGTCTACGACCTCCCTCATGTGGCTGCTGCCGTGCCCCAAAGTCCGCTCTTCGAAGCTGTGGGAGGGAACGTGTTCGCATTCATTCCGCCAGCTGACGCGGTGCTTCTCAAAGTAGGATTAAAGTAAGATTATATATTTAACCACGTATACGTGCATAAAATATCATTCCAGGATTCTTGATTAATTAATTGAAACGTGACGTTATATACTTTCTTTCGTATATTTGCAGACGATTTTGCATGACTGGTCTGATGAGCAATGCGTGAACATACTCGAGTTGTGCAGGGAAGCGATTCCTAGAAGAGAGAGTGGAGGAAAGGTGATGATTGTGGGCATTGTTCTGAATGGAAGCAATGGAGACGCTCGGATGGCGGAGACGCAGCTCTTCCGGGATATTGTGATGCTTTCCGTTTCCGAAGGAAAGGAACGAGAGGAGCACGAATGGATAAGGATATTCTTCGACGCGGGTTTCGCGGATCACAAGATTACCCCGTTGGGTACTCCCTCCTTGATCGAGGTCTTTCCTTGAGGATCCATCATAATTAATTTGATGCTGCATCGGTCCTTTGTTCTTCAGAAAATTCATAAGTTAATCATGCAACGTCGAATAAGTTCAAGGCATCGCCTAATAGGCCCCACATGGTAATTAAGGTATCCCACATGGAACTTAAGAAGGTTGACATGGAAAGAGTTTACGATAAAATGAACCAAAATTTTTTTGATTGTTGTTTTACATCACCCGGTTTTCCTTAGATTATAATAGATTGGATTGATGGTTGTATTAGATCACCCTCCAATGCAGTCTTGATGAATGGATCTCCTACTTCCTTCTTTTCTCAAATGGGCCTCTATTAAGGATGTCCACTTTCTCTATGCTTATTCATCCTTTACGTTGAGATGTTATCTAGGAGCTTACATAGAGCAGTGAATAGGAATATAATCCATAGTTATTCATTTACAAGGAAAGGGCCCCGGTTGAGTCACTTGCTTTTTACAAACGACTGTTTGCTATTCTTAAAAGGCCGCTCTTCTAATTGCTATCATTTTAAATAAATTCTGGAGAGATATTGTAGTCAATCCAATCAGGTTATGAACCTTAACAAGTCTAAGGTTTTGTTTAGCCCTAAAAACAACAGCACATTGGCAACTAAGTTAACATCAATATTTAGAATTTGTAGAGTTACTGATCTAGAGCTATACGTAGGTGTTCCGGTCTAAGAAACCAGAGTAAAAACATCCGAGACTCAGGTGCTTAAAGATAGGATCTTGGCAAAATTGGACTCCTAGAAAAGAACTATGTTATCTTTTTTGAGGTGATACATTTTCATCAAATTTGTCTTATTTTCCTTTCTTATCCATATAGTTGTTCCAAAGAGTTTCCAAATTTGATTTAATTATTAGAAGTTTACTATAGGGTCATTCTTGAGGCAGTAGGTCAATTCTTACCATAACTTGGGATTCCATTTGCAAAACAAGGAACTTTGGGGGTCTGGGCATTCCTAATATCTCTAAGTGGTGGATTTCATTGAGAAGTAAGATGGCAGGGAGAACCTCCTTACATCACAATGGCCTTCTAACCCAAATTATGTGCTCTAAATATCATTTTCAGAGAGATTGGCAACTTTAACAATCACTCCTCAAGGAGGCTTACCTATTTGGAAATCATTGTGCGAAGCCTCCAAATATCTTATTGATGGATTTCTCTGGTCAATTTGTGATGAAAGTTTTATTGACATCGCAACTCAACCATGGTTGTACTCCTCTCCTCTGAACAGGTATCCTATTAAATTCGATACTACTCTAGTGGCTGACCTATCAACTGTAAACAGATTTATCTTGCTGAATGGAGATTGGAATGAGGAACTCCTACACCTTTGCTTTCCAGCCTGGTTAGTCAAGGTAATTATTCAGACTTTGGTTGTTGGGCTCCATCATAAGGACATCCTTTGTCAAGGTTCCTCCTACCACCATACGATTATGGCAAGGCAAGTATACTAGCATTTATCTACCAATACAAGAGAGAAGCCTGTTACCTTTCAATTTGACAAACGTTGGAGACTCCTTGCTCATCAACCTGTCCTGTACTTTGTTTGGAACCTCTCTAGAGGGGGTCTCCTAACTCTTTCTTTATTGGCTGGTAGGCTGCTTGATTGTAGCCCAATGTGCCATCGATGTGGCACTTAATCTGAGACCCTTAACCACCTCTTCTTCCACTGTGCAAAGTCCCTTGAGATATGGAGCAGCATCCAACTTTACAGTCTATCAACTCCATCACTCAGGTACATGATTCTCTCATTTATAAACCTGCAAATGCCGACCAAACAATTCAGAGTTTTCTTGTGTATCTTCTCTGGCTTACATGGAAAAGTTGGAATGAGTTCTTATTCTAGAAGAAGTCATTTCAGCCATCTAAAGTAATTAGAGATGCTCACCATTTAGCTTCACAATTTCTTCAATACATCAAACATGGCTCATCTTTTTCCTCCAGCATCTGAGGTAGCATTAATATTCCTTCTTAGGGATCACATCTTCAACAGATTGTCTCTTGACTACCCTCACAACTAGGGCATTTTAAGATAAACTTTGATGGGTCTATTCATCCAAATTCAAGAGCAAGATTCATTATTAGTAATCATCTCGGCTTTTCTCGATTGGCCGCAACTATATCATTGTTTATGAACTCTGTTTCTTCTATTGAGATTAGTGCTGCTTGGTATGGTCTGCAAACTGCTTTATCGTATTGTGCTGATACTCTTCATTTATTACTGGATAATCTTATTCTTGAAGGAGACTCTGCCACAGTTGTCTCTTGGATTAATGGAAGTCCTGGAACGTCTTATCCTTGGCTTCGATGGCTTCGCTCCATTATTCCTACTTTGCAAAATTTTGGTTGTAGACGTGTGTACAAAAAAGCTAATTATGTTGTGAATCATCTTGCAAACCCAGCAGCATATACGGTACATCCTACCTTCTGGCTCCCCATTTCCTACCAAAATTATATACCCTCTTAGCAACTGATGTAAGCAGAATCTATTTCACCAGGCAGTGAATGCCTTCTCTTATCAAAAAAATACAAGTAATTCTCTTGCCATATAGTATTAGAATTCGATACAAACTCTTACATTTACTGTGAGAGGTTGATTGACTTTACGCAAATAATTAAGTTCTCTTGCCACGTGAAGAATTTATTATTCTCCTCGGGTTCAGATACATTATATTTTTAAATTTTTTTAAAATTTAGGCTCCAATTTCATCCATCCAAAGCCTTCGTTCCAAGCTTAAAACCCTTTATACCTTTTTTATCCTTAATCTTTTTTTTTATTTACGTCTCCAATCACATACAGTCAAAAACATAGCAAAAAGAAGCTTATTCTCAAAGTTCCATTAGAGTTCAAATTGCATAACTTCAACAATTTCCTCTTTTTGGTGAGGAAATTGAACAATTATTTAAGCCTAATTATTTTAGCTCCTTGTAATAAAATTATCTCAAAATAATTACTAATTACCATATAATCATAACCATGGCCATTAACTCTTGTTCCAATCAATTCTTATTATCTAATCATAATTAGAACAATACAAAAATTATTATATAATAATATAAAATGTAGGGCTGTTAACTTGTTTAGCCATAATTGGGGATTAAATTTTATGCTTAAATGCTTAGCCTACTTGGATTAGCTGCTGAGCATCTTTACGTGGCTGTTCGTAGCTGTTGATCAACAGCTGGGCTAAGAGCTAATTCAAATACGCCTTTAAACAAGTCAGCCAGTCCCCGGTTTCAATTTTCAAGCCTTCGTTGGACCACCGTGGCAGGATGAGGAGAAATTAATAACTACCCGTTCCCATCTTATCGTGATTATTACAACCTTTACTCCTTCGTGAATCGCTAAACACGTCTATGAAATAGTCTGTAAGATTTTGAGACACATAATAAATGAGCAAACTGTTTGCTTTAAATTTTGTTGTCACGCTAACTCTTCGTGGGTTGGCGCCCCGGCCCCCATGCACAAGGCTCCGGCGACACGCTGGCAGAAGCCACCACTCCCGGCGGCACGCCGTACAAGTTGGCCACGTCAACATGCTGCCGGCGATTGCGTTGATACTGATCGGAGGCAGCTTTATCTTCATCTTCCGACAGCGGCAGCCGGTCGAAGGTGGCGGTCATGAACGACGCCGCCATCACCACCACCGGCCCGGCCGCGATCAGAGCCCCCGCCACTCCCCCGCCCACCACCTGACCCTGTGGTCCCGCCAAGTAGATCGTCAGGCCGGCTGCCGGCGCCGGCGGCACCGGCGGCGGGAAGAAGCACCCCAGCAGCGACAGGATCTCGAACCGCCCATGGAACGTCAACATGGCGCCCGGCGGAGCGGAGGCGGCAGGCTGGCGGAGCGCGACGTTGTTGACGCACCCACTCCCGCCAAGCACGCACACCCCGCGCCGCCTCCGCCGCGCGAAGCCGGCTATACACTCGGATATGTCGCACCCCGCGGCCACCTCCATGGCATGGGCGCGGAGCGCGGTCGGGCTCTCCCTAGTGATAATGATTGGCGGCTTTGGCTTATTCTTCGAGCCAGCCGGCCGGCCGCGAGGCCGCCGGACTGGCTCCCTTGACTTGCTGGCAGGCACTTGGGTTGCCGGGAGGCTTGGAACGAGGGCTGACTTGGAGTCAAGGCACTCCATTTGGTGGTGACTGGCCCTGCCCAGGGTCTTGCAGGTGGCAGTGTTAGTACTGGGACCAGTGGTAGGAGCTACCTGATTTGCACCGGCCATTACTTTTGCCTTAGAACTGGACGCTACAGGGGACTATAAGTAGGAGAGAGGGAGTGTGGAGAGATTTTTTTTTTTTTTTTTTTTTTTAATGTTCAGGTTTTATAGGTAAGTGGTAGGACTGACCTTGTCATTATATTAGAGTAAATATTTTCCTAGCTGCCAAACTTTCAACCGAATCAGCCCTCATGTTAATTGCCTTCTCCAACAGTTAACTGCAAGTTATTTAAAAAATTAGATCGGGAATCTATTGATATAGCTACTATTGAACCCTGTGGTCGTGGAATTATTATCATCGCCATAACATGAGAATGGATTGGTGTGATTACCTACTGAGTTTAAATAAATACAGTATGCCATGAAGATATTCGGGCAACCACACACCCCCTTCGTCTATATCTACATGCAGTTGGATACAACCAACCAACCAACCATTCTGCCATGCATAAATTTGGAAAAGAAAAATTAAAAGAGAAGACTGAAGAGAGAGCCATGCAAGTATTTTTTGATCGAAAAAAAGTTATCGTGGATTGACTTGTTCCTGCGTCAACTCAGACTAATCTAGCTAGCCATGCTTCGGACCCTATTTCTTTAGCTTTGGATTGTAATGCGGAGTTTCGTAAAAAAAAGTCAGTTCAAGTTTGAAAATTAGTAGCTTTTGAAGTCGGATATTGATGATATCATTGCTAGTAATTGGAAAGGATCTCGGCAAATAAGGATGCTGCTAGCCAATGGGTCTATAACCTTCGATCACTTAAGAGAGCTTTAAAGAATTAGACCCATAAAAAGTGACTTATGGAACTGTCGCCCAAGCAAAAGTTATTTCATAATATTGAGATTATAAACAGAAAAAGAGGAGAAGCTTGTTCTTTCTAGCCATAAAATTCTAATAAGAAGTATCCTTAAAAAATCCTTAAATGATATCTTTGAGAAGGAAGAAGCCTATTGGAGGCAAAGATCCAAGGTAACTTTATTAAAGGAGGAGACAAGAATATTGCTTACTTTCATAGGGGTTGCTTCGGCTAGAAAAAAAAAAAAAAAAAAAACCCTCAATTACGCATGAGGGGGAAGTCTTATCAGACCACAAAGTGCTTGCGGATGCATTCCATTCTTTTTACCGAGACCTTTTTGGAGTTGCTCCAAAATCACTATTATCAATTGACTTGGAATCGTTGTATGTTGAAGGTCAGACCTTTAACTTCTTATGTGATGAGTTTTCTTTGGATAATTTTAAGCATGCAGTATTCTTCATCGAGGGATCCAAGGCTCCAAAACCAAATGGCTTCGATTTTAAATTCTTCTAATGATTCTAGGATTTCTTCGAGGATGATTTATGGGTACTAGTGAGTAGGTTTTTTTGAGGGTTCATTAAATTTTTTATGTCTCAATTACGCTTTTATTGCGCTTATTCTAAAAGAGGGGCTATTAATGTTAAAGGACTTCCAACCCATCAATCTTCTAAATAGCTTTTATAAGATCATCTCTAAAATCAATCCATCTTACTCCTAAATGTTAGTAGCTTTTTTGAAGGATTTCTCGGGCTTACTCCACAAAGCTAAATATGGTTTCGGACCTACTTTGTAAGGTTAAGTACGGTATCAGGCTTACTCTGCAGTGTTGAATACGGTTACGAATACATGTCGCAAAGGTTAAATATAGTCATAGCCCTTGACTAAAGACATAAAGAAGAATTAAAATTTAAAATTTTATATATATGATTTGATATTTAATTATCTTATTAAATTTTAGATTTGATGCTTCATTTTGACTAGTGGGCAAATAGAATTCATGCATTACATTTTACTTTGATTTGCATAGTATGTTATATCGCATTTATGGTCAAAAAGCGATGTAACATATTATTTCATACCTAAACCTTGAGGGAATATGTTTATGATGTTTATTTTGTGAAATTTAAACTTAAATTATTTTTGATTTATTGAATTTAAATATTGAATACTGTTTGATCCAATTATATTAAAATGAAGTGCTACTTATTAGGTTGTTAAGATTATTATTGTTATTTATTTAATTTTTTTAGATGCAAAAGTTGAGAAATAATTTGATGTAAGAATCGGGATGAATGATCAAAGGCAAGGATGGTTAAAAAATAATTCCTTAAATGTGTACAACAGTTGGTTTATAAGTATAAGCAAAAGGATATTTTGAAAAAATATATGAGCACAGTAGTAAATTAAATCAAATAACATGTTCGTACAAAAGCTTTTATGTGATTGTAACCTGGTTTCAACCATAATGTCTTATATATATATTAGAAACAAAGCCTCAGCCTCAAGTCCATCATACCACACCCTTAAGCTTTTACACTCTTATACAGAATTCTTGGTATTGGGATTATTTATGGCACCATCCATTAAAGTCAAAATTATCAAAGAGCTTGCCCTGTAACTTACTATGGCAAAAATGAACCAATCTTTGCACCCAACGTGCTGAGGCTATAGTTCACAATTAATGGAAACCTATTTTCAGAAGACACCCTGTAGAGAAAAGTTTTGCAGATAAGTACTCTTCAATCTGTTTAAGCTGGCCTCGGCACGCCTGGTGGCAAATTTTCTCCTATTTGCGGGGTTTCAAACCCGGTGACTATTTCAAACCTAAAGTGTCACCGTATGTAGACGAATCACGGTAACACCTGATCGAGGAAAAATTAAATGCAAGTTTAGTTGAACTAGTCCCGGCAAATCCGTTGCCGAGGCTAGTTCCAAGCAAGGGAAAACATATTTACACTGAATAAATAATCAGAAAAAAAAAAATACTCACGTATATTACAAATAAGATTACCATCTGGAGAGTCAGTGATTGACATAACTGAGCAAACATCTTCTCGTATGGCATAAGAAGACACAGCAAGGATTTGTTAAAATATGCTCCAAAAATCAAAGCAGATAATTAGGCACAGTATAGAGTGGCCAGGTATAAATGCATAAAGAACAAGTTATGGGAAAACCGTGTATCAGTTGTATAAAAGAACTTTTAAACAGAACATCTGTTCTAGAAACAGAGGGCTTTAGTAATTAGCACAAATCTACACTAAACTGGCAAATAATCATGTAGAGAGATGAAAAACAAGTAATGAAATTTTGCCAATAAAATAGAAAATTTTCATTAAATATAATTTTTAAAAAACATGTTATTTGATTTTTTTTTTTTTTTTTTTTTTTTCTAGTGGAGACTATTAAATATCTTCAATTCAATTGAGCTCTTAGTTCTGCCTATAGATGAAATTGGAGCACACAATCTGTGTTGATGGCCATCTGTTATATCACATGTTCAAATGTATGTAAAACTTTGATCTAAATGAACAAATGATTACAATTACACAGAAAAACACGGGAGAGTTCCTCCTGATTGCGAAACATTCAGGAGAATGAATAGCTTCTGTAACACCCGAATAAAAAAAATAAAAATAAAGATAAAAATAAAAAAAAGAAGGGGCCGAAGCCTGCGCGCTTGCGCGCTCTGCGTCCCTGCGCTGGGCCGGCGTTGCCTGGCAGCGGCCAGAGCAGCGCCGCCCCGGCCTGCGTGGCCGAGTGCGGGGAACTGAAATACCCCGTTTAAATCTTCTTCCCTCCCCTCATCCCATCATCTCAGTTCCCGCTCGCAGCAAGCCTTCGCCGTCGCCGGACCTTCGCCGGTGCTCTAACTTCCCGACAATATCCCAAGTAAGTGTTCTCTTCTTTCCTATCTCGGGTGTAGCCCCTAGACGCCGGACTTTTGAAGTTTAAAGCTGGATTTTTCTGGGTTTCTCTATTTTACCATCATCAAAGGATGATTTTTCTGTGGCGATTTCTCCCTCACTGGCGACTTTTCCGGCAGATACCGCCGCCATTCTCTTCCTCTTTGTTTGAATTATTCTGGGGTCATAGGGTTCGATCGTTGTCGGCGGGGATCGCCGTAAAACGGGGAGAGAAAGAAGGTTCTGTTCTCTTAGATCTGTTTCACTGAGAGTTGAAACAAAATGTTGTCCGCGGCCGGCGAGCCACCAGACCCCCGCGGACTTGATACTCCGGCGAGGGAAGCCGGTGGCCAGCCGGAAGGGGACCGCCGGAGCGCCGGCAGCCCGCAGTGCCTGGATGCGAACAGAGAAGAGAGAGGAGAAATGTGGCCACCACCGGCGGCTGGCTGGTCGGCTGGGGAAGGCCGGCGGTGGCCTTAGACCGCCGGTGAGCATGGGTTGAGGAGGACGGTGCGGAACAGGGGAGAACAAAGAACACAGAAAAGGGAAACGAAACAGAGAATGA
This sequence comes from Metroxylon sagu, assembly GCA_017589505.3. NCBI lineage: Eukaryota > Viridiplantae > Streptophyta > Magnoliopsida > Arecales > Arecaceae > Metroxylon > Metroxylon sagu. The sequence goes on from JACVBY030000617.1 coordinate 905,359, forward strand.
AATAGAATTGGGTTCACTTGGGTTAGCTCTTTGAGCCCAATTGGACCGGACCTAATTTTTGGAGCCCAGTTGGTCATGATCCAACGTTTTAGGATACAGAATTGGATCTAGGATAATTCTAGTTTACGAAGAAATTTTTATTTTGTTGTTTGAACTGATACAGGTTAAGATAATCAAGCCCCAAGTTGAGTCAAAACTAGACTTGATAGAATAACATAATTTATTTTGACACCATAATTTTTAGAAATTAAAAATTTAAATATTATGTTATAAGTGTCAGAAACTTAAATCATTGAATTGGACTTGCGAATTAACAAAAGAAGGTAAATAAGCTATTTATCATTAGTAATTTTAGTAAATTATTAAAGTATGTCATTTCTAAATAAAATGTCATATATATTTAAATACTGCTTTTTATCTATAATTATCTTATAAAATAAATTTTGTTACTTTAATGTATGCATTTGAATATTTGATATTATTATTTTAAATTTTAACTAAATTCTTCATAACTTATAAAAAATAAATAAATAAATAAATAAATAATCATAACGTAATAATAGTAATGATAATAATAATACATGTATTGACAATGAAAATAGGTATAAATTAATATTGCTTATGCAAATAAATAGTCCTAATATATTCAAACCAAAAAATAGTAATAATATTTGATATTAAATTATATGATATAAATGTGTACTTATGCAAGTTAATCTAAAAAAAGGTTATGGTCAGCATTTGAATAAGAAATGAAAGAAAGTTTTGAATAAAAAAATGTACCACCCGCAATCCATTACGATATAATATAATGATATGATTTTTAATATCGGGATGCAGAGGATACACCCTTACGTGGTGTTCTGTTCTGGCTCTTACTCATAGAGATTATATGTGGTGTTTTGTTCTAACCCCATCATAGGGATATATGTAGTCATAGCGTGCGATTATAATATATTCGTAATAAGATGAAATGTAAATGTTAATGACAGTAAAATTTTGGCTATGATGACTTGAACAATCTAAAACTAATTTGTTGAGACATAATACGGCATATGATTTCAACATATTTTAAGAGTGTAATTAATATGATTTCAACATATTTAAAGAATGTGAGTAACATCAGATAACAAGATGAGATGTATGTTCTAATATATGAAAGAAAGTAAATCATGATATGCTATATTTTTTAAATTAATATGATATATTTATATTAGGCTTACTTATTGAGTGTAAGCTCATTAAACTTTCATTGATGTTTTTCAGAGTTAAACAAATAATGAGGGACATAAATAGAATGAAGCTCTTGGCAGCTTAGATAAAAATTTATGATTCTAGTTTTACTTGTATCCTTAACATTTGTTTTATTTGGAATTATATTAAAAGTATGATTATTTTTTATGAAATATTAATTTATTGTGCCTTTATTTGAGGTTTGTTTTTGTTAATGAACGTCTTGCATGCTTAGCATATGGCAGGTTGCCACCTCTTACTGCCATCTTTGAGTCTGAGGTGTGACAGTTTCAATCCTGTTTTCTAATAAAGTGTATATCAATCCCTCAAACATGTCTTGCAAGTGAGAAACAAAACTAATGCATCTAATAAAATGAAGCATGTTTGATTAATTCCTGCCCCATTAAAGGTTGACAACCCAATTTGAAACAAAACTGCTTCCTGACCATCATGGAGTTGGGGAGTCAAAATGCAAAAGCTAAATAGCAGCATTGCATTCATAAATTTATTTCAATTCATAGATCGATATCCATAAAAAAGAACATATAAAACTATGGCAACACTAATATTAAAATTTAAAAAAAAAAAAAATTTCCTCACTCAAAAATCATTACTGATTCAACAGAGCATGAACCGCTTAAGTCAATAATTAATCATACCCTCTGTAGCATTATTAAGAGCTCAATCCCCTTAAACAAAGGGATTTATTCCGTAGTTTTATCTAGAACTCAAAAAAATTTCCAATCCTTTAGCAAAACTCGTCCCTTGATCATTGGGGTAGCCTCAAGGTACCCTTTTCAGCTCGACAGATACCATCCCTCGACCTAGATTTATATAAACATTTAGAATTATTTGATGCCACTAAATGCAACAGAAAGGGTCTTGCAATTCTTCAGACATGGGTTGAAGATCGTTTGAGTTACATGACACACATTTCTTCAGCCAAATCTAATATTACATGAGAAAATCATGAGTAAGTTGAATTTGTGCTGTGCATCACTTAACAAAAGCATCAATGTAAAAGAGTTGAAAGGTCAGCTCTAATAACAATCCACAGCACATACATTTAGTGACAGGTACACTACTGCACATTTTGGCAGGACCTTAGGACCTTTAACTTGTTCATCAAGCAAATAAAACTAAGATTAGCATCCAAACGTAACAGGGAATCATTGGCAGCCTTGATGCTGTGGAATCTTATCCACTTCTCCTCTCTAGCCTTCAGATGGAACCATGCAAAATAAAGCGCTCCACTCATCCACCCCCGACCTGTTAACTGCTCATGCAATCTACTTTCACGAAGGATATGCAAAATTCCAACAGAAAACTGATGGCAACTCATAGGCCATGACAAAGAGGCAATATTGTGTCCACCGACCTTCAAGATTTTTACCAGACAATCCAAAAGATATTTAAGAAGAAATGACAAATCATCTGTAACCATTGATGCTAGACAAGTGCACAGAGATTCACAACTTTCGACCATGTCATTTTCCGTGTCTGTAGAGAGGTTGCTCTCGACAGCTGACTGATCTTGACGAGAAAGGACTTGAGGCTGGTGTGGTCGTGCTTCTTCGAGATAAAGCATTCTCATCTCAACCACATATTTCCGGAGATAATAGGACCCATGTCCTCTTCATTCATTAGTCATTGCTCACGTCCAGACGAGTCCTGGATAGGCCCTCTGGATACTTTGGCAGAGGATGGCTCTTGCCCTGGCAAATTTTACCATGCTTCCAGTTGCTCCTGGGTAAGTCCAAATGGCATAAAGATGTAAAAAGGGGCGAAAGAATTTGGATGAAGGTTTGCATGGATGAAATTGAAGTTTAATTTTTAAAAAAATATAAAAAAAAAAACCTTATTTGAAGCTGCCCATCTCACAACACTTTATTTTTTTTATTTTTATTTGTTTAATGTAATCATGCCATGTACAGGTACTACTTTCTAGCATGTAAAGAAAAGAAAAAAAAAAAACAAGCATTAAATATGATTGAACATAAGGCAAGCAAACAAAATATAAATTTTCTCAGGTTTGACAAAGGCACTGCTATGGATTGAGACGCAGAGAGAAAAGAAATAAAAAAAAATCAAGCATTGAATGAGATTAAATACGTGATTTAAAAAAATAAATCTTCTTATATTTACTATATTTATAATAATTATAATAATTATATTTTTTATTTTCATATATTATAATATTATTATAAAAATATTTGAATATAATATATTATATTATTATAGTTTTATTATATTATTATTTTTTTTGATTCGAAAATCTTTGATTTTTAAGTCTAATGAAAATAGCTTTTCAGCATTTAGCAAGTAGAGTTTTTGAGAAAAATTTCACGTTAAAGCTTTTTAATACTTTTTGATGGAGCCAAAAAGCACTTTTGAAAACTTTACTAAATGCCATAAAATGATTCAAAAGTGCTTTTAAACTTTTAAATGCATTTGAATTATCTAAAATCTTAGCTAACAAAGCCTTAGAATCGAGACAGTTTAACCTCTGGCTTCAATATGAAAGGTGAACCATTTGTAATAGCATATTGAACTAAATCATTCAATTTAGTCCGATTTGAAATTGTTCACGAATTGAGGCTTCCTGTTCCACATAATTGGTATACTACCAATTTGATATGATACATTTTATACCAAATCATCGCATCAAACTAAATCGATCTGGTATCGAAATGATATCAATTTCTCAAACAACAAAATTTGGTATGATAAAATGTGTTATTCTTGTCACCTTTCTTTTTACCATTGTTCCTTTGAGGTTCTTCACCCATTCAGCGTAGTAACTCATGGTATCTTTCATGAAGTTTTCTTTTTGGTTTCTTGTAGTGATTTAGCTTCTTGAAAATGTATGAAAGCTAGGCATTTGACTTCTTCATGTTGATCTCTTTTTAAAGATCCCCTCTCTCCCTCCCCTTTATAAAGTAATTTTTTTCTAGATTTATATATATATATATATATATAGAGCTAGTATATGATTGGCATGATTGTCAAGGTGGACTGTGTCACATATGGGTTAGATTAGAAATATGCTATGTTGAGCCCTACTTATTTTGTAAATGGGTCAAAAATATAAATATGAATATGATATTTTTACTAAAAAATCTAACTTCATCCAACCTCCTTAACCTATATAATAAACAAGTTAAAACAAATTTAATAAATTAAGTCGATCCTAGATCCAATAGGCTTCAAACAAGTTAAACAAGTCAAATTAATTTGGTCATGACTTAACTCAATTATTTAATAGGTAGGGTTAAATCTGAATCCAATCCGTTTAATAAATGAATTCCTATAGATTGACTCATTTATGATCAAAAAAAAAAAAAAAAGCTTGCCTAAGGTTAGTTGACTACAGATTAAGTTGAGAGGACGGGTTATAAATTACAGCGTGCCAGTTTTAGATGCATGAAACCAGCTCTATAAGCTCAAAACCATGGGTTATTATCACATGGGGACCATTTTGGTTTAATGTTGGAATTTGAATTAGAATCAAAATTAGACTTTCCTATAATAAGAATTGGAATCACTTATTCCCCCTACCAACTTAGTTCACATGAAAATCGAAATCGGATTGACTTCTATTATTATTGTTTGGTTCATTCAAACCTCAAATCGAATCAGTCTTGAATTTTTAATATTCTTTTTGAGCTAACAATTTTAAAATTTAATTATTTTTTAAATTTATATATAATTTAATATTTATATTATAAATAAATAACCTTAAAAATTGATAAATAAAGGAATATCATAATAAATTATAATATAATAATATCTTTGAAATCTAGCAACCTTGAGCAAAGGAGAAAAAAAGAAGAGAAAAGACCTTCATGTTGTTGTTTGACTGAGATTTTTTTTAATGTGCTATTATAGTGTACTATCAATGTTATAAAGGAAGAGGAAAAGTTTATGATTGACGATAATATTGTAATAAGATTAATGATGATTTATGATGCTTAAGTTTGATTGAGATTTTATTTTTTTAATATATGATTATAGTATGTTGCTTTTATTTTTTAGTATGTGATTATAGTCTATTGCTCATCTTATTGAGGAAGAGGAAGAGCTCGTGATTGACGATAATATTATGATAAGAGGATGAGGCATGAAGAAAAGAGAGGAGTGAACAAAGGATGAGTTATGGGCGAAAGAGATGATAATCGTGGAATCATAAACTTGAGTAAGAATTCAAATTTTTAATTTTTTATAAAATATAATTATAATTTAAATTAAATTTAAAATTGAAACCAAAATCAAAAGCGAATGCTATTTTCAGCCAAATAAATGGTTGAAGCCGAACTAACTATTCCCATTTCTCTCTCGTATCCTCGTTTTCGCTGACCAAATGGGCCATTATGGCAGTGCTACATTAAATTTTATTTTATGGCGACAAGCAAATAAATTTGGGTCCCCTTCCTAATAAATTACAGGATTTCATCCGTACACTTTTGTAAATACATCATGTGCCCGTTTGATGGGTCTTTCAATTATTTATGGCAACCATTATTTATCATGCCAACAGTTTTTTTTTTTTTTTTAACATGAAGAAAAAGCTGACAACAATAACTACTGTTTTAAATGATAGCTATCTAGCATAGCGAATAAAGCTTATTGTCAATTCTTTATGATCGAACTAGCATATCAATCAATCAGGATCAACAGCTCGTTAAAATCTATTCTTCAAATTATGAAAATTTTAAAATTATTCTTGATTTTATTTTAAAAAATAATTATTCAAACTATTATCTATAAAGAACTTATTTCATGGCTATTCAAGTATCTCAAATTATAAATTAATTTATTATTTATTAACAAATTATTTATGATTAATTTAAGAAATCGTTGTATATCACAAACTCATGATACTATATATTGCTAAACTTGATAGTTTTTGGTGATAATTTATTATTTTTATTTATTCTATATTTATTTTTGAATATATAAGTAAATAAATATTTCAAAATTTATTCCTATTTTTTTATTATTATTGAACTTTTGATGAATTTGCTAATTTTTTTTCTGATTTTAAATCTTTATTTCTAGCATAATTGTTCATCACTAATGGTAGAGGTGAGCAATGGATTAGAATATCTGAGAACTGATACCAACCCAATTTGGATGGGTTAGGTTGGTTCGGTTATAAGTACTTATTAGGTTGGTTTTAAGTCCAAAATTTTGAAACCAACTCATACCAGATCAATTCTTGATTTTAGGATCGATTCCTTAGTTTTGACTTGAGAATCGATCATACAATTTTTTTTAAAAAATAAAGTACTTTTAGGAATCAAATTAGAAACCTTAAATATACATCATATGTTATCTACATCTCTACTAAAAATATTTAGTATTAGATTAATCAATAAATATTATATATATCTTTTTAATTAATACAATTAAGTAAAAAAAAGTTAACTATTAGATATTAAAAAAGTATCATCTAAAAGAACAAAAAAAAATTAAATATAATATTTATCAATATTATGAGTTTTTTTAGTATTTTAATGATGACTCTTGGCTTCTGACCCAACTTTTATAACTAAAAAAAGAATCTTTAGTATATTAAAATAAAAAAATAAAAAATTTGAAGCAAATAAAAAAAAAGAAAAATAGGTTCTACCCTATAATCTATATAACTGATTTAATTTAGTTGGGTTGGTTTTGATTTGATTTTAGAATAAAATTGATTCAGTTTTAAATTTAAAATTTTAGAATTGATCTTAATTGTATCGATTCTTGATTTTGATATACAATCTATTCAATTCAGCTCATACTCCTCCCTAACTATTGGATTCTATGGTAAGGGAATTGAAATAAAATTAGAAATTAGAAAGCTTTGGAGGCAAAAGTCCTGTTTGGGACCGTGGCACCACCATCTTTAACTAATAAGCAATCATTTTTGGTGTGATTGCTGACTGACTTTTTCCATATATTTTCTTCAAGACAGTCCAAGATCTTCTGACTTTACCATTGCAATTTGACAATTTCACGCGAGATAAAATAATCATACTATAACTGCATGATTTGATTGTCACTAGTTAAATGGGTTTTAAATGATAACTAAATTAGTCTGATTATCTTTTGTAGCTTTGCTTGGAGGTCAACTTAGTGTCGAAAATGTTAGGGTTCCATTGGGTCTTAGCTTTGAGGCCACTGTATTATTATTATTATTATTATTATTATTATTATTATTATATCACTCGAAACAAGGGCTTCTCTGTCCTGTTTCACAACATTTTCTTCGGCTTAGATTCTTTGCAGATAGGAGAAGCCGCTAAAAACTCGGACGCCGGTTTGACGGAATCAGGTCAGAATAAGATAATCCCACTATAACTACGTGATTTGATTGCACTTGGTACGGCCACCTAGGACACGAGCCTTCTAGCTAATCCTATCGCTTCGCCTGAAGTTCTTAATAATACTTTAGAGGATGGAAGAGAGAAGATGAAACAATCCATGTGATGCCATCAATGATTCCAAGTCCCAAGCAGTTCGCACGGCAGCAGCACCCACGCAGCCCCGCTCGAACTCGGCCCCACTCTGTCGCCCAGCGGGGAAGAAACCAGGACGCCCCGGGCCCAACCTCGGTCACTACCCTCCAACGATCCTTTCGTGCCACAGGAACCCCACAAGTCCACCGGCAGCTTATCCGCTCTAATCCCAACGTCTCTCCTCCAATCTATATAATAATAACAGCTGAAGCCGGGCCCCTCAACGCTATTTTCGGCCTCTCCTCCTCCCCTTCTTACCCCCAACCCACCGACCTTTACCAATTCCTCATCCCTCCTCGCCGGTATAGCGGTATTCGTTACCATCCTTCTCTCTCTCTCTTTTTTTTTTTTAAAAAAAATTCTTTTCTTGATTCTTGTCCTGGTTCTTTAGAATTTTATCATTTTTTTTTTAATTTGCTGGCAGGTCTCGTCCATGGGAACCAGGGGCTGCGCCGTGACGGCGCTCTCGATCCTCTTGTTTTCTTTGGCGTTTTCGGTCTCGGCCGACGGCGTGTTCCGGATCGGCCTCAAGAAGAGGGCGCTGGACCAGAACGGCCGGCTAGCGGCCCGGCTGGCGGTCAGGGAGGAGGAGGCGGCAGTGCTGGCCGCTCGGAAATATGGGTATTTTGAGCCGGGGCCGGCGGGACCGGGGGACGAGGGCGACGTCGTCGCCCTCAAGAACTACATGAACGCCCAGTACTTTGGCGAGATCGGGCTCGGCTCGCCGCCGCAGAACTTCACGGTGATCTTCGACACCGGTAGTTCCAACCTCTGGGTTCCCTCGTCCAAGTGCTACTTCTCGGTGAGCAATCTTTTGTTTGGTTGTCGCAATGCCGGTGATATCGTTCCTTTAAAAAATGAGCTTTTTATTTCAGTCGATCTTTTTCTAATTCTTTTAAATCAATAATATATGCAGGTTGCTTGCTATTTTCATTCCAAATACAAATCCAGCCTATCAAGCACCTATCAGAAGAATGGTTTGGCTCTCCTTCCTTACAATGTTATTCTTTTTGATTAAATGTTTAATGGGATCAATGGCTGGTTAGGAGTTATACTCACTGATTGCTTTCTAATACATTAGTGTTTGCGTATTAAAAACACAATCACCGTCAAACTTTTAAGATTGCTGTATATATGGACAAAACACCAACAAGTGGCTGTAGTTTGCTTTCTGTAAAGTTGGGTAGATTTTTTTGTGTCAATTTAGGAAAAAGACGCATGAAAAAGGAAACAAAGTAGCTGTCAGGTCTCACCGAGTTGCTTTCAGTTTAAAGTGGTCAATTTCAGTTGGATTAACTGAAACTAACCGGCATCTGATCGAAACCACTTAATTCCCAACGTTGAGTGTCATTTGGACTTGCTTCAGTGAAAACAAATCCGTCTTGCGTGTAACTTTTAACCATGGAAAATAATTAACCTTTCTTTTTAAGCTCAACATCCAAAGCCTTATAAGCCTTTTCAAGATACCTTAATATCGTGAAAAATAGTTTTGAAGACTTAAGATATCACTAGCAAGCAAGATCTCCATGGTGAACTTAAGAAAATGTAGAAAATGCTCTAAACTGAGCCGCAATAATTTTCTTTCAGATAGGTTTCATCTGACAACTATCCATCCTTGCTGCCAAATTTACAGACCTCATTCCAGATTGGGATGTTTGATCAAGGACACGATTATTAGATGTTTAGTTTGGATGGTAGGCACATAAGTTTCCAGCATTAACCCACAAATATGGAACTTGTAGATGGAATACAAACATTATGAAATAGAGGAGTGCCTAAGTATTAATTCTAGATGTTTAACAGAAAGTTAATTGGAACAGACCAAAGTATTCTAAGTTCAACACATTAACATGACCTATTGTCTCTCTCTCTCTCTCTCTCTCTCTCTCTACACACACACACACACACACGTAGAAAGTACATACTATATACATACACACACATATCCATACATACATTCAGATATACGTAGATGGACAATCATAAAATATTTAAAATAAACTTAAAAAGCCTAAGCGAGAACCGGGTTCATAGAGTTAGCCTTGTCAAAATCAGGGTTGACCAAGTAGTGTGTGTGTTATGTTTTAGTATAACCATGCTGGAAGAGGAAGCATGCACTTAACTGTGTGATTGTAGTTCAATAAGCCCTTTGCTGGTATTATAATCATTGTTATTATTCAAATACATGATGGACACTAAATTTTGCCATGCCACTTGTCATTTCAGTTATTCTCGGATTTGGATTTTAACATAAGATCAGTCTAATTAATGGGCATGTTTTGATCAAGTTGTCATTGTGATGTTCTTATGGTTAATTGGAGTGAAACAGTTAAATGTCTATAATTTTATGAAGCTATCATTACTGATCCATTTTTTTCTGTTTTGATGAAGTGAACATATTCTCAGGGATGATAGTTGTTGTGTTAATGGATATGATCATTCAGCTAATCATGCCTATTAAAACTGTTATACATTTTTTGGTGTATTGAATTCTAAATTAGAAAAAATTGTGTGTCCAGGCATAAACTGGACCTTAATGCATTCTTATCGCCGCATGCGCAGTTCTATCAGAAAGTGTTGTAGTATATATGTATATATGACGAACCAACCACTGATTGGTCTTGTATTTCATCTCCCATGGATCTTAAGAAAAGCCCCTGGGTTTAGCTTTGAGATATAAGATTTGGTTGATACTAAATGACAGTATTATCTAATATATACTTGTTATCAGGGACATAATATCAGCATGATATTTGAATACCTTTTGATATGGGCGTTATGTGAAATAGATTCAAGAATTTGTTGCATATCTTTTAATATGAACTCAGGTGTTCAGCCATCCATCATTGTCACTCTAATTATGCCAGCTACTCATCAATGAATTTACACAAAAGCCTTGGAAAAAGGCACCAGGGCTCCTATTATGGCTCAAAAAAGAAAACAAAGAAGGAACCTATTTCATAAAGTGACTTTCTGATTCAAGGAAAGAAGAACTCCATGGAATCAAAATGAAATTCAAATCTCCTTGGAGTCTCACATCTACATATGTCTACTCTTATAAATTCAAACTTGCTGACTCTAGAATTTTCTCAACCTAACAAACAACTGAAAAAGGACTATTACAGTCCTATAGATAACCCTGAAAATCATGATATACATTATTAAAAAATCAGATAGAGTTCTAAATTTATTGGGTAGTATCATGTTTCCTCTTGACTAGATTGTCAAAAGATGATCCTTCCACCAGCAAACAGTTGATATTTGACATCAAAGTTAGGTGAATCAGATATATTCCTTCAAATTGTGATGGTCAAAGCATCTAACTTGGCCAACTGTTCATTTAAGCTTGCCAAATATTTATTCTGCATGATTCATCAAAACATTGTTCTGATGTTACCTTCGTTTTTCCTCCTTTCTTTTTGACTAAGGAATGCTCTATTTTCTAGACGATAGTTTATGCATAGTTGTAAATATTTTTGGCAGCTAGATGATTTGCAAATGTATTTTTTTGATGTCTAGTCTTGTGATAAGTGCCCCCTCCCCCCCCTCTCTTCCAAATTTTCCTCTAGCATCTGGGTTTGTTTTAAATAAATTTTCATCAAGTATTTGAAGTTGCACCTATTAATTGATAACTTGTTATTATAAATCATATCTAGCCCACGATATATTACTACTCTTAATTATGCAGGCATCAAACCTCTCTAGAAAAGCCTTAAGGCCATTTGTTAATACAAACATTATGCAACCTGGCAATGCCTTCCTGATTCACCTATTGGACTCGCATTTTGTGAATATCACTTATCACACATATATGGCTAAATTATAGCTTTGATCAAGCTTTTTACCACCTTTGATCTTTGCTTGTAGCAGACAATGAACATGTCCAATAGTATTCTTTGTTCTTTCTTAGGTATTCTCACTATTCTTGCATTCTCATATATGATGATGGAATCTCATGTTGGCTTGTGAGCAAATATTTTCTTATCATGCTATGCGCTATCTTTTGTTTCTGTCACACTGATGTATATTGCCCTCTATTAAGCATATTGTACTATACCGGTACCGAACCATTACTCAATAGAAGGGGTTCACTAAGTCTTGGTATATCGAACTGACTCTATATACTGAATGTGTTGATACTGTACTGTCATGGTACCAGTACGGGGTCCCGTATGGGAATTGCAAACTTTGCTCACAAGATTTAGTTCTCGGTTTCTTTTTTTTAAAGCACATTTTGATCTTTGGAGCAGGGAGGTCTGCGAATATTCACTATGGAACTGGATCAGTATCAGGTTTCTTCAGCCAAGACTACATTACAGTTGGTGAGCTTACCATCAAGAATCAGGTCAGCAATTTATTTGATACTCCATGTATCCTGTGTTTCTCACTTTTATGTATTTTATAGACTAGATGTGCTTATATTAAAACTTCTTCTCAGGTTTTTATTGAAGCCACTAGGGAGCCAAGTATCACTTTCATGGTTGCGAAATTTGATGGAATACTTGGACTTGGATTTAAAGAAATCTCAGTTGGAAACATGGTGCCTGTATGGTATGCAGTCGTAACTTGAGTAATGATACTGATTTTGGTTGTGCCATTTTCTTTCTTGTTTAAACCAGAATTAATGCTTGTTTAAAATTCCTTTTCTTAGTTGGATTGGACCAACAATTATTGATCAAAGTAAAAATGATAATTCAATTATTTGGGAAAAAAAGGGGAAAAGCAGAGAAATGGTGAATGGTATCTAAGTCTATTATTTTATCGGCCTGTGATGGGAAATCACATGGAAGTTCTGGTAGCCCGTGCAATGTAATGTTTATACCACATTTTCTGGAGCATCTATGGTTCAAACCTAGTTAGAAAGCCTTGCACAAAAGTTAAAAGTAATAAATAAAGTATCAGAAAGATCTTTATCCATGTCTGGCAACATAACTGAATGAGAATAATGAGGCATTTAAGCATTATATTGTCCATGTATGTCTGTGTTATGGCTACTTGATGCTTTCTAAGTTGCTAGATCAATAACCATAACCATCAAGCCCTGTCCAACTATTTGGATGAACTAAATAAAATCCTCATTTGCCAATCATTCCTAGATGTTATTTCAAGTTTCCCAACCCTTCTCCTATTTCTTTGTGCAATTGAGTTAAATAGGGCTGTATCATTTGAAAGGGGGATACCATAATATTCATGATTTCTTTGGATTCTTCTTATGGTTTGACATGGTTTTTCAACTGTCAACCTGACATTAACCCTCCACATTTTTCATTTCGGCTTGAGATCAGCATCGATGTCAAATGTGAAAAACACAAATATAAAATAAAATCTCTGCAGATATAATAATGGATGGTAGTTTCTAGAACTTATGAAGTCATGATATATATATCACCCATAACCTCAATTTTGGTTTCTCACATTTCCTAGGAAATCCAATAACTTTCATTAACATATGAACCGTACAAAAGTGGTACAATGTTGCTGGAAACTAAGTGCTACAACTTGATCTTTAGTACCAAGAGGTCACAAAGAATGCATGCACAATTTTGAAAAGATATTGGCCAACACAGACATGCAACTTTCATGCATCGTAAAATTATGACATAATTGAAGGAAAAATTTTGTCTGGCATCTGAAAGAATGAATGTAGAGTTCCCCTTAGACTTGACTCATAGTAATTGAGCTTTGAAATTACTCCAAATCATAATTTTCAGTTGGAATCTGTGCCAATCTAAGTTTTTTTGACCTCTCCATGCATATTCTGAAGCAGCCACGAGATATGAAATGCATGAAAGGAGGCCTGGATTGATAGTCGATCTTTCTTTTTAGGTGGATTTAACTGTTTGTTGATCGAACATGTAGATATTTTGTTCTGAGGTTGTGAATTACAACTAAATCTCTGAACTGATTTGGTATCCCTTTTTCTTGTGGTTATGCAGAACTTGTTTTTTTTTTTTTCATCTTGTAAAATATTGTAAACTGTGTTTTAAATCAATGTCTTGTTAAATCACATATTTCTACATAAATATTAAAACAACAATTTGATTAAAAAAAAAAATTTGATTGACTGAAAGGGTTTATTTATAGGGAAAAAAAGGAGTTTCAGTTGGTAAAGTTGACCAGGCAATGGTGACAACCTGTCGAATTGTTGATTACCAGTGGACTCCAAGTGCACTATAATATGCCTTATTATATAACTATGACAAATTATTTGACATTGCAACCAGTGAATTTTTAATTCTCCTGCCATGCCCTTCCAATTTTCATGTGATCAAGAAGGTGTTCTGTATTTCCAGTTCAAAAAATTTAGTGCTTCCAGTTTTCAATACTTGAACCATTGGCTACTGCAATGGGTGTCCTTTGCAAGATATCAACTTATCATGCCAAGGGGACAGGTATATCACATTATCCTTATCATGGAACTACTCCTTTGGAGTGTCAAGGCTTTACAAGCCCTCTTGTGCATCAAAGTTCTCACAATGCTATATGTTTCTTTGCTTTGTTGTTATGTTCTATTTTTGATGTATGGTACTGGGGGGATTGAACTTTAAATATTTTTAAGTGCTCCAAAAATGTGAGCTTATGTATAACCATATATCATTATTAAACTAATGAGAGATTCAGAAATACAAGTTTACCAGCTTACTAACTGCCATTTAACAGGGATAACATGGTTAACCAAAGCCTTGTTAAAGAACCTGTCTTCTCTTTCTGGTTTAACCGGAACACTGCGGATGGGGAGGGAGGTGAAATTGTATTTGGAGGGACTGATCCAAAGCATTATAGGGGTGAACACACATACGTCCCTGTAACTCAGAAAGGCTACTGGCAGGTTGATCCCTAATTTCTTTTTCATTAGTAGTTGATTGGTCATATTTTACCCAATCCCTAATTAATTTTTGTTGGGATATAACTTGTCATGTTTTATCCATTGTCCACTTCATTTAACTTCGGTATCCCAAATTTTTTTTTTTTACAGTTTGAAATGGGAGATGTCCTCATTGGCGATCAAACAACTGGTAGTACATGCTAATTATCTGATATGCTATGTTTTCTGCTTTGAAGTGTGTTAGTCTAATTAGATGTTCGCTTGTACATACTGATTACGCTTGCAACTTGAGTTCTTCAGGATTCTGTGCTGAAGGATGTCAAGCCATTGTAGATTCTGGAACCTCTATGATTGCTGGTCCAACAGTATGTGTCTATATTTGGTGGTTATAGCCTCCGTTTCTTTCAGTTCTTTCCTTTATATTTTGTTCTTCATGCAAGCATTGATACATATATCTTGCTTAAGATGACCATAAAGGACATATAATTTTCTGTTATTTTAAATTTACACATTCGTTGGAAGAGCCAAGTTATGTTCATGCCTTACATCATATAGTACTTACTAATTCTTATGCTTCATTCAATGAAAATATGATGGTTGACATTGTAAGGTTGGTTCACTTTCCTTTGGCCAGTGACTTCAGGTACAATGGGATGCAATTTACGGAAACCTTCCACTCTAAACATAACTACCACAACTACCATCAAGATTTATTGCATTGATTACATATGAAACATGCATGTTTCTGCCTCCAGGATGACAATTCAGTGCTTAGATACTGATTTCTGTCTCCGTGTCTGTCTTATGAGCTTGTGTGCATGTGTCCAGTAATGCACAATAACAAGACAGATATATTAGTAGTTTGTCTTCTTGATGCATTCACCTTTGGTTGTTGAAAACTGCAATAACATAATTCTGCTAAAACTATGGATGCTTTTATATCAATGATCTTGGATTTAAGTGATGGATCATGTTCATAAAAGACATATTAAGATTCTGAGCTGTTTGATACAAGTTAATACCACTCATTGCCTTTTACTGAAACACCAAGGTTCATCTTTGTATGTTTGCTCTTATTTCTTTTATTCCTTTCTTTGTTTGGTGTTAAATAAATGATGCCTACAGACTCATTTAAAGAATCACAATATTCTCTAATGCTACATAGTCACACGACCATTTTATGCGGATTTGACAATGGTGAATACTAGTATTTCATAGACACTTCTAGACAAAGACATTGTTGGAGACGAGGGAAAGGAGAGATATCAAAGGTCTGAAACAACAGAACAGAGAGAAAAGTTTGATCATGCATTGAAAATTTCAGAGAGGAAAATTCAAGGAGAATCTCAGAAATAACTAGTGATAATTTTCAAAGTTATGCTAAAATTTGTGTGTTTTTTTTTTTCCAGTAGATAACTTGCTCAGATACTTCTTAAGCGGCAGCAGAAAGCCTTTTTTTACACATTTCTGCCTGCCTGCTATTTGACCAGTGGTAGCATGGCTGTGTTGTTTTTAGTTTTCATATCGTTTTATGTGTTTCCATCACATCTTCATGCTGATTTCTGGTCTACATGCAATTACTTGGATCAAAAGGTTATCATTTGGCTGGGGCACTGTTTTTGTTAGTCGACCATCTTTTAATTGTGATCCTCTTTGACAATCTTTGCAGACTGTCATTGCAGAAGTTAATCAAAAAATTGGAGCTGCTGGTGTTGTTAGCCAACAATGCAAAGCAATGGTCTCACAATATGGGGAAAAGATTATGGAAATGCTGATGGAAAAGGTTGTTTTTGTCTTTTATGATCGTTGAGTTATATAAGATCCTTTAGACTGATATAGCCATATTCATATACAGCAGTATTTGCTGCATAATATGGTTTGTTGATATATTTTTTGTTATTAAAAAAATTGCAGGAAGAGCCTGCAAAAATTTGTTCTCGAATTGGGCTATGTGCCTTTGATGGGACTAAGGGAGTCAGGTTAGAAGTCAATTATTAATATAATCTTCATTTATCTTTCTTTTTTATTTATTACATAACTGTTTTCATTTTTTTATTAATTACAATTTTCATAACTGTTTTCACTTTTTTGCTTGTTTTTTCTTCCACAGTATGGGCATCAAAAGTGTGGTGAATGGCAAAAGAGATAGATCAACTGGTGGACTGGAAGATGGTATGTGCCCTTATTGTGAGATGGCAATTATATGGATGCAAAATCAGCTTGTGCAGAACCGGACGCTTGAACAGGTGTTGAACTACATCAGTGAGGTAAAATTCACAGCCTAAAGTTGTGTGTAAGGATTTCTTTTTTTCTTTTTATTTTTCACCATCTTGAATTGCATGCAGCTATGTGAACGACTGCCTAGTCCCATGGGGGAATCAGCTGTAGATTGCAGTAGCCTCGCATCTATGCCTATTGTTTCTTTCACTATTGGTGGTAAAAGATTTGACCTGAAACCCGAGCAGGTACATTGTGATTTATCACCTTTGCTTGTCAATAAACTTCTAGTTTCCGCCCATTTTGGGAAAAATATGATGGTTTGCAGTCATTTTACTATTGCTTTGAGCCATATTCTATCACCTAATAATTTTAAATCTATTTTATGTTTTACAAGTAGCAGCATCGTAAAAATGTGCTGAAGTTGCATCTTAGAGTGATAAGACAACAGGCAAACCATAGTTTTTCTTTCCGATAGACTGTTCTTGGGTTTTTGGGCTTTTCCTCTTTTATTACTAAAAAGTCATGGTTAGGTGTTTGATTTTCACTTTATCATAGTGTAGTTCAAATTTCCTGAAGGCCCTTGTTATTGTGGAACAAATTTTTCACTTGCTTGTCTTGGGGCTGGGATTTTTCCAGGCGAACTTTTGTGAAATCTACAGCAAAAGAAAAGATGGTAGAGGTAGACGGTAGTTTTGAATCACAAAACACTAGTAAGACTATTTCAGATGACTGTGTATTTGCCATAATTTGGATAGAGCATGATCTATATTCACATTATTTGGTCAAGATAAAACTATGTGAGTCAAGTTGCTTGACCATCCATCCTTCCCTAGAAAGTTTATGAGATTCTGGAGATGAGATTGCAACTGAAACTTCTCTTTGAGGTCTTACTTCAGGTTTCAAAATTTATTAGAACCTGATGCCCCCTCATAATATCCAGGCCTTTGCTTGGCTTATGAAGCAGTTATGAGCTAATGCCCTTAACCATGATAATTTCAAAGGAGGCTTGCAACATCGATGCAGTCTATAGCATGTTGTTGTGATAAGGCCGCCTCTGTCTTTTCAACGTGCTGTCCATCAATAAGAAGTTGGATTCAAAGTGAAGTGGATGGATTTTGCTCTAAGTAAAACCACAGGACCCTCATGTCAACACCTTTATTGGAGTGGGGATGCCTAGGGGGAAAAATAGAAATTTGAACTATGGAGATGCCTAGGGGGAAAAGTAGAAATTTGAACTATCTGGTTTTGTATTTTTGAGAAGAAGGTATTTAATTTTGTTTATCTTTTTTCATGTAAGATTGGTTGTAGGTAGGGTTAGGTGGGGTGGTAAGCAGATCTGCAAGAACTAAAATGAATGGGAGAGGTTTGGAATAGATGGCTAGTTGGCTTGTGGAATCCTTATAATTAATGGAGGGGTAGGTGGGTTCAAGTTTTTACCTGGCTTATTATGCTTATAGATCTATACTGATGTGGGTAGACTACAAGACTAGAGAATGCAGTTTAACCTTTGCCAGAATGTAGGATATTGTTGTAGGCATTCCATGCATTGATGCATTAATTAAAATAATAATAATAATAATCTTAATCATTTCCATGCAGGGTATCCACATGTTAACTGACATGTTTATTCTGTTTAAATTCTTATATAAAAGATGAAACTTATGAAGAATGCCATAGATGATACAGTCACAAAGCATCCATGTTAGTAGCCATGTACCAACATGGATACTTGAGAATTATTTGGGTGACCTTTGCTTCACAGCACATCAAAGTCTGGCTCAAGATTTAATCTCTAGTGAAAAATTTCAGTTACTTGTTCTGGAACTTCCTCGAGCACTGCAAGATTATGTGGTTGCTGTCGGTCATTATGGTTATTTATCAAGTACATTATCTTTACTTTCAAAAAAAAAAAAAAAAATGCCTGATGCCACCACTTATTATTGATGATGACACAACAATTTGAAGTGCAGCCTTGCCATGTCTATGTGTGACCAATAGTGCTAATTCTTGCATAAAACTAAAACGTGGAGTTTCCAGGTAACATGGAGTTATTTCCGTATAGCCTCCTTTCTGCTGAATGCCCTCCAGCCTCTTGAGCAGTAAAATGAGGTTTTGAGGTCGTATGGGGAAAAACCATTGTTGAGAGCTTCTATGGTTGGTGGTATAAGATGTCAATGTTGTATGTGTTAGAAGAGAGTAACCTGATTGTTCCATAGACAAGCAGCTCAGGGAGATTTGCAGTAGGGGTTTGCTTGACATGATGGCTTGGCCTAAGTCATGCTTAAATATTAGCTATAAAGAACAATGGTTGTTGGATTTCTGATTACCAAAAGGAAGATAAGTAATAACTTTTTTAAACAACATATATAAATATTGAACTGAGCTGAGTGGTTGCCTCATTCTAGTTGTGCATGTGACTAGCTTGATATATGAAAATCTTTCCTTCTAGAATCCAAGCACAGTTCTAACATGCCTCAAGCTGCCTGTGTTTCTTAAGGGGAACACATGCAGTGCTCTGAAAAACTATGTAGTTTGTAGAACACCTCCTTTTTCTTCAAGCGAGTTTTTTTTTTTTTTTTTTTTTCTTTTTTTTAGGAAAAAAAAAGATTGGCAATTTGTATATTCTGCTATAGCAGCAATCTCTTCGATGAACACCATATTGAAATATGCTTGATGATGACCAATATAATTTAGGTTAACGCTGCCATGAATAGGTTGTAATAATCTATCTCTCACCATTTTTTCTGGTCGGTCTTATTGGGTGCAGTACATTCTTAAAGTTGGTGATGGAAATTCAGCGCAGTGCATCAGTGGATTTACTGCCGTGGATGTACCTCAGGGTCCCCTCTGGTATAAACTGCCATTGCTTTGCTTTTCTCTTATTTGTTGTGGGCTGCTGGTTGGTTAGTTTCTTATGTGAGTACTGTAAATGCTGCAGGATATTGGGTGATGTGTTCATGAGAGTGTATCACACCGTTTTTGACTATGGTCAGTTGAGAGTTGGATTTGCTGAAGCAGCGGAGGCATGAACCGTTTACTCTCTCATATATTGAACTTAGTCTTATTTATGTATCGCCCGAAGCCATCTACATGTATGTAAATATTCTGGCCTAGGATGTTTTGTGATCAGACGACCTGCACTTGGACTTATGATCCTACGCCCGCTGTTCGGTACTCGTGTAGAACCTCTATTGCGAAGTATTAGCATGTTGGTCTTGTCTATTTTCCTTGTGATCATGGACTATCCTTCTGGTGGTGAGTCGCTTTTAATTCTGGAGTAATCCCTTACCTGCCGACGTCAAGAAGGCTACTTTTTTTTTATCACTTTGGAATTTGCACTCAACTTGCTTGCTGATCATCTGCATCACAAGGGTTTGTCTCATTTGGGCAGTTGAGAAAAACGCTGCCATAAAGAGAGTCATCTTTCTTCTCCATCTTGCACATACCAAGCCTAAGTCTAGGCAGCTGCTACCTACAATTGCACACCTTGCTACCAGTTGTCTTGAATAAATGGTCCATAACATGACTTCTTGCTTGCAAATCAAATGAAAGTAGCAATCTACTTCTCTAAGCAAATTTGATGTGACATGCAACATTTGATGGTATTTGAGTGTGTTAAAAAAAAATTAAAAAGTTAAACACAGATACTTGTGGACTAGAAATTTGATTTTTTTTATGATGGAAGTAGCATATTAGTCATACATAAAAGTAACCGTCCCTCCATTACTGTGCATACTTGTCATTCTTTCACGCGTTAAAGTTGGGATGAAATCAAAAGCATCTCTTTACAATGCTAAAACAATCACATGACCTTGAGCCTGTCATTCTTCCACCTGGAAGTTGGGATGAAATCAAAAGCATCTCCTTTGAATGCTTAAACAACCACATGACCTTGAGCGTCATTGTACAGTCAAAATAAATAAATAAATAACTATATTTTACCCATATAAGATATAGTATAATTTTACTTAGCTTATGCATGCACTCAAACTATCCAAGATAAGCTTACATTCTATTACCATTTTTTCCATTTTTTTCTTCAAATTTGAAGAACAAGACCCTCTCAAATCAAAAAAGAGCTAGGTTTTCACTTTTATAGTGATTTTCTTCATTTTGAAGAACCGAGGCTTCTTTCCCCATGCTCAACAAATTTGATAAAGTATATTACTAGATTTGTTTGAATTTAAAAAATTTTGCTAAATTTTTATAAACTAAAATAATTTAAATATATTTTGAATTATGACTTTAAGCATAACAAGAATACCTTCATTTTATAAATATATTTTAACGATTTCAAGATTTAATAAAATTTAAAATTAAAGTTCAATACTTATATGAAATTAAAGACTCAATTTTCATCAAAATTGGACTTCAAATAATGCAGGATTCGATGATTTTTCAAACAAAATCTCAATAGAATTGATCCTTGAATACTCTCCTCCGTTTTTTTTTTTTTTATTGGGTTCTCCTGCTTTTCGTTTTTTTTTTTTTTCCAAAGCATCCCGTATTAAATGAATGCAATGGATAAACTAAGTGAAATCACATTAAATATCAGGCATGGTAAAATATATCTATCCCTAAAAAAGAAATGGCAGTATTGAAGCTTTTTGGTACGGTTTTGTGAAGATTAAGTCCAGTGATCGGCCTAACTAGGCTTTACCTTGAGCCAAGATCCAACAGCTGATAGCTACACCGCTGTCCTTTCATAGATCATGCTGATCACAGGATAGGCGACAAACAACTTCAATACGTGGACAGTCCAAACATCTTTTGTCATGAGGCCCCTGAGCTTATCGTCCTCCAAACACCAGCTAGCTTCAACTAGCTTCAACTAGAGTGGATCTTAGTCTTAGCTCGCACGTCGATGTGGACCAGAGCCTATATTTAAAGCACCACATCTACCATTCGCACGGTGCCTTGGCTAAGTAGGATGGTTTACCACGACAAGGCTCCTACGATGGCCAGAAAATGGAAGGAAGAAGAGGTCATGAAAACTGCCACGGCTGGCCCTCCCCGAAGAGAGAAAGACGAAAAGAAAGCACTTCATTACGTAATAATGAATCAGAAAGAGAGAGGGGTCATGAATCAGAAAGAGTAGTCGGCAGAGTGGGGCTCGTTATAGTTTGTTGCACATCTTCATGTGTTTTTTAATGGAAGCCTCCATGCATTTCATGATCTTCTCCTCTCTTCCTTTGACCAATTGAGCTTGGTGTCATGGCATCGTCTTAAACCATCAAAATGTCTCTTTTGTTGCAATGCATATGCCACTAAATTGCTTGCTTGCATGCCCTACCATTCTTATCTTCTTCTATTCACGCAATTAAAGTCCTATTTAAATTGACTGTTAAAGCATCTTTAAATAACTGTTGACCAATAGTTACATGACATAGTTGTTCATCAAAATCTGCAACCAATGACTAATCTAAACGGACTCTAAATTTATATTGATTAGCATCTTACATATATATTTATTACTAAGTATCCATATGTCATTGTCAAGTTATGAACCCTCTTTATCTTTAGTCTCTAGGTTAGTCACTGAATTATATGGATTACTGTGAATTACTTGAACTAGATCAAAATCAATAAATATAGGAAAAAAGTGACCTAGGTCAATGTCCTCAAGGAATGGTTAGTTGGCATAAATCACTTCAATTGAATTCTACTAATAAGCTTGAATTAAAATAAATTTATGATAAAACTCATGCATTTGAAATAAATTTTAAAATATTAGTATTTTATTATTTGGAATCGATTAAGTGAATTTAATCTATATAAAGTTCTAACATTACCTCTCTAAATCTTTTTTTTTTAGTTCTTATCAAGTGGATGCGTTATGGTCATTAAAAAAAAATTGTTAGTATGGTATCTTCTCTGCTTAAGTTGATCTTAAACCTATCCAAAAGTGTAATGTAAAATACGAAAAGAGAAGGCAGAAGAGAGGAGTATTTATTAAGAAGAGGTATTTTATTTTATTTTTAATAAATGATCTCTAACTTCTTAAGATTGGTGTAAATTCTTATTGTATGGAAAGATAAATTTTAGGCTTCAATCCAATTGAACAAAGAAATCACTTAAAAATAGTGAAATTCAATAGAATATCTTATTTTTCAGCGCCAAAACCGCGGTCTAATACGGAAATAGCCGGCAGAGCTTGGTGACGTGCTACGTGGGACCATATTTATGCAATTTTCTGCATACCGTGACATTCAAGCAGCTGAAACCTTAGACCATCTCTTTATGGTCTAAACCAAAGTCTCCATGATGGCAATAAAAAAAAAAAAAGCCTCCAGTTTGCTATGAGACAGAGAGATTGCTAACAAGGCGGAGAGGGGACGACAAGTCTGCCTTCGTGTTGACAATTAGAAGAGAAAGGTTGGTTAGCTCTGAGCTGATTGGTCTCAAACTCTCAAAAAGACCGGACCGAAGGCGAAGAAAAGTTCCCGAGTGGTGGCCAGCATTGGGCTGGACGGTTTGAAACGAGGAGAAAGCGTTTAGAAAAGGGTGGGCGCGGGGGACTCGGTACCTTCCGATCCCTTCCTTCTTTTTTTTTTTTCTTTTTTTTATTTTAATTAAATCCAGAGGACTGGTTGAAAACTTTGGGTCGTCGATGCCTTGCTTGCATGAAGAGACTTTTGACAAACGGATTGAATATTTATACTATTGAATATATTTGCTAGAAGGGAAGAAACTGGAAATAATATGTGGAAAGAGTCGATGAGCGGCGAATAATCTACTGCAGTTGGAGGGAAAGCAACCCTTCGTCGGTTTCCCACTTCGTAGCCAATGGCATAACGAGTTAACGACAGCCGTTCCAGCCCCGTTATTATTCTCGAGATATGGTAATTTTACTTCGACCCGACGGAATCGTCCTGACTCCGTCCCGATCGATTGAGACCCATCCTGACGCACTCCGATCGGGACGAAATTTTCTAGCTTTGACCTAATTCAAAAAAAAAATTAAAAATTAAAAATTAAAAATATTTTACCGCTAATAGTAGAAAATAGTCGATGTAATGATATAATAGTGATAATAATGAATTAGATAGTAATTACCTGTTGCGATTAGCAAATCATATCAATAATCCTCAAATATAAAACTGAGCAAATAATGTAATAGTAGTAATGATAGGCATATCGGTGATAATATGTTAATAATGGATGAGATGATTATCTGCCCATAACTAAGATGGCGATGGAAAAATAGTGGATGAATGCTCAAAATGTATAATTAAGCCAGCAGCTAACTAGTGCATCTTGAAATAAAATGAGATGCATCATATATCATGATTAATCTAAGCGCAATAAAATTAATATTTCAAAGATTTTTTCTTTTTATTGTAGATTTTTTTTTGGTTGAGAACATTTTACTCTTAGAATCTCATTCTTTGAAATATTAGTTGAATTAATTTGGATAATTTATATATCATCTTAATTTTGCTAACTATTATATTAACAAAATTTTAGCAGCCAACATAAGCCCATTACCAATACTTTTCATGTTCCTAAATTCAACAATATATATATATATATACCAGGATTATATGAGAAGAATTTCATTATAATTAATTACAATATTATATTGCAAACCTACAAAATTAGGATATCAATGACATGACATTACGTGCTGGCTTTTAGCTGGAATTCTGTCGTACATAGATAGCAGCAACGTCTAGATATCATCGCCAAATAAAAGGACGCATCGATAGATTTCCAAGCCAATCCAACAAACATATGGCAGCACAGGCGAATCTAGTTCATCTTTCCATTACAATCGCACGTAACGTCCATGCAATCACGCTCAATCGGCAATTCATCATGGCCACTTGTTCAATCACTGCGCCTGAACTGAAAAGGATTCGAATGGAATATTTAATTTTGCAAACATGGGGACGTCCCAAAGCACGTGCACTTGATAAGATCGAATTGTCTCTTTTGTACTTATAATTGGATGCTTGTCGATCCCATATTGGCCGAGGAGCACCATTGGGTGGTTGGAGTCCACCGCTGCAGAAGGTCATCCCAGGGTGCCTAATATCACTTAATTGAGCTGGAGAAGACTTCTTCTTTTTTTTTTTTTTTCTTTCTACGTTAAGTTGGTGAGAACCCCAATGGTCTGACGACCAGCACATTATATCTCGGTCCAAGCCTCCTCTTCCTTTTTCTTCACCCCCTGCCAAATCTTCCTTGAAGTTTCCTCCTGACTTCCACCGCAATCTCTCTCATTTTTTATTAAGGAAAAGTATGAGAGAAGAGATCGTCTAAGAATATGGCTCAGGGTCGTTTAATGTATACTGTTTTCGTTTCGCTGCTCCTGTTCAAAAGTTTGGCATCATGGACTGGTCCAAGAAATCAGCGCATGAGGGCGTGCGGAGGAGTTGATGGAAGGTGGAAAGATTGGCCATTAGATTCACACCGTACACAGAGGGATGGAAGAGAGAACGACGGAGATAATGATGCGGTTTATACGTCACATTCGTTGCAGTAAGTGGGCAAGAAAGCGGTCCGGGTCTGCTTGCTTATCTTCCTATGGAGTGACCAAGTTTCAAAATATTTTCTCCGTCTCTATTTGAGAGTTCACACCCTAACTCCATCTTATTCAAACATTGCTTCTATAAATATTCATAATTCAGTTGTTTTTTTTTCTAAAGATTTTATAATTTCTTGAAGAGCCTGAAGAGAAGTTAGATAAAAAGAATGGGTGTATTTGACAATTCATATGGAGAATTTTCATTCAGATAGGGACATAGTCTGCAGCCATCTTCCATCTTCTCATGTGAGTAATAGATAATGCTCTGCATTATTTTCAAATATGAAAAATAATTGCAAGATAAAGAAATATCATTTTTTTACATAACAAATGCTTGAAAATGTCTAAAGATATATTTATTTTAAATTCAAAGGACTCCACAAAAATCAAAAATTGGAAAAAGAAGTAGTGACTATGGGTTTGCTTGAGGTTGGACAATGTCCTCCTTCTAGATTTCTTAATTAACTACTATCGTATGTTGATTGACTTTGTAGTGAGCAAATTAAAACTTCTAAGCAAGCTAGGGCACACTATGGCGGGATGCTGAAGGATTCTAGCTAATCTCCTCTAAATATAAAATGTAGCATGATTCATGTGAAAACTCGTATTAGCATACATATAATCTAGCACCAGTTGTTCGTTAGGAAGATCTTGAATATTTATATGCAATCAAAAAATATTCTAAATTAACTTCTAGCTAGTCTTTTGGATAAGCTCTTATGTTGTTATATATAATATTAAAAAAAATTTAACTCATAGCTCATTTATATTAGGAGACACTGTAAATAAATATTTTTGAGGTTGACTAAGAATCAATCATAAAGTTTGTGATTAAATTTAATTAAACTTGAATGTTTAGCTCAGTGTAAATGCCAACACTTGAATGAAAGAGTACATGAAAGCTTGCGCTAACATGCATTTGTTTCACATTGATTATGCTTTATATAAGGTTAAGAAACTCAAATGAAATAATTTGATTAATTTTTTTGAATAAGATCTTAAATTTTTACAACTCTAATCATGATACATTCCTCATCATCTTGGTAAGAATGAAATAATTATTCAGACCTAAACGGCTACAAAATCGACAAAAAAATTCCATGACATTGCAATTTCTCTTGTGGGGTCAATTTAGTCAATTTTATTAAATAAAACAAAGCTTAGCCTATAATCACCACCCTGGCACCACGTTCCAAATATTTTTTTGAAAAAAAAACAATTTAAACATCAATCAAGGATTACACTATCATATTTTATCATGATAAACTCCATTAATTTCTAATAAATTTCTCTCTATAAAATCTGGCAATCAACACTATTTTTTTTTTTTTTAATTTGCTATGCAAGCATCTTTCCTCGCCTTCCCTTTGAAAACTGCAACCATATCTTTGCTTTCATCTTACGGTGGTGGCCTTGACGGTGACTGTTAAGAAAAAAGAGAGAAAAAAAAAAAAAAAAGTTAAAAAAAAAGGTTAGAAAATCACATGTTTAAGCGTATTTCTTCTGCAACCTTGTGAACATACCAGCATGGTAATTTGTTTTCTAAGAAGATCTTGTAATTCTCAAAGCTACCTCGAACCACATGCATCGCCGTGCCAACAACGCACGTGAAACCCGTCCATGGATGTAGCGTTGCCCAAGGCGTCGGTCCAACATTCGTGGCCAAACAAGCATCAACCACGGTAAAACATGTAGCTTGATGTGCCCTCGGATCAGTGGAGCTCGCAAGACCACACGGAAGCCTTTCATCCCGTTGCACGCCAGCTGAATTTTTCTTTTTTTCTTTTTTTCTTTTTTCTTTTTTTTGGCGGTGAAAGCAATATTATATCCGCTCTGATGTCATCTCTTCTGACAAGACAAGTTAATTATCTTAATTCAGCACGCGAACAAGTTTATGATTCACGATGACCGCATGATGACCAGATCCACCAATAGGGGGATACCATATTCCAGGGGATATCTCCCATTTCAAATCCCCTGGGTCAAGGCTTTCCAACCGTACACCATCCCGTTTCATAACCATCGTTGAATGCATTATTAAGGATGGGAGATTGGGTGGGTTCGGATCCCAAGAAATATTGTCCAATTAGAAATGAGTTGGCCTAGCTGACTTTCGACACCCTCGGATATCCGGCTGATCCTGGAATCCTGATGGACTGTCAACCTCCGAGGCGTTTGCTGGTTCCAATCACCAAGACATCGTAATTTTTGTGTACGTATGGCAGGCCGCCACGCGACGTTTGCACCAACCAGGGCGGATAAGGGATAAAGAAAACAAGGGTCTCATAGGGAACCGTTTGGGAACAAATTTTGGCCTCCAGGGAAATAAAATTGGCACGATTTGAATTGACCGCAGCCAAGGAGCTGGAAAACGTAAGAAGAGCGGAGGAAAGCGGAAGGAAACGCAGGGTACTCGCTTGCAGCGGTTCTAAAGAGATATTGAGGAAGCTGGGAGCTGGTTCCCTTGTTTCTGGTTACGTCTCTCTAACATCTTCTCTCGGAAAACTCCAAGCTGAATGAGAAATGTATTTCTTAAGAAAGTTGTTGAAAAATTAATGCAATACTTGGCAAGAAATAGTTTCTCATCAATAAAAAAAATTAGTAAAAACATGCCTAACATTGATTTGGCTTAGATCTTTACAAAAAGCACCCATTAATGAAGATTGATATAACTAAAAATAAAAATTAAGGATCTGATTGATTCGGCATTATAATCGAAATTAAAATTAAATTCGAATTCTATTGCAATGGAAATCAAAATCACTGGTTCAAATGGATATGTTGAAAATATATCAAAAACTTGGATACGCCATAGTTTCAAATGGATATGTTGAAAATATATCAAAAATTATAGAGGATATCTATAAAATCAAACATACCATGCAAAAAAAAAAAAAAAAAAAAAAAAAAAAAACTTTGCTAAAGATACTAGATAGATCATATCATAACTTACCAAAATTCGATAAGAAATGGTTAGAAATATTAATGCATAAAATGACTCATATTTACTTATAGTGTGTTTGAAAAATATGAAGAGATGTCAAGTGAGAAGAGGAATAACAAAATATCACATGAGAAAAGGATAAAAGAAAGGTACATTACGTTATAGCTAGCTAAAATGGATTGACAGTCCTAGGTTGGAGGGATGGATTTCATATCCCTTAATATATAATTCGGATTGCAAGGGAAATCAAAATTGGATTCTAATTCTATTCCAACAAAATATTTGAAATCAGAATTCGTGATTCTAATTCCGATCTCAAAGAGCCATTTTTGTGAACCAAACAAAATTTAAATGTTATAAAATTGAAAGGATTTTTGTTGAACTAGAGTAAAAAATTGAGAGTTCATTTTAAAATTTGATCCATTTATTGCATTGTTTTGTTGGTGGGTGTAATTTTGTTTCAAATTTGTTTGTTTTATTTGAGTCAATTAACTAGGTATGGAGGTGCAAAAGGAAAGAATTTTTGCACCTTTATTATGCAATTATATTGTGACACTCAATTATGGGATAAACATTGATATACTAGGATGTATAAATTGCATCTTTCTTTTATCTTATGAATCTCTCTCTCACACACACACAAGCACATTAATCAAAAACCTTATTATACCAAAAAAAAACTAGTTGTTGTGATGATATGAGGCTACACGAAGGCGTTCTTCAACAAATTTAGTATTACAATTAGTGATAAAATTTGCAAAATAGTCATATGATCACATGCAATTCTTCATTGCCTTGTTGCCTAATTTTGGTGTGGTCTGCGCTTAGATATTCTTCTTCATCTTTAATTCAACAAATATTTTTATCATTTAAACATGGTAACGTAATATGTAGAGACTGAACACAAGAAGATATTCAATAGCTTATGTAATAATAAATTGGATGGATTTTACTCCTAATTTCTTAAAAAGAATCCCATGTATAATAATACTAATAGCTTAACCATCGACTTTTTCTCAAAAGAGAATGGGACGGCCGGCTTATGGGGAAATAGACCTACTTGATTCCCAACATCTTAAAATATCAAGCTAACTACTAACTAGCATTGGGTTTGGCCCACTTAAACAAGGTACTTTACAAGTGTGAACCTATTGCAAATGTATTGCTTTTCTTTTTTTGCCCTTTCTGATAGAAGCATGAGCTAGACAGCAGTGGATGGTGGATACGTCTCTAATTCTCTCCAAACTTGGCGATGAAGAGATTCAGTCCGAGGCAATTTGGTCTAATTGCCAAATCATTATATTCGACATGGCATTAAAGCGTCGTAGGCCAGAGTGCTCTATCTGAAGCCCTCTATTTAATTACAACAAAAAAAATATTATAATAACCGTTAATGCAGCATCATTTCAGGATTACACAAGGAGTTATATAGAGGCAATTCTAAGGTCATATATGTGAACCAGTATAATAGAAAAAAAAAAAAGAATTATGTATATCTGCTCTCGATTTCAAATGCTTTGCTTGCACGGCCTAGATCTTAGACTGCGGCTAGCCTGGGGGTCTCGGAAAAGGAAGGCTCATTCCGAGAGCAGTCCACCAAGGGCGCATGGTCCAAGTATAGTCGCCCACCAACAGGGACGGATCGATGTGGATATGGCTCAACTTTTCAAATCGCATGTCAGGGCTCCAGGTCATGCCGCGTTACACTCCCAGCTTCCAACGGTCAAGTCTGAACGGAATAAAGAGCCCCAGATCCGGATCCTCTCTCCCCCGCTCCCCACCGCCGTCCGTCGGCCTCCTAATTTTCTTTCTTTCCACGCTGCCTGACCGAGAGCCCGAAACAGTCTAAGAAAGCCAACGTGCTATAAAACAAATGGCGTCCCGCGGAGTCCCCGCACCGCACCGCCGCACCTCCCGCTCCCGAACCCACCGCTCCGTCCTACGTGGCCTCCCGGCGACGCTCCCACCCACCTGGTCAACCTTATGGGCCCCGCCGTCGAGAGAGGGGTCCAGTCAAGCGTGTTGACAAGTTCTCTCACGTGGAACGCGCCGGCCCAATCGGAGGCGGTGGGATTTTTGAAGCGGTCAGATCACCGGCTGACTCCCTCCCCTCCCTTTTTTGGCCCTTCCCCACCTCCACCAGAAACTCCACGGAACCAACCCCTCGTTTCTCTCTCTATTCTTCTCTCTCTCTCTCTCTCTCTCTCTCTCTCTCTCGTCTTGTCTCAGCCTAGCTCAACAGGTAGCCAGCCGTCTCCATGCCGTGTGTGCCCACCCCTCCCGAATTCTTCCAGCTGTCCCGACTGACGCACCGTCTCACGTCACTCTATCCCCCCAAGTCTTCGTCCCTCCCCCACCCCTTTTTATTGCCATCCCATCTCACCGCTAAAAAGACTTCACAACACCCCTCTCCCCCCCCCCCCCCCCCCCCCCCCGGCCCTCCTCGCTCTCTCTGCCGTCTCAATTCCAATTCTTCTTCTCTCACAGATATCATTACTATAAGCCGTGCACAGATTGATGGACAAAGGTGGTGGAGGAGGATTGAGTTTGGACGCCTCGTCGGAGTCGGTCGGATTTCTGGCGAGCAGGTCGTTCCTTAGTCCGAACCACGGCGGTGGGCTCAAGCGCAGGCACTCAATGGAATCGGGTGACCACTTTCCGACCGCCATCGAATTCCCGGTGGCGCCGGCCAGCGAGAAGCGGGTGGATGAGATGGATTTCTTCTCCGATGAGAAGAAAAAAAGGAGCCGCGAGGAGACCGATCTCAACCTCAAGGTGCCCAGTCCTAGTATCAAGAAGGAAGATCTAACCATCAATGTTAGTGGTTTAGCGTCATGGTTTTTTTTTTTTTTTTTCTGTCATCTTCTTATTGGATTTGATCTGTTAGATGTACTAATTGAATTGAATTGAATTCTAATATCTGTAGACTGGGTTGAACCTTCTGATTGCTAATACGGGCAGCGATCAGTCGACGGTGGACGACGGGCTGTCGCCTACCGAGCATGATAAAGAAGGCAAGAGCGAGGTTGGTCATTTATTTAGATAAATGAATGAATGAATGAATGAACTGTTATGTTTATTTGATTGAAATTATTTGGTTTCTGTGCATGTTGGTGGTGAGTATTATAGGTGAACTGAATTGAATTGAATTGACTGCTTTGTTTGATCCAGCTGGCCGCGATGCAAGCCGAGCTGGCGCGGATGAACGAGGAGAACCAGCGGCTGAGAGGGATGCTGAACCAGGTGACCACCAACTACCACAACCTCCATATGCACCTCGTTGCTCTAACGCAACAGCGCAACCAAAAGAATGGAAGCCCACCAGGCCATGAGGTAATTAGCAATTAGAATCATCCTTATTTATCTCATCTAGTTCAAAGCAATTATAGCAGACAAACTGATTTGGAGATCTATATGATCCAGGCTGCGGATGAGAAGACCGATGGAAAGATCGTGCCGAGGCAGTTCCTGGACCTCGGTCCGGCCGCAAACACTGATGAGCCTTCTCACTCCTCGACTGAAGGCCGAAGCCGGGATCGCTCCTCCTCTCCACGGAACAATGTTGCAGCGGGATCCATGGACTACGGCCTGCACAAGAACAACGCTAACAAGGAGATAGTTCCATTTGATAACCACGAACGGTCTAACAGGGAGGACAGCCCTGACCCTTCATCTGAAGGCTGGAACCCTAACAAAGCACCGTCCAAATTACCCCCTTCCAAAAGTGCAGAACAGGCCCAAGAAGCCACCATGAGGAAAGCCCGTGTATCGGTCCGAGCACGATCCGAAGCACCTATGGTAAGATATCTCATACAAGACAAACCTCGATACATATCCCGATGATGATGAAGTTAATTGTGGATGACCAACATCGAGACTAATTAGACAATGCTCTAATTGTATTATAGATCACTGATGGATGCCAATGGAGGAAGTATGGACAGAAGATGGCCAAAGGAAACCCGTGCCCCCGGGCCTACTATCGGTGCACCATGGCGACCGGCTGCCCCGTCCGCAAGCAGGTAATATCCATCTCCCTGCATCAATTTAATCCTATTAATCATAGATTAATCAAATACAACGATCCAACTAATCTATAATTTGGCAATCCCAATAGGTCCAAAGGTGTGCAGAGGATCGATCCATCTTGATTACTACCTATGAGGGGAATCACAACCATCCACTCCCACCAGCTGCCATGGCGATGGCATCGACCACTTCAGCCGCAGCTTCGATGCTCCTCTCTGGATCCATGTCGAGCACCGATGGACTGATGAATAACTTTCTAGCAAGAACCATACTTCCTTGCTCCTCAAGCATGGCAACCATATCAGCATCTGCTCCATTCCCGACTGTCACTCTGGATCTCACCCAAACTCCAAATCCTCTCCAATTCCAGAGGCCCCCAACCCAATTCCAAGTCCCTTTCCCGAGCAGCACTCCGAGCTTCGGCGGCCCCCCTCAGCCGCTCTCTCTACCGCAGGTCTTCGGGCAGGCACTGTACAACCAATCAAAATTCTCTGGCCTTCAGACGTCGGCCGACATGGAAGGAGCCCGGTTCCCTCACCCTAAGCCACCGTCATCCACCTCACTGGCCGATACAGTGAGCGCGGCGACCGCTGCAATAACGGCAGACCCCAACTTCACGGCAGCCCTCGCGGCCGCCATCACGTCTATCATCGGAGGTGGTCATCAGCCAAGCATCAACAACAATACTAGTGCCAATAATACCAATTCGAGTTTCCCGGTTACCTAAGACTAGGAGTTGCCGTCGTAAATTCCATGCTTCTTTTATTTCTCGACATTATTCTTTTGTTTTGTGAAGAAAAAATGGGATCATATCAACCTTGTTAATTTTGTATTTTGGCCTCTTGTTAATTTTGGGACGGTGGGATGAGAGCAAACCGCATTCTTTTCTTTCTTTTTATTGTTGGCAGTTTACCATAGACAATTATAATAAAGACAAAAGGGAGACGTCCAAGGATCAAATCATCTTTTCATTACTACTTTCCTGCGTCCGTCTAATCCCCTTGGCTTTCTTCTGTGGGTGGGTCTCTTTGACGGTGATCCCAGTCGTCGTCGCAGGGGGGTCAAGGATTGCGTCCCATGCACGTGAACAACGCGGAAGCGTTAAGAAATAGGATAGACGGAAGACGGCCGTTCAGGAGTGGTTACCGGTTTGACCCGGAAGAGGGCCCGAGCCGGCCCCTTTCGGTGCTGGGCCCACTAGAGCAACAAGTGGACATGATGTGGGGCCCAGGTGAGAGTGGGGTACGTGGCCGCTGCGAAGTTCAGGACGTGGTCGTTTCCGTACTTCACATGGAGTCGTTGATCCCCTTCGATCACGGAATTCGGAGTACCGAATACCGAGTACCAGGGGCGTGCGATGAATAAGCTAGTGTTGTACGTTAACGAGGGTTTTCCTGGAAGATTCGCGTTGACGCAAGTACATGCTGCGATTACTCGGGGGGAGAGGATAAGGGATCGGATTTGGAGATCACGACGATGGCTCCGTTTCCCACGAAAGAATATGATATCCCTCCCTCGGGACAGCCAACAATGAATGGAGGCATGCAAAGATACCAGATTTATCTATCTTTTGCCGACGACTCCTGAAAGCTGCATTGAATAACAGTGTTTCACAAAAATATAAAACCAGATAAGCTTGGAACGGGTGGCAAATCGAAATCAATGGTAAAGAAAGTCTCGCCAGGGACAGGAAGAAGTTGAAGGTAACATGCTAGATATTCCTGACGAGAGCTTATCAGTCTAGAACATGCTAGATACTGGGTCTGACAAGAGATTTTCTATTCTCAGTGAGTTTTTCTCCGCAAGTAAACTGATGGCCGAGTGATAATTAAATGGCGTCGAAGTAGTGGGTGAATCACATGAAAGATGCCTGAGCTTCAGGGAACGGGAGCCACAAAGATCCCCCCTCAATAAAGGTTATTTAGGGTTTGGTCAACGAGATACAGATCGATTGATGTGCAAGTGATGAGAGAGGATTGTCCGATCTCTATCTCCCAACCGAGCAAGGTAGAAAAAAAAAAAAACATATATTGGATGGTGCAGCTTGACGCCATTTCTAAGATTTCTTAGAGAGAGGGCTCTTAATGATTCTTGCACCTTCTATGAGAAACTAGGACACTATATTACGGAACAATTAAATACACAAATCGAAAACTTTCCAATACTTTAAAGCTCTAACTTGGCTTCTCCTTTCGCTTGAACAACAACAACAATGACAAGCTAACCACCATTTTAATATTGATGAGAAGATGCATCATGACAGCAGAGGCTAATGTGAGTAGCTTGTTTTGCGAATTTAGAGGTTGAAAAGACCATTCAGGAGGTCATTAAATTGATGATGTTGAAAGACAGCACAAAAAGAGGTTGGAAGAAGTTAGATTAGCAGTGGGATAATGAATTACGTCTTGAAAAGGGCATCGCATGTTACAGATACGTGTCCACATCTACGTCAGTAGTTTGAAAAAATAAACTAAAAATGGTACCAGATGGGGGATTTAAAGTGTTCATCCGCAAGGGTTGGCCCTTTATACACCAACCTAGCGAACTCTGAAACTGTCTACCAGTTGCCTAAACCAATAAATACTGGCGATAGTTGGCATTATAGCTAGGATATTGAACAAAATTAAACCCTGATGTGGATAACTGATATGTCTCTTGTCCTGCACTAACTGAGCTTTATTTCTTGTGCAGTATCACGGATACGTGGATAATCCATCTAATTGTTTCCATTCTGACCACCAGAAAAAAGAAAATAGAAAAAAATCCACTTATTGATTTTTATTTAAAAAGATTTAATAAATTTGCAGACAAGGTACCTGTAAAATATTCCCCTTTGGTCCAGAACCGGGACCAAAGGCTCCACAATTATTTTTGGCTGTTGACATATTACTTAGCATATGTTTTATTATATATTTGTTGTGTAAATCAAACTCTACCATCCTTTCATATCACCCCATGCATTATTTTCCGTCTTGGTATCCCGATGGTACGTCACATGAAAGTTTATAGTGAACAATAATGATTGAATCCTTGTAGCTAACTTTCCAATCTGATATCTATTAGCTGGAATCCCAAGTGGAGAGGGGCAGGGTCTGAACCCTCGTGGCAGGCACCCTTAGCCGTATCTCTCTCTCTTAAAAAAAAAAGAAAAAGAAAAATTAACTTTCAGCAACATGAATTACGAATTCAAATTTACCTTAGACATGTTCTTTTTCCAAAGAGAATAAATGACTGGATGAGTCTATGACTTCATATTGTATTTGAAAGATCAACCAAGTATTAACCTAAAATAAAATGTTAGACCATTATTTTTAATACTAAAGGACTAAGACAAGAAAATAAAAAAAAATCTTTGCAACAAAACCTAATGCCATTTTTATGTATAGAATGCTTACACAATGATACAAGCTCGTGTCCCCGGAAGCAGCACCAAATATGTCCTTAGAGGAAATCACTAACCAAAAATATAGCTAACTTAAACATGTATGTGTGTGTATCATGAATTACATAGAAGCCAAATTTGAAAGACTTATGGATTGGATCAGATTTAAAAATTAGATCTGATTTTGAATTAGATTTAAGCCTTATATTTTTCAACTTAGCTCAAACAAGTCGAAATGGGCCAAAAAACCTAAATTATATAACTTTATTTTCATTCACTTCAATTACCTTAACTAATTCATTGAATAAACTCTTATTTAAATTAACTTTTCATTTTATCTTAACAATAACATCACGTCTTATCTATTTTTATTTAATTATATATAAATATTCATAGTTCATTATTTTTTAGTGAATTCTTATTTATAATACCTTCAAGTATATCAGTATTTTTGAATATTATAATTTATAAATTTAAGAATAATCAATTACTTTTTGATGGAATTATGAGTATTTAAGCAGAAGTTTAGGTTTAAGTTGACTATTTTTAGACTTATCTGAATTTTTAGTGATTCTATAATTATTAATTATTAGATTTTAGCTATAAAATGATAATAGGTACTTAGTTCAAATGCAAATCTAACTTAACCAAATCCTAACCTGAGCTCAAACATTTCAAAATGGATTCATGTTATATTTTATCTTGGGTCAAGCCCAATGACCTATTGAGTCTAATATGTTTTCTCTGGATCTGATTCAACAAGCAAATAGATTAGATTCGAGTTAAAAATCATGAACCCAATATGAAATCGAGCGAGATCAAAATCAAGCATCACTTGGTCCTACCAAACCCATTTGCAATCCTGCTCTTGAGCATTAATGAAAATGTGAAAGGATAACCATATTGTTGCTAGCTAGCGCCATTTAAACATGTTATATTTATCTAATCATGATTCCTTCTAATCAAGCATTTCACAAATTGCTAGGTTTGAAAACAGATTGGATAACAATATATCTACATTCACATCTATTTTTTGTTTGATGAATATAGATGCAAATATCAATATTAGTTAGATAAAATTTTGTATTCATATTTATTTTAAGTAGATGCATATACAAATCCAATACTGAAAGTATGGATATAATTATGAATATAAGTTGCATAGTTAAAATTTATTACCACCAAAGAAAAGATATCATTAAATAAAAGGTAAATTAAATAAGTATTATTTTAATATAGTTACTTTAGGGTTTATGAGTATTATAAAAGATTGAATAGAAATACAAGCATAATTAGATTTTTGGATATAGATTATATAATTATTTATTCATATTCATATTGTTAAATGAATATAAATATATTATAGATATTAATTCAATATTTAAATTTGTATTCGTATTTGAATAAATTTAGATGAAAAATAGATTCAGATGAATATTATCATATCCCCTTTCACCTTTAATTTGACGTGTAAAGAAATGGCAAAATGATGGTATACCTATTACAAAAGTAGGATCCTTGTGTATTAATAAACAGGCACATTGTATATTGCATATGGTTCTTATGCACAAATCTTTAAAGTCCAATCATGGTCTAAAGGCATTTGTGATTGATGCTGATAGAGCCAAATCAAGTTGGCATGCAGCTGGTGTTCGACCAAGCGATATGTGGTCATCCACTTTGTGTCATCAAAGTCTAAGTAATGGGGCAATACCAAAAAGATGTTGTCCAAGCTATTGGCTGCACAAATCATGTAGAGCTACAAGCTGCATAAGTATGATAGGACTAGATACGCATGTCTTTATCTACCAATCACTTACAAAGGGCACGACCTATAGCAGTTACAATAGTCTCATCTAATAGCCAACTCCATCGTGGTGAAGCATATGCCTACGACTTAAAAGATCCCCATACTTGATCCCAAACTCTCGTGTAAAGAGAGATCCCATCTAAAGATAGAGGGCTTCCTCCTTTCTCCCTCTCCTCTCTCTCTATTATTAGTAAGCCTTCTAGTTTTTCATTCTCTTCCATTTTTTTTCATTTGTATGGCTAGAAAGCACACTCTTTGCCTTCTTCTCCTTTTCTAACTAACTCGAGCATTGAAAGACATTAGTCAGATAGCCCTTAGGACTTCTCATGCTTATCTTCTGTTTCTATAAGATTTCTAACTTAGAGGTAGGATCTTTTCTTGCTAGGCTTGCAATCGCCTTCGTTTCTAGTTCATCATTCTCATTATCACTATCATCATTCTCATTATCACTATTGATGTGTGGGTTTCTTTACCAAATCTCAGCACATTTAACTGTCCTGATATGTTAGATTTAGAAGTAGAAACTTGTGTTAAACATGCATATAATTAGCGAAGCTGCTTTGACCCTCACACGTAGCATTCCCTATCACTTGGTGGCAAGAAAGGCCACGATCACTGTTCCCATAATCAGCGGGTTTCAAGGATGATTCACAGTTATTGGATTGGGTTATAAAAAAAAGGCATATTGGATTTTCGTATTTTCCCCCTTAATACTAAATGCCAGTTTGGCTGAATGT
Source organism: Metroxylon sagu (assembly GCA_017589505.3). Classification (NCBI taxonomy): domain Eukaryota; kingdom Viridiplantae; phylum Streptophyta; class Magnoliopsida; order Arecales; family Arecaceae; genus Metroxylon; species Metroxylon sagu. Next base: position 943,573 of record JACVBY030000617.1, read on the forward strand.
GGATTGGCACCCTTGACTCTAAGGTAAAACAAAAGTTAATTTTCTAACTGTCACATGGCAAGAGATACGTCCTTTGCAATTGTTTGAGCCCTGTTGCAATACATGTCAGACTTTTCGAGCTTTGCATCACGCTTGGTGAAAACTCTTCACCTCGTTGATGAGCATACAAAATACTTTCTAAGAATTAAATAAGAAGATAATTTTTTTTTTTTTTAAAAAAAAAAACTACCTGCTAGAAGACCTGAACCATGTCTAACATGCATCTCCTAAGCATACATGCCTTTCATAATGTTTTTAAAAATTATATTTGTGCGTACTAGTCACCAAAATGCTTGCGATAATAACAAGGAATATAAATATTGCTGATCACAGTACCGAACAAAGGTGATGAAGTGGCCTGGAGTAAATTCCCATGCTCTCCACCTATTGCTAGCCTCATTTTCCAAATCTAACGTGGGGATGTGTGCGATTCATGAAAAAGGTCAAATTTAGTGTTCTACCATGTCCCTCATTGTAACGGTCCAGAATCTTAGCAAAATGAATAATATAAAAATTATTTGAGTTTTGTGATTTCATATAAATGCCTAAAATTTTTTGATAAGAAATTAATGTAAGAATAAATATAAGTTAGTGCAAGTTCTAATACAATCCTCTCATTTTAGCTTTGGCATGCTCATTGCATGAAAAGATTAAATTTAATTAAATTTGATCACAAGCATTATGCACTGCTAGTTTCCATGATAATCCTTAACTATCATATGAAGAAGGTATTAGTTGACAATGAGAGCTCATTTGATATCTTTTCTAAAAAAAAGAGAGCTCATTTAAAGTCTTCAACAAGGTGGGGATCAATGGAGACTACCTCAACCTTTCATGACTCATTGGTTGGTTTTTCTAGAAACTATCAGCCCTAATTGAATGAACTATCAACCTTCTAGTGACCACTAGAAAGAACCTTGTCAAGCTATAGTGATGCTAGACTTCTTCATGGTGAAGGCTCTCTTAACTTACAATGCTATTTAGGAGTGCTCCAGCCTTAATACTCTAAAGGCCGTGACGTTGAGTTATCACTTCACCATAAAGTTCTCTATCAAGAATGAGATTGAAGAGCCCAGAGGTAAAAAGGTAGTAGCAAGATAGTGCTATATCACCATGTTGAAAAGAAAAGACAAGGCTAAAGTCCTTATCTTAAAGAACATCAGATGAAAAGGTAACTGAGTCAAGATAGTTTAGCAAGCCTTTGGCACTAGAGCATGTAGAGCCTTGAGGAACCTTATAGCTGTTGTGGGTAAGTCTTCAAAGCTATAATAAAAAAATGTAGGAAAAAAAAAGAAGATGTCAGACATCAAAGATGCAATGTAATCTTTTTATCTTATTTCATTAAACTAAAAAGTGACTTTAGGTCGTTGAAAGTTAAAAAAAAGGTTAAATGGCTATACATTTGCATTTAGTCAAAGTTGGCTATATGTTAAAGATAGATAACAAAGGTAGATATGAGCCTAACTCCCCAGCTCACAAGAGAAAAACCAATGAAGTTAAGGGGTGGGGTTAGGTTGGGAAGAGAAAGAGAAGAAGGAAGAGGGGAATAGAAAAAGAAGAGATGATAGAAACAAAAGAGGTATAGGTGGTGGTCGTTCTTAGCCATAACATCCTCTACTGCCTCTCAATCTTGAGTCTGCTTATAAGAGGAGACCTCACTCGAAGGCACAGAGGCTTTTTCTTCTCTTGTTTTCTATTTTATCTTCATCCCACTAGCTGTAAGTTCCATAAATAGGAAGTCGTTCATTCTTAGTCTTCTCTATCTCCTTCTATCATTGACTTAAGTATCAAAGAGTAGCCTCCGACATCTCTCACTCTTTCAGCCTATTCTCGCATAAATATAGCTCAAATACGAAGCTCTTTCTTATAGGCCTAAGTAGATCCAGTACTATCTCAATTTTCAATTCTTGGTTCATCTCTATTATTATTATTATTATTATTATTATTATTATTATTATTATTTTCAGTGGCCAATGTCTTCCGGTAGGGTTGTGATGTCATCAAATAAAATATTCGCCTGAATTATCTAGGCACGCATGGATGGAATAATCAATAAATAAGTTACAGGATGCATTATTTCTTCTACTTAATTATGAGGATGATAATGGGCCCGGCGAGGATGCGGGTGAGCGTATGGTTCCAAGAGATGCCAGGGGATGTCGGAATGATAACCATTTGCGGTTGAAACCAGGCCGCGGCTTGCCGTTTCTCCTCTAGGAGATATCAATCAGCAAGAACTCAAAGAGACCAGCACGGTCGCAAACCGCTACCAAACTCTCGCTCGAAGAAGAAACCCGAAAGCCCCCCCGGAAATGGTCGGCGCGGTCTCATATCCAGCTCGCCCGCCCGCGCTCTTCTCCGGATGCGGAACCAAACCAGCCCCCTTCTTCGTCCTCCAAAGGCGTCCTCTCCTTCGAGCCTTCTCCGCGTTTCCTCGTCTCAAAAGACTCCACCCTCCTTTGATCCCCAAAGCTTCAGGTTTGCACTGCAGCCGCCTCTCATTTACCCAGATGCCATCGGTTCGTTTATAAGATTTATTATTTCTGGGAAAATTCTTGCGGAATTTGATCGGTATCCACCTGTTTCTTGTGTAATGCCTTCAATATATGTTTTAGAAACCGGGACATATTTTTTCTAAGGTCAGATAAGAAATTGGGCCTACATTCTGGCAGCTCATGCATCGTAGTTGAGTTCAGTGGAAAAATAGATGATTCGATTGATACTCTGATCTGATACTTTGTTATTATAGCTGGAACGCAATGCTGCCAATTTGATGAGAGTCGTGTTCTTGGCTGCAGTTGGGAGTCCGGAGTATGTAGCGGAGCCTGGGACCAATGTAAAGTTCCCAAGGGAGCTGAGAGTTCCTGGTTGCTCGGGCTCATTGGTTTTACTCGGCACAGGTGCATAGGTGTCTCACTTGTTTCATCTCTAGATAACTATGGAGAATTTTTTGAATTCAAAGATCAATTTTAGCTTGCTTGCGAATGTAGATCAATGAACATGGTTGATTTTGTACTTTATAGAGAAGAAAAAGCATGCCTGCTTCGGTGCCCAGAACTAGGGCCGAAATGAGTCCCATTTTTTTTAATATACTCCTCATGATGTCTGTTCGTGTTAAGTTCTAAGAAGCTGGCTTTATTTTCTAAGCATCAGCACCATAAAGATCCTGTCAGGAGATCAAAAGGAGCTTCATGGGGCTAACATGATAAACCATGACATGCATCGTTATTTCATCTAGCGACCTTACACTCTGACTGCACTAGCCCGTGGAATGTTTGTATTATGGTACGTAGCAGTTATGCTTCTTGAAGAATAAATGTTATCATCTTGTGTGTTGTTCTCACTCTAAATGTTTGTTCGAACAAGAGTAAGTCTGTTATATAATCCAAACTCAGGGAAATGCATTCATGAAGGTCTAGTTGCTCTGTTTCCACAGCCACATGCATCGCACATGCCATGCTCTAGCGTAAAGATACAACCCAAAAAAACATTTTGTAGTGATGACAATGGTGGTGGTTCATAGTTCATTTTACTGTTTTGATTCTTCTATCTGTTGATAATACTACAAAATCAAATTGGATATATTACCATACATTTGTGTCATAAAACCAGTTCCTCAACTTCAATTTTCTTAATTGTAGGTTATAGAGAGAAGGTCTTTGCAATTATTGGTGTCAAGGTGTATGCTGCAGGATTTTATGCCCAACCTTCTATCAGAGAGAGATTGGATGCCTGGAAAGGAAAACCAGCTGCTGTGATTTTAGGGGATTCCTCATTGTTCAGCTCAATATTACAAGGTATCACCTAATAGGCTTCTAAGTACTTGGAAGAGAACTACCATCCTGACATGAGTTCTCTAATTTACAGCACCCTTGGAGAAATCACTAAATATTATGCTGGTCAGAGATGTTGATGGCAAGACTTTTTGGAATGCCTTGGATGATGTCATCTCCCCAAGAATCAAGAACCCTACATCTGTTGATGAATCTGCACTATTAACTTTCTGCAACACATTTCAAAGCCGTGATCTTAAACAAGGAACTTTAATATTTTTGACCTGGCTGGAACCATCGAAATTGCTGGTATGGAGATAGAAATACATGTAAAATATGATGATATTAGAACAAGGCTACTTGGATGCATCAAGATGTGAGTTTTCATTTGCTTCTCCTGATTTATGCAGATTTCCATCTCATCTGATGGCTTTCCTTCAAATGTTGATGCTGAAATTGAATCAGCAAATGTCAACATGGCCCTTTATGATGCCTTTTTCGGAGAATCTCCTGTTTCTCCCACCTTAAAAACCTCAGTGGCCAATGGGCTGACAGAGATCTTCAGCTAAATACAGATTCAAGTAAGTCCAATTATATTGGCAAACTATCAGTTTTTGGTTTATCACATGTACATGCTTTGCCTAACCTTTAGACCATCCAGTAACTGTGAGTTTATGGAGGGTGAGCAAGTGTCGGTGACTATCTAGTGGCAGAAGGCTACAGAATGAATTATACACCAATTCTTTTTAAAGACAAGAAGCATATTCTGTAATGAATAATGCCCATCACTGCAAACTACAAAGTGGGTTGTAAAATTTAACAGCCTTTTTAGACACAAAACTGCAGTGGGGAATATAACAGTTCTTTAAGGATGGTAATAGATAGTAGCATTGATTCTATTATCATCACAAGTGTGATGTGTAGGCATACATACATATTATGATCCCATCAATGGTTTTTGTACCCTAGAAATAACAATAAATAATATGCCTTCTGAACTGATTATAAGAAAAGTGAAGCAAAACAATGTAAATTTCTTAGGAAAATCAGCTTGAGTTATAATAGGAGGCATAGATTTTTATTGCACGTTTGTGTCCTCTCTGTGTGTGTGTGTGTGTGTGTGTGAGAGAGAGAGAGAGAGAGAGAGAGAGAGAGAGAGTTTCTTTATCTGCTTTTGGAACTAATACAAGTGTACATTGACTAGAATGTGAAAAAATCATGGGAGGATGATTTAGCAAGAGGTGAATGTTATTGAAGTGCAGAATAATGCGGAACAAGAGCATGATTGCTCAGTTCACAATGAGAACTCGTCTACAACTTTCCAAATGTTGGAATACCTAAGGCACTTGAATATGTTGGTTGGCACTCCTCTCTTTGGCCGATGGTTTAGAGAAGGTTTAGCATTGGGACCCTAAAGGTAGCATCCTCACTGTATTTGCAAAAACAGAAAAGAAAAATAAAGAAAATATCCTTCAAGTATTCTCATTTGACATATCTCTGAATCAAATCAATCTAACAAAGAGTTTTGAACCTTCTATCTCATTAAATCCAGGCCTTTGGGTGAATCTTTGATATATGCTAGCAACAGATCCATTTTAGAAAGGGACCATGGACTAGACTCAAACTTCTCAAAATATAAGTAAATATTAACTGCTAATATGAACTAAGTAGCTGTTGACATTTGCAGATGTTGAACTGCAAATCTCTTCTTTTCTGACTCTGGCGCAATCTAAGAGAAAACAGTCATGCACAAAAGAAATAGGGATGATGGTAAACATCAAAATAGTGTGTGTGTGTGTGTGTGTGAAAGTATTAGGTAGATTGTTATCATTGCTGTCATGCTAGTTTATATATGAGACACAGATGCACCCACCCATACCCTCTGGCAGTCACGTTGTAATAGATGGTTAACCAGTCTCCATGGGTTTCACCATCCCTTCTTTGTGGTTCAAAATCAGAAGTGGGGTTTCATTATTCTTTCTTACTCCTCTATTAATGTGGCAGTCATTTTTCCTTCTCAATTAACCAAAAAAGTCTGCAGTATATATCCTATACATTTTCCCTGTTTGCAACATAAACCTACCCTCCTTTTTTCTATTGTTTTTAATAATTTTGTCATAATTATGTTGTCAACATTCTCTTACATTGATTTTGTTTTTCTGCTTTCCATTCATTGTTCATGGCCTTTAATGCCGAATTACTATTCGACAGTCTGAGATTATAGCATTTAAGGCTATTCAATATACAGGCAGCCGATTTCAGATTATAGTCTTGAAGACTTCTCACGTATGATTTCTTGATCAAAGAAAATCTGTGTTTAAAATTAAACAGTAAGGCATATTGCAGCTATAGAATACAAGATACTTTATGGAATATATGATGATATTACACTATAATGATATGGCATAGTAACATATAAGGATTGCTTGTGAAATGTAAGAATATGGATATTAGGATTGCAAGAGTTTATCCAGCTAGAGAAGATATCCTAATCCATCTAGGGCTTCCTAAATTCTGTTTCTCTTCCAAGTTATTTAAGTAAAATATTTAACCACAAGTCAGCCTTTGTTTTCCTTTCCTTTGTTGTGTTTAGAGAGTCCTTATGGCCCATCATACTCTTACAAAAAATCAGTTACTTCAGATCAGGACCCATGTTTTCTCTTTTTTTGTTCTGGGCTTTGAATCTAGTTCCTTGAAGAGGCAACACATGTTCAAGTTGGCAACGTACCTATGGAAGGATGACTGAGCTTATCTATACATCTTGGAATGGTACTTCTTGGGCATCCATGGCATCACAAGTTTGTTATCAGTCAGTCATTATTTCTTAATCACTCTCATATAACAATCTATTTCAGGAAGGTGCAAGAATCATGCGTGGGTGATTTACCTGAGATCTTTCTCATTTGAACATCAGACATCAAAAAATGGCAGTTCATAATCTTCAACAAAACACAAAAGTTTATAATACATCAAGACCAGCTATAGGTCTGTTTGATTTATTCGTTCAAGCATTTTAAGAACCGCAGCCATTGTTGGTCTCCTGGAAGGATCTGATTCCAGGCATTTTTCTGCAATAGCGAACAATTTCTTGACTTCTTCAATAGGAAAACATAGTAGGGAACTGTCAATTGCATGTTCTTCTCTATTATCTTCAACAACTTCTTTCACCTATTACACCATGCATTTCATCAAAAATCAGAAGTCATTGGATCAGATTAACAGCAACTTAAGGTAATAAGAGGAATGTATCAGAATACTGTAAATATAAAATTTTGGGGCACTGCATATGCTTAAGTTGCTATTTTGAAAGCTACAGATTTTATGGAAGCCATTAGTATCCTGGTTGCAATCACAACAATTTCTCATTACGAAGCTTTAATAAGTATAAAACTTAATAGCATGTCCGTTGTCCAGTGAATGATATGGGAACCTTAATGACATTGGACATGTGGATGTTGGTATTACATATGTGCCTTTGTAGAAATGTAGCATATGACGAATAATAAGAAGGGCAACTTGCTTCGTTATACGGTTAAAGGGATATACTTTTCTAAATATGTAGCATATGATATATTACTTTTTTTTATGAAAGCTAATTGTTTTATTACACTTGACAACTTTTATAAAGAAATGAAAAAAGTTGACATTTCTCAGTTAAGACATCATGCTTTGTTGATTTTTAGTGTCCGATGTCCACATGTCCAGCACTTACAGAAACTCAAACTTGAAGCATCTATGCAACACTACCTTGAAGAAACATTGTAGTTGTTGCTACATATGTATCCAGCAAAATATATTATGAGATTTTGCTGGCAAAATCTAACCCTTGTAACAAGGTAGATGGGCCATAACCTTTCTTGATCTATATCAAGGATCATGATGAATGTTCAAGGAATACTTGGTAGGCTTTTACAGTTTCATTACATTCGATAATGTATAAATTTTTGCACTGTAATACTCATGAAACCATTTAATTGACACAATATGTGAATTGAAAGAGACCCAATAATAAAAAGCACTTGCTTCACTTGAATATATGTAGGCAGATTCAGCAAGGAGGAGGAGGCCTATGATGACTTGAATAAGAACTTTGATTTAAAATTTTAGAAAAGCCAACTTTGTTATAGGATGTAGAACTTGAAAAGAAATATTAAATCTGGTCTCAGATAGTCGGAATAGTATTCCACAATTAGTGTTATGGTTAATATACTCTGCTTGTTTAATTTCATGTAAAAAGAAATTAAGGAACGATTTATTCTACAAAAAAGCCATAGAAAATTTATAGTTACATTAAAATAAAAATAAAAATAAAAATAAAAACCCGGTAGTTGGCTCTTATATTAGAACCACTCTGGAGCTTGTATTTTTGGGTGGAAGACTTACCCAGGTCGCTAGGTTTGTGCCCTCTTCAATAAATGATTCATCTGTTGGTCTTTTACCAGTAAGAAGTTCAAGCAAGACAACACCAAAGCTGTAAACGTCTCCTCTTGTTGTTGCTCTTCCCGTATCAAAATACTCTGTTAAAGACGATTCAAAGATCATTCATTATGACCCATGTGTAGAAGCAAAAGAGAATGTAGAAATTACAGTTCTCTGGCCCAGCATAATACCAGGAGCTAAGTATCCAAAAGTTCCTGCAACGAATGTTGTAACATGACTCTGATCTGGTTCTATTAGTGTAGCCAATCCAAAGTCTGACACCCTTGCCTCCATGTTTTGATCCAGCAGAATGTTGCTTGACTTGATGTCCCTGTGGATTATGTGTGGAATACAATCATGATGTAGATATGACAAACCTCGTGCTGCACCTGTGGCTATTTTGCACCTTGAAGGCCAATCCAGAGGTTTCTCTTTACTTGATTTGCCTGTGTCAGTATTTTTGTAAGAAGCTGAATAAGAGTACTGAAAGCACGACATAGTCTAGAAAAAATGTCTTGACCGTATTACCATGAAGCAATGCATCCAAACTTCCATTTGGCATCAGCTCATATATTAGAAGATTAAACTGAGGCGCAATGTAGTATCCATGAAGGGTGACAACGTTCCTGTGCTTTATGTCACCCATTGCATTCAGCTCTCTTTCAAATCCAGAATCTCTATCTGTATATCCTTTGTTCAATCTCTTCACAGCAAAAGTAGTAGCATCATCTATTATTAATCTGTAGACTGTACCATAGCCACCAGAACCAATGATGTCCTTGTTTGATAACTTCATGGTCTTCTTCACAAATGCTTTCGAAGTGAGAGATTGTGTTGTTGGAGACCTGAATATCACCATCTTTCCACCTGTTACCAGACATCAATGTTCCACTTCATATGCCAATTCCTGTGACTAAAATTATAGCAGTTTTGATGGTGGAAGGTTACCTGACAAAGTATCTTCCATGATCCTACGCCTCTGCGCGCATCTTTTGTAGAGGAGGAATGACACTATTATCTTGGACATAACAAATGCAATGCAACAAATGGTAATATAGAGGCCTAAAGCAACAGAATTGGCCATATTTGTGAATCCAAAATTGTATGATGCTTCTGATTGATATTTTTTTTAGCCTTCAGTCTGAAAAAAAATATCTTCTGAAAAAAATATCTGCATCAAGATACAAAAATTACTGTTATGGATGCATTCAAATTCCTCATGCTAGTTTTATTGGTTTACATGGACATAATTTCTCCATTTTCAGCGTGATGGTCCTCAGATCAGACCCAATGCAAACTTTTAATACCCTTCAAAAAATTGAAACAAAATTAAACTTTATGGAAGTCATTTCCAATTGTTAGCAGATCCATAAATTGAAATGCTTAAGCTAGTTATTTTAGAAAGCTATAAAGGATAACTGTTCAGAAGCAAAGGTAAAAGGTTGTTAGCGTTTTTTTTTTATTATTATTTTTTTTTCTCCTTTCCCCTAGAAATATGTAACGAGCACTACTATTCTTTCTAAACTATGCAAACAGAAGATTGGTTTCTTATTAATCTTTGCAAAAGTGCACTGAATTTTGCAGTCATGACTGAAACTACTAAAGTGAAGTTGAGAAATGGAAGAGAACTTAAAAAGACTTTATCTTTATGCTTTTCTAGACAGGAAGGGCTTACCACAGCCGAGGTAGCAGGGTTCTCCAATCCTTCTGAGGAAATGCAATGCTTTAGAAGGTGAAAGCTTTCAAGTCGGCAAAAGGTGAAGGAAAGAAAAGCCTCTCCTGCAATTACTTGATACCAACAAAAGTTGGACAGCTCAGCTGAGTATGCATCTGATGGGCATGAGCGATGAAATTTGGGAAGGGCATGTGTCCATTTTGACGATCTTTTAGGTGTAAAAGCAATTAATCCGACCACAACAGCCGGTTGAATCATGTGAAAACCTGACCTAGACTCGTCTTGTGTGCTGGCACTTTGATATTGACTATTTGTCACGAGTTGTTCCCGTTTTGATTATCAAGTATCTTGCGATTTTTTTGGATAAGAACTAGTCAAAGATGGGAAGCACTCTATCTGATTGAATTTTGGATAAGAACTCATCAAAGCATCCTAGCATATTGGTCAAACGGTAGGACACCTACTAACCAATGGTGGTTGCTTAGTCGCTGCCCTCATTTCCAAGTGAGAGGTCACAAATCCAAACCTAATTAATGACAGCCCATTCAAGATTCAAAACCTTTTGATCTACATGGATCCCAAAACACCTCCATCTTTTCTATCTTTTTTATTTTAGAATTCTTATACTATATGAATTTAAGAACGAAGAAGATGATCGGATTCATACTTGAATACATTCGAATATAGTCAAATCTACCTTATATTATACTTTATTATATCATAATTTATCTATTATAATATAATATAATATTAGCTTATATATTATAATATATAATTTAATTTAATATATATAACATTATATAATATTATATTATATATGTTACTCAAAAAATTAAAAATTTAAATTATATCATATATTATAACATATGATATAATGAAAAATTAAAATAACCAATTAAAAGCCAAAAGGCTTGCTAACTTTCATAAGTAAAATTTTCATCTTACTAGATTATTAGATAGCAGTAATGAGAATTTTTAAAGTAGTAGAGTAGACAGATCTTGTGCTCTAAAACTAATTTTCACATATATTATAGGTCTTGCATTTGGCTACATTCGAATATAACCAAATCTAGCTCATATAATAATATAATATAATATTATATTATTATTATATAATATATCTTATATATTATATTATAAATAAAATATTATTAATATAATATAATTTTGAGATAGACTTGGCTACATTCGAATATAGCCAAGCTTATATCCGGTCACTTTTCTTACCTTTAAATTCACACAATTCATAAATCCCAAAGATGAAAAAAATAAAAATATGGGGTAGTTTCAAGCTCCGTATGAATCCAAAAGTAAAAAAAAATGATTAAATCCTAAACTTGACTACATTTAAATATAGCGAAATCTACCTCTATGATATCATGTGATTATATTAATATTATATTATAATAATATAATTAATTTCTATATAATCTTTATTTTAGAGATATTATAATTAAATAGACATTTTTTCATATAAAATTATCTTTAACTAAACATAAAAAAATATTTTTAAAATTATTTTCTCATATAAATTTTTTATTAATTAAATATTATAAATCTTATTTCAATTTTATTCAGAAAAATACCAAATAAGCACGGTAGGAGAAAAAAAAAAAAAAGAGAGTAAACGCGAAGCGTTGTTCATGGAGCCGACCAAATTGAGCGCAAATTTTCCAAGGCTCAGATCCCTATCAAAGGTCGTCGCCCTCAACGCATCTGGGAGCACCGAGAGGTTTGATAATTTGGACCCGTGACCGTGACGGTGGCCGGGAGCTCTTCACGGTGGCACCAGCCGACGCTCGCGAGTCACGTTGGCGTGTTAAAAGCGGACGGAAAGCAGGGGCGCGCCCATGTTGACTTGTTTTCATGGCCATCGGCCAGCGTCGCCACGTTTTATGCGCAAGTCCCACTAGAGAAAAAAAAATCACGATGACGAGGTTAGTCAAGACTCATGCCGCAATTTGACCTGAGAAACTGTGCCAATAATGTATAGATATTTTTTATGTATTCATATTTCAAGGTGATTTGCGGTGATCAACTGGTCAAGTATAGCTCTCTAGCTAGGCTCGATTTCTAACCAAGCGAGTCAAGTCCTGAGCTCAACTCGAGCCAGCTAGCAAATGGCTTGCTCACCCTAGTGTAATAACAATTTCTCAATTTACATTTGTTTTAACGGCTTACCATCTTTATCTCTAAATCTAGAATAATTAATCTGGTTTAATAGATGGTTTAATGTATTATCAAAATTCAAGGATAATGAGTTCAACAAGCTCCTTTCACTGCCGAAGATGCTAAAGCTTGCGTGTCTCCTTCCACCTAAATCTTGCTGACACTTCAAATTCATTAACGGATTGAAATCATATGCTTCTAAAAACTTCAATGCAAGTTAAAATAAAATAAATTTAAGTTTTAAGCTATTCAAATTTTTCTTTTTTATTCGATGTGAAGTTATTTTTGAAGTATTATAAATGTTTTGCACACGCTAGTACAGTAACGTTGCATGTTGGGAAAAGATGGATACGAGCGTTACTCTACCTTTTATTTTAAGTGGGCTAGGCGAGGAGACGAATGTGTTGGGTTAGGCTTACGCAAAGTTCCTGAGAACAATAGAGGCTGCAAGTTACTTAGCTATTGATGAGCTGTTCAATTTTCTAGCTTTACCTAGCTTAATTCCACCTGGATATATGTTATATGATATGTTGCTTAAACACCAAGTCTCTTACGTGAAAGTTTGTTTATGGGCCATCGAGAATTATAAGATCATGAGGTTAGGTTAGGGAAAAAGCATACGGGCCGTTTCATGGGCTGTCCATATCAACTCTACGGACCGGCTGATTTTGGGCTTTAAGTTTGGATTCTTCTGACCTTGGCTTAAAGATCTCTGCACCGGCCCAAATGCCCTCGGCTCTCAAGCCTGTAGGTTCCATTCCGAGCAATAGCAAGCTTCCCATTTGAGGGCTATAACTCAAATTTTGGCACTCGCCAGTAGGACGATGCAACGAGTTGACATACTGGTACTCAACCAACTTGCACCCTAGTAGGACATACGAGGTTGTATTAATGACTGACTTTAGTATGGATGACTTACCATGTTCACTCATTCCAACGAGATATCATTCTTCAATAGAATCCACAAAAGAATGAAATTTAAGCGCAACAGGTATTTGTTCTCGAATTCTTTATTTAATCAGTGATAGTGTGCAACCATTGCACTTGTGACACATGTCTATGAAAAAAATTAGATACCTATCACTTGTTAAATATGATGATGGTATATATATATATTAATTATTAATTAAAAAATTTAATAGCAAACATGCAAAGGATGATATGCCTAAGTTTTGTCCATTCACATGTCATTTGAGCTCATGATTCTTTCTCATTCAACTAAATCATTGTCCTCATCAAATTTCACCTTGTCTATAATCTATGATAGATTTTTTGTTCGATAGTCCAAGTGTCCTGCCATCACATTAATCTTTTTTTTTCCTTTTCTCCTCGAGAAGATAAGAATGGAGACGAACATCTTCACTCTTCCATGGTTCTCGTTAACGTTGGGAAGGGAACCTACACTACGCGAGCACGCCAAGTGTGATGTCAATTTACGGACGGCTAATTATCTAACCAGTGTCTTGAAACTGGTGAGCGGATAACGTTAGCCCGTTGCACCATATCTCCTCTGCTCGCTAGGAAAGAAATAAGATGCCTCCCTGGAGCTTGCTTCCTACAATTATTCTAAGTTGAAAAAAAAAAAAAAAAAAATCTCTTTACTAACAAATAGATCGGGAAGTACTCCATCTCATCATTCTCCACGGTGTTTCATCGCTTTAACAAATTCCTTGCTCTGATAGTCTATTTAACCATTTCTGCCATTATTTCCGCTGGAAACCAAATTTCCACCAAAATCCCCAGATTTTGCCGCATTAAAAGATTGACCTATGCTCGTCGTCGTCATTTGTTTGACAATGACCAACTCCGATTCGATTGTCCACAATGTCAAGCTCCTGCAACCAGTTTCGCAGACATGTTTCGTTGTTGTTTCCTTTTTCCCAATTCACGGCGAGAAGTGTTTAGCAATTATAAGAACCGCTGGTAAAAAGAGAAAAAATTATTGGAATTATTTTCCCAGACCTCCTGCATTTCTTCACTGAAGTCTAAAAGATTTAACAGCACTCTACTTTCATTATTAAAACTTCAACCAATGATTTCAAACATTACAATTAAAAAAAAAAACTTAGATGCAGTTTCGTAATACCTGTGGATCATCCGGTTACAGTTCATCTCTCTCCTATTCTTTTAACTGACATAATAATTTTAATGGTTAAAAAAAAATAAAAAAAATTATTTGTATGAAACCATACCTAAGGCCTATTTAAAAATTTATAGTATTTATTTATATTTAAATTTTTAATGTTTTCGGCCACACTTGCCTGCCGCTACTTAGATTTAGTAGTGGTTGCAATTATTCATAAAGGCATATATTTTGGGAGTTATAATGACAACCGCTAAAAACATATTCCTTGACAGCGGTCTTGACAACCGGTAATGTCACCATTTTTTTAATTTAATAATTGAATTATCCGATAATTTCGGTATGGACATGCTCCTGGTCTCTTTGGTTCATATTTTGAAAACAATTGAAATATCAATTTTCAATTTATATGTTCAAACTAAATCGAACTAACCAGTTATGCCAAGGACAAATATTTCTTATTCTTGAATTCTCTGTGAATAAAACCATGAAAAAAATATCTAATTTAAAAATATTTAAATCCATCATATAATTTTGATAAAAAGAAGTTAGGTGTCTCACGTAGAAAATTTGCACCCAAAGGGATAGAGATCCTGGCTGCTTGAGTCCCTGTCAAAGTTCGGTGCTGCACACCTAATGACTCCATTGGGTACAACAAACTTGACGCTAAGAAGCCTAGTCTATCACGACAATTAAGAACGGCAATCCGCAGTTTTTTTTTTTTTTTTGGCATTTTAGATTGAGATCAACTGCTGGGGTCTCCCTCAGACGAGAGCTCCCCTCCTCTTGCCCAGCAGCAGCAGCAGCAGCAGCAAGGGACCCATACAAAATTGACATCACGGCTGGAACGTCGTACATGGTTGCACTGCTCGTCTTGGCTTAAAAGTACAGAGATGAAGCTATCGAAATCCCTCCGCCTAAGTATCCACTCCCCTCGGTCCACAACCGGACTGGAAGGTAGCAGGCTTGGCGCTACCTAGAATCTTCTATTTCGCGAAAAGAAATAAACGCCTGGAAACGCCAGAGCAGAGGGCTATCGAACGCATTTTGTTTAATCATATAAGACGGTCCGTCCTTTCCTTAGCTCGTCACCTTTCGAACTTCTTTAATAACAGGCTGCTTAATAATTAATCCCCGTCAGCAAGCATTGTTCAGGCAAATAGAGCTAATGTGATGTCGTCCATTGGGAGAAGTTCTTCGCAGCAAATTGTTTCCATTACGATGCTTTGGAATTTTAAACCATCAATGGTTTGATGATATTTTAGTTTGAGGAGCTGACATCAGTAATAGTTAAGATCCGCGATGTTTAGCTCTAAATTGGTCCATAGAACTCAATATCTAATGGCCCATCTTACTTTGCCTTGACCTTTCGAATAAAAAATAAATAAATGATAGTATTTTTGGCGGGCGCAAGA
Source organism: Metroxylon sagu (assembly GCA_017589505.3). Lineage (NCBI taxonomy): Eukaryota > Viridiplantae > Streptophyta > Magnoliopsida > Arecales > Arecaceae > Metroxylon > Metroxylon sagu. The sequence continues at coordinate 959,146 of JACVBY030000617.1, forward strand.
AAGCCATAAGATATTTCATTTGGTTTTATAAGAAAGTGAAAGAAACAAAGGCCATATCCCCCACGTACCAGGGGGCAGCAACAGGAAAAAGAATAAAAAGAATAAAAGAAGAAGAAGAAGAAGAAGAAGAAGAAAAACAGAGGCAGAACTAAAGCCCCGGAACCGGAGACCATGGTTTCACAATTGCAGCATATATGGCGGTCAAGGTGTCCCTCGCTGGTAATCGAAAATATGGTTATCTTTTAGCTTTTTTTCTGTGTTAGAATCTTGTTTTATATTTTTTATTTACTTTCGCATAAGACATGGAGCATTGTTAAGTGCTTCTGACATCTAAAATGACTTTCAAATGGCAACAAAGGTGAAGATGAGAGGCCGCTTCGTAAACCGTGGATCGTCGTAATTAAGTACATGTAGGATTGAAAGTAGGCTTGGATCATACTAGCTTGACATTGAATCGGATCATAGGCCAAAGTCAGATTAATTTAAGCTGAATTTAGGCTTAACATTAGAGTCCCTAAAAATTTTGATCTAAACTTGGGTTAATAATTGATTCGACTCAAACACAGCCCAAATTGAAGTCTAAAAAAGGCACAAACTATTGGCCCTTATTTAAAGCTGAATCTGATCTAAATATAACCTCAAAACCTAAAAATATGATAGATCTTCTAAATTTTATGTTAAACTTTTGATCAACAATATGAGAATAGCTCTCCATATCACAGTAAATTTTTTAAAGTGATTAAATATAATTATTTTAAATTTGTGTAAGCACATAAAACTAAAAATTGACTTTGTTGAACTAATTTTTAGTTTAAAGAGATTATTGTAGGTCAACCCGATTAGGTTTTGGGTTGAATCTAGGCTTAGGCCTAAGACGGGTTTGAGCTTAATTTTAGAAAAAAATTTCAGGTTCCAACCCAGCTTGAAGCCTGAAAAAAAAAATTAGGCTGGTCTTGGGTTAGAGCATAGTCTGATTTGGCTCGGCCTACTTCTAACATTAAGTATGCGCAAAAGAGTAAGAAGAAAATAAAGATGCTTTTTGAGAGAAACCCTTCGATGCTCAAATCAGTATAAAGTTCAAAAAAGTAATGTAGAATTAATTTAAAATTCTTCTTGCATACATGTGCTTTAGATATTTCTATGAGAGACTTTCCAATTTTGTCCTCTTAGTAATAGATGACTAGATATTCTAAATTATCTACAGCAATTAGCTCCTTTATTGAGCTTTCTTTTCTAAACAAAACTGCCTCTTCAAACTATAACACCTACCTTATGTTGCTTCCTAATAAGGCATCTATTTTATACCCCATTACTTACCCCATACTTTTGGGCTTGAGTTAAAATTTATTCTTGGGACTCAAAAGTATTTAGGTCAATTTATAAATAGGTTTTGTGATTTGACCAAATGAATTGATAGCCCATTTTGTCTAGATCGACTCATTGAGTTGATTGGTTTTCGGGCTTACGTCATTTTGGGCCGAGTTGTGCTCAAGCCAAATTATCTCTAGATTGAGTTGTTGCTGCTAGGTCAGTCCACTTCTAGGTTAAGTTTATCGTTTGTCATCATATGTCTCACAGATGTTAAAGGTGGGCATTTAAGGTATTTCAAAAATTGAAGTGCCACCTTACCTTCTGCCCTACTCTCCTAGTAGCTATATAAGGAAGAGAGGTACTTTCATTTGCTCCACTCCCCTCCCGATTTTTCTCTTGTTGGCCTCTCAATGCTTTGCTTCTTTTTAATGCTTTTTGGTTGGAAGGTCGAGCTCGACTACTAAGGTCATAGTTCCAAGTCTTCCCAGTGGCTCCGTAGGTATGTTCTCTTATTTTGTATGAGTAGGTCGGTTTCCCTAATCGAGTCCTTAACTTGGAGTCAAGGTTTTCCTACAATGATACCTTACCTTGGTGTTCCTCGAACTGACTTTTTGTCCTAATAGCATCTAAAGAGGTGACTTCTAGATTTGCAGCCAAGCAAGAGTTTAACATTTTTAGGCAAGATGATCTCAAAAATATTCATAGGTCATACCACATCCCTTCTTTTTTTCTTAGAGCCTAAGTCAAAATGAAACAACCTTCGATTATGAACTTAGTTGACTCTACCTTTATGAAGATATTTTGAAAGTAAGATTGAGATTACCTCCCCATGCTTTTATTTCTTTCTTTCTTGAGTTGTACCAAAAAGCCCCTACTCAACACATCTCCAATTCATTATGTCATTTAGTACAATTTATATCCTATATAATGTTGCTTAGGATCAAGCTGAGGTAGATCTTTTTGTGCTTTGCTTGTCCTTAAGAAGCACCCAAAAAAGTATGTGTAGACGTATATCTTTGGTTGGAAAGGAAAGTAACTTTGTGAGGGCAATTTGACCACAATCCATTATATAAAGAGCATATTCTTTTTTATATATTGTAATGGAGGACTTTGGCTATTCAACTCGGCTTGAGGGCAGCCAACTAAGGGATTAAACTATTATCCTTCATTGAATCAGGAGCAGGGCTCAGCTCAGCTTGAAAAGACTAGACCTTCTAAGCTTGCAAGCTATTGATTGAGGAGGCGCTGATCAACATCGGCTTGAACCCTACTTAACTTGATGGTATTTTCATAGTATTCCTCTATTTTTATCTTACTACATTGTAATCTTAATGGGCTAACTAACTTTCCTTTTTGGTTCGAGGAAAATATGACAGTGAACCTTGAGGTCCTTCAAAAAGTTATTCAGGCCAAAAGAGCAATGATCAAGGAACTATCTTCTTCTCCTCCGCCAAAGAATAAGACGGCTCTTTTTTAGGGTGAGACAAACCATGACCCGAGTTGATGCTAGCTAAGATAAGAGAGGTGGGTGAGGCTACTACAAAAGCTCCCTCTGTAAGCTTGAAGACACCAATCCTTTCCAGCTCAAATCGACCTTCCCCTCGACCTCATGTCCAAGTGCACTATAGCTTTTGCTAAAGGATACAAATCTTTGGCTTTATTAGGAAGGGGAAGATTGCTCGAAAATTGCTCTGAGGGGTTTATTTTTCTATCGACTACTCTTACTTTGTGAGCAGCCTAGAATCGAATTTGGCAAGTAGCGTGGCCAAGCACTTCTTCAAGAAAAACACCTATTTTAACTTTTTCGTTGCTAGGTCTTTTAGCTCATCCAACTGACCTTGACTCTTTTGGTTATTGTAGAGTTTGTATGCTTATTCGATCATCACTAAGTGGATAAGCAAGCTTTTACAAGAGATAAGATGATTCAAAGCTGAGGACATGGGACTGTGGAAGAGGGCTAAGGAAACCAAGGCTATTATGATTATTAGCAAGGATCATGTGAGGGCCATTAAGGATGACCTTGTGAAGATGGTTGGATAGTAGCTTGATCTAGAGAAGAGGCTAAAGGCCTATAAACAGAGGACTAATGAGCTTGGGGGGAGCCAACTTAAGCTCCTGCTTAGCCTATTAAAGAGTTCAAGAGGTCGGCAGCACATAATGAGTCACTTAAAATGAACACCAATTACCCTTATTTAAAAGGTTTTTACTTTTGTAAGAAGTATGCCCAATAGCTCTTTTAGGTTGGTACCTTGATCTCCTCTAAGATGAAAGTTCCCAGTTCGTGGCTAAGAAGGACAACGACACTGATAACCTCGAGAATGAGGGTGCCTAAGCTAGCAAGTTCAAGGAGCAAGTGGAGGTTTCTGATGCACAAAGAGAGAAAGATTATGAAGCTTTGGGGGCTGAGAAGTAGTAAGGTAGTAGATCTTGCTTCCTTTATATAGAAGAGTGGGGATACATGTGTTGCTATATTTGAGTATTTTTTCTCATACCATTGATACTTCACATTATTAGTGAATGAGTATTTCTTATTAAAGCATGTTCCTAGAGGCAGCTGATTTGAAGTTACCCAATTCGAAGATAACAGCCTAATTTGAAAAAAAATAATTTCTTTACTTTCGTACTTGGAAAATAGCTATATCTTTTTATACTTAGTCGATGGCTGTTCACACTTGTATGAATTTATCCTTCAATAAAAGATCTTTTTCCAACATTCCTCAATATTTCTTTCTTTTTTAATTTTTTTATTTTTAATCGAGCCCTTTAGATTGCTTTTTTTTTGCAACCCAAATCTAAACTAATAAATAACTTTTAAATAATGGCAAGTCATTCGGTTCATTTTTTTCATCTCAATCTGAGCTTCTAGTTTTATGGTTCAAGTCTTTAGGTTGTCTTTCCATCTTAGATTGGGCTTCTTACTTTAGCTCATCTTTTGATTATGACTTATTGAGCTTAAAATACTCACCTTATGACTTTTCAAAGTTTTTCAAGTCTGCCTCATAATTTTGATTACCAACAGGGTTCATCCAATCAAATATTGCCTAAGGTCAAATTGAAGAGTAATTTAGAACCACTCCTTGAAAATCTGAAGTGATGGAGGTTGGCTTTAATTGCTTTAAAGGGTGAACTCTTATAATTTGCACTAGTTAGCTTTATCAGCCTCTAACATTATATATCCTCAAGTTATTAGAGTTCTCTTGTTCGTTGAGCCCCTCTACTTAGTAACTCGACATCCCTTTTTTTAATGAAATTATTGCCTCAGTTCCAAAGACAAGGTTGAATGGTGTCTTTTCTAGTGGGCACCCAACTTGTAATTTGATACACTCAAAGTATACTTGATAACTTCTCGGCTCATGGTCCTTTAACTTCATTGAGCCAGATTTTTAATGCTTAGAGGATTGTTTGTTTTATCACTTTAACTTAGCCATTAGTTTGAGGATCTACAATTGAGGTGAGTTAGTGATTTATTTAGAGTCCCTTATAAAATTTCTTAAATAGAGTATCGTTGAACTATTTCTTATTGTTAGCGATCAATATCCAGGGGATTCTAAATGGACAAATAATGAACTTTCATACAAAATCTTAGGCATTATTCTTGATAATCCAAGCTAATAGTTTGGCCCCTAACTATTTTGTGAAGCAATCAATGGATATAATAAGGAACTTCCCTTGTCTCAAGATTAGAGGGAAGGACTTAAGTATGTCTATGGCTCACTAAGCAAAGGGATAAGAATTACTGATTGATGTTAGTTATATCATTAATTAGTAAAATACTATAGTATGCCTTTAACATTGATCGTATCTTTAGGTAAATTAAAAGCCTTCCTCTCTTATGGATGGCCAGTAGTATTCTTACCTATATTCCTTATATGCAAGAGTTTTGACCCCCAGATAATTACTAGAAATACCTTCTTGCACTTCTCAGAGGATATATGAGCTTTGGTTAGCCGCAAACACCTCAGATATGGCACGATGAAAGATCTTTTATATAGGATCTTATTTATCAATGCGTACCTTGCAACTCAATGGATGACCATTCTAGCTTCACTTTTGTCCTCTAAGAGTTTGCCTTATTTAAGATAGGTGATGATGGGATCTATCTAGTTCAACTCTTAGCCATGCACCATTTCATCTCTTTCAATGCCAGGCTTTGATAAGTCTTCCATGAACATAGTTTGATGATACCACACCTTGAGATAGCCAACTTAGATAGAGAGTTTGCTTTGGCATCCTCCAACCTCAAGATTTGGTATATCTTAAAATACTCAAAAGTGAGAACTGTGCTTTTTATCTTACATAATTATTTAAGCATGTTTGGCTCCCTAGCTTCATATTTCCTTTGGATATGTCGAACCATGAGCTAGGTGTCACTGTAAACCTTTAGCCAAGTTGCTTCCAATTCCTTAGCCAATTGCAACCCTATGACTAAGCCTTCATATCATGTTTTGATGTTCAAAGCTCAAAATCCGAACTTTAAGCACATTTGAGCTCTATCCCTTCTAAACTTATCAATTCAGCTCAACTTCTACCCTCATTTAATGAGCCATCAATATAAAAACTCTAAGTCAATCGATTCTGTAGCTTTCTGCTCTATTGTGTAAGGTCTTGAACTTGCTCCTTAAAAAGTATGCATTCAAGTATGCAATCAGTTAGAACTTGTGCTTTGATAGTTAATTCTTATCAATATTAGACATCAAATTCACTTAGTTTTATAGACCATTTGACTAACCACTCAGAGGTTTCAAGCTTATACAAGATCTACTCTAAGGGTTGATCTGTTAGGACCATCATGGTGTGGGCTTGAAAATATAACTTAAGCTTATAAATAGACATCACCAGCTCATAAGTAGCCTTCTTAGTATACTAATACCTAGTTTCAACATCCTGTAAGACTTTGCTAATATAATAGATTAACTTTCGTCTCTTTTTTCTCTTTTGGATTAGGATTGAGTTGATTGCCACATCTAAGGCCACCAAATAGAGATAAAGCCATTTCCTTTCGAATCAGTAAGCAAAGAGAGCAAGCTAAAATACTTCTTCAATTCCTCAAATGCTTTCTGGCATTTCTCTATTCATTTAAAGTGCATGATATTCTACAAAGCTTTAAAGAATAGAGATACTTTTTGACAAACTTTAAAACATATTAATCCTATAAGGTGTAATACTTCCTTCACCAATCGACTTAGGATGTGCCATCTTCAAAATAGCTCTTATCTTCTCTAAATTAGCCTCAATCCCTTATCTGCTAACTATAAAAGCAAGAAATTTTTTCTAAGCTAACCTTGAAAGCACACTTACTTGTATAAAGCTTCATTCTAAAGTGTTTCAGTACTTAAAATGCTTCTTTGAGTTCAAACTATATGTTAGTTAGCTTTAAAACTCTTGACCAATATATCATCTATTTAGGCTTCTATATTTTTACTCATCGAACCTTTAAAAATCCTATTGACTCAATTCTACTAGATAATCCTTTCAATTTATAACTGAAAGGGCATAACTTTACAATAATACAGCCCTTTCTTTGTAATGAAAGCTATTTTCTCTTTATCTGGCTCATATATTCTTTTCTGACTATAAACAAAGAATACATCTATAAAACTAAGTGGTATGTATCTAATCGTTACATCAATTTTACATAGAGAAAAGCTATCCTTGGATAAATTTTATTAAGGTCACTGATGTTGATATACATACTACATTTCTCTTTAGCCCTATTTTTTTTTTAATCATAACGGCATTGTCAAGCCATTGATGGGCTATCCAATTTTTTAACCATTAATGAGCTGTTCAATTTTCTAGCCTTACCTAACCTATTTCCTTCCATGATGTACGATTTGTCACTAAAATTCCAACTCTATCATGTGAAAGTTCATTAATGGGCGGTCAAGAATTATACAAGATCATGAGGTTTGGTTAGGGTAGAAGCGTACGGGCCATTCGTTGTTTATCCATATCAATTATTGGGGCCCGCCAAGCTTAGGCTTAAAGTTTGGAGGCTTCTGGCCTGGGCTTTCCCAAATTCCCTCGACTCGTATGCTAGCTGGTTCTACTCCCAACAATGGCAGGCTTCTCATTTGAGGGTTATACCTCAAAATTTTAGCACTCAACCAGCAGCAAGATGCAACGAATGCCGAGATACAAGTACTTCCAACTTGCACGCCTAGTAGGGACTTTAGGAGGCTGCATTAATTGCTAGGACTGACTTAAGCGCGTGCGGCTTGTCATGTTCGCTCGTTCCTATAAAACATCAGTTAGATATATAACTCACAATTCACTCGAAGGCATGATTCTCTCTAAAATCTATGATAGATTTTTCGTTCAATAGTCCAAGCGTCCTGCCATCATATATTTTTCTTACTCCAAAAGATAAACCAAACCTTTCATGGACAACCCCCCCACACGATTTGGATGGAAGGAGTATGCTGTCGTACTCCAACCGCCACCTATGCACATATTGACTGGGGAGTAGCAAGAGGATGAGACAAGACGAATGTCTTGCTCTTCAACCTATCGAGTTTCTCATGTTAGCATGAAATTTAGATGCAGTTTCATACTATCTCTCACCTACTTTTCATCATATAGAACTAAGGAGACAGCTTAGATGATCAATATAAAAAAATAAAACTGCAACTAAGATCCGTCATGAAATAAAATGCGTCTGCCGTCAAATGGGTCGAGAAGTACCCCATTTTATCACTCTCCACGGCCATGTTTTAAAGGTGCTTCCTTCAAATTTCCACAGGAATCCCCAGATTTTGCCGCATCAAAAGATTGACCTATACTCCTCCTCCTCCTCGTCATTTGTTTGACGATGACCAATGGCGGCAATTCGATTCCTCCTTGTCCACAATGTCAAGCTGCAACTAGTTTCACTCTTTTGTTTCCTTCGGTTTGTTCTTTTTCCCATTAGCACCGAAGGGGGATAAAGATCCTCACTGCTTGAGTCCGTCATTGTCGGTGTTACGCGCCTAAAAACTCCATTAGATACAACAAACTTGACGCCAAGAAGCCTAGTCTATCACGACATTAGGAAGGGAAATCTGGAGTGCTTTTGGTAATCCAGTGTTGAGAGCTCTCTTCTTGTCCAGTAGCAAGGGACCCAAACAAATTTGACATTACGGCTGCAACACCGTACATGGTTTGCGTTGCTTGTCTCGGATTAAAAGTACAGAGATGAACGTGTGGGAATCCCTCCACCAAATCTCCACTCCCCTCGATCCGCACAACCAGACACAACCACACAGGAAAGCAGTCAGACTAAAAGCTGGCTACCTGGAAACGTAAGGCTCGTGAGAACGGATGAATACCTCAAAAGGCCAAAGGGTAGAGGATTATCGAACATTATTTTTTTTTCATTTATGACGACCTATCCATTCACAGCTTGTCCCTTCTGAATTTTTTTAATAACAGGCTGCTTAATAATCCCTATCAGTAAGGCAATGTTCAAGCAACTAGAGCTAATGCCATGGATGCTCTTGACTACTGGGAGAAGTTCTTGGTAGCAAATTGTTTCCATTACGATGCTTTGAAATTTCTAATCGCGGATGGTTTGATCATATTTTAGTTGGTGATTGACGAAGGATGCACATGGAGAGAAGACTAGATTGGCCTATAGAATTCAATATCTGGGGTCCCATCTTACCCAGTCTTGACCTTTCAAATATAAAAGAAATAAATGATGCGCAAGAAAATATGGCTGTCTTTTTCTCTTTTTTTTTCTTTTTTTTTTTTTTTCTGGTGCAAGAAGGTCATAAGATATTCCCCTCGTGCTAAAGGCAAGAGTAAGGGAAAAAAACAAAAAAAAAAAGAAGAAGAAGAAGCAGTCAGAGCCACCAGAACTCCAGGACCCAAAATTTTCAACTGGACGATCACGTCTTCCTTGTTGGTAATCGATTTTTTTTTAAAAAAAAATTCCACTATTAGATGCTTCTTTTATATATATATATATATATATGTTGATTTGCATATTAGATACGGAGCATTATTGAATACCCATGGTATATGAATGGTGGAATCCTTTGATTCTGTTTTTCTGAGGCTAAGCCATGCTGTGCTGAGTCAAGCCGTTGGGTTGTTTGGGCTTGGATCAGTTCTGATGGACTTGCTTGGGCCTTAGCCTCCATTTATACTAAACGTTTTTTTTTAACTCTTTCATAATTCTAGTTTGTGGAGCCTTCTCTTCCACATTATATGAACAAACTAAGGATTAATAAGCACATTGATCCATTGACATAATTGGTAAAGGTTGAAATACTTTTTTTTTTGGTGGAAAAAGAAGCAATAGAGACTTCGCCATTCATTTATTAGAGAATATAAATATTATAAGGAAAGGTTGAAATACTAGTAAAACTTATATTTGTATTTGTAACTAAATCCATTATCAGCAGACGTACCTATATTTTAGTATGGTTTAGGATTTGTAGACAAAACTTCGAGTTCTTAAATTATCCAAAAGTACTTTTGCGTATGCTGAAACATATGATAGTTTGGGAGATACTTCTTCCTCATACTTTCTCTTCTTCTGGGACTAAAAATTGTTATATTTTGTGAAAATTGATTACCATATCTAAACTTAGCATGAGACGTGAAGGCCAAGGCTAGGAGTTCATTGGCAAAAAATGCGTTCTGCTGCAGTCATTTCTTTTAACTCTCTCTCTCTATAGCAAGGAGGAGGAAAGCTCCGTCTGCTACGCCCAGGAGATTTCCTACTTCTCTCTCTCACACTTCAAGTGTTCCAAATAAGTTGCTGCCTTTGTCTCCCATTTTTATCACTCCGTCTTCGATGGGGGCGCGTTTAGATACGGTTAAATCTTCTGCTTTATTGTACTCATTTATTTAGTGGAAGACATCTATCCCGTCAGTCCTTAATAAAAGAAACAGCAGCTCTTGTCAAGGCTCCGATATCAAAGAATATGCGCAAAAGAATACGCATCAAACTTTAATTAATTTATTTAGCGTACTGCACTCAACATCGCTGCCTTTAGAGACCGAAATAAAGAACATTTTTTTACTATTGTCCCAACGAAAGAATTGGTCGCATTATGTATCAAGTAAATTAAGGTTACAAGATGAGAGATGCTGCAATTCAATGTTCTCAGAGTAATAATATACATTCAAAAGCTACACACGGTTAGGCTCTCTCTATTTTGGGAGACCCAACTGATCTATAGCAGACCATACCCAACGCTGATGTCATCAACGTCCCGCTTTGGGCATGATATTGGAGCACAAAAACGGATCATGATGAGGCAATAGATCATTGGGTCTTAACGCCGTGAATACCATCAGGATCAGTGTCACCGCCACCGAGAGCACTGAGAACACGAGCATCAGCAAGTTTGCCATCTCTGCCTTCACTTCCTGGGCATATTCCGTGGCAGCGAGAGCCAGAATTGTCAGTGGGAAGGAATAAGCCCACCAAGCAACGCTGAATCGTCTCATGGATTTCTTGAACAGCGCCGGCCGTGAGACCTGCATTAGCGTTCAATATAAAACAAACACAACTTAGACGCAATCCATGCTGGACAGATGGAGAGAAATTTGCGAGCTACTTTGTTGGCCCTTAAATTTGGTTGGCCCTCCACGGCAAATGGCCGAGTGGGTGTCGTATAAGCCATTGGGCCGTGACGTGGTGGCGCGAGTGGCCATGCGCTACACCACGATAACGTGTATTGCAACGCCAGGCGCCGTCCTTTCGCCATCCTGCTCTATTTCTGCGGCTCCCCCCCCCCCCAACCCATCCCCTTCTTTTTCCGTTTTTCAACAGCGGGAAAGCGGCTCAAGGAAGAGGTGGGAAAGTATGTGGTGTGGGCACAAGAGAACGACTGGTTGTCGGTGTTGCTAAGCTAAGTTCTCTCCGATTCCAGGAATTTCGCAACTTCCTATCTTTTCTTGACTTCTTTTTCCTCTATATGATAGCCAGTACCATCCAACAGAAAGCGTCAAAGGACATCACCACTATATATGATGTTGTTTTCATCAGTAGCAGTGGTCTGTGCAATGGTAGAAGAAAGCGTAGAGAAATTCTCTTTTTCTTTTATGAATTGGTTTTAGTTTTTGACGAGGGAAAAATTGATGATGATGATGATGATGAAGGTGATAACATTATTGAAATGAGTAAAAGAAGAGGTAATGATAATTATGGTAATAATTACCATGATAAATGGCTGGATAGCACTTACCAGTGAAGCAAAGAGGAAGAGAGAGAGGAAGAAGAGCATCTTGCAGGAGGTGTCGAAGGAGGAGGAGATGGAGTCCCAGGCGAGGCTGGCCATGCTGGGGGCGGCGAAGAAGAGGAAGAAGACGGGGCGCAGCATTGCGGGGAGAGTGTCGCTGCCCAGGAATCGCTGGTAGAGAGTGACGAAGAGGACGAGATAGTGGGCGATGCCGAGGGAGAACAAGCAGACGGCGCTCTCGTGCCAGCCCATCTGGGCGGCGGCGCGGGCGCCGACGAGGTTCCCGATGACGGTGATCTGGCTAGTGGGATTGGCGACCATGGACAAGAACTTCTTGCCCTTGGTGAACCACTGGCCATAGATTTTGATGTCGAGGGCGAGGATGGGGAGGGAGAAGAGCCACCAGAGGAGGAGGTAGGACTTGGTGTGGGGGCGGAGGAAGGGGGTGGACTGGAGGAGGAGGAGCCAGGAGATCCAGGGGGCGAAGAGGTAGTTCATGCCGACGTGGTGGGCGAACTCGGCACGGACGCTGCGGAAGCGGAAGAGGCAGCGGGCGGCGTAGAGGAGGCAGAGAACGACCAGGGTGAAGAGGGCGAGCGACCATAGCATGACGAAGGCGGCGGAGGGGAGCATGCGGACCACGGGCCGCAGGGCGTGGGCGTCGGTCGTCGGTTCGCTCAGCGTCTTCCATAGCAAGGCCTGCCCACAGAGGGAGAGGCTGATGCGGAAGTAGCCGGCGTGGAATCTTGTCAATATGGAAAGCTTGGACAGGGCCTTCTCGGTGGCCACGTCGAGGTTTGGCTGTGAGGAGTTGGAGGTGGTGGTGCTGATTTGGAGCTGGAGGTGGTGGGGTTTTTGGAGCACTCTCTCTTCCATCACTTGCTCTCAATTTCCTTCTCTCTCTCTCTCTCTCTCTCTCTCTTATTTTCTTGGTGGGTAACATCTAGGCATGGCCATGTGGTATATATAGAGCGGGGAAGAAGGGAAATTATGCTATTTAGAGTAATGCTGGATTGGATTCGAGTGATGGAGGGAAAGAGCTGGACGAATCCGTCGGACTTTAGACTGAAAAAGGGGTGGGTGGGTTTAACCCGCTGTAAACTTTGGACGAGCGGCGGCCTCGGTCGGAGTGGAAGGGCCAGCCGTTTGGCATCGGCTCAATTTGACGAGTCTTGGGCCCCGCTAGTCTTAGAAACTTGTGGTCTAGGGCATAATAGCTCTCGTTGGAGCGGCACAACCGTGCATCTAAGCATGATAAAGTTATTGGTGAGGTGTGAATTTTTTTTAAACTACTACTGGTGGTATCTATAAAGCGCTGACATTGATACAGTCCAAAAATTTAAAGGGCTGAGCATATGCGTAGCACTATGAGTGATCCAGAGTCCCAGATCCTTCTATGCATATTTTTCTCAAGGTACAACAGATACAGCTAGACTACAATCAGAGTTTCAGGACTGAGATGGAGACAAAAGAAGATCTAATATAGGGACGTCAGAGTGCGTAGGAGGTTTAAAACTGACTTGTAACCTTCTTCCTCTCCCCCCACCCCAATTTCGACCTCTTCTTCCTTATGAACTCCGTTGATTTTAATAAAGTTTGTCCGTCAGAAAAGTTTTTCATCCCTTATGATTTTCTTCTTTAAAAAAAAAAATAAAGGAAAATATTTAACAGTTAAAATTTTAAATTTCTTTGTAATAATAATATTTTTATTTTATCAGTAAACAATTAGTAGAGTTAACAAATCAGTTAATGAGTGTTGAAGAATACACATGCATGATTTTTTTTTAGGAATGAGAATGGGCCGGTTCTAGATTAGAACTTAGAATCGATCCAATTAAAATTGGTTATACGATTTTGATCAATCGGTCTATCATAAAACCAACCTAAAACTAATCCAATCAAACCAGTTCTGCTTCAGATTAATTCTAAATAAAGTCTTTTTTTTTTCCTTCTTTGTTTGTTATATGTCTAATATTTAATGGTTAAATTTTTTTCCTCTTAATTATATTTAATAAAAGAATATATATAGTATTTATTGATTAATTTAATATTTAAATTTTTTTAGTAGAGATAATAGATAACTTATAATGAATGTGTATAGAATGTTCTAGGATAGAATACTTTAATTCTTTTCTAACTTTATTAAGAAAAAAGAGGATATCTAATTCTCAAGACAACACTCAAGAATCGAATCTTAGAATTAAGAATTAACTCAAAGAGAGATCTAAAATCAGTCTTTTAATACTTCAAACCGAACCAATCCGATCCTATCAACTTGGGTTGATATGGATTTTAAAATTACCTTAACCTATTGTCACTTCTGATTCTTTTTTTATAAATATAATGATATTAATAAAAATTTAACTTTAATGAAGTAACTATAATTTAAACTTTTGAAGCTAGCAATCTACAATGACCTCCCACGTTGTCATTATTACAATTTTTTTTATTCCGTATTTTTTTTATATACTTAAATAGGTTTAAAAAACGAACAAATATGGTTCATCAAGTACTTATTCAGTATTTTTTTTAAAAAAAATTTAGATTAAAGTTTTTCAATGAAAAAAGAAAAGAATATGAAAAAATAAATATTATTTTTTTTTATGATATTTATTTTCGAATGAAAGAGAAAATGGTATTTTAAGGTGAAAACCAAGCATTGGTTGGCGCATATATGCTAATGGTTTATGGGATGCCAAGGTTCAAATTCTATCACTTACAAAAATAAAATCAAAGGTATATATTCATATAAATACCTCAACATTATTATTGCATCATATCTTTTCAAAGAAAAAAAAGGAAGAAAAAGGTTGGTACGGATCCATTCTAGTATTTTCCTCATCAAAAAAAAATTAAGCTAAGGATAACCATGAAGCTGAAGCTTCGTTCTTTAATTTTATCTTATTTTATTTTTTGCGCGGACGCGTGCGCGGGCGCGTTTCCAGCAATGAAGTGAGAAGTTAGTGGAACGTCGTGTAGGGGCTCTCGGTGGACTCAGGCCCACGAGGAGAAAAATCACTGGCAAAGAGAACAGAGGCGGTAAAGAGTTCCTTCGAGGTCCAATATGGGGCGCCTAAGTCCAAGCAACTTGATCACGAGGTCATCTAGATACATCTTCTTCAAAGCAATTTGCCGTCCCCCCGAGAGGAAAGCGTGGAGAACTTCTGCGGCATGCTTTTGAATTCTTTGCAGCACCTATAAGCAAGCAAGGCAGGCAGCTTATAAGAAGCGACCGATCCTACTACACTGGAATATATTATACAGCGACATAAATTAAGTGGGCGACCCTGACTTTGACTCCACCCAGCACGCAATCTTTTCCAATCTTTTCCCCTCTTCTACTAGCCAAGCTTAGGATGACCATTAACAAGTACAGTGAACCCACGCCACAGTTCCAAGCTTTAAACGTCAGTTCCACGCCTTCCAAATTTTTAAGCTTTTTCATACCTTGTCCTCTCGAAGTTCGGATGAGACAAAAGCGGGCGATCCTGGTTCGCTGGCGCCGAGAGGCAACAGATGTGTTTATTATTATCGCTATCGTCGGCTGAAACCTTAAAGAAGCTGCAAAGCTCATGATGGTTATCATCTGGATGGCACTAGCATTCCATTTTCACCTTCAAAAAAATTAAAAAAAAAAAAAAATGCAGTGGAAAAAAATTCGCATATGTCAGTGGGCCCAGGCTCATTTAGCCACGTAGGTCCCATATCTTGGAGTGGGGTCCGCAAGAAAGCAAGGTTATCCGGAGATTGGAGCACCATGATCCACTAATAAATGGTGGAATTAGGTAGAGGAGGGGACTTTTAAGTGGACTCGATCGTTGTGGCTCATTAGCCATGACTGGGGCTCATGGCCGTGGCTCGAGCCGGAAAATTCACAGCGGTAGTGGGCGAGCAAGTTGCAAGTTAAAAAGAACAATTTAAGAATTGGATCCAGCTGTTGCTTTCTAGGTTCGGATAAATATTTTCTGTCGCCTAGTTTGTCAGTGCCATCATGGAAAAAATCTTGGCAAGCAACCCAAAACTACTCGCTTTGGACAGTTGTAGTCCAGTATCGTTCAGGAATATAATGTTCTATGTTTCTTTAGGCCACTCTTCCCCTCTGTAGCTTGGTGAGTTTGGTCACAAAAAATCTCACGTGCCAGTCTTTTTCTAATTTTTGGTTCTCTTACGTCGGTATCATATTGGCCTTGCTGCGCTAAATGGCTTGAGAGCTACAACACCCTAGTCCTTTGCAGGGAACACAGAATTCTGAGCCTAGTTGAATTGGAAACGTGCTGGGTGGTGGCATCCGATACTTTGGTGCGATGCCTTTCCCTGCTTTGCTAGTGTTAGTCATGTGCTAAGCGCTTGTTCTATCCATAGCATCATTTTTGCCTTCTTTTTGGTAGATACCTAGGGCAGGAAACAGACTCAGGTTGGCTCGAGGTTCATCAAGCTAGACTGGCTTTGGATTGGATTTCGATCGGAGTTTTCTATATTTTAGTTCGGACTTGAATTCAAAATTGATGCATATATTAATTTTGAATTGAACTCGAATAGATGATTGGTTTGATTCAGGCTCGGTCCGAATCCAAACGCAATCTAAGTCCAATTACGAAGCTCGAATCGAACCTAATCGTGAGGCTCTTTGTTGGATTGATTGAATTTTTATTTAATTTTAGTTTATATAAAATTAAATCCATGTATTTATTGTTTAAGCTAATAATCATTTATATATACTAATTATTCTAAGCAAATAACCTATATGTTTGAGCAAATGAGCAAATAGTTTTGTAAAAAAAAAATATCAAAATCGAGCAAAAATTGGGCTGGCCCAATGTTTTGGCTCGAATGGACTAATTCGGATCGGTCTAATAGGTTTTGGATCAAACTCGGACCTAAATTTGACAAAAATTTTCAGACCTTGATCTAGTCCAAAACTCATAAATAAAAAAAATTGAATTGAGTTTGAACAAGGGTATGGCCCTACCCAGCCCGGCCCAGCCCACTTGTGACCCTATAGGTACCAATGTCCTTCGAATTATTAGAGGATTCATCATGTCATGAATTTTGCAAGACAAAATTATCTATTTTACGGTTGCAAGTGGGTTAGGTAAGCTTGTGGATAACTCAAATTTGCTCAGATTTAAACTCAATTGTATTCGAACATGTTGTTGGGCATAGTTTTAAAATTAGGACCCTACTTCTTGTTAGTTATATAAGGATCTTATAAATTAGACTTGAATCAATGAAATATGAATGATTCTAATTTATTGGATGAAAATTAATTAAAAATATATGACTGCTTGGACTCATCAGAATTCATTGAATTATGCATTGGATCTAAGTTTAAATCTTTGACCCGAAGCCAATTTGGACCGAGTTTACATCAAGGTGGACAGGACCCAACTTGACCTACTTGAAGCACCATTGTACATTTGTTCTAAACTATTTTTTTTATCAATACACCTACAGTTTGGTTGAAGGATGATATAAATCAAAAATTATTCTTACAAGAGTCATACCATATACTAAGTGATGAAGACACTAGGATGTCATGTTCTGATATTAAGCGGCTTTGAAAATTGCATCAGCATCGCTTATATTTTTTTTTATGAAAGTTATGGGTTGGAGGTTTACCAACTGCCTTTTTTTACTCTTTTTTCTTTTTTTTTTTGTCCCACCGAATTTTCACTATTTAGCTTAACGTGCTGTAATCATCATAATATCACAGTTAAACATTATTTTCTCCTCTGCAATGATTCCAGATTGGGTTGTTCTATGCCCGGCCATAACACTGTCAGTCATTTCCAATCCATACAGCATGGTTTATAATTCTTTTCTTCCGAGACCATCCAATGTTTGAATGATTCAGGAATAGACTCTTCTGGAATTGATCTGGAAGAAAGGGAATGCAGTAAGTAGTTTTTCAACAGAAGAAATTTAATTCGACTCTTGATATTAGACAGGCTATTCGATATAGATCATTGAGTACATTAACTTCGCTCTATCTTCTAAACCTAACGTTTTTAATATCTGGGATTTCTCAGAATTTAGTAGGATTCTCATGACTCATTTTCATGGGTCTATTCATTAGAATTCTGCCGGTGTTGAGCTCCAATTGGGAATGGTGCTAGGACGATCCCACTTCTTTCCATCCCAATTACAGAACCATCAGATACTTGATATGGTTTAAAATTAATCATTTAAAGTATTTAAAATGATAAAATTTTGTTGAAAGATGATCCCTCAACAATTATTGTTTGGCTAAATAAGAACTCAAACGGAGTTTTATTCTCTCATTACAATTATTCCTTCTTTCAAACGCATGCATGCATATAATGAAGCAAATCAAGAATAAAGGGCAAAGAAAGCATCTATTTTCCCTTCTGAGCTGAAGCATATTCTTGAAGTAGATAGGTAGGGAATATAACGAAAATATATTAGTCATCAGCAAAAACTGATTATTATAGTTAAAAAGTAATGTGAACGATAAAATTGTTGTCACCCATCAGGCACTTTTCCTTGCGCACAAGACAGGGTGGCATGTACTTTTTTAAAAGAACCCATAGATTATGCTAGTCACACCACTAATCACATGTGTAAATAAGCTGTCTATTTAATCTTAGTTTGTTTATAGATTTAATATGACCATTGAATTTTTAATAAGATTTGCATCAAAAACATCCCTTTGCTTTAAAGAGAGAAGGAGCTATACTTTTATCTGGTAATGTGCCGACATCCTATTGGTTGTGAATCCAAGTTCGGATCTCATCTTCTAACATTTTTTTTTTTTTTTTTTTAAAGTTAACCGTGAGGGAAAAGCACTTCCCCCATGGAATTCATCTTCTAACATTAATAGTCTAAATATATTTTATTTATGTTTATTTAAACAAATCTTTACAATTTATATAATGAGGGAAAAAAAAAAGAAGTGAAAGAGGCAGTTCTAGCGACTGAGACAGAGGTTGTTCATGAAATTTTAGAGAACAAACTTGGATAAATAATTAATGGTATGTTAAGTTTTTTCTAATATCGTTGATAATAAAAAGGGGCAATTCTCTTGTTAAATACATTTACCATGAGGCAAAGAAGCGAGTAAATCTTCATAGATGATGGGGAAACTCGTTTGGTAGTCTTAATTCTTAAAGGAGGGATCTCTCGACGCGATTCTTTTCCGCGATTCCACTTTTATGCAACTCCAAAATCACAGTTGGTGCTTCAATACATAATTCTTTTAACACGCTTATATACCTACTTTATACGTTTATTATGAACCGAAAAATAGTACACAAACTTTTTCGTTAAAGTACGGTCCACACGGAGAGAGCGACGAGTCCCCTTAAAATATTTACCTCCTCGCTTTTAAAGCCAACCAAATCTGACCAAAGAAAAGGCACAACTTGACCTACCCATCCGCCAAGTGGAAGGATCCCAAACTGTAGACACGAAGCTAATCCGGGTTGGACCGAAACATCCCAGTTTAGAGCATGGGCGAGGCTCAAAGATTCTTCCAGATAAACAAACATGCCTCCAGATAACCACCATACTTAAAAAGACTGTTGTTGGTGGGGAGGAAAGAGGGGGGAGCTGCGTCCGTGGTAGACCTGGGAGGGCCGCAGGATAAAGCTTGAGGTGGTATCCTCGTCCGAGATCAACCAGCGACTCAGCTTTCATTTAACTGATCTTCTGGGCCAAGCTGAGATCACCTCGTGCACTCCACTTCATCTCCTTATCACTTCGTTCCAGTGGAGGTACCACAACGTATTAGCTTCCATTTATCACCGATTTCCATTATTTTTCATCGCATAAGTTAGGTAATCTAGGTCAGATAAACCTCCCACCTTAACCTTTTCCTTTCAATCGTTTTCTTAGCAAAAAACCAGTGGGGTCTAATCCTTTCTACGTTGCCACCTTCATTCTATTCAAAAATACATGCATCTTAGTTTGGAGTACTTTGATGTTGGTATAGCTGTCAAGAACGAGCTCGTATGGTACTTGCTGTTCACGCGTGGGTTGGTGGATGGCTCGCAAACGGATCTCTCACGGGATTCTCTCTTTCATGGGTTTGGTCGGATAAGGACGTAGACATGGATTAATGTTTGAGAATTAGGAAGTGGACGAGTGACGCATTGCAAGTAAATGCTCGATAGAGGACGAGGTTACGAGATTTGTAACGTGAAGCTCCAAACGCTGGGCATGAATCAGTCTAATGATTGGTGGTAGGGAACGCACAAGAAAAGATGGTGTACAGTTAGTTCGACTACGATTGGCCCAAGTCGATATCCCTCGTTAATTCGAAATGTGATGAGGATAGTGCATATCATTAACAATAGTAAACAAGCAATCCTATAATCTAGATAACTTTCACATTGTCCTCCTCGAGCCATGTCTTGCATCACTTCACAAATAAGAACGAAGATCTAAAAAATATACATCCGTTGTACCAGGAACGTGGAGCATATGGATAAAAACAAAAAGGTGTTAAAATTTGGCGACACATAAGTGAGCAAGAAAAATTGTTATGCTTTAAAGTAGAAGGTAAAGCAATGGGTTTCATGTATGTTAAGAGGAAAGATTTTCATTCTACCCTATAGACAGTGAGACTATTACAGGTCAATGAAGTTACCCTAATATTTATAGGGTAAAAATAGAGACCTCTCATTGTAACAATCAAATTCAAACTATTATGTACTCTATTCATTATGAACCGTGTATCCACAAGGTCCACACTTAACATAATTTCATACTAATTTAAGGTACATCAAATAGCCGAATAATATAAATAATGATCACAAATTATAATGGGTTTACAAAATACTTCATTAATTCGATATCCAATATACTTGTAGGGGAGGAAATTAGTTTTTTCTATTTTTCTAGTCATGTTAATACAAGCAAAGACGAATCTACTTTATATTTACTTTGGATGATTCGAAAAGAGAGGAATAAATTCACTTTTCAGAATAAGAATTTTTATTGTCATCAAATAGTTATATTTACAATGGCCTAAGCCTAGGAATTCATTCTTTTTAGAGAAGAATATTGGTATGAATTCTGCCATTTGGGATGTTCTTTTTTTGCCCTCCATGGTATTTCAATCCATCATCTCTAGGAAGCCTCCTCAGCTAGGGTTTATCATAATCAACTTTGATGAATCTGTTGCAATAGGATTTCTGTAACGGCATTGTATAGAACAAGTTATTATGATAGATGCATCCTCTTTAAAACATGGCTTTGTTCTAAATACTAAACTAAATGTTGCATAACAAACAATCAATATAGCCACTTTAATGAGAATGCATGATAGAATTATCCCTAAAGCGGCTTGCAACAGTAATATCTTGGATAAAAAATTCTGCAGAAAAAACCTTCATCCCTTTCTACAAAGAAACCAAACTTCTAACTGGATTTTCATGTAGGCATATTTATAAGAAAATAAATTATGCAGTTGATTATTCGGTAAATTTGGAAACACGTTTTCAAAATGATGTGATCTGGTGCAATAATTTTTCGAATGATGTTCAGAGAACCCTAGAAACGGATGTTAAAAGGAGTTGGATTCATGGAAGATTAACGCTTCCTGCACAGCATGATAAAGGTACTCTAAATCGATTATATAATCCTACCACGATATCGTAACAGTTGTCGTTTCAATAGATGTCAATAACCTCGAAAGACATTGGTGACATCTTTTGGGCTTCACCAAGTTTATGTACATTTGTATTTCCCTTTTCTTTTCCTTCCCCTTTGAGCAGTTCTTTTATCTCTTGG
Organism: Metroxylon sagu; assembly: GCA_017589505.3. NCBI lineage: Eukaryota > Viridiplantae > Streptophyta > Magnoliopsida > Arecales > Arecaceae > Metroxylon > Metroxylon sagu. Next base: position 980,385 of record JACVBY030000617.1, read on the forward strand.
CTTGGTTTAAGAGCCACTTTTCCCAGTCAAGTTGTAATATGAGCCCGTGAATTATTTTGGAGCCAGGTTTCGTCGAGCATGACCGAAATATTTGGGAATTGGAAACCGGCCCACAAAATTCACGTCTTGCATTGACAAAGCACTCGATTTGATCAGATTGATGCATGCCCCGAAGCATCGAGCCCATAAGTATTTGCTCCCAATCTAAAATAAATATAAGCAAAATCATAACCTGTTTTGAGATCTTCGGACAATCCATTCTACGTAGATCAGGTACGGGGTAACCCAAAACTGAGTTCAGGCAAAATAAAATCTGAACTTAAATTGACTGGACCCAACCCGTAGCTGTCCTATAACCCAGATCAATTCTTAGGATAATGAGAACTTGGATCGATTCACTAGATCTTAGTTATTTTTCTCTTACTGTTTGGCATATTGGATCGTTGCTGAGCCGCACAAGATGAAGAATTGAAGTCCCGTCCTCCTTTTTGATAACCCAATTCAAGTTGCATACTTGAAAAGTAAACAAACACGAGCAGCAAACAAGATCCAGGTGGGTTTCTCAGAGGATCTAATATTCCAGAAGTATTATATATTCATTACGGCTAAAATATACTTTTGATCCTCAAACTTTTACTCAAAATTAATTTTACTCCTCAAACTTTTAGTTATTATATTTTAGCCCCTCAATGTTGCATTTCAAATATCTCATTACATGAAATAAATTAAAATTTATGGAATAGCTCGTATCATCCTAACACAAATATATAAATAGATTGAGAGGATGATGCTTTAGTTATTTCATCATTTATAAAATTTTAACTAATATATATTCGAACATCACAAATATAATATTTTTAAAATATGAATTAAACTGTAATAATCGAAAGTTTGACGGTGAAAATAAATTTTAAGTGAAAGTTTGAGGATAAAAAGTATATTTTCATCATTCATTACCTAATGATTCTAATATTGAGATCTTTTATTCTTCTCATTATCCTATGAATGAGAGTACTATTTTATTCTGATTTGTGAGCAAGGAAATTGGAGCACCATTAATAGGAATACTTAGGTGGAACACTTGGGGGAAAATATGATTAAAGCTCAAAAGAAAAAAAGAGGTGCAACTATATTATGCTATAACTTAGCTTGCAAGGTCTACATGGAAACTTAGAAAGGCATTTATAGGGTAGGAAGTAGGCCGGGCCACACCTCTATCTAAGTTTAGCCCTAAATTTTCTTTTTAAGTTTTAAGCTGAGTACGGCTCAAAAAGGTTTTTTAAACTCAGATCGAAGCTTGGCCCAAACCTAGGATCGAGCTCGGCCCAAAACTATTAGGCTAACCTAAGAATCCCATCATGCTTCTTCTTGGCAACCAAGGTCGATTGGATAGGGTGAGGGCATGGCCACTAGTGATAGCTTTCATTAGTGGATGAAATGCCATTACAGTAGCCACTAACAAAGAGAAAGAAGAGGAAGGTCGATTTATCTAATGGCCGACTTCGCTTGCTACCAGCGCTGGAGAAGAAGATGGCCTCGCAAACAGTGGCGGATAGTGATGGAGCTTCACCGATGGTGCTTCATCGAGCTATAATTTTTCACAAAGCTGCGGCTAAACAGGATCTCGGCTAGAAATCACCCGATCCATGCGACGATGGCTATGATTTCAACGCAGCAGTGCTCCACTCTCTCTCAGTTCAAAACAAGAATGGGAGAAGGAAAAAGAAAGGTGTGGCTCTAGGCTCCTCTATACAGGTGTGGCTCTGTGGGTCCTCTCCCTTACACTATCACTGTTGACCTCCTAGGATTCTGACTCCTCAACTATTGTTGGCCTTCTGTCCACCTCTATCATCGGCTAAAGAAGAGGGATGGGGATGGAAAGCCGGAGAGAAAGGTGCGAGGAGAGAGTTAGAGAGGGTTTTGGGAAAAAAAAAGAAAGTTGAGAAAGGAGCCAAAAAGATTCAAACCTTTCCACCAAAAAAAAAAGATTAAAAAAAAAACTATCAACATAGATTGGAGATGAAAACTAGCACTTGGGCTTTGCATCAAGCCTAGTCGGAGCTTGGATTCAAATAAGAACCAAAAATAAAATAGGCCTCAATTTTAAGTTTAGATTCAACTCAAAATTAGGAAACCAAGCTTGAGTCCGGCTCAACCAGCCTTGGCCGGTCGGAAATCGCATGACTATCATGGAATATTGTTATGCCCCAAGCTCACTTACTAGCCCAATTAACTCCGTTAGCGAGTCGAAACTACGTGATTCAAAAATTCGAATGGAAGTTAATGGGTAGCAAGTGGACTTGAGTTATAGGTACATAATACGTTTCTTTCACATCCAATATGGGACTAAATTTAGGGTATCACAGATATAAAGATAAACACGCCAATAATTCAAGAGATCTGTACTCTTAAAAAAATCGATTCTTATCAGAAATTAGAAAGATGCGGTTGGGCTTTATTTTAATGATTCAATCAATCCTAAGTAAAAGTAAGAATTTATTTTTTAGTTTAAATAAAGATCTTTAAAATTTGACAATCCAATAATATATATGTGTGTGTGTATTATTTTAACTCGAGATATTGACGCTATGTTAACCTATCACTATATCTCAAAATTTGAAGTTTATGTCTCACTAACCGGTATACAGCTTGGGTGTCTTCTCGATGGATGGAGCACGGGGGGTTATTAGACTTATTTAGTGTTTCCAGTTTCCTTGTCCTATCATTTCTCAGCTAAAATAGGCTTCATTTTTCGAGCAATACGATGATTACATGCCATCATTAAAGAAAGTCTCGACAGGAATGCTACCAACCGACCCAATAGCTATTGACCATTCAAACAGCATATCTATAAATTATCTTTTAAAAAAAGCATCTTACTGTTAGAATAAAATGGATCATTAAAGAGTTTATTTTTTATTTTCCTTTCTTCATTTGTCAAGAATTAAAGTGGAGGCGCTACCTCATTAGAAGGAACTAGTTCAAGAATCACCTATATCAAGTGTTTTTTTTTTTTTTTTGGGTGTGTGTGTCTGTATGAAAATAACAGTTAACTTTGCCATCCATGTCCTTGCTTAAAAACCAGTTTGTAGTATATAACAATCTTACTTAACAAGCAGTACATATTGTCACATTCAGAAAAATAGTTGTATACATGTTGTTTATTAATTAAAGAAAGAAATGATCAATACTCAACAAACTTCGTCCTCTTAAAAACAACGCCGTATGAAAGCTTGAGCATGGTTTCATCTTCATGCCATCCTTGTGGCAACGGTTGGCCGCCAAGCTCTGGACGGTCAGCCCTGCTTGCTGGCTAATTGGGCTGGCATCACAGGTGTGTTGTGCCCCAGAAAAAACCACACCGTTGGTAATGGAGGAGACATTCTACCCAGTCGCCCTAAAACGGTGAAAGTGAACCTAGGTTTGCTTGTATATTACTGGATTCACAAGCATGAGAGTTTCTTTTGCATGAGAAGGGAAAGATTGGAAGGACAACAACGTCTCATGCGACTTCTAAGTCGGAAACAAATCCCAGCTGCCAACTCCCGTGAGCGAGCCAACCCTTACCAAAACGGTGCACCCCCAACGGCTAAGTGCTAACAAGGCAAATGCGAAGTGGCCCACGTCTCGAGCATTGAGGTGCGCGGCGACGCTCACGGGAAGCCCGCACTTTAAGAAAGGCCCATTTATTCTTGGCATTACTTCTAAAGAACCCAGCAAAAGAGACCACCAACATGCCCCCCCCTTAACGCCCATTTAAAAAAGTTGCTTTCCTTGTTCAAGCAACACTAGTGCTACCACCACTGCCCAGCGTCAAGCAAAAGCAACGATGGACAGTCCCAGTGATCCCAGACCCCGATGGCTGCTATCGCCGGGACAAGAAGCTCTGCTTCTTTTCATGTTCGCTGCTGCAGCCGTTGCAGGACTTTGCGCGTCGGCAACCCTTAGGAAGAAGAGGATTCTCACCGAGAAAACTGTGGAGCAAGTGGAGGGGGTTGCTGATGTTAGTGACAAGAACGAGCCCAGCAGTAAGCCGGCACATGAACAGCCTGCGTCCAGTTGGAGAGTGATCAAGAAAGTTTTGATAAGCTCATTGCATTGGAACGAAGGGAGAAAGCTGGTGGAGTCGGAGAAAGGTAGGAAGGCGCAAGAAGAAATGGAGATGATGGGTGAGCTTGGAGGACCAGGAGGATGCGAGGACACGACAGGGTTGCCCCTCTGGCAGAGGAGGATATTAATGGGGGAGAGATGTGAGCTGCCAAGATTCAGTGGCCTCATCCTCTATGATGAACGTGGGCGCCCCGTCCACAACAGCTCCAACAAAGACGCAAGCAATCAGGTGAGCTAATTCTCTTCACCCAGATCATTGCAGTCAGGGTCCATGGGTACTGTGTTCTTTTGTTCTTCCTCACCACACAACATAGGACATGAATTGATGTCCATTACTGTACCAACTCCACAAAAGATGGAAAATAATCACAACAAAACATATAATTCTGTGTATGTTGGAAGCATGCAGTTATCCGGGATTAAATCAGGAAAGCAGTTCTAATTGGCTGGTGAATTCGCCAGCATGAAAACACTTGGTTCTCTAAAATTGTGATGGATGTTTCCTTGATATACCAGTGGCTTGCAGATTTTTGTTTGATGCCTTGCATCTGTTTATAAATTATAGATAGCTAAACCAGCACTGCATGTCATGCTGGAATTGGAACAGAGCAAACAGAGCAGAAATGGCTTCTATTCTCAGTGATTAATTTTCTTTTGTATCCGCAGGCAAAAGAGACAGCAGCCGCGACTACCCTCAAGGACTTGCTCTAAATGCTCCATAGCTTCTCAGAAGAAAAGTCGTTGAGTTGTAGAAGATGAGTACAGCCACTTGCAGGGATTAGCACATGGTATTTCTTCCATTAGTGTTCCAAGTGGAAATTGACTGCTGCTTTCATGGAATTTCTTATTAATTTTATACTTGTAATAAGCAGCACTAAGAAAACAGTTGAATGAGAAGAGATTTAAATGGTATATGTAAGCTTGTGTTTGCCAGTATTAAGAGTTTAAGACCTGCTCTGTACTCTAGCATCATGTGTACTCTGTTTCTGATTACTCCTCTACTTTAGCGTTCTCTGTACTCTTGCTTTTCTATTAATATCACATAAAGGATTATAATCATCTAGCATGTTGTCAATGTTTAAATTGAGAAAGATTGATGTTTCGATTGTGATTAAAGAACGCTCGAATAATTAAGAAGTTCTGAGGAAGTAACTAAGGGCCTGTTTGGCATCATCATTATTTTTGAGTTTTCGTTTCTCTACAAATCAGTGAAATGCCGATGTTAAAAATAGCATTTGCACATAATTGCTGCTATCCTTTGCTTCTTCTTTTTTTTCACTCTTTTTCAAAAGCAAAAAACCTTTTCCATCAAAAGCTATAAAGATTTTACAAACCATTTTAGAACCAAAATGCCTAGTTCTACGACTTGCTCTGTCTGGTCCATTTTTCTTCTTGAACTTTTGAAAACAAAAGAAACATCAAACAGGCCCTAAATTTTTGACTTGGCAACACAAAAAGGATGTTACTCTAAATCCAGCACAGTTGCATAAAATTTAGCTATTTGATTCAGTTTCTACATGTGGCTAGCTCAATACAACGATTACAATGATAACTATGAACGCATGGAAAACAACCAAGTGTTATGAAATTCTGTCATTGGTTTTATTGCAGTGATAAATAACAAGTTTCAAGGCATCACATGATGTCTCAAAGATTTTCTTCATCAAATAATCCATCCACTGAGATCAGAAAATGTAGATAATTTCACGATTATATTCTTACATAAGTTGGCCAGCTTGGGGCTACTAAATCAAAACACATAGCAAAAATAATTAATTGGTTAGAAGCCAGATCAACTTTATATCTCCTCTTCCTTGAAGTTGAAGAGTGTGGCCTTTTGAATTTGAAATCACCTACCAAGGACCCCCAAAGCGAGATAATGTTAGGTGATAACCTTGCAGTGCATCATGAAACAATTAAATGAGATGTCTTCTTGTTCTTTTCCCTATAAGAACAATTATCTCTCGATGAGATTATGATGATTGCATGATACTCCATCAGTATGGTTAACATTCACCTTTTGACACGACATTAGTAGAACCTTTTTATTTTTTAATTCAATCCTTCAGCCATTAAAATCAGATGATTGAAAGTATTATGATATGATTTTGGAAGTTTTACATCGAAAACTATTTTTCTTAGCATTTATCTAGAAATTTGAGTTTGAGTACTAAGAAGTCTTATAGATGTTGGATCTTCCAAGGAATAAAATAAAATATTATAAGGTAAAATGAAGCAAATAATCATGTGCTTCAAGAAAACAATTTTCAATCCTATGAATTAGAAATTTCTTAAAATTTCAATCCAGACCTAATTTTGCATGTCTTGCATTTCGAAAACATGTAAAATCACACAAATAAGTGGTTTAGGACTTGGAGTACCATCACGAGGACCTTAGGTTTATAAATAAATGCTAATCTGTTAGTTAAAAAAAAAATTGCATAAAGTTATCAATTCATAAAGAACAAAAGCTTTCCAGAGGTTCTTTGCAATCATCATTCATTTTCATAACGTTCAGCCGAAGGAAAAACTATTTATATTGGAAGTTCGTAAGAAGTGATTAACTTCAGCGATGACCTCCATGTACTAAACATGTTAATGCACTAATTGAATTTTAATTTATAAAAATTGAGCAAATAATGAAACATAAATACATAAAGATCACAAACAATGTTTCCTCATGTAAACAGACACTTCAAAAGTACAGAAAACCATGAAAATTCAATATCACAGATGCAAATATATATATTATTGGTTTTGGATTGACTACACAAGACTAAAACACACCAGTAAACTGAAGGCCAAACCTGGCATGACATCATGCCTTGCCAAGAAAAATTCTGAATCAACAGAAATGCTTGCTGTAGTCTTCCATAAATCTCCTTAAAATAAACTTTATTTCTACTTTCTAGTGCATCCACTGGGATCACTCCCAATATATGAAGACAAGAAGTCAAACTTCAGCACACAATTGTCTCCATATAGAAAGCAATGTTCATAGTTGGCTGACTTCTCAGCTCAGGTACAACGCATATATCTGATCCAAGGAGAAAGAAACTGCTTCAATACACCATATAAATATGAATATGGATTGATATTAGAAAGGGTAGGAACAATCAGCATCTAACAATTCAATAAATATGTATATATTCATGAAGGTAACTATAAGCAATAAAATTCAAGAAAATATGTCATTATTCACAACATCAACCAACACTGTTCATGGACTCTATGCCTGTGCATTTCTTGAAACTAGTTTGGTTAAAAGGTTGTAGGAAAATAAGACTTTAGAAAACCTAATTTTTATTAGTTTGTTAATCTTTATTTCGTAGTAAGATGGCAGACCAGGTCTCATGCAGAGCAAGTATTTCATAAAGCCCAGAAAACAGGTTTTTTGAGATACAAGGGACCCACGATTTTCTTACGGTTTTTTAGGATCTCAAATCTGACCTTTTAGTTGTTTAGAATTTAAGTGTTCATTCTTTATTTACATCCTATCATCTCAAATGCCATTTTTCTACCCTTCTCTTCCTCCATGCACTTTCTTATCTTCCACCTCCTTTCCCCTTTCCTCTCCATCCAACAACCATGTCTCCTCTTTACCTACTCCATTTTCCCTTCCTCCTCCTCCCAATTGTCCAACTTCCCTCCCCCACCCCATCTATCCTCTTTCTTCTCACCAAAACCTCCCCTCCACTTCCCTCGCCTACTTTATCTTCTTTTCTCTGATTTTGTTATGTCACCAAAACCCCATCTATCCATTCCTAGAACCATCTTCCATTAGACACCGAATTAATCAAGACATGTTCTAACCATGTAAGCTAAAAGCTCTTTTTTATCCAGACAGAGAGAACTCTAAAAGCATGTTTTTAATATGTCAGGTTATAGAAGAGTAGTCTCCATAAAATTAAAGAGTTCCAAAGAGTAGGCACGAAGTCATTTGTCATATAATTGATATAATTTTTGTGAGAACCACCAATGAACTATCAAATCAGTCTTTACTACATGTTCAAAATAATAGCGATCTGAAATGTAATGCGATTAAGTAGGCATTTTTCCTTTGATCAGAAAGATATTCAAGGTTCATCTTTTCTTTCCCATAAACATTGAAACCAGTAAGGTTGCATAATGTGACGAAGAGCTCAATAGCATTATCCATATAATGGATAATGCTATTGAGCTCATCGTCACATTATAACATAAAATGGAACCAGCAATAAATCATGAGGATTCAATGGCACTGAGTTAGTTTCATCTTTTAACTCATCCAAACAAAAATCAACATAACCAAGGAAATTCAGTTTTGAATAACTATTCTAAAACCCTTCAAACAACTATGCCTGTAGCAAAACAATGTCATGATGCATTCTACCCATCAAAGAAGCAAAGAATAGTTGTGGTGGAGGCAAAAAGAATTTTATCCAGAATTCCAAGTTCAGTATTCAAGAATTATCCTGCCAGTTGGGAAAATCTTGTGTTTGGAAGATATTCAAAGTACATGCCAAAAGTGAAGAAAAGTTTGGTTTACAGAAAATAGAAAATGCAATAAAAGGCACGGGAAAGGTAACAACAACAATAGCAGAATCAAGCTATTAGCACCGATACCACTTAACAAGAAATAACAGGATTAGTTTGTAATTCACTAGTATTTCAGAGTAATTTCTGACCAATTTGTGGTTTTTACAAAAACCTCAACATTCCAATTGTTCAAGAATGGGAAAGAATTGTTCATCTAATATAAATGTCATTAATGGACCAAGAATTGTGCATTAATTCAGGGGATATTACAATAATGAGTTCACCTTTATATCAGCCTTTTACATAGATGTCAATGAGTGCGATTTCAATTTCAATTTTCATGAGTTCTCCAAGGAATATAGGATTTTTATGGCCATAAATGAAATCCTAACAAGGTAAGCCCTCTGATAGATCACAACCAAATCATCAGAAATTCTTCTACCATAATACATATGCATTTGTGAACGCCCTTGTTCTGGTCAACACACAATTGACGCATATGATGACTCTGGAATAGTGAATCTGATCCTTGAAATGTTTACTGCTAGTAATATTTTTATCATTCATGGTATGACATTTTCTGAATATAAACTGAAACAACATCACTTTCTGAAAATAGAAATCCACACACCCTTTAAGATAGAATTTGTTATATATGGAAATCTTGCAGTTCATTCTCCCTGTCAGGAAGAGTCATTGGTCTTGTTTTCCAAGAAATCAGTGGTAAAACCACACACTTTTACTCTTTGGAGTTTGAATATCTATCACATGTGAATGTGCTTGGTCACTCAAACTAATTAGATGGCCTTCCTAGTTCCAAAATTTAAAAGCATGCTACAACTTGTAGATCTACTCTAGTAGTGCAATTGGTTCTCATTCCGATTTAAGAATATCTCATGTGTAACTGGAAAAATTTTAGTATACTGATGTTATGAGCTTGTGGAAATGTTTGGACTCAATGAAAGAGAATAAAATGAAATATTATATATGACTTTCAACATATTTCAATCACTTCAATATAAAGATAATAATAAAGAGCGTCTCCAGTGAAAAACCATGAAAGAACTACCAGGATGTTAACATGTTAGTAATCTTACCCTTTTGTCAAGTGCATCATCAATATGACACTAGTAGTGGTAATCTACAATCTTGTCTTGATTTCCTGCTGAAGTAAGCATAGAGCAACAATTGCATGACCCCAAGGACCGTTCCAATCCCATTTGGGATCTGAAATTCAAGAGCAAAAAATACAAGAGTTAGTTGAAAAAGTCAAAGCTATTTTCAACTTGAGTGTGTTAATCTTTTGCCGCAGCAAGTCCCAATGTGCTGCAAAAGAAACTAACAGAAAATGAAGAAAAACACATCAAAATTCTTACATATATGAAGAAGTCATGCTTCAACATTCCATATGCAAAGAATGAGATACTCATTAGGAAGGCCGAAAGAGAAAGATAGAAGGGCATGAACTCAACACTTCTAGTCTTGATCACCAAATTCTGACAAACAAAACGACCAGCAGTTATTATTCATTAAACAAAAAAAAAAAAAAAAAAAGAAAGCTCTAAGGTGAAGCTACATTGATGGAAACACTATATTAATATAAAGCAAAGCACGGCGAATTATCTCGAACCATTTGATTCGAGGCATACCAAATTATACTGATACGGAATCAAAACAGTGGACTGTTTTAAAATGATACAGGCCCATGCCATCCATACTACCTCATAATGTCTCATTCCACCATCATATAGTATTAAAATGGTACAGTATGCTCTGTACCATGCTGTACAGGGTCTGTACTGGTTTTTAGTATGACGAATTTCGATGCAAAGAAAGCAGCATAACGATCAATTGGACACAGAACATACAATGATGAATAATGGGGACGCAAACATCGAAATGAGAGTGGCCACGCTCAGATATCCCACAAACATCTGCCGTCTCCGGTTGTCAAAGAACTCGAGGCTAATATATATGATGAGAGCAAAGGCACAGAATATCCCCATCAGAAGTCCAGACATCCTCACCTGCACATAATACCAGATTAAATTAAATTACAACAAAAAACATGGCAAATGGATTCCCACAACGAAAGAAAGAAAGAAACTTTACCTTTCTTCTCTTTTCGGTATATATAATAAAGAGAACAACGTACACCAACTGGAAAATAGCCCCGATCGAATTGACGGTGGCAACCAAGATGACGCCGTGGGCGACACAGGGTAACCCATACCAGCAGCAGATCAAGCAATTCAGGAGGGAGTAAATGTACGGCAGCCCAGAGAACTCCTCGGTGGATCCATTCTTGACGATCCTTTTGAACGTTGGTCTGAAGATAAGATACGGAACATGACATGAGAGCGAGTTGGCTATTAAGCTTTGTAACACCAGAGGGGAAGTTGGAGTGGAGAGTTTGGACTTAGACTTACATCGGTGAGAGGAACAATACAAACGCAAAAACATTACCTGCAGGCATACAAAAGAGAGAATTAATTGGGAGATTTCAGTGGGTCGGTTGGTTGTCAAAGAACTCGAGGCCATGTCGTTTATGGTTCGTGAGAATGAACGATTCCTAACTGCTAGAAATCTTATTAAGCTTTGAAACCTAAATGCGACGGTTGAAGATTTGATGCACCATTTTTCTTTTAAAAAAAGAGAGAGAGAAAGAAGGATTAATAATACGTACCAGCAATTCCAGCAGCCTCACTGCAGATCGAGTAGAGAGCGTAGGCTGAAACCGGAGGAATCATCAGTCCGTCAGTACGACAACACACCTCTCTCGCTTCCTTATTTCTAGTTCTCTGCTCTCCACCACGCAAGCAGGGAAAAGTGCTCGACCTTCAGGGATGGTCGAAATTAAAAAGGGAGGACGTTTAATGATCACAAGCATGCCACAGCTTGCTGAGACCTTTCAAATCGGAGAGGCCCACTGGTCGAATTTTATCTTACTTCCTCCAGCGTTACGTTGATCGTTCGTCTCGGAGCCCATGCCGTTTCTCCAGATCGCTTTCTCTGGTCGGCATCTCTAAGACTTTTTCGGCCGCCGTTCAAATCGGACCGGAGAGTTAAACGATGCGGAACCACACGTCTTGCATACGTTTGTCAAGATGGATAAGAAAGGAGAGCATATTTATTTTATAAATGACAAATTTTGGTTCAATTTTAGACCCTGTGGTAGATTCTTGGTGATTGGATAAGGCCATGACAACCTCTGGACAACATGTTACCGTCCACGATGCGTCTTTTATAAAAAAATAAATTTAAAAAAAAAAGGTCGGGGACTTTTGTCGGGGCTAAAATTTTCGCTGGTATATTCACTCGACCCGCTCCTGACTTTACTTCGGTTGGGTGGGGCTTGGATCGGTCCGGATGTGATTCTCAAAATTTTTTACGAACTTTTGGACCTTGGTCCCGCCCAATCGGAGTAGATTGTCGCCTAGATTTAAGCCGCTGCCATTTAGCAGGAGCTTAAATTCTTTGGCAAAACCTAGCCGACCAGCATAAGACATGACCATACTTGCTCGACCTCACATGGTTCATGAGCCGTGCAATTTCTAAACCCGGCCACAACTCTTACCATTTATTTTCTGCACCCACCTTATCACATGCCGAAACTTTTCCACTCGAGATCTCTGCATGCCTGCATGCTTGGCAAATAAAGTGTAACGTTTCAAGCTCATTCATGATCCAATAATTTTATTAGTGGGCTAAAACGATATAATTTAAAAACTTAAGTAGAAGGTAATAAGTAACGAGAGAACTTAAGTTATAAGCACATAATACATTTCTTTTTTATCCAATATAAAATTAAATTTGAGGTATCACATAAAGCCTCTCAAAAAGAAAGACTGTGGTTAAAAAAGCAAAAGCCCTAGCATTGCATCATTCCAGGAAAGCCCTCCAACATAAGATTTGGGTATGAAAAATTGAGTCTAGTAAACTTTTTGTTTGGCTTGGATTCCAAATTTGACTTTAAATCTTATTATCTTGAATTCATTCCACCAAATCCGGTATTTTTTAAAATATATTTATTAGGGTTTAATTTTTTTTATTGAATTTGATTATTATGTGATATTTCTCATGCTCCAATCTTTTGACTCTATGCATGCTTAAGTAATAAAAATAATAGGTACCTCATTTATTTTCTCATGGTATATAAAATAATTTGAAAATTAACCTAAAAGTGTAACCAAATAATATACTATACACCTAATTTCTATCAAGTCCGATCTAATACCCAACCTTTTGATTTAGATATTGCATGTGAGTATAGAGCATTAATTAGATTTTGGTCTGATTTTAGATGTAACAAATATATTTCAGGTTTAAGTAAAAGGCAAACCCTAATTGAAACCATCATAATATCACATAAAAAGAAAAATTATCAATTTTTTTGAAATCATGATTTACTATGTCATCGCTTTGTCAATTCCACAAATAAGAAAAAAAAGAAGAAGAACCAAAAAAAAAAAAAAAAAAAAGGGAAAACCTCTCGCTTCCCTTCATAGCCACAAGGTCTCTCGTTATAGCCTAGCCTAATGCAATGCCAAACAAAGCCGGGTACGTGCAAGCCAGTTGATGTTAGAGCTAGGGATCGCCATCCAAAACTAGTTCAGGCCCACAAGGATAAATTGGCTTGACATCATTTATGTAGAAAAGTCTAATAAAATATAAAACAATTGTACGACATAATTTTTTTTAAAAAAAAAGCAATGCGAAGGTACACCATGGCCATATATTTATCTATGAATGTAGTCCTCTTTATGCATGTCACCGTGAGGGAAAATGATCGATGGACTCTGAGTTGGTGGCTTAAATTGATCGACGGGGCACGGTAGGCTGACGCTCGCCCGCAATGCATGTGGTGGTGATCGAAAGTTCTTGGAACGCGTAGGATGTGGTCCCGAGGACGAGATGTGGTCGCAGATGCGCCGTCGCCTTCTCCATTTCCGCTGTAGTAATTGTCGTTCCCTTTGGGAGAAGGGCATATCCTTCGTTCCCTCGTAGGATTCTCTCAGTTGAGGCTGTGGCCTGCGCGTCGATACTCGCATCTCCACTGCACCACTCCTTTCTCTTTTTTTCTTTCTTTTTTTCTTTTTTCCAGCTAAGCTTTGTCCACCTGTGATCTATACGTGTACCAACGTGCACCACCTGTGCATAATACCAAGGTCTTCGTTGCACCTTGCACCACGAGAATTTAGCAAATTGAGATTCTGTGCACAATTTTTTTTCTTTTGGTAGTAAAGGAAAAATATTAGGTGGCAACGGTTGAAGAACTTACAATTTAAGAGAAGAAGGAAAACCAAAAAAAAAATAAGTTAAGATGGACTGAGTATGATTGAGTTTGTGTTAAAGTTGAGACCAGACATTTAAAAAAGAAAATTTTTTTTAAAAGATCAACTTTCCAAACCCAATTTATTTGATATTTCCAGCCTTAACTCGATCCAATAATTAAATAGATATTCTAATCTGATTTATATAACCTATTTAATAAACAAATCTAACTTAATAGTACTGGAGATGGTATAATTAACATCCTAACTTGACCCACTTGAACTCATGCTAATGCAATTAATATGACACTAGTTGGAGTAAATTGTTTGGCATAAATTCATTAATTTCACACCAAATTAACATCTACTATAAAATAACTGGATTAAGATTATATTCATAGATAGTCAAATGAATTCGAAGAATGGCACTCAAGTTTTGTCCATAATTTTCTTGATCGAGCTGCATTATCAAACGAGAATGCCAAGCCACCAAATTTCAAGCTAATCCATTTGATAAATTGATAAATTTTTTCTTTCCCCTCTGAAGAAAGATAAATAGATTACTTGTGATATTCCATTATAAGATCCAAACTTGCTCATGTCTAATTTAAAATCAAGTATTACTATGCTCAGCAATAGAGCTGTTAATGGGCGGGGCTGGCCGAATGGCCTTACGGGACAAAGATCAGGCTCAAGTTGTAGAACCGCAGGCTGGGCTGGGCTAGAATAATATTCAGAAAGGACCAAGATTAGAAACTTGATAATATTCAACAGGGCCAAGCTTGAGCCCATCCCCAGGCCGGGCAGTGCTCAGGCTTAAGCTCTGGGTGGTTACTAGCCTGGGTCCAACCTGGCCCATTGTCTTCCACTTAGAAACGATCCCCATAAAATTTTTAAAATCAAAATTTCTTTTGCATTAATTGTCTTAGAAACTTGATAATATTCAACAGGGCCAAGCTTGAGCCCATCCCCAGGCCGGGCAGTGCTCAGGCTTAAGCTCTGGTTGGTTACCAGCCTGGGTCCAACCTGGCCCATTGTCTTCCACTTAGAAACGATCCCCATAAAATTTTTAAAATCAAAATTTCTTTTGCATTAATTGTCTTAAATTATATGAGTTATTCATGAGATGTTTAGTGATCCTCAGCCTCTGAACAGGAGGGGATTTAAGTTCGAATCTAGATGGTGATAGCTATGATCTCAACTAGTGACATACAAATAAATCAATCAGATATTTGGTAACCAAACAACGTGTCCTGAAGATTAGACTCTTTGAGTCATCAGATAGTTTGATTCGAGGTGGTCATATCTGATTATCTACTTAAGGAACTATGTTTTTGTTAACATCATAGATCTAAAAACAATCATCCAGAACTTTACAGCACATTATGATTGGAGAGATTCTTTGTGCTGATATGGACAAATTTCCAATGAAGATGTAACTTCGTGGAGATCAACATACCGAGGCAGAATGGAAAAAGAAGAGAAGAATACAAGCCTTAATTATCGTTCTGCAAAGACCGCACTTAGGTAAACCGATATTAGGTCTTAAAAAAGCATAGCTATTAAAATAACTGCAGGAAGGAATGGCCAGATGACCTCCTTTGCTCATGAAATCTGAACCAAGATTTCAACTCAACAAAGAAGGAAACTTCAACATCCAACCGTACCATAAAGTTGACATTCAGAGCTTAAACGCATTAGCAAAGCTAGCCATCATACCTGCTAAAGTTGCTTCCATTAAAAAATTAGATACCTGCCAAAGCTGGGCTCTGAAATGGTAAAAGACCACAACTGAATTGAAAACATAGTACCGAAAAGACACCTCCCGCTAAGGCCAGAGATGTGGTTGCCGTCAAGGAGTGTGAATTCTGTAAGCACAATGATTAATAGGATATTTATTCAACGAAAGCCGAAATGATTGGGCCAAGTGCGATCTAATCACCAGAGAACTACGGGCCTCTGCATCCAGATACACATTCAAATTCCTAGATGTTAGATACTAAATTTCTCAGGAAGGTGAAGCACCTTCAGGTCATGCATCCCCATCAAGAGGGGCCAACTACGCCATACATGCTAAGATTGCTGATGCAGCTCATTCAGTTCATGTGAAGATGGCATGTAATACAATTAGTAGAGCACCTCTTGCTAGCGAGTAAACACAGGCATTATAAGGTGGAATGCAGCAGGAAACAGCGTCTCGTTTTATTCAGTAATTAGATTTCCTTGTCAGCTAGGATAGAAGAAATGTGGTTTTGTGCTTCATGAGTTGCTTTCCAGTGAAATGAAGTAATCTAGCTTAAAATGGGACCACTGTGGTCTCCAGTCATTACAGAATCAGATGTCACACCATCACACTTTCATATAGAAACCACTCAAGAAATACAAAAGATGTCTCTTCTGGGACATCTGACAAAAAGTGAACAAGAGATGCCCAAAGAATATGTTTTATGGATGATGTACACATTCACAGGCATATCAAGCCATGAGTAATCAATCAAGATCCACACCTTGCAGCAAATAGGGTTTCTGGCAATAACGGGGCGAACATACTTTGGCATGCCACAAGACTATACATCAGAAAACCAATCAAAAATTATACAGACATCAACATAAAGAAACCAGAAATAGTTAATGAGCCAATTATGTTGGTATGCAAACCAGGAACAATAAGAGAACACATCAGATGACCATCCAATTACCTTTGTCATCTATATTCATCACCCACCTAAAAAAAGTTTTCTAGCTTTAATATAGAGATATTCATGAATCGCTCTTGATGCATCTTCAAGTTCTGCTTGAATGAGACATGTCAGGAAAACATGTCACAATAGGCATAATAGTATATAAAGAAAAAAGTATATAGCAAAATACATGAAAGCAATGACATATAGCATACTTCCAGTGAACAGAAAAATTAAGAAATCAGAACCATAAGTTTCACAGCATCAAAATGCCCAGATAGTCATTATTTGTGGCAGCAAAATGACATAAAAACAAATGTCTCTCTCACACTAGCAGTTCAAAGAACAACTAATTTTTACAAAATTTATTTCTCGTTTAAAATACAGATTTAAATAGAAGTAAAACTTACTTAGGCTAGTTAAAACACTAGTAGTTAAGATGGGACAATTATTCTATGTAAGTTCTTTAAACTGCAGTTGCCAAAATAGACATTGGATGTTGGAAGCAACACATAAGCAACAAGGTTATTACAATGAAGTGCTGAGTCAAAGACTCTACAAGTTACATTGTGATATCACAGTTTCTAGTCAAATTACTTGTTATCATGTTCTTCCTGAGTAAGCAAAGCAGTAATGTCATTGAACTTTTTTGGTAACAATAATGTCATTGATTATAACTTCTCATCTGAAAATGCAATAACCAATAAAGTTGTTTAATCATTAAAAAATATATATATAAAGAACATATGGCAGAGATGCCTGCTAAAAGCTTGGGAACATAATTAAAAATCAAGTTCATGTTCAAGCTTGGATGCTTTGACATTAATTCTTCAACATAAGGGGACATGTTGGAAATATTTTCGTTTGCTCACATTCAATTAATATAATTATCACCTCTACTATTATAAAGGGAGAACGTTTTGTGACCAGACTTTTCTTTATGACCCAAACACCTCTATCTAGCTGGATTTTTTGATGAGTAAGTTGCCCTTCTTAGAATTCCAATACAATCAGAAAAAAAGGAATTATTTTTTAAAAAAATACTTGATGTTAAAAAAAAAAAACAAAAACCTCTTGAGTCTTATTCTAGAAAGTAGTAGGTACTTCATATCCAAACATCTCAACATGAACTTTCAAATCCCAAATTTATCTTCCAAATCCTGAACCATCTTAACTTTTTTCATTCAAACATCTCAACATGAACTTTCAAATCCCAAATTTATCTCCCAAATCCTGAACCATCTTAACTTTTTTCATTCAATCTATTTATCTGCCCCTTTTCCCTTGTCACATTGTTCAACCTTCTCAAGCTACATGCATAGCATGCGCTAAACACTAGTTCTATTTAATGGTCACTAATAGGCATGGAATCATCACAATAGGCCCCAACTAATGAGATTTCTGACCATATTCTTCAT
This sequence comes from Metroxylon sagu, assembly GCA_017589505.3. Lineage (NCBI taxonomy): Eukaryota > Viridiplantae > Streptophyta > Magnoliopsida > Arecales > Arecaceae > Metroxylon > Metroxylon sagu. The sequence goes on from JACVBY030000617.1 coordinate 998,385, forward strand.
GTGACAAACTATTACCGGTAAACCACAATAAAGAGGGTACTTTAACCACTCAGCCAGTAACATTGGAAACCTGATTTCATTGATGAAGATTAAGAGCTTCCAAGAATCGAGACAGTGTCCTCACGTTCAATTATTCTCCTTGGACTATGCACTATCATGTATCTTTCCATTTCAATGCATGCCACTGTGCCAAAAATGCTAAGTACAACATGGCACTGCACATCATCTGTGCTAAAAGTTGATAAACTGGGGCTCAATTAGAGTCAAATATGATGACAACATGAGTGCGCGCGCAGAGAGACAGAGAAGGGGGGGGGGGGCGCTTGATCTAATCCTTGTTGCACTTACACATCTCCTCATTCAAAGAAAGAGACACCCCAAATTAGCAAACACTGCATCCTAAAGTAACAGAACAAATCATTCAGAACAAAATGAATCTTCACAGCAAAGTTTGCTCCTCGTGATTCAAACAACATCCAGTACCAATTCATGTTAAAGTCTATGCCTCTGAGTCAAACTAATCCAAAGGGCTAAGTTCCGGGTTAGGCCAAAAAGTAGGAAGTCTCTGCTTCACATAAGACACTTCACATAAGAAAGCTGAGCAGGACTTGTTGCGCTCAGCTTTCTCTGTATATAGCAAGTTCATCAATTGTCATTTCTACAATAGATTACCCCACTCTTATTCCCCCCTCTTATTGAATGTTACTAATTTAGTACTTACAAGGTTGCTCATACTTTGCATCTATGATACATATAAATTTAAAACGCTGTACTTCCCTGAAAAAAGCAACTAAAGTATCCTTAAGGTAGGATGTTTCGCTAGTATACTAGCATGCCAATTGTGGATCTTTTAACAGAAGCTTTTACTTCTCATATCAACTTTATGCAAGTATCGTTATGATACAAAAAAAAAAAGTATGTAATATAACAGCACATAATTAGTATTGCCATGATACTATCATTTTAAATTTGCAGATTAAAAGAAATCTTGTGCATGATCAAGGACAGAGATGAGTGTGCCAAACTTGTTTCGACAAATAAAATCAATTTCAAAGAGACCAAAGAGCGGACATAGATTTGACATGGATTTCAAAAGCCAAGAACCTTTTACTTTGGATTGGCATTGAGAAACCTTCTCAGTTATGGGTTCCCATGCACCCCAAAAATAAAAAAAAAAAATTCACTCCACAGAAGCGTAAAATATTTTCAAATAATTCAATGCCACCCCCAACCTCACGCCATAGCATTCTTTGATCTACTGAACTATGAGACTCCCGTATCATTGATCCCCTCCTCACTGATGCGATCTCTAGTCCACATTGAACATTCCAAAGATCTTACATAGCATCAAATAGTCCATCAGAGCTATGCAAACTTATTTTGATGTATATCCATTTCTGATTTTATTCATCATAGTTATTTCACACATATGTCTGTACAAGTTTAAACTTTTCATCAATGCCGCTATTCTCTCATCACTATAATTTTGAAAAAGGAAAGCAAAAGTGAAACAAATTCATTGATAAACTTAGCAAACTATGCATATAACTAGTGATGAGTAAACTCTGCAAACATCCAAAGTAACTTTAAAAGAAAAAATAAATAAGGCACTCTGAATTCATAGATAGGAGAAAGACTGCTTCTAATTAAGGAAGAAATAACGAATTCCAAGCATTTCTCTAACCTGGTAGCATCTTTGGAGCTCCTAAAAACATCAAACAATCCACAACAATTCCACCATGTTGCACGATGCTCTACCAGTGGTACTGGAATAACCTATGGGATTCCAATCAGTCCCCCAAAAAATCACCATATTCTCGTCAGTCAATCCATTACGAAGAATAAAGCAGGTGAAATAGAAACAGTCCGTAACACAAAGAAACTATCAATCAATCCGACACGCCAGCCTTAACATCTCGATAGTTACCTCAGATCTCTCACTCTCTTGGAAAACTTCACCACTCTCACGAGGCTGAGCCTGTTCGGTAGCCGAAGCCGGCGGAATTTCGGACACAGGCACCGGCTTCTCTTCACTCTCCCGTGATAGAGCCTCCGAAGTCGCCGTCGCAGCTTCGGTAGCTTCTACGACCTCCTCGGTTACATCACCAACAGGAACAACCGACGCCACCGTTACCGACTTCTCTTCCGCAACCTCAGCAGGCCCCTCACCACCACCACTAACACCACTCTCCTCCTTCACGGGCTGGACCAGCTCGACGCTCACATCGTCGGCCTCCCTGGTAACGGCTATCGGCACCGTCTCCTCCTCGACCGCCTTTTCCTTTTCCTCCTTCGGCGGATTCTCCGTCACCTTGGAAGTCTCCTCGCTGGGCTTCTCTTTGCCGTTCTCCGAGCTATCCATCGCGGCGACGGCGATGGATTCCGATCTCGGAGATTCGCACCTCTTCTCCTCGCCCTCGTTGCTGGTCTCTCCCTTGGAGCCGGGGCTCTCGCAGTTGTCTGGCTCAAGTAAAGAACAGAAGTAAGAGAGAGGTTTTTATTTCACTAAGAGCAGTAGACTAAATAAGAGAAGAAAAAGAGGGAGGCGAAGAGGAAAGGTGGAGGGTGGGGTCGACCAGGAGAAGGGTTGGTAGGGGAATCGGGTGGGTGGATGCCCATCTCCTTCTTTCGCCGGGCAGCTTTCTTCTTCTTCGGACCTGACGGCATGATGGGGTGATTGGATTGATAGCTGGCGAGAACGTGCCAGCGAAGAAGAAGGGGGGGGAAGACGGGCCGCTTTGTCTTCGCCCAATCACGAGGGCTGTTTAAAAGCTAGTATTTGGCGGTGCAGTGAGTGAGAAGTTAAAGCGAAAAACCGCAGCGCTTACCGAGAGGGGAGGTTTCTGGAATGAGAGAGAAGGAGGGCGAAAGATTATGTGAACCTTTCGCCTTCCAATGTTGGATTGATCTTTTTGTCGAGTTATTTAAGGAGAGTGGGGGAAGGGAAGGGAAGGTGGGGGAGGGAAGATGGAAGGACTGGAGAAGCGATGAGGGTTTGACGGGTGAGGACCGAGGAAGGTGGGGACGGGGCAGGTGTGGAGGCTTTGGATTTTTATGCGCCGCGGACTTTTATGTGCCTCGGCGCAGGGTGCTATCCCTGTATTAACGGGGGGGAATTAGATGAGAAGACGTGCCCATGGTCTCGTTATTCCACGGTCCTGTTCATGGATGGTTCGAGCGAAGACAGGCGGGGCGCCAGACCGCCCGCACGCAGGCAGGCTCACCTACGTTTCAAACCCACTAAGCGGTGGATCTGTGGATGACATCAGTCACCAATCAATTACTAGTTAGCAGCACTCGTAGTCGCGTTGGTTTTCTTTGCATAGCCCATCAATCGAGAGGAGAGCCGGCCAGCAAATGCCCTGATAAAATATTGTTTACAGGCACCAACCAACATGGTTTTTTAATTTGATGGCCTGGAACACTCTGGATCGCCTCAATCTACCGTTGCCAGATTCCATAGGCTAAGTGGTGAAGATGCCATTATTTCAATTTTCAAGATTTAGATCTAAGAAGCACATTGGACGCGTCTTGAGGCCTGATTCAAATTTTTTATAATTATTTACGTTAGTCAGGGTTCAAATGCTGCAATGAATAATATGATTGACCGTAACACCAAGCATCCATGCTCAAGGCATTAACGCTATCATGACAAAGGTTTCACACAATCTAATTGCAAGTATCAAAAATTTGTAAACTATCTTTTATGAAGCCTATACAAGTAGTAGCATAGCTTGACCGGAATCATCCAAACCAAGAATGCAACCTCTATTTCAAAAGAAATCTAAAGATCACCTATCAAATCACTATTTAGTTTATTAACATAAAACTTAGTGGATGGCTGCACGATAGGTGAGATTTAATTGGCACCATCAATAAATCATAATACGAAGGGTAATTTACAACAATACTACCATTTTTAATCGAAATGATCCAAGCGAACAATTTGTGCCATGCTTGAGCTCGCAAGAATCAGACATTGCAGCCCTTATCTGTTCTTCAGCATAAGTTATGTCAAATATTTGAATACGAACAACAATTTAGCAGCAAAAATGAGGAAATAAAATTGAATAAAATTTTTTGACTGCTTTAATCAATCAATTCTGTCAAGTTAAAAAGAGTAATAAGTGTTGTATGGGTCCAAAAAAGAAGAAAAAGTTTGGGAGAGAAGAAAAATAAGTGCTGCATAACCTGCTTTATTCAAGTATCAAAAATATAATTGTTTATTAAATTAAATCTGATTAGTGGGTTTTATTCAAATTTATTTTACTGCATTCATGAATTAGAAAATAATTTCCAGAAGATATGCCCTTTTCGTGCCAGCTTCTGTCTTTTGTTTAGCTCTTAGCTTCTGGCTTTTGTACGTTTTAAATGGTCTACAGATCCTGTTTGAATGTGATATTCTTTGTCCTTATATATTGGTTGTCTTAAAAGAGAAAAAAATTTAAAATTCAAAAATAAAAAGTCCTCAATAATATCCAATTGCTAGGGAACATCATGTGCCCAAAGCTATTGCTTGCCAGGAGCATATCATTTCCATCCATGTGGAGAGTGGAAAAGGCACGTACGTCTCGCCAAAATGTTGCCATAAAATAGCTTCAATCACATCATGCTTTGGTAAAAGCTTCTTGGTGAGTTGGAATCTTGATTCCATGGTTCATGGTCCCCGTCTCTTTGAGGTTCCAGCCAACTGATTGGCTGCTAAGTTAAAGAGGTTCCAGCCAACGGATTGGCTGCTAAGTTTTACCAATGACTGTTCTTGATCCCTTATAAAATTAGTCTTTGTTACCCTTAATGCGCTCTCTTAATATCCAATTCTCTTAATGCCTTTTCTTATATGCGTTGACTCTGTTTCACGCTGCTACGTCAGGTTCCAACGACAGTGCCTCGAGATTCCAAGTTGATGCTGAGCTTGGTACGTGCGGCTTAAACAAGCCAAGCATTCCAATGTTGTTCATAGCTTAGTCACAGACGCGTAGAAGGCCATGGCGTTGATATTTCTATTCTAAGTTTGGATCCTGTGCATGGTATTTATAATAACTTTTTAATATTTTTTAACACGTTTAATCTTAGCTGAGAAGATGATCGAGAAAGCCTTGTCGTTTTCTGCAAAACCGCGGAGTCCCAAGTCTTAGACTTTGTGACCAGAGGAGGCGCTCCTCTATCAAGAACGTAAACCACAAGAAAATAAAAGATCCAGCAGCCCAATAAAGCTAAGCTCCAACGTATTCTGTCTACCAAGCGTGCATTCCTTCCCTCTAAATTAATCACCTTGCATTGCCAAGCTGCCATCGGAATAATAAATAAGCAAAGATTTAGACTTAAAATTGACAACTGAAATGGATATTTAATTTAAGTTTGGAACGGCAACAGGTTTACCCCATTGCAACGAGAGTGAGCGCCCGCGCAATGATGCCAGATGATGCAGCGGGCTGCAAGCTGTCGTGCTTCCAAAAGCGAAACGTGGTTAAAGCCATCGATAGCAGAAGAAGCCAGCGGCTGAATTCCGAATCGGAAAGAATGTTGGTGTGAAATGAGCTGGGCGTCCTGGCTTTGGACCTGCCAGACTTGGAACAATATTATTACACGGCACGCACTAAACATCTGGACAGCCAACTCAATGAAGCCTCTCTGCAATCAATCCCAAATGCTGACCAAAAGAACACCGCTGTCATACCTATCATGAACCCTCAATCAATAGATATGTCGATAACCCAGCCTTCAATGGCGGCCACAATGGCATGCATGCAGAAGCTGAGAAATGCAAGAATGGAAACTATGGGCTTTAACTGCTCATTAGCCATTGATGGTGCTAGGATTTGCGTTCTGGTTCTAAAAATGAGGCATCTGAACTAGCATGAAGATGAGGTGGATGGAAGGTAATACGGACTTCTTTCTTATATGCATGCAGCTATGAACAAGGTTTTGTTCTTTGCTTGCTGAAATCTGGAGGCATTGTATGTCTGGGGGGACCGCAAAGGGGTACAAACCTTCCAATTTAATGAAAGGAGCGAACTCCTTAATTGTGAGGTGCTGCAGTTTGAACACTTTGTCTAAGACCAGGTTCCTACACTCTAGCTGTATATTTTCTTTCCTTAGAGGCAAGTAGCAATCTTCTCCGGGCCACGATTTGCGGAAAGATAAAAGTCCCCCTGATAAAAGATCAATGATGAAGTAGCCTCAAGACTTGGGCAGACAATGTTCTGAAGTTGGTGTACATGAAAAGCAGAAAAGCGCAGTTGGGTAGTTCAAGCGAACAGGTTCTTCAACTGCAAAGCATTTTTTTTTTTTTTTTTTTTAATGAAATTGCAAAGCACATTATTTACAAAACATTGAGGAAAAGCGACCATGCTTAAATTGGGATATGAAACATAGTTTGACATGTAACAAATTGTTGTTTAATTCATTAGTATGTCATTACAAAAGCAATACCATCTTTGTTTTTAACTACACTAATAATCCTTAGGGCAAGTTAGATGATCGGTTCTTTAGTGAACTAAATTTTAATGTTTAATCCTTACAAACTAACTTGCATAACGTTTAATTCTTAATTTTTACTGAACATAGTTATTTTATTACTAACAATAGTTATTAAACATTGAGAAGTATTAAAAATTAAGTTCGGATGTTAAATGATCGATGAATAGAAACTAAATGTTAAAGCTCAACTCACTAAAGAGCCAAACAACAATTAAGCCTATTTCTTGATGTCCTGCTTGAAATAGTGAACAGAGGTCAATACAGTGTACAATCCCATTCCTTTGGTTTGCCTAAACTAGGTTGAAGAGAATTTTGCAGTGCCAGTCACTTTTTTCTTGAACAAAATGGCGCAAACCACTCCCCGTGTACTCGATGGCTACGTAAGAAAGAGTGGATAGGCCATCCACTTCCTGCCTCTCTCTTGATTTGTAGCTTTGTATTCTCGTTTGCTTTGCTTTGTTTAACATGACCCTTGCCGGCTTACTGGAACGTTGCTGCGGGCTAACAGATCCAAAATCAATTGATGGATACCAAATTCTTGGACATACTCAACTATTCATCAATGCGTGCTTTACCATCTATATCTATCATTGATGTTCAAAATTAACTTCTAAACGCTAACTAAAGAGAAAGATGGTAACTGAGACAATAGAGCATTCTCCTGCTCATTTATAGATAGGTCTCTGCAAGAGAGAAAGAGAGGAAGAGTTAAAAAGGTTCTAAGATTTTTTTCGAAGAATTTCTTATTGTTCAAGTCAATTCAGACGAAAGTGAAGATCTAAAACCTTTTCGATCGGCATTCTAAAATTTTAAGGTTAAGCTTGTATGTGTTGAGTTTAGAGTTGGTTTACCTAAGGATATAAAGCTTCTTTTATAAATGCTTAAAAGAATTCTTTTTGAATTTAGTCATTTATTGATGAACAGCTCAGAAGAGTTTAAATCTTCAAATTGAGCAATACCATAAATAAAAGTCTTTCGTAATTAAAATTTTTCTTTTTCGAAGAACATGTGTATCTATATAATCAACTACTATGTATCATTTTTTAGTCATTCCCCACATATAGTCATCAAGTCAGCTATATATTAGCTCACACCACATCATCTATCAACCTCTTGCATAACTTCACAATCCAGAGTCCTTTTCCTTTTTCATTTTGTTTTTTCCAAATCTGCTTTTAACCAAAAAAATCAAAAAAAAAAAAAAGAAAAAAAAAAAAGGGTTTGCATCTATTTCAGAGAAGCTGTTAGCATATTTTTTGAACTATTCATACTCAAATTGATAAATAAATCTAAGAACGGCGTGCATCCTCATCGCTTGTAACCCTTTGTTTAGCTTCCATAAATTCACCTTCCCTCATCTTAGCAGCAGTCATGAAACAAGGGAATCATGCCTTTTAAACATTGCGACGGGTAAGCGCCTTACATTAGATAGACCTTCCAGAGAAGTTCAATCCAGCACATAATAGTATGTACGAGGATTCTAGATTGATGGTAATAAATCGATCAACAGTTCCCAGCAGCGATAAATCTACCCAGAAAACCAGGTTTAGTTCTGCATTACAGCGTTAAGAAAGCCAAGCTCCAACCATGCCCACTTGCATCACCGCTCCTCGCGGCATTTGCCGGTCGCACCATGCGTTACCGCTTGGCCGCACGAAGCGGTCGCCCAGTTTGGCCACATGAACGCGGCGAGGCTGCTTTTTTTTTTTTTTTTTTTTGGTCTTTCGCTAATTACCGGTTTAGGCCACGGACGGCTGAACGGACCCGTAAATAGAAAGCCTCCTGGCAACAAAGGAAAAAGAAATCGAAGGCAGGGCCCGGCGGTCCACGCCCCGCGCTTCGTTCCGCCTTCTTTTTCTCTCGACAGCTCTTCTCTTCTCCCATCCCGATCCCACCTTTGCTCTGCTGCTGCTGCTGCTGCCGCCTTCGATCTGCCCTTCTTTCTGAGTCCCGTACACAAATTTGTCGCTGTAGCTAGCTCACTTACCCTAATAATCAACAACAGCGCTCTCCCTCCTCCTTCCCGTCTAAAATTCTCCTTCCTTTCCATCCATCGATTTGTGATCGGTCGAGAAAGATGATTCAGTTGTTGTTTACGCTGCTGTCGGCGGAGGTGGGGGTGGTGGTGGTGCTGCTGTTCAAGACGCCGCTGCGGAAGCTGGTCATCTTGGGGCTGGACCGCCTCAAGCGCGGGCGCGGCCCCGTCATGGTTAAGACCGTGGCCGGCACCATCCTCATCGTCCTCGCCTCCAGCGTCTACAGCATGGCCAAGATCCGCAGCGGCTCCACCGAGATCGGCTCTCTCACTCCCACAGATCAGGTCCTCATGAGCCGCCACCTCCTCGAGGCATCCCTCATGGGTACCCACTCTAACATAATCTCCCTCTCGCTCCCTTTAAAATCGTACAGCTCCTTCTTGTTCACCTATGATCTCACTCTCATTTGATTGAAGTTCTCTTTTCTTGATATTATGGGTGGTGAATCGATTTCAAATTTGTCGCTGAAACTGTGATGTACTTAATTGCTTATGGCTTGTTCGAAGAAATAATGCCTGATTTGTGAAATTGCTTAGGGAACTAATGCTTTTTAAAAGAAAGAAAGAAAAGAAAAGGAAGAGGGCATAGGGTTTGATCTCGCTACTTATATCCTTAATTCCTTTTGATTTCTTGCAGCTTGTGTATTCATGGGTATTATTGGTTTCTGATTCTAAAGCAATTTGTTAGAATCAATCTGCTTCATAACCTGATCTGACTAGCACTGTAGCTGTCAGGAGTGGTACAATTCTACTTTCATCTGTTTCCCCTGACACTACCTGAATTTATAAACTAAGCCCTCATAGAGGCATGCTGGTTGATTGAGTCGTTATGGATTATCCAACGCTGGTTATATGATAATATGAAGATGATTAATTTTTGCAACTCATTCTCAATTATTTTTTTATGCATGGGATGACTTGTGAATGTCTGTGCTTTCCATTAATGGGCACATGATCTGGTTGTCCAATTAAGGGGTTTGCACTGTGTTTGGAACAATGTAACCCTTCAATATATTCCTGATGGTTCCTCTATATTGAAGAATGGAAATATATGCACTTGGACCCCAAAGGCATTAGAGAATTTCCTTTTACCTTCTTTTTCCCCTGCCAACACTTTTCCAAATCTAGTACATGTTGCCCACTAAGAAGAAATTTACTACTGATGGGACTTTGTCGATGTAATGCCTTATGATGCTGAAGTGGAATCAGTAATGGTTCCCAGAGGAATTCTGAATATTTGGGTCTCTAGAATAGTTATTGTTACTTTTGGTTACATGTAAGCCAAATGCAGTTCAATTTCTTTTGTTGTGCTGTTTTAGGTTCTTTTATATACCTTGTGTAATGTGCGAGGACTATCATTTTGGCTAGGTCTTAAGAGTTAACTAGGAGTGCTCTGGTTGCTTGGCTAGTTGGCCATCTAAGGGACATGTGAGGTTAAGATTGGCTACTTAGAGAAGAATTAATGGCCAACAATGCAGGAAGTTTTTGGGTACTCTTTTGCCAACGCTGTAGGATTCTGAATCATGTTATCATCTAGTGGAATAAATGCTTAAAATCTGTATCCTGAATAAGGGATGTGATGCACCTTCCACAAACCCTTGGGAACCTTGAAAAGTTGATCCTTTCTTCAGGGGGGCTGGCTGGCATTGATGGAGGTGGTCAAGGGGCAAGGATGTGTATGTAGGCTTTGGCGCTGTGGATTGGATTCATGGATGGGTTATCCATCTAAAGAATTCACAATTCTAAATGCTAACATCTGACATTATCGAACAACAACACAACTGCCATTTGTGAAAGATGGTTAGTGGTAATTTATAGATGAGACTCAAATCAGTGAAAGAAAAAGGATCGATGTCATTGCAATCATGGGCTTTTGAAACTGTCTCATATCTGTATTAAGGCAATATCTATGACATTTATCATGATAACAATGAGATCTCACTAAGTCATACTAGTCAGGCCTGGAGTAAGTTTTGTATCTTTCTACCCCCCTTTGGATAAAGATTTCTGTCTCTAAAAAATATTTAAAAACAATATTAACGGATCTGTTACAGAAAGCAGGGCTACTATGTCCTACTTCTTGAAATAGTCCGGTGAATATGATGCAAGAGAGAAGATGCTCGGTGGCGGTGTTCTGATAAAAAGGAAAACTGAATTAGTTTTCTTGGGAAAGGTCAGGAGAGAGGAATAGAGTGGTGCAGTTGGCCTATGAAGGGGAAGAGGAGGGGAAGAAGAGTGGGTCATTTGGTTTTGGAAGGAAGGAAGAGGAAGGAGTTGGGTGCTGGCTTGTTTGGAAGGAAGAGGATCAAGTCAGGCAGCTGGCCAGTTTGGGAAGGAAGAGGGAAGCACATCCTTTTTCTAAAGAAGAGTGGGAAAATTTTGCCTACTATGGCCGCCCTCTTGCTATGAGAGAAAATGAATGGCGCTGTCCATGATTACAGCCCATATGTTGAGTAGTGAGATTTACAAGTTGATTTCAACATAAGGGCCATGTGAGCAAGTGACTTAGCTGAATAATTTGTTTGAGTTATTCAGTCATTTCTGATTGCTTATTTTAGAGTCCTTTTAGGACTTAGGAGTCAATCATGGTCCAGATGTAAATGATTGTTTAGGATTAGTCTATATCCTTTTAAAAGAGTCCTGTAGATTAGGAAAGGTGACCAGCTGTCTGAGGTTTTTGAAAGGGATATGTATATGGCTTTCAAAAAGCTTTTGTGATTGAAAACTACCTGTGATTGAAAAACTTTTGTGTGAGAAAGTTAGCAATGGAAAGGTCACATGCCTCCTTTTGTCTTATCCTTTTTCCTTATTCTTTTATTCTACTCTATCTGATGCCCTCTTCAACTCTCTGTAGCTCTAATTCTCTTCATTCTGTGCTAAACGCTGTTGTTGAGGAGTTCTTGGTGCAGAAAAATTATGATTGATTCCTATTTCATTGCAAAAACTTTCAAAATTTTGATTTTTAAATTCTTTTCCATAATCACCACAAATAGATAAAATTTGAAGACCTTTTTTGTTAATGGTTTTTCTGAAAAACTTTAAAAATTTAGAAAAAGCTTTATCTTTACTTGCTAAAAATAAAACCCATATAAAACGAGAGAAATCATCAATAATTACAAAACCATAGCGTTTTTCACCTAGACTTGTGGTTCTAGTAGGTCCAAACAAGTCCATGTGCAAAAGCTCCAAAGGCCTAGAAGTTGAAACCACATTTTTTGATTTGAATGAAACTCTAGTTTGTTTTTCAAATTGGCAAGCATCACAGATTTTATCTTTTTCAAAACTTAATTTTGGCAAACCATTACTATATCCCTTTTGATTAGTTTGGAAAGCAAATCCATGCTAACATGCGCAAGTCTACGATGCCATAACCAGATAGATTCATTAAATTTAGAATTCATGGCAACTAGACATTACATATTTTGATCATTTAGCTCATTTAAATCTACAATATAAACATTTCCATGCCTATGATCAATAAATTTCATGCTATCATTAGCAGGATTTGTAACCATGCAAATAGATGATTCAAAAATGACTTTAAAACCTTTATCACATAATTGACTAATGCTTAACAAATTATGTTTTAAACTATCAACAAGAAGAACATTATCTATAAAGGTATGGGAAGTGATACCAATTTTACCAATGCCAATGATCTTTCCTTGAGCATTATCTCCAAAAGTGACCACTCCTTCATCCTTAGCTTCTAAAGTGATGAATTGAGATTCATCACTCATCATGTGTCTTGAGCACCCGCTATCCAAGTACCATTTTCTTTTTGCATTTCGGATCACAAGACACACTTGCACCCACAATTTTAAGTCATGTTTTTAGGTACCCAAGCTTTCTTGGATCCTTTGGGGTTAGCATGAATGGTTCCTTTATGAATCCAAATCTTCTTAATGTTCTTGTTGATGTGTGAGTTACATACAAAGGCCTTATGTCCAGGTTTGCTACATTTGAAACAAGTAATTTTAGGTAGATCATTGGAGGGAACAAATATATTTTTCAAAAACTTTTGTTTCATTAAGGGATTATAGCCTAATCCAGCTTTATTAAAAACAACCCTTTGGTTTTCAAGAATCATTTGTAGTTTTGTAGAGCTTAAAGTAAATTTATCAACAAAAGGCTTAAGTTTGTTCACTTCATTTTTCAAATTTAGATTTTCCTAGGTTAAAACAGAAATTTCATTTGAAAGCTTTTCTTTTTCAAAAACTAAATTTTGGTTTTGTTTTTTCAAATCTTTATTTTTGGCACCTAACTTTTTGAATTCAATAAGTAAATCATAAAATGCATCTTGCAATTCATTAAGTGTAAATTCAGTTTGAAAGTCAGAAATTACCTCTTCTTCACAGGCCATGAAACACAAGTTTGCTGTTTTTTATTTCACATCATTTGAACTTGTATCATCACTATCACTCCAAGTTGCCATCATAGCCTTCTTTTTAAACTTCTTGGGACCTTTCTTAAGTTGTGGAGAGTCAGCCTTAAAGTGTTTCGGTTTCTTACATTCATAGCAAATAAGAGGCTGCTCTTTTTCTTTTTCCTTGCTGAATTCTCATTTTACAAAAGGCCTCTTCTTTACTCCATATTTCTTCTTCCTCATGAATCTTCTAAATTTTTTTGTGATGAGAGCTAGCTCATCATCTCCATCACTTTCTTTCGAAGATTCATCACATTCCTCTTTTTGGTCTGAACATTTTAGAGCCATGGTCCTCTTCTTTTTGGTCTCTTTCTCATCTTGATGTTATTTAACTTGAATTTCATGGGTCATCAGCGATCCCATGAGCTCTTCTAGAGGAAAGTTGTTGAGGTCCTTTGCTTCTTGAATTGCAGTCATCTTGGCTTCCCATGACCTAGGCAAAGATCTCAAAATTTTTCTCACTAAATCACTGTTAGTATAAGATTTGCCAAGGCTTTTAAGACCATTTACAATATCAATAAATTTAGTAAACATATCAGTAATGGATTCAGTTGGTTCCATTTTAAACAGTTCATATTTATGCACAAGCATATTGATTTTAGATTCCTTTACTTGATTTGTGCCTTCATGGGTGACTTCAAGTCTATCCCAAATCTCTTTTGCAGAAATACAAGTAGATATTCTATTAAACTCATTTGCATCAAGAGAACAATATAAAACATTCATGGCCTTAGCATTGAGCTGTGCCATTTTCTTATCATGCTCATCCCAATCCGCTTTCGGTTTGGGAACATCAATATCATTTGTTCTAAGAATGGGTGTGTGAGGGTCATTTACTATGATACTCCAAAGATCATAGACAAGTGCTTGAATAAAAATTTTCATTTTAGCATAGTCAAGTGCTTGAATAAAAATTTTCATTTTAGCCTTCCAATACGTGTAATTTGTGCCATTTACTATGATCTTCAGACAACAAGGTACTTACTTGGGCTGCCATGGATCTTTAGCTCTTTGTCGGTTAAAACAAATAAGAACAAGAGCACTAGCTCTGATACCACTTGTTGCCCAGCTAAGCAACCCAAGAGGAGGGGTGAATTGGGTTCTTTGAAAATTTTTAACAAGTATGTGCGATTATGCAAAACAGAAAATTCTGTGTGAGTGTAAAGTGTTGATAGCAAGAATAAGTAGCAATAATAAGAGACAAGCACAAAAACACAGCGATTTATAGTGGTTCGGTGCTACTCCTTGCACCTACATCCACTCTCCAAGATTTCCTTGAGAATTTTCTTCACTAATCGTTCTTCAAATGATTACAATCTTAGCTAACCCAGCTAACTTCTTGTTTCAGAGGCACAAGGGAGCCTTTCTTTAGCTTTCTCAGCTAACTTCTTGTTTTCGGGCACAAGGGAGCCTTACAATTCACCAATTACGGGTTTGGCACACCCTCCACAAGTTTCAATCAAGTTGAAACTCAAACAAACTCACAATGAAAAGAGTTTAAGAAATTACAGCTCCTTAATTAGCAAATTCAGAAATAAAAGCACTTTACACTTTTTGAAGATCTTCTCCTTTGAATGAGCTTCTCCTCTTTAAATGTTGGAGTAATGAGCACTTGAAGAAGCCTTTTAGGTAGTTGGAAGGAGTCTTGAATGAGCCTTGAAGGAGATTTAAACACTGCAGCTCACTATCTTTTCAAAAACTGGAAGGCTAAAATTTTTTTGATTTTTTCTTTTGTTTTTCTCTTTATTTCTTACTTGTAATCCCTCAAAAATGCTCCCAATCTCTTGCTAATCAATCCCATTTACGAGTATTTATAGTTTACTGTAGGATTGGAACGTTAAACTAGCCGTTTGTGACCGTTGGAGACGCAGAACTAGCCGTTACAGCATTTCTGGGCAAGTTAGTCGACTCTAGAGTCGACTACTTTTGTTAAGACTTCTGTTCTGACCACAGTAACCGACTTCAGAGTCGGCTAACTTCAGGAAACTCACTGTCTTGGCCACAGTAGCCGACTCAAGAGTCGGCTAACTTCTGGAAGTTCACTGTTTTGCCACAGTAGCCAGCTGGTTAGTCGGCTAATTTTATTTTTCCCACTGTTTTGCCATAGTAGCTGACTAGATAGTCAGCTAACTTGGTAAAACTTGCTATTAACTCTCTTGTGGCATAATTTTGACTTGATAGCTTCCAAAGTAGTTGACTAAAAGCTTCAAACTTCCATTCTAAGTGCTGGTAGCTGCTGTAGGAGTTGACTAAATCCTCCAAAACTTGAAAACTCATTCCATAAACAATAGAACTCATTCAAATAAAGAAGATAATTGTTCTAGCTCTCATAATTGGAACTTTCTTCATTTGAAAACCTCCCAAACTTCTGAATTCACTTAATTAAGGTTTGAATCATTCTAGCTCTCATAATTTTTAACTTTCTTCATTTGAAAATCTTCCAAACATTTGAAATTCACTGAATTGAGGCTTGAATCAATCTAGCTCGCATAGTTTTGAACTTTTTCATTTGAAAACCTCCCAAAACATCTGAAAATCACTAACTTGAGGCTTGAATTATTATAGCTCTCATAGTTTTGAACTTTCTCCATTTGAAAACCTCTCAACCATCTGAATTTCACTAAATTGAGGCTTGAATCATTCTTAGTTGATCTTGGTCTTCTACAAAAATTCTTCTTTTGAATCATAAATCCATTTAGGTGCTTGAAATCACTTTTAATCATCTTGATGATTCATGTATGCCTGCATTTCAACATGATTCTCCATAAAACTCATTAGTAACTTGCTTAATTGTTTTGTGATCATCAAAATCAATATGAGGTCAACAATAAATAATTAGGAGGTTATATCACACATATAGGCCTTTGAGTCAGAGAATAGTCCATACGTGTGACTATTGGGTGGAATGACTAAGTAGATACTTGTATACTCCAGTAGGAGAATTGGATTATTTTGGATACTTAAAAATTTTTCGCAACGACAAGCGAGATTGGGCATCATAGTTACATGGCTACCACTATGTACAATATCCAATAAAAGATTGGAGTGGCTATTTTTCATAGCCGCCAAAATATTTTACTTTGCGCTAGCATAGTGGATGTGTTTCACATTGAATGGTTAACGACACATGATCAACTCTTGAAAATCTGTCAGAGTCAAGGATATTGATCTCATACGGACAACGTATAAGTTGTCGTTTGATTTGAGGGCACAACTATTCATTGTTATTTTAATTCAATAAATTTAGGGCCAAATCTGTATACCGGCAATAATACCTTGGATATATCTTTTATAGAAAGCATACTGATTTATTTTGCCTTGCAAGAATGAGGGTCAAGGTTGTTCAAATAAACCTAAGATATTTTATCTATATAAGAATAGAGATATGCCAAACACAAGAGTCCCAGTACGAGATATTTCGTATTAGAATTATTATTTATTTTGAATTAACAAAATGTTATTCTTTTTTTGCACATGCATCGATTTTCAATTTGCCTGTCATGTGACCTAAGCATGGGCCATAAAATTGATTTGCTATAAGTTTGATAATACTAATATTTTTCCAATAGTCAATTAAGAATTGGAGGTGAATGAATTGAATTGTAGGATTAGTTGCTGTGCATGAATAGAGAATTTTTTGTTCATTCTATCTATCAGAGATTGCATTATTATACTTCTTTATGTATAGGGAGGCTAATCCACCTTGCTTCATTCTAATCGTGGCACACTTATCAAGTAACATGGGACATAGTGGTTCAGAAATCCAATTTGACCTTTAGGTCTCACACTTGTCCATCATCTTTAGCTTTTCTTTGAATCTTGTTTGAGTAGGTAAATCAAACCATAGCGATTGATTCATATAGGTTGACATGGTGTTATTTGGTTGGTCTTATAGATCTTACTAGGTTCTGATGCTAGTTAGGGTTTCCAGTGTAGCCGACTCCTAGGGCTAACCGTAGGTGGTTGACAGCATGTGAAATCATTGAGCAAACAGCCACGCACATATGGTTTCCTAATGGACTACCAGGAACACTATGGTTCCTCTAGTGTGCCACATCCTTATATGACTAGGAGAGTGGGGCTATGGCATTTATTGATGTGTTGAGATTTCTCACATGGCACCTTAAAATAACTAAAGAAAGAGATCCCTAAATCACCGTCCAAAAAAAGAGACTGAAAAAGGAAGAAAGAAAGACACAAGGAGACTATTGAGTAACTCTTGGAGGGTCTGACAAAAGCGACTACTTTATGTGGTATGTAGAGATGTTTTTATCCATCCTTTTCCATTTTCTTGTATTCCCTTCTCTTCTGGGTAGGTACTCTATCTTAATTTGCATATTATCTATGCTTTCCTTAATGATTTATTGAAAGGGGCAAGCTGAGTTTTAATCTTCCATTGTATCGCGATGTTAAAAAGCATTGGTGCCATCAAAATCGTCCTTTAATTTATTTATTTATTGTAAACAAACAAATTAGTATATCATGATGAATTTGGAAATAATGATTTGGTGTTGCTTTATAGATTAGTTCACAACTTTTAAAATCAACCGGTTTTTCTCTGTTCTGTTTAAGTTATCTACCCATTTCTTTATCTATTTGATCTGGATATTCTATAATTGAAATTTTGCAGGATATTCTCTATTCCTTGCACTGATAATTGACCGGCTGCACCATTATATCAGAGAGCTACGTGGCTTAAGAAAGAACATGGAGGCTGTAATGAAACAAAACAGGGCCTTAGAAGAAACTAAAAGTGGGGGTTCAGATGAGCTAAAATTGCGAGACAAGGAGATCACCAATTTGAATGAACAGATTAAACAGCTGAAACTGGAGTTAGAGGCAAAGACGAAGGAGGCGAAGACAGCAGAAGCCAATGCTACAGCACTCAGAAAACAATCCGAAGGTTTTCTTCTTGAATATGATCGTTTGTTGGAGGACAACCAAAATCTTCGAAACCAATTACAGTCAATTGACCTCAAGTTATCACATTCTGATAACAAGAAGAACGCTTGAGATCGTTGCAAAATGCTTCACCGTCAGAGTCGAAAACTTGATTTGCCCGAGAGAATCATCCTTTTATTTTTGATGAGTCGTAGAAGCAGTCACTGAAAAGTAACGCATAGTCTGATTGTTTGTTCTTAGATAGACATCACAGTAGCAATCAACATGCATGGGTAGGGGCGTCAAAAATGAGTGCATGAAGGCTCTATACCAAAAAAAAAAAAAAAACAAAAAAACAAAACAAAACATAAAAACAAAAACAAAACAAAAACTCTAAACTCTAAACTAGCTTTCAATGAATTACCTATTCGTGTGGTGCTTTTTTGGTTCTAATGTATGTAAACAGTAGTCTCTCTTTTAAAATGCATTCTCGTTCTGTATTTTCTAATTACCTTTCAGAATTTGTGAGCTGAAATTTACTTTGAATCCGAGTCCTAGTTACAGAAAATACCTGCTATGTTATATTGCTCCTCTTATTAGACCCTGCTTGTTCAACTGCTCTCGTGGTTGTGTTTAAGAAGCACAAACGATTCATTTTCTTAATTAGCTGCTTCACTTGGTATATTGCTGATGATTTGTGGTGCCTTGTTGGAACTTTCTAGGTAATTTTTTGCATTTCTTAATTGTGTTTCAGAATTATTTGTGTTTTAGACTCTTCCTTAACTGACAAGACTAGTTTTCTTTTTTTTTTTTTTTTTTTCTCTTGGATGCCATGTAAATATTTCTTTGGTCATGGTGCTCGGTAGATTTCTTAGCTTTGCAGAAGAGATGTCACCTAGACAAGCATTCATATCTCTGCATCTTATGGGTGGGGGATGCAGGGGATTCAACTAGGTCACTGATATTGGTTATGTACAGGAGGGCCTTGGGAGGGCATGGATGCGCGTTGGAAGGGGGTGATGGGGGGAGTGACTTTCGTTCTTAGTGCTTTTAAATTGTTTCCTCTTATCTCTTTTTATACAATCGAATAGATTTTAGGCTGCACTAATATTAATTAATGAGTGCTTATAGAATGAGCGACCATCCTAAGTTGCATATAATAGTGCTTTCTCAAGGAAAGCATGAGTATTACGTTCGACTCAGATGCGTAAATCGAATTGGGGGACCAAATTTGAAGGGCATTTAAATGGTGCACGAGCCGCGTTCTCAATAACATAATATATTCCGAGTTCTCGATAACATAATTTATTCTTCTACCATTTTAAGCTGCATGGTTAGATTTTCATGAACAACTTGAGATTTCATACGGCTATAGGCTTTCTAATAAAAGATTTCTTTTGATAAGAATAAATCAGATGAGATCGAAAAGATAAGGAAATAAACCAAAAAAAAAAAAAAAAAAAGAAAAAGAAAGGATATGGCGTATCGTACGAAAAGCTTTTTGTTTTCTGTTTTTATAGATTTTTGACCATCATTTCGTTTGCGTGCCTTTGCCGAATCCTCTGCTTGCGGTGGCAATTACGATACCTACTGCCGTTCTTTCATTTCCTTCTTGCCCATTGGAACTAGGAATCAGGAATTGGTGTTGGAGGTGGAACGATCGCTTCTATTTTATTTTATTTTAGTGGAATGCCGTGCAGGTTGGCAATGCATGACCATCAAAACGAAACTCCGCGGGGAGACAGAGTCCGAGAGGAAGGCCGGCCGTTTAAACCACCTTCCGAAAACCCACAAACGCCGTGAACTCTGCATTATATGTGATTTGTTGTGAGGATTATTGCTCGCTAGATGGACAAAAATCAAGTTTCCAGTTGCAATATGCCAACCATCCCCACTCGGCAAGTGTGAACCTGTTGGACCTTAATTGAAACAAGCAAAAAAAAAAAAAAAAAGGGACAACCAACAGTCTCGTGCATGGGAGATTTTATTGACTATTCCAGGGACTAGTCGGATTAAAACGGAAGACAGAACCCGCCTGAATTTTTTTTGGACTATTAACATTTGTCACATGGCAGGGCTGTTAAATTTCTGTAACTTAATTTGCAGAGGATTTGCTATGAGCCAGAGCTTGTTGAGGCCACATCCTTTGACAATTTGACCTACCAATCAAAATGTCTGGGTTCAAAAAAAAAATTATTATTATGGGTGCTGTTTTAATTTTTTTTATCATTACAATAGAAGTAGCAACCATCATATGTACAGTTATAATGGTCATTATTAGCCATTATAGCTATAAAAAAAAAAAAGTATAAAATAACAGTATTATCTGATTTTGCCATTCGCATAACACAACCATTCTTGATTTAAAAAACATTTTTATCTAATGAAAGCAAAAATTGTTAGATAATTGCCATGAAATAAGTATTAAATAATAGATATTATTACAATTTATATTATACACACACATAAATAAATGCATATATATGTGTGCGTATACACATGTGTGTGTCAATATATATATATATTATGTAATGTACGGTCAAATTTAAGTTACATCTAGTGTAACTTTAAAAAAGTTATATCTTTTTTCGATTTGAGTGATAGAGGTTCTATTTCGAGAATCTTAATTATTAAAAATGATTTATCATCTTTGAACTGCCTATATATTAAAAATCATTTATTTTGTACATCCATAGTTGATGCATTGATCAATAATTGATGCTATTTAAATTATTTATTTTTTTGATCATTTGATGTGTATATTAGTAATTTTTAAAATATATAATTTTTAATATATATTCAATTTAAAGATAATAGACCATATTTTATGGCCTAAATTATTAAGATAAAATATTGGTCATCTAATTAGAAAAATTATATTTTTACTAGAATTACATGAAGTATAATTTGATCTTTGACAACTCCCAATGTGTATGCGTGTGCCTATATATATAAATATATATATATAGAGAGAGAGAGAGAGAGAGAGAGAGAGAGAGAGGTAGGTAGGTAGAGATGTAGGTAAGCTTAATTTATTATAACACTGTGCTATGCGGACACAACTGACTAGCAAACAAGCTAACTACCAAAAGATCAAGTGTCAACAGTGAGTGGAGTCACATTGCAATTCATAGCTTACCCATATGATAATAATGGGAGCCATACATAGCTTCATTAGTTCGTGTTGCCATAACACACCATCCACGTGCGTTTAGGTCCTCCGCTCCACATTTGTACACACCAAAAAAAATTGGATGCTCTAATTAATGCAGCCCCTAATCGCACAAGCACATTAATCGTACCTTCCCTGACTATTGAAAAACTTTTGAATTAATTACCTTCTTTTCTGTTTAGAAAATTAGTCTTAGTCTCTAAATCATGACTGTTCAAAAATAAAAAAATAAAATAAAAATAAAATAAAATGATGCTACATAGCTCAGCCATTGCTACATATTGGCTGACCTCTTGATAGTCCAGTCCCCGGGGCTAATCAAAACATTGATCATGAATTGTCTTATTGATGCTTTGACCTCTTTTCAATAAATTGAGTTAGTTCCCAAATTATTAAATAGATTATGAATTACAAAATAATGTCATTGCACATGGAGCTTTTCGAAACCTAATTTTTAACGCAAGCACTGATGAGTAGATGTTATTTATTTTCTTTGTTCTTATTCAAAAAAGGAAAGGCAAGAAGGTGTGCGATTATTTAAACGGATGTTAGTTGTTAGTTCTTCAAACAAAGATGGGCACCGGTATTATTTAAGTATGATTGTCATTCTATGATCGAAAAAAATTTAATTAAAAGGTGGTTGGTAGATTCCTCTTGCCAGCAACATGCTCGATTTTATATTGTTTAAATTTGTTTAACAAGATTTTAGTGCCAACTAAAATATTCGTTGCTTTCTTGGATGGATCTGCGTTTTTCTTAAGAATTCCAACCAATAAGATATATTGTAACCTCTCAAATCCATCTAATATAGGATTAAATTTGGGGTAATGCTACAAGGCCAATGTATGTTGACTGATATTGCAGAATGCTCCAAACTCATTTGCTGGTCCTATCAATTTTGTTAGCGAACCGTAATCACGTATTTAAAAAATTTAAGTTTAACTTAATGAGTAGCAAATGAATTTGAGTTATAAGCATATGATACTTTTTTTTTCATCCAATATAAGATTAAATTTAAGGTATCACATGTATAGATTCAAAAAAATTATCATGCTCTGGAATCCATGGAGGCACGATCTAGTAGTTTGTCTCCAGAGGGCTGAATAGTCTTTGTTCTCTTCTGTAGTCCGTAACGGGACAAGTTGCATCTACTTCGTTGAGAGTGCGAAGGAAGACTTCCAACGCAAGGCAAAGGCAAAGGCAAAAGCAAAGGCAAAGGAAGCAGTTAGATAAGACGAGCCGTTCTAAGCCTTAGGCACGAAGAAGAATCTTTAGAAAGAACGCTACATTTCCACGAGGAGAAAAAAAAAAAAAAAAAAAAAGGAATGGTGCAGATTAAAAAAATAGACTTCCAATCCATAGATTTCTTTGAAAGGACTCTTTCGCAACCAAATTCTCTAGCAAGCGGCTATAACTTTGTTACGATTGCTGCTATGAATTTGCCATCTCGCTCAAACGCACCATCTGGAAATTGCTTCGTGGCTAAGATTCGTTCACCATCCGACCAGGGTGGAAAAGCCATGAGGGCGAAATTATATGGATTTATGGATAAAAAAAAAGTAAGTGAGATGGCACATTTGACAACGGTCCAAAGCTTTCGGTCAGCTTGCAATTAAGTAAGCGGGAAATGGCTGACTTGCGTATTTATGATCAAGTTTGACTCCTAGTTTTGGGTGGATGGGATATCTTAGCGTCTTTGTTTTTTTTCCAACCAATCTTCATACTAATAATTATAGCCTATCACAAGATTAGAATTTTTGCCAGCTGTTTTTGAAGCCGAACAATCATGGTAGAGTAGAAAATAGATTATCTCGGCAACATGAGACCGCTAAATTAAGTCTGAATATGTTATTTGAAAGAGAGGATATCGTTTTACGAGTCAGGATGCCCTGTAAGATGCCATACAGAATGGTGCACATCCTAGTCTCTCATTGATAGATGAACAATTAAATTTTTTTTCTTTTAATTTGATAGTGAAACTTAATGTAGGAGGAAAGATAGTCACTCACCCATGAAAGGTTGGGATATGTATCGCACTCTTTGCGAGCATCATAAAGAATTCTGTCTCTTATTTTACTCAGTTATGTGATAAAATAAAGATTTTTATCAATATATATTGGGTTTTGCTAATGAGTATTCTTTAGGACATTTAATGCCCTCCATTAGAAGGTAGAGAAAAAAAAGTATTAAGAATATGTCTTTCACTTTTTTTTTCTTTTTTTTTTTAAAAAATTTTTTTTTTAAGGGCTCTGCTTTTTTCCCGTTATTTCTTTTGTGCAAACTGCAAAGCCATGATTTCACTGGGAGTTTTCGCATTTGAAAGCTAACAAAAGAGATGCTAGCATAAAAAATTAATAAACAGTTTCTAAACGTTATAATTATATGTAAAGTTTTGTCGACACGCGACTCAAAAGAGTTGCCTTAAAAAAATAAAAAGTTTTCAAAAGAGTTGCCTTAAAAGAAATAAGAAACAGGATTGTTCAAATAACAGTTAATTCTTTTCAACAACTACTACGGTAGTCAAACCAAAGAATTGTTCTCAAGTGAGAATGAAACCGGGGCTTGCTCAATAGATGCATCTCGCATCACCACATTGCCGTTTGCTCAAAAAAATAAAAAATAAACAAAGCAATTAAAAATATAAGAGAGAGAGAGGCCTTAAATATCTCTTTAAACGTGTCCTATTAAACGCTCGTTGACGCGAGCACCCGCTAACAAAACTCATATTTTTGCCCTTTGGAACGAAAGAAGGATTGATGTCTCTCCAATGAATGACCTCAGCGTCTCAGTTATCTCAATTTTCGATCCAAGTCTACTTTAAGTTGATACAGTGGACACCTCTCCGAACTCTCTTGTATACAGCGGATCCCCATACAGTCAAAAAAAAAAAAACAAATGGCCTCTCCAAGACATTGTATCTTCTGGATAAGCGTCCAGGTTCGGTTGCGACAGTCAACATCAATGGATGCACGAAAGATTATTTCTGTTTGACCAAATAAACAACGAAAGCTTTTCTCATTATAGACGAACAGCACAAGCAGTCTGACAACAGATCATTGGTGAGCTTGAAAGCCATCAGATTTTTTAAAAATGTTCACTCTCCTGACTGTGATGCTGAAAAGAAAGAAGATCAAAGGTTCGAAAGATAGAATACGAAGCTAAAAGGGAAAGATCTGAACGTTCGATTATTGGTTTCTCAAACTCTTTGTTTTTAAGAGATGCGGAACATCAAAAGTTTCACTCTCTCTTGAAAATAAAACTCTCAACTTATAGGTTTCTGTATGGACGCTTAATCTGATACCAAAGCTAGATCAACCCATAGTTTTAATAGGCCTTAATTCTCTGATCAGTGGTAGTTTTACAGCTCCCAGCAATCCACTACCATAAACTACCGTGGCACGACTCTAGGATTATGTGGTGTCTTCAGGCAGTGTAGTCTATGTAGGTTACGTTAGTCTTTCTAGTTAATTTAATAACTCAATTTTCCGTTATTTATGCATGAATTGCACCATACGGCATGGACTAGTTTTCTTCTTCAAATTTTCTGATTAGTCTAATAGCTAAAGACAAACAAGCTAGAAAAAGCTCAAACCCAGCTCTTAAACTAGTCCTGCGAGACCCAGTCAAGTGGAGCACGAGCTGCCCGCTGATGACTTTCTCATTCGGCGGCCCCAATCCCATCCTAGTGGAGATTGCCAGAATTTAAGTACTCGATAAATGCGACACCCACCCTTGAGAATTACATAAATGACATATCTTGGTCAAAAAAAAAAAAAAAAAAAAAAAATCTCTATCAATTGCTTCATGTTCATGTAAGTACTAAGTCGGAAAAATTGAAGTATATTTGGGTCAAATCGCAGAGCCCCGTGGCACCCAGGCTTCTTATTAGCCGGAAGAGGTCAAAGGTCCAAGCCGCCCGAAACGGATCCTGGGATCCAGCCAAAATGCCTCGACCCAAGTTTCTCGCATAGAAATTGTTAACTTTTTCCACCCCTGCCGGTTCGTCCCATCTTCGTAAGCGCCAGATGCCGAGAACCTCAACGAAATGACTTTGAACGCCCACCACACGGGGCTGGAAGCATCGGGCCCCATCATCCTTTCCCCCGCACGCCCAAAACGTGCTTCAATCATTCTAAACGCGGCCGATTCCCATACAAAGTTGGGCCCAGCCCGGATGTAAAGCCCCCGTCCTACGTTACTCCACCACCGACGGTTGCTGTAGGAGCGATACCGACGGAACCAGAGGCTTAAAAATAAATAAATAAATAAATAAAAGCGAAGGGCCCGGCGGTAGCGTGCGAGCGAAGCCGTGATCCAACAAGGCATGGGAACCTTTTTTTTTTTTTTTTTTTCTCTTTCTTTCTTTTCGCCTTATTGAGTTGGTTGGCAGTAACTTGAGACCGGAGAGAAGGCAAAGGGAAGGGAATGATGATTGGCTTGCAAGGGATGGCTCTTCTCTGTGTCCTGATAGCCTCCTGCTGTCTGATTAGCTGGTTGGGGCCCCATGCTGTGAAACAGCCATGGATGTAAATTAAAAAAATGCATTATTTGGCAATTTGCAGGCTGTGCTTCCATACCGTATCCAAACGAGTACAATGAACGACGGTGGTGCCTCTCTTTGATATAAACCATTAAAAGATATTATTAATAGGCTAAGATAAACATTTTTCATGTGAGTTTGATTTCAGGCAAGTACGAAATTTTTATGGATGCGAACAGAACATATGTTTGTTTTTATGATATTATGTTAGCTACACGCGGGTTCGTACGGCACGAATTAAATTCCACATGTTGTAAATTTGCAATCCAATCATAACTGGCCTTATTCTATGCGAAATGCTTTATTTTAAAGAAAAAGAAAAGAAAATATCCTGAGATGCATGGGATCCTAGCAGCAAATCATTCGTGCGGAATTATTTATTAATTTTTATCATGTGGCCTCATAAAAGCCGAACTAGAGATCAAAAAGTGCGGATGTCATTATCAGCTTAGGTTTATGGGTCGGTCTCCTTTTGATATGGAAAATATTTTTCATTTTTCATCGCTATTTGCGATTTTTACGGCTGCTACACCGAATGTAGCGGAGTACCAGGCGGTGGCAGCTGAAAAGGCGGAGTGATCAGAGCGCGCGTCTTTCGTGAGAAATGCACGTGAGTCGTGAGCTGGGTTCGTTGGAAAGACAAGTAGACCTCGCAACAACTCATTTAACGCAACAAATTGGAGTAAACCACCACCCACTGGACTGCTACAAGTCGGCAATTCTCTCTCTCTCTCACCACGATTTCCACCTGTCCTCTCCTCCCTCACTTTTCGTAATCAATTAAGCCAACCGATGCATCATCTCGCACCACACAGGAGAAGAATAATATCTCCGGCCTAATGGTAATGGATGGTTGGTTATAACGTCCCTTCCCCTTTGCCCCCACCTCTATCCCCTCGACTTTGCTTCGTCCTAACTAATTCCAACCTTCTAACTCCACCTTCCAGCCAACTGCACCCCATCATTGCAACCCCCG
The DNA here is from genome assembly GCA_017589505.3 of Metroxylon sagu. NCBI lineage: Eukaryota > Viridiplantae > Streptophyta > Magnoliopsida > Arecales > Arecaceae > Metroxylon > Metroxylon sagu. The sequence goes on from JACVBY030000617.1 coordinate 1,024,895, forward strand.
CGTCTAGATCTCCCATGCCCACACTGCAATATAAAATTTAAAATAAAAAAAAGAGTCATGCTGCGCTATGAATGGGACCGACCTAACCCATGCACATCAAATTAAATGGGCTGTAAAACTTTATTATAATTGGATCGCTTAAAGATAACAAAACTGAGATTATAAAGCAACAAAGCTGTGTTTGCGTTAGCTTAACAATAAATGAGTCATAAACAGTAGTAGCAAGGTACCACCAAACCCAACGGTGCATATTTGGTATGACGCATCCCAACTCTTCTTCCACGCCTCCACACTTTGTGAATTTAGTAAGTGGCCTCCGAGCGGTTGTTGCCAACGCCACCATACGCCCATTCCTATCTCTCCAACGCCCAAACCTTCCAAGCTCTGTGGGCGTCCACGTGGACTAGAATCCAGCCACTTGGAGTCTCTCCACCAAGCGATGCTTTCACCTCGCTTAGAAATCATCCCTTTCGACTGGGATGCACCTACCGTTACGGCGTCACCTTACAGTATCCCCACGCCAAAGCACAGCTCATTCCAAAGTAGATCCCATTCCCATCCCATCCCATCCCATCCCCCCTTACCAATTAGTTACCGAAGTCCGCGTTGGCGTGACTGAAAATTATAGATAAAGTTAAATAAGAGGAGAGAAAAAAAAAGAAAGTGAGGAGAGTGTGTGAAATAAAATAAAACAATTTTTTTATTAATTAAGTGGTGCAAAGCAACAAGCACCGAGTGGCGAGGACCTTGGCCGCTAACCGCCCGCATGCCGAAAGCACCAAGAAAGCATGTGCTATGCGTGCTGGCAACGGATCCGGCGGTGGTACCGGAACAAACGGCAATACGGTATCCTCCATTAAATAATAAACAAAACTCAAATTATACTTAAGACCACATCGCAAGTTTAGGTATTTGAGGTGCGAAGCCTGCGGTGAACCTGACCTTGCTCGGGGTATACCGCCACAATGGGTCGCTGGTCCGATGACGTTATGCAATACGTTAAATTAGGTTGTTAGGTAAAATCCTCTGCCTCTACGCGGCCAGGCGGCCACGACCTCGCTACGCTCCTGGAAGCCCTCCTTCCTCCTTATTTGACACGTGGAGAGGCCGCGCGATTGAAGAAGCCCGAGCGGGGCGTAGACGGCCGCCTCTCCAGCGTGGACTCTTCTTATCGACTTTACTTTTTATTTTATTCGGACAGCAAAAAAATCCCCAACGAAAACTCGCACCAACAAAGCCAAAAGATCCCATCCAAGTTCCTCCCCCTCCTTTTATATATAAATGCATTCTCCCCACCGAGTCCATCAGTTATCCCCAAACAAACCACAGCAAGCTCGGACTCCTCCTCTTCCCTTCTCTTCCTTCCTTCTTCTCCTACCAATGGGAATGGGTGAGTGGTACAGAGGCCGGACCATCGGCCGCGGCTCCTCCGCCACCGTCTCCCTCGCCACCGCCCCCGCCTCCGGCGAGGTCTTCGCGGTCAAGTCGGCTGAGCTCTCCCGCGCCGGGCTACTTCAGAGGGAGCAGAGGATCCTCTCTAATCTGAGTTCTCCTCACGTCGTCTCCTACCTTGGCTTCGAAGTTACCTCTGAAACAAACGGTGTCTACTACAATCTCTTCATGGAGTACGCAGACGGAGGCTCGCTCTCCGACGAGATCAAGAAGCAGGGCGGCCGCCTCGACGAGCCGACGATTCAGTCCTACAGCTGCCAGATTCTCCGCGGGCTGGCCTACCTCCACTCCAACCGCATCGCCCATTGCGACGTCAAGGGCCAGAACGTCCTGATCGGGTCCGACGGCCGCGCGATGATCGCTGACTTGGGCTGCGCACGGCGGATGATTGATGATGATGACAAAGATGGCCTCCAATTGAGGGGGACGGTGTTGTTCATGGCGCCGGAGGTGGCGCGAGGAGAGGAACAGGGGATGCCGGCCGACGTGTGGGCGCTGGGGTGCACCCTCGTCGAGATGGCCACCGGGCGCGCGCCTTGGCCGGAGGTCTCCGATCCGATCGCCGCTCTTCACCGAATTGCCTTCTCCACCGACGTGCCGGACCTACCGAGCTGGATCTCCGAGGAGGGGAAGGACTTCTTGGACAAATGCTTAAGAAGGGATCCCAAGGAGCGCTGGACGGCGGAGCAGCTTCTTAGCCATCCATTCGTGGCATCGTCGGCGACTTGCCTCCCCAACTCGAATTCAACTCACAGATGGATTTCTCCCAAGAGCACTCTCGACCAGGCCTTCTGGGAATCATTATCAGACGAAGAAGAAGAAGAAGTGGACAAAGACGAAGGTTCGTCAAATGATCCATCACAGAGAATTCAGCTTCTCGTCGGCAGCGGCGGCGGTCCGGACTGGACATGGGATGACAGCTGGATGACCATTAGAGCCGACAGCAGGGAGCGTGAGATCATTCCAAAGCCAGAGGAAGATAAGGTTCAGATTCCGGTAGACGAGCTCGCAGGCGGTGGCTTACCGACGAATTCGTCTGTCGGCAGGAGCGGCGAAGTTCTCCCGACCAGATTATCGATGCCCTCGTGTCCTCCTCATTTGGGCGAAGTTCTGGCGACCAGAAGCAGCAGTGAAGAATCCTTGTTCGGCACTAATAGCAGTGAAGAATTCATGTTAAGCACTAATCACATGGATTCCGAGGAGGATTACCTCTTCAATTCACTTAATTATTATTCTTTCATCAATGATTATAATTGTAATAGTCCAAGTTCAGTACAGCCAAGGGAAGGAAACGAGGGCCTGTCCCATAGCTGTAAAAGAGTTGCTATCACCTTTTGTAATGGCAATTGTGGCTCAGTGAATCAGAAGCAAGACATTCTGTTTGAGTTTTTAAATTGGTGCTTTCCTTCACATCCAGTTGGCTCTTTGCTTTTGTTCTTTTCTCTTTTTTTTTTTTTTTGTTGGGAAGGGTTAGGAGATGGATGGGAATCGCGAGGATAGGGGTGGATCTAATGATCTGATCCGGACTCCGGAGTGGTGGAGTGACTTTTTTTAATGGCTTGCCATCGTAGTGCCAGCCGTGTCCCTAGAGCACCGGCGCTCGGGGAATATAGTATAGGGGAAGGATGGATAGATAACGCACAGGGCTAGAATGCTAATCATGCGAAGGGAAAGGATTATATTCTTAGATGGGGGAAATTTTGGTTGGGGTTTATTAATTCCCCTGTAGATGGGGCTTCACCAACCTTTCTAGCTAGCTACAGTCTCCCATTAGATCCAAGGTGGTACCAAACTTTCCCTCTGTTGGGAGATGCCTAGATGAGCTTACACCATTGGACAATCGAGGTCGATTACAGAGTGGCAGGTTGGCTGCTTTGCTTAGCTTCATTGGATAAGAGGATTCCATCCCCTTCAATAATTTGTGCGTGCTCCATGGATGGATTAAATTTCTCATGCCTGGAGTGACTGGCAAGGGAAGAGGAATTAATTATCTGTTAAAAAAACTCATCACAAAATTGGTGCAATTGACTTGGCTGTGCAAAATCTTGATAAGATTGAAGTAGTGGTTGAAGAATGGGTTAGGTTTAGCCCGACTGTTTCTGCCAAAAGAAAGTATGGTGGAGGACCATTTACTAATTCATTTGGGCGCTACCATGTGAGCACCAATTGGAGCTCTAGACAAACTAATTCCAATGATTTATCTTGATCGTGTAACATTAATCTTAGCAGACAAAATAGAGGATTTGTGCTTAATGTACTACGCATGAACTAAGAAAAGTTTAAATCTGCGAGTTCAAAAGTTAATTTCCTTGGCCAACCCAAGACCAATAAGGGAGATTTCCTTTATCAAAATGTGAGGTTGTTTACCTGGCTCTTAAAATACTTCAAGAAGTCTTTTTTTGAGTTCAGTCAAATGCTTCAAGAAGTCATCATATTGCTGTTTCAGCAAGGAATGCAAAAGACCAAAAAGAGAATTCAGAAGGCATGATTCTGCATCGAAGGCATGTATGTTTTGAAGGTCTCTTGCTATTTATCATCCAAACAGTGAGTGAGATTTTCAATATTTTTGAAGGGCTGTAAGATTTAGTTGCATGATTATTCAGTTTCATACAATCCTCTTTTTACCCTTCAGCTCAAGTTGCACAGGTCAAGCGTTCAAACTATAAGATTAGAGCCCATTGAAATCTTGATCCTAGAACTTCTCAAATGTGAACAAAATATACCTAACACCTACTTAAAGATGGACTTCATGGAACTTGTAATCATCCAAAATGTCCCTGTTTTCAAACCCATATATGTCCAGAGGCTATGAGACCTATTGCTTCTAATTGGCAGAATGGTTTAACAGTCCAGTGCTTCCTTGCCAGCATTATCAAATCAAGGAGAGATTTGAGTAGGATTCTCGCATGTCAAACCCAATATCAACCATGTAGGGCCATCTAGATGTAATGGTGCTGGCCACCTAAAAAATACCCCTCCAGAGGAGCATGGGTACAGCGACTCATCTGCAGAGCCAAGCAGCCCCCTGCATGTGCCTTTGAACTTGATCTTTTCCTAAATCTAGGTGCTAGCAAATGGACTTTTGCAAGTCTTCCCAAGGTATGAAAGCTGACCAAGCCTTCAGGTCAACCATTGGGCCCCTGTAAAACTTTCCATATGATATAAAGGAAAACAACACCCGATCTCGTATGGTGACGTCAGTTCACACGTCCCCAAGAACCTCCCATTAGCAATAAGATTAAGAATCTGGTCATCTACCATGGACTTGAATACTGGTGTGAAACAAATGGCATGGTCCTCTCTTGCTTGTTTTAGTTGTCAAAAAGATTCATACAATTCGTAGAAGAAAGGTGGTTCGTTCCTTGCTTGTACCCCTCGCTCCTTCACTTCAAGGAAAGGTATGTCCGTTCGCTTGGACGGTCCAACGGATAAGCCTCCTTTTAGGAAGAGTAAATATGAGAGTCTATGCTCATAAATCCACAAGGAGCACTGATTTGGACAGGATCTTTAATGGAAGATTATTAGCCATCAGACTCAAAATTTTTCCTTTCAGCATTGGTATCAGGTTCAAATTTTTGAAAATACATCATTCAAGATCAAAACCAAGAACCTTTGGTTGCTAAACAAAGGACTGTTAGTTGATCCAGAGATTCTAGACTTGTATTAATGTCAACTTTCACCAAATCAAGGGGAAATACCATAACATTTGAATCAGTTCAAGCCTCATGAGGTAGCTGTTCAAAAGGACCACCTAATCTGGGCATAGGCAGATAGACTCACCAGGTAAAAGAGCAAGCACAACTAATGCACCAACTCTTTGACCTTGATTCTTTCTATAGATTATACCAATTAGGTGTTTGCAACTTGAGGCTTGGAAGTCGTTCTTAAGTAAGCCACGGACGCTGACTAAGCCTTCAGGTCAATAGTTGGGCCGTTAAACAACTTGCCATGTGAAGTCCATCCAAATTAATGACGTTCACACAGACGTCGTATCCCACAAAATGTCTTACAAAAATTAGGAACTTCCAACATGTGGCATGGATTTGAATGTTAGGTGTGAACGGATCTGGCGAGACTTCTCCTGGTTGTATAGGCGTCAAAGTGCTTCAAAACAACGAGCTAAATCCATTATTAGCAACACGAGACGGTGCCTCCTTTCCTTCTAACCAATATCTCCACCTAAAGGAAAGACACGTTCATTCATGTGGGCCGTCTGCTACATAGCCTGGCTGTTGGAATGAATGGAAGTACAAGCCTAAACTCATATAAGTTTACTGTTGGAAAACCCGGGCTTTTTATGGGGATCGACCAAACTTCTTAGGTAGTCCCAGCTGGTTATGGCATGAAGTTTTGGACCATTCTCACAGACAGGATTGATGAAGACTTGAGTGGAATGGCTATGGTGGACGATTAGGTGCACATGAAGTCCCTAAATTTTCTCTGTTCCTTTATTGAAGGACATGTGCGTGTTTTGGAGAAGGTGGTTGGCAGAGAGAGCAACATGCTGGAATCTAGTGCTCAAAACAAACACGCGAGAGAATCCAAAGTAGCATATCCGATCTGAATTCATGAATGGACCCAGAATTCGCTACGGTTCATCTTTTTCTTTATCTTCTCTAAAAATTAGAAAAAAAAAAAAAAAAAAAGCACTTGAGATATTCAAAAAAGAAAAAAGAAGAAAAAGAAAAAGAACTATTACTGTGGTGAGCGACTGGTTCTCGAGTGAGGTTTGTTGATGTCCAGTTAATAATTTTCTGCTTCCACTACGCGACACAGGGAGCAGAGGCAGCCAAAACTGACCGGCCGATGATCTGGCCAGGCCAACTAGAGGTGAAGGTTTGTCTTTTTTTTTTGGTTAGTTGTTGGGGTGATGTGAAGTTGGATAGGCCAGATTGAATTAATCTAAAAGAGACGTCTTAACTCTGAACCCAACTATTACGCGGTGATGGGAGGGTTGAGCAGAGCGAATAGGGCCGGCAACCGTATCTAAGCAACGGCGGCCGCCTTAACCCAACTACTATCCTGATGATGAGACGGGAATGTAGTGTAAGATCCGCTCAATAAGGCCTTGTTTGGATTGAATTGGGGGAGAGAATGGAAAGGAGTCATATGGTGTGATCCTATCAAAATATTAATTTTTTATGTCTAAAAATATTTAAAAAGCTTGGATTGGCAATCCCAACGAAATATAGGACGAGGATTGCTTCACAAATACATTCTAAATGGAATGCATGACAGAGTTTTATTACATTTTTTTTTTTGGTGACTACACAAATACTGGACTGTTCAATTATTGAAATTCTTTTACCAACAAGTATAATTAGATAAGAGTCTGCACCGTTGTTACCGTTGACGCAATATTTTACCTTTGCGTTTATCTTTTCGTTCTGATGACTAGTATGGTTCAGAAACAGCACAATGTTAACGTGGCAAAAAGAATAAGAAATGTTGTCTCGGTGAGAAATGTATTCTGGACGGAAAGTTCACAAAGCTAATTAAAACAAGTCGTGAGCAATATAATGCGTTATTCGGTCAGAAACAAAATGGAAATGTATGAAAAATTGTCCTGAAACATGTGATGCATGCATACAAAAAGTTATCAAACAGTTATAATTGAGTGTAGATTATTTTAAACGGTTATTTCAACCGATTGAAGTTATAAAACGACCAGCTAGACGGTTACCAGATAATTCTGCGGATGGAAGTTACAATGGAAGTTGGAAATAGTTATCATCCTTACCGTTATGCTTATCGACATATTCAGTTTAAAAGGGAGAAAAGAAGACGAAGACGGTGACGCATCTCAAACTAGTCCAATATATCATCCTTACCGTTATGCCCGTTGTGCTTAACGACATACTCGGTTTAAAAGGGAGAAAAGAAGATGAAGACTGGACGCATATATCATCCTTACCGTTATGCTTATCGACGTGGGACGCGTCTCAAACTAATCCACTGCCTTATCCTAGTCTAGTTTAGGAGTAGGCGTAATTACATGTTAGAACTACCTTTTATGCCTTTATAAACTAGTCAATCTATCACAATTAGTTATAAACTAGATTATTAAAGTCTATTCAAAAAAATTTTGGATGCATTTTGTCTCACCTAGACCATCGATATCTCAAAGCTCATGTTTGCGTGAGGCACGCAAGAATGAAGAAATTCTAAAATCCAATTGACAAAATTAATGATGGAACTTATAAATCAACTATGAACATTGACCATAATTTCTAGTGGATAAACCATTTATAAATAAAATATAATGCGTTTTAAAGATCAAATTAAATTTACAAATAAAGTTAATTTTAGATTGATCATAAACCATGCAAATTGAGAATGCAAAACATCTTTCACCATCTAAACAAATTCACCTAAAAAACAAAATTGAACCCCTAAAATCCTGAATGAAACTAAAATATGATTCCATTAAATCTAAATCGTCCATTTCTATGACAGTTTGATGCATAAATTGGGAATCTACAAAGCATTTGATTGTTGGCACTTGGACAAGATAGATGTTGCGGATCATGCTTTAACTGCATAATTTAGCATTTAGATAGCTCATCAGCGGATTTTAATTTCAAGAGCCCTCTTTTTTTTTTTTTTTTTTTTCTCCAGACATGCATCAGATTCAACCTACCTAGCTCTCGTCTCTTGGGTCGTCCACCATATATGGTTAGATATAGACCGGATTTACACCGTCGTTCAAATTACACGCGGCTGTCGCTTGTTGGGTGGGATCTTGGCCCATCTTGGAATTAACGCTAATGCTTGCTTGCGGTTATAGTGGGTTTGGTAGCAGCCTCTTAGATACCTATGAAGTAGTTAATGCACAAAGGGTGCGAACAGGCTGCCTTTGGAGAAGAGCTGCTTGAGGGTGACCAGGCTGTTGTCATACAGACTAAGATATCTGAACAACAAAAGGAACCGCTTTCTATATCATATTTTAACCTTTTTCTTCTTCAGCCAGCAGATCACCTGCCTCCATGACCAAAATTGGTATCAAAAATATTCTAACTGGGTATTGAAACACAAACTAGCTACAAAGAACTCTTTGCCGACTAAAGATCTGTTGGTAGAATGGAAGAGGCTGCTAACTGATAGCAATCTAGTATCCAAGTGCATAACTGATGCACTGCACAAGACTGATTAGTCAGAAAGTAATGCCTTAACCACAGAGAGACAACACATTGATTAACATATGAAGAAACATCTCCTCCCCACACATAATTTTACACTCTTAATGTTTGCCAATTTGAAATAATTCAGTCGGTCACCAAGCAATCAAAATATAGAATAAAAACTCCAAGTCTTTAAGAGCAAATGTTTATGGTAATGTCCAAAAACCATCCTTGCCTGTTAGTCATCATCGTCAAGAACACTGCGACGCCTCTGAATCTGAAGAACCAAATGAAAGTTAAGATCAACAAATGTGGCCCATATAATATAGATGAATTTCACTGCCGATGCTTATTATGGATGTAAGCTGATATTTCATATTAACACTGAAAGATCAGATAAAGGGGTTGACAAGTAAGATGCATATGTTAAAAGATGGCAAGATACATACTGTCACTTTGGTCTGTTTGCTTGTTTGGTTGTTGATCTGCTCAAGAAGCGATATGAGCCTCTCTTCGGATACCTACGGATTACATAAAACCATGAGTCTTGCCAATATCAAACTTTAAAATAAATAAATATTAAAACAGCAGGCTTTGTTCACATTGTATCCTTCCAAGTCATTTAGATATGACATCTATGATTTCATTTACCTTATCAGTTATCTGTCCCATTTGAGCAGCTCGCAGGAGAACATCCTCGACACCTCTTGCCTTTTCAGGTTTAACCAAAGCTATTCGAGCAACTGTCAACATGAAATCACCATCATCATCATCCTCCTCATAGCTTAAACAATATAGTTAGCTCAAGATAAAGCTGTGACATATATAGCAAGGATAAATTGAAACTTATAAAGCATACATGATATGGTCCAAGCACCCAACATCTATTCCAATGGATCGTGAGGCCAAAAAAGACATAACCAAGAAAAAAAAAAAAAGAAGACTTCTTTCAGGAGAAGAAAAAACACCGCAACCCATAAGAGTAACAACATTGATTTTAGCTTCCTGGCATGAGGCACCATCACAATGGCAATGCAGTAAAATATGCACACAAATACGTTTAGTTTTATTGCCCCATACACCCCAATTTGTAACAGTAATAACATTGATTTTAGCTTGCTGAAACACAACACCATGTGAAATGGCAATGCAGCAGAATACATGCGCGTGCGTGCATACACACATTGGATCATGTGGTATATCATTACCCCAGACACCTCAATACATAACATCAATAACATTGATTTGAGCTTCCTGACATGCAACCCCTTCACAATGGCAATGCAGCAAAATACATAAGTGCAGTTACAAGCTGTTTACATGCTTGAATTTCCCATCAGTATCATGTCCCTTGCATAGTGCTTAGGGCTGAGGAGAGTTGAGCTTACTCCCAAGATTTTCAGAATTCCTTAAATTACCTTATAAACAGACCATGCTATTCAAAAATTTTGGGATTACAGAATCTGCAACTTCTTCAATATCCCATCCATTCTCTCTCTCTGTCCCTAAAACTCATGCTGGTAGGTATCAAAAATTTTGGATATGCTTTCAAGCAAGCAAGTGGATTTGTTTTCTGTTCCTCCTCTACGGTGTTCATCATCATCCTGCAGTTAAACTCCTACAAACTGATGTTGCACACACATAACTGAAAGATTACATAAGTAGATGGTACACTGTCTTGCATAATAGGAAAATATATGTTGCTTCATTTGACTCTTTAATACCCAGCACCTGCATTGCACTAATAAATATGCATCCTGGGATAATGATGCTGATATGTAATACTATGATGATCAGCAACTCTCACAGACTACTCTTACAAGTACCCTGCCAGGGACAAAAGATTATCTGAACTGCATTTTTCTCTCTCTCTTTCTTTTTTATTGAGAATGGCAAGGAGCTCTAACCCCACACCCTACCCTATACCAGTGCCCCTCTCCACCTAGGCCCGAAACTTAGGTCCCTCAGGTTCCCAAGCAGATCAAGCCTAATGCTTGTGGAACCAGATTGCTGAGAAATAGGGTTCCAAAGGGAGGGTTGATGCTCTTTGGGATTGAACCCCCTCCTCTTGCCTACAAGGGGTAGTACCATCTGAACTAAAGTATGGTGGTACATGAATTGTGCTTGGACAGAGGAAGATCACCGCGAATGTGATGTTTCAACCCAAAAGGGGTTAGTTGTGAATTGAGAGGGCTGTCTGTCACAGGGATTGTCATGATAGCATTATTCATCATTCAATTTTCTTACCAGAAGTTAGAATTATATTCCAAACCAAATGTTTTTCACACCAACAGCATAGTGGATGCATGAGAATATACAGCTCAGTAGAGTGATGCAAAACATGTCAGAATGACAGAAGTAGAGTCCAGTGAAAATATAAAGCAAAACTATTGACTAGATTGCAGTTCTTTGTGAATAGTAAATGCCCACATTTGAAAAGAATATGTTTCTGGATAAACAACTTACGTCGTTCTCTTGCTTGGGCAGACAAAATCTGACTAAGCATCAGTTGCCTCCGTTCCTCTGCCTCCCTGAATTAGTAATTTATCGCATTTAGTTCTGAAAACGACACTGCTTAAGGTGATAACACATATAGCAAGCTTTTAAGCACAGGAGACTATTAACATACAGAATAAAGGACATGGTTCTACCTTTTGGCATCTTCTTGTGCTTTCTGCTGTTCTGTATTCTGTTGATTCCCCTGTTTCAAACATAGGAGAGCTTATAAATTATCAAAAGTTTGAAGGCAACGAACTGTCGAAATAGATTTTAGTTACTGACAATGGCATGACTTACAATGCCACGTTGAGCCATCAACTCCTGCATTCTTCTTTGCCTAATGGCTGCTAGCTCTGGGTCATCCTAGAAAGATATGACAAATCCATTTAAAAATTAGAAGGCACCCCAAACCAAACATTCTATACAAACAAAATTTCTAAGCATTGTACCCAGTGAAATACAAGTTTGAAAACCAGATAAAAGTTCAAAAATAAATGACAGAATCCAATTCTACTGATAGTAATAAATGCAAAGAGTTAAACAAGTATAAATACATTAATCTGTTTGTTTTTTGACTCCTTGTTGCATTAGTTATATTATTCTGTATTAGGTTCTTTCAGTGCCATATTCATGCAACCCTATCTAAAGAGATAGGTTAACACATAGGTACAGACAAGGAAAAGAATTAAGAATGATATTATGGCAATAATGGAACCATTGATCACTAGAAGTATAAGAGTGGAATATCTAACTGCAGGACAAGCATTCAAGCATACCTGACACTTAAACCAGGAGACCAAACCCTTCACTAAACCAGAATAATGGCCACTCAATATCAGTTAAGAAGTAAGAATACAGTGTTGTGCCATTTGAAACAATATTATCAGGCACAAGGAAAGGAAGTAGCATAAAGCCTCTTGTCATTAGGAACACTCTCATTATCAGTGCCCTCCAGGCCGCAGGCCTAGTAAAGGAACACTGCATGGTCTGCATTCATAACAGCATACCACATGTTGTCAACAAGAGTTTTGTTCATTGTATGCAAGAAGACTAAATTGATCTGAATTCTTTTGAATTTTCTGACCAATTTTCAAATCAGTAATCCCCAGGACATAGTGTAAGGCTTAAGCCGGTTTAATTAAACTGGCTTAATCTTATTTAAAAGGCTCATTAGCTTAAACCCAAACTAACCGGCTTAACTTAAACCATTATTATAATTTAAGTAAATTAGTTTTAGTGTTAAAACTAGCTTGATTCTATCATCAGTTCAGCTGTTCTTCAACAAACCTTTCCTTCCTCTATTGGCAATTCCAGGTCTCATTAATCCTAACCAACTTATTTGCAATGATGGCTTAAGATTAGAGGTGGGTTTGTGGATTAAATCCTTTATAAAAGGGTTAAGAAACTGAACCACTAAAGAGCCTAACCAGCCTTCCTCTTCTTCTTTCTTCTTCATTCTTCTTCTTCTTCTCCTCTTCTCTTTCTCTTCCTCTTGATCCTGGTGCTAGAGAGGTCTTGCCGGATCTTTGCCAAGCCTCACTGGAGCTTGGATCAGCACCGGCAGAAAGGTAATAAGATAAGGATTTCATCACGTTAAATCCTCTGTTTTTGCTATAAACTTCTGTTCATTCTTATGTTGGGAAATTTCAGCCATCAAGGTTGCAATTGATTCAATTGAGGGACGACAGAAGTTCACCAAAGAGTAGGGATTAGCTTGCAGAAGTCGGCCATCACCATCATCCACTGAATTGTTCCAGATAAGCATTTGACCACCGATGCCCTGTTTCTCTTTTAAGATCTTAAAACTTGGTTCAAATCTTGTTGATTAAATATAGTTAGTAGCTTCTTGATTGAATCATGAACGGGTGGATTAAGGTTGCTTAAGAGAGAGTTCTGGCTTTAGAACTCATCTTTGTGAATAGATTGTAATTGATCCTTAGGATCAATTCCTTGTTATCTGACAAGTTCTGGACTGGTTTAGATTGCTGTTGGCTGGAGTTGTCATTGCCGAAGAAAGAAGACTGCATTGCCAATGCCAGTGATCCATGATCGTTCGTCGGCCAAGATCCGGCCATGGCAATCAGGTTTAGGCCATGGAAATTGGGATGGGAGGGTTGAGGAAGAAGACGTTTACGACTTCTTAAGAATAGAGGTTGAACCCAAACTGTGTAGGAACCGGTTATGTTCAGTTTGATTTAATTAAGCCAGACCATCTCTATTTCATTTGATTCAAAGATCAGTCCATGCTTCTTGTTAGTGTTTGATCCAATTGATCTTAAGTGGTTTGGAGATTATATTTGATTTTAAGTTCTTTTGATCCAATCAAAGAACTGGTTCAATTTAACTCCCAATGATCTAAACCCATTTGAGTTAAGCCTAAATAAGTTGGTCTCATCTCTTGATTTAACTCAATAGACTCTAATTTGATCCAATCAAGAACCCATTTCAGGCCAATTAGTGACCCAGAATGGAATTGGACCCTAAGCTAATTTAACTAAGCTAGAATGGGTCTAAATTTAATTTTAATTATTTGATTCATCAAGATTAAAGATGGATCATGTATGGTGATGATTATAAGTGATCTATAAGTGTAAGTGTGATTAAAGTCAATTAGAGGGATATTATACTTGAATTAGAAGATTATTAGTTAGTTAAACATTAATTAAACTAATTAAGCTTAGGTAAGTGTGGTAAGTAAAGTGAGTTAATAGGGGTATTTTCATATTTTTATTTAAATTATTGAATGAGAAAATGGTTAGATAGTTTATGTATAGAGCATATATATATATATATATATATATATATATATATGTTGTAATATATTATTTGGTTATGAAATGATTTTGACTTTGACTTGAGTTATACAAGTATGATGTGGAATGTTATTATGATTATGATATGGTTATGGCTTTGTGGATATAAGTTGTTATGATGTGAGCATATAGACTAGTCACTAGATGTGGCAATAGTGGCATCAAATAAGGGCAGTGTGCTGGAGAGGCCGATATGAAACTAGTCATGATCTGTGAATATGACATGGCTAGGTTTGAAACACCATATATGTTTACTGTTGATACATAGTACTGGTTTTGGCAGTATTAAAGTAATTCTTTATTGGCCTACACTAGTGGCACCAAGAAAGGATTGAAGGTCAGAGAGATCGATATAAAACCAGTCATGATCTATGGATATGATGTGTCTAAATTTAATACATTGGGTGCTAGTATGAGAACCAACCTATACGTGTATATATCATCAGGTTAGGTTGTTAGACACAAACTATTGGCATAAAGTTTGTCAATATATATCTTCCATACGGAGATAATTATGATGCGGATATATGGTTATGCTGATATTTGATGATTTTGGTATTTGGTATGGTTTATGATGGCATTTGAATATGGTTAATTTTATGATTTTATACCTGATTTTATGGACATGTTATGTTACCTTCTATAAAAATTTATTTTGATATACAATTCATTCTTGTTTTCTTGGTATATTCATGATGGTATATGTAAAATTGCTACTAAACTTTTTAGCTCATTATCCTCCCTTACCATGTTTTAGAGAACGACGATGATGCTTACCTATTGGATCCAGACTTGGGGTACGAGCACCAAGAGTTAGACTTAGATGTTTTCTATATGATATGATATTGGTGTAGCTATTCTGATATGTACATTGAGGATAACATTTAGATACTTTTATATACTAGTATATTGACATTGTGATAGCGTTTTGAAATATATGGGATATATGAGATATAACTTCTGCTAATGTTTTCATAATTATCGTTACATTGTATATCTTGAGATTTAGTAGGCTTTGCGTGCTCTTATGATTTACTTTAAGAGTACGTGGCCATGTCGCGATTGCCCTCGAATCGAGCTCCGAATCGGGGGTCGCGACACATAGATAGTTTAACTCCCCTCTCAACTTTCCACATGTCTCAAATCTTGAAGAATGTCACCATGTATTTTACACTTAGCATAAGGCAATCATCACTCCAATTACAGAACCACTCCTTTATTTCACTTGAATCCTTAAAAAAATTAGTTTTATGATGACATTCCTACCACTAAGTTCACATGGCAAACCTAAACAAAATCTTTTGGAGTTCAGAAAAAGTTAACCTACGATTCTAAAACCATCTTTGGGCAGTATAACTAGGAAGCTTCAAAACACTTTTAGCTTCACTAATATATCATTTTGGGTCATACCTCCATTGTCTTGCCCTCAAACAA
This sequence comes from Metroxylon sagu, assembly GCA_017589505.3. Classification (NCBI taxonomy): domain Eukaryota; kingdom Viridiplantae; phylum Streptophyta; class Magnoliopsida; order Arecales; family Arecaceae; genus Metroxylon; species Metroxylon sagu. Next base: position 1,040,214 of record JACVBY030000617.1, read on the forward strand.
GTTCTTTAAGATCCAATGTGAAATAATAGGGTTAAGTCAAGGCATTTGGCTAAAGCTTCATCCAGCAACTAAATCAAGCATGGTAATACGCATGACTTGGCAAGCAGATATGCACACAGAGATGACTAGCCAAAAAGGGAAGCAAAACTTACCTGGACTATTTGCTTGAATATATTCGACCACCATGGGTATGTAAAACATGATAGATATCAGACTCCGGTAATAAGCTCACAAATAGTTTGTACATGAATAAAAAAATTAAATTTTCATACCAAAAACGAGTTGCTAAAAGTTCTTGTTTTTGGACAGCATATATAAAATAACTCTAGATGAGATAAAGAATGTCCAGAGCATTTTATTGAAGTGTTTCTTGCTTGAATGCTAGATAGCTAAATATGTTATATGGAAGCATTTATTAAAATAGAAAAAATAAAATGCATCTCCGTCTTCCAAATCTTTTAATGATAAGTTGAAGACAAAATTATTTATCAATGTTCAAGATGTTGTTACGTCACATGCTGATTTCATTACCATTACTTACATCAGTACATTTTATTTCATCTTATCAAAAGAAACCAGAATATTGTTTGTTAAAACTATGAGTGTGGAGTTTTGGAATTAAAATATTTCATCTAAAGATAAGTAATGCAAACAATTTAATGACCCATAATCCATCGCTCTAATGAAGTAACCCCTTGTGGGCACCAAATTTCATGCGCAAGATAACATATTCCTCTAATGCATCAATCCATGCACAAGAATTTCTTATAGAGCTTTGAGGGTGAAAAATTTAAAGGATAGCATATTCCTTATGCCATATGCATGAAAGATACACTATCCCAGCAGCAAGAAGTTACTTGCGCTGCTCTGGTGTGTCTTTAATACATCAAACCTCAGTTTTGAGCTTTATTTTTGCACTTTCCGGCGCTGACATACAAATGTAGCAGGCCGTAGAAGGATAGATATTGCGAAGTCTAAATATAATAGATGTTGCAAAGTCCATCATGATGAGGGCTTTGCCAGGGTTTCACCACTCCCTCTCCTTTTTTTAGCCCAACTACGTCACAAAATTATTTGTATAAAACTTCGATTCCACAAGTCAAACACAACGAAGCAATGAAAACATTGATATTTCCATGCTTTGCAATTCCTCGCCAGACTTCAGCAGTATCAAACACCTCATCTCGTACTAACCTCGAGCACTAACCCTCGTCCCGCTATTTGGGACACAACTCAGATCCATTGTTATTATCCATTGTTATTCTCGTGAATATAGAAATTATAGCTTGTTACCAAGAAGCCAGCGAATTCCCGATTGGCACGCCGGTCGTCAAATTTAAGCAGAATCAAAAGGGGGAAATATGTTCTTTTTGTTTTTACCAAATCAGATTCCATCATCTATTAAGCCAGAAACACCAAAGTTATCCTGAAAAAAACCTAATCGATTGAAAGAAGTAAGAGCGTGAGGCATCCGAGAGTCGACCGTGGGAAAAATAGACGTCTGTAAAATTTGCAGCATCACAGCAGCAGGGAGAGGAAGAATAACACTACAGAGAGAGAGAGAGAGAGAGAGGGTACCATGTTGCGCCGCTGCTGATTTCGACTTCCGAACTCCAAAGGGTTTCTAAGCTCCTCTGCGGTGCGGAACAGCGAAAAGATCACCGTGGCATGGCCGGTTAAATATAGCTATGCGTTATTGATCCGCGACCGCGACTCACGACCTAATCAGTCCCCAGGCTGGCCCACTAAAACCTAATCAGTCCGATCCGAACGAGTCCGTTTGGTAAAAGGACTGGGCCGGACCGAATTTTACAACGAGGCAGCCAACGTCGAGGCGACCGGCATCGCCAATCGGGATCTTGGTAACAGGTGTTATGGCTGTTCGGTTCAACGTTAGTGTTGGAATTAAAATTACAATCGAATTTTATTGAAATTATAATCAAGATTGTTCATTTCTATTCATAAGTAAATCAAAATCGAAAATAGAATTGAATTAATTTTTATTGTTTGGTTTACATGTAAATCAAAATCGAAATCATATTTGTTATTATTATTATTATTATTATTTAGTTCATCAAAATCTTAAAATTGAAGTCAATTTAGTTTTTTTAAAATTTTTTTTATATATACTCAATTTAATATTTATTTTATGAATAAATAAACTTAAAAATTAATAAATAGAAAAAAATTATAATATGAAAATATCTTTTATATTAAAGAGCCCTGTAGTGTAAGAGAAAAAGAAGGAACCTCACGATATGTTGGGGTTTGGCTGAGTATTTATTTATTTACTTTGCTATGGTACTTTAGGCAGTTATTCTATTATTTCTTTATAATTATTTTTCTAACCGTTAGATATATTTTTAGTGAGACTGCATAACTTATTTAATCAATGATGTTAATTGCTGATACACATAATTAAAACAAAAGAGAAGGGTTTTATTACGAGATATGGCTGTAGCAAATATGATGAAGAAGAGAGAGAAGGAACGTGATGAGATTTTTAATGAAGATTTTTATGTCAAGGAGCCAATGGAGGGGGTGAATTTCGATAAAGGACGAGGTCAATTTCGGCGAAGGACGAGGGGTTCATAAGAAAGCTATAGACGAGGGGAAGATGACTCCAAATCACATTCCCTAACCTTTAGCGTCATCCTGAAACGCCTCCTACCTCCCACGGATATGGCTAGGGTTTCTTCGAGATGGAAAGAAGCAAGTCAAGTATAGACTTGGTTTCAAAGAGCGCTATCAGAACAATTGGTTTATCGAATAAAATATTATAAATAACTCTATTTCAATGAACAACCCATATGACTTTAGAAATAATGCAAGAGTACTATAGCAAAGCCCTTTATCTAAAATAAGTGTATAAAGAATCTTTCCTAAATGTCTAAAAATGAGTGTATAAAGAATCTTTCCTAAATGTCTAGAAAGACTTCATAATCATCCTCGATGATGTAGTGATAAGATGGTGTGATAAGAGGGATTGTAGGTGGGGTTGGGTGACAAGAAGAGAGAAGAGAAGGTGCGATGAAAATAGAGGTAGGTTTAATGGGAAAAAGGAAAGGAGAGAGGTCATAATAAAAACTTACATGCAAAAGGGATAAGAATGGTACACGCAAGAAGAATGACTATGCATTGGAATCGAAATCGTAATCTTGAGGAAGGTTTTAGATTTCTAATCCTTTCTAAAATATGTTTTTGATTCTAGATAGAATTGAAGTTGAATTCCAATTCCATCCAAATAAATATTGGAATTGGAATTAACGATTCTGATTTACATCCTAAAGCTCTATTTTTACAAACCTAAGAGCTCCTTAATATGAAATATGGACCCAAAAATAGCATGCCAAGTGCAAGACAATAAAAAAAATTATAAATCCAATCCTAGGAAGCAAGAATATGGATGGGCATAAGATACATAAATGATATTTTTATCTTTATCATCCATCAATTAACTATACAATTTTCTAAGTATTTCGTTTAAATATATAATCAAGCAACCATAAGTATGCTAATAGTATGCATGTAGAAATATGAAAAATTATGTAATGCTCATAAATCAACTAAAAAAAAATTTAAAAATGGTAACTACCTTACCATAATCTTAACTAAAATTAGTAACATATTTCTCTCATATGTTGGGCAAACGGTATGCGCGTCTTTGTCATTTGTTTTTCTTTTTTAAATTTATAAGATAAGATTAGGAAGGGAGACTCAACAAAATTTATCTTTGTTGTGTTTTTTAATAACCAATAATGGTTCAATTAAAAGTACAAGGATCTATAAAGAAGAGGAGTAAAGAGTAGTTTTGCTTATTAGAAAAAACAAGGCTAGCATAAATTAAAATATTTATACGTGTCAGCTTTGATCGATATAATTGTTTTTTATTTATATCAAGCCTATTTAATATTGTTTGGCCCATAAACCTTATTTCATGCCTCATATCTTCATTGTCTCTCAATCAAGTATCATTTTTAAGAGATTTAGGCCTTGTTTGGGATTGCTACAAAGAGTAGAGCTTTTTGCAATATAATTTTTATAAAAAACTATTTGTTATTTGGTAACTTTATTTTTAAAGTACTACTGCATTTTAATATATGTCTAGCAATCAAATTAAGAAATTATTTTTCAAATGATCCAAAAAAAAGAAATTACGCAATATTTTCAGCCATATATAGTATCATATCATATCATATTATATTCAATATATTTTATTGTATTATATTGTATTATGTTATATTATATTATCTTGTATTTTTTTATTATATTGTTATTATATTGTACTATCAAAACTACTATTACAAAGTATAGTTAAATAAACATTTTCAATATCCTAATCTAAATAACATAATAAATAATAATATTATTTTTAGTAGAAATTACTAAGTAATAAAGAATCTCATTATAATAAATCCAATCTTATTGATTCTAATATCAATATAAATATTTGACTTTGTTCATCTATATACAAAATGCCATAAAAATTGTTCATATAACCACTATCATAATAACAACATGAATATTCTACTAACATTCCTCGGTATCCATGTTACAAGCAAATATCATAAATAAAAAAATTAACAATTTAGTAAAAGTGTCATAATATGATCATATAAAACATCCATCTTATGATTATTCATTATTTAATTCTATTTTGTACTCCATTCTTCCTATTATTCATTAATTTCTAAATAATCAGGAGGAAATAGATTCTTGCCATCATAAAATTAAAACTAAAAATCTTTAATTGCATGGTTTCCAATAAAGCTATGATAGTTATAAAAGCTACCACAATTTTCACTTATTTATGATATGAATGGTTAAACATTATACTCAATATTTTTCATTTACTTTTCTAACATCCAAAAGTTCTCTTAGTAGTATATGTGAGTGAGGAATATGCATGATTATATATTTCTTGCATACCCTTTGGTTGTCTTCTACATTGAAAATTTGGTGAATGATATCTATTTCCTTTATATAACCTCATGCATCTCCTTATATGAGGATACCTTACATCCACCAAATAGTACTTATATATAATTACATATATATATATATATTAGTCATAAAATATATATTTATTATAATAGTAGATATTATACTGATCAGTGGATGTAGAAATTGCAGCTCTTCTCTATATAAAGCTTTTAAAAAGATAAGTATATCATAAGTAGTACCCTCCCATCCATCTCAATTAAATGGAAAATGCATTTCAAAATCACACCAAGCAATGATGTTTTGTATAGGAATTGGTTTTTGGCCAATATATGGTATTTGTTAAAAGGAATGAAGCTTTATCAATGGGGATGGATCTACATGTATACGAGGGTGAGCAATTGCCTTCTTTAGATTTTGAAAAATTTCTTAAACATCTTATTGGGCCTTTGTCTTTTAAACTCCTTATGGGAATTGCTCTATGAGAGTTCCAACAAACTTTGCTTCAAAAAAGAATGAGATATACTACTCTAATCTATATTAATTCTAAGAGAGAGAGAGAGTTGATAAGAGTATGAAACATAATAGATCAACAGAATACATGCATGTAGGTACTCCGAGGGCATCCACTAAGATGGTGGGGAGCATGATGACTTAGAGAAAACAAAGCCCACTTCACCCCTTTCTATAGCCCAATCAATAATTGTCTATTACCCCATAGCATGCATCATAAGCCATGGTAGCCAATGAAAACCCATCGAGGATAACTATAAAATTAAGTTATCTACCTTAAAGTAATTGTAATGCAAACATGCTCATCATAATTTTTTATTTTAGCTATTTAAGTGTTATTGCTAAGTCAAAATTATGATCTTGTGTGATAAAAAAATATTTTCTTTTCTTTTTTTCTTTACATAGTTAGTCAAATAGTTTTAGTTAAATTGATGTTATAATATGGTGTTACAAAAAATGCCTTTGAATACTTAATATTTCAAAAAATTATTCTTAAAGAAAGTGTAAGTGATTGCCCCTCTGACCAAATGTTCTGGCTCTACTACTATTTACTAGCACATGGGCATCATCAATTGCTCCAATGCAATTTCTAAAATAAAGCTACCAATAACTCTCGTTACAATTTTTTTTTTTCTTTGAACATCTTTAAACTCTCTATTAACTAGAATAACAATATACTTGGCCAATAATAACTTGCCATTTTTGAGATAACATTTAATACATTGGTAAAATTTTTTTTAACTATTTCTTCTTAATATTGAAACCTTTTTGATATCATCTTATTTCCAAACCTGTATCCTAAAATCATAAAAAATATAGCCACCAACTCCTCAACAACAATACCTTTAGAATATTTCACGCCATATCTTTCTTTCAATTCATTGCATAAATTAAGAAGTGTATATATTTCTATTTTGAATCATTATTAATATTTATCAGGATTGTCTTATAGAATTTCTAATACAAACTTATATCCATTTGATAGGATATTTTACAGGACTCCTCATAAATATACTTTGTATAATATTTAATAGTTGCATCAACTCTTGCAGCCACTTAAGTATGAATATTTTCATCATTATCAACCGTCTCATCTTCACTAGAATATTTATCTTTTGTACTTCTATCGGCACCATCCATATATGTAGAAAACAACAAAAAGTAAAAAAACCATATAATTCAATAAAAATATAATATTATCCAATATAAGCGATCAAATACAAAATATCCTACATATAATATTATCAAATGTAAAATATCTAACGCATAATATTATCCGATACAAAATATCTATAACACATCACCAAATCACTTAAGTGAGCAAAAAACTGCCATACAATTTAATAAATTAAAACTAGTTGTTTCTTTGAGCTAGCATTAGCTTTAGCCAAAATTGTCATACAATTCAATAAATTAAAACTAATTATTTCTTTGAGCTAACATTAGGTTAAGTCATTTAATTTGAAAGTATATATCTTTGAAGGCCACAAACATCTCCCTATATTCTTTTTTTTAAAAAGTACCTTGGCAGCAAATAGAAATAGTTTAGGTCATATTATTATTTTAGGTATGCTGCGCACCATTTCCTTCTACCACTTCATCAATATTATGTTCAAGCTTATCAATCCTCCTGTATGTCACTATACTTGTATTATCTACAACATTAATAAGATGTTTTAACAATTGAGATAAATTTTTAATACCCCTTATGTCTCTTTTGGTTGCTACGGACTTCTCAGAAAAAATACTTTTCTTGAGAAGACCTCGCACCATGTTTTGTTTGATTATTGAAAAATCATGTTGGTTACCGAAAATGATATAGTAAAAAATAGTGACTTTCCTAACAAATCACAATCCAAGATGGGGATGGGATGATAAGTTTCTGCAAGATTACGTTTCATGGGAGCCCACTCACGAATTGCTAAATGAGGTCTTAATTTCTTACATTTCCCATCTTGAGCCATAGGGCTTCTTCTTCTCTTTGTCTTCACTGACACTAGAAGTAGGTGCAAGGTTTGGATTGTCTACATTGATGAAAATATAATTAAGTCCATGTACAATAAAATTAGGATCATCATCTAAGTCATGTAAGCCTTCAAATATATTATCATTAACTCTATTCAACCTTTCATCTGCTATGAATGCAGCCTCAATATTTTCTTGCACACCTAAGGCTAGTGACCAAACTTCCTTTCCATTGGCACTGCTATATCCCACCAATTTATTGGACTTCAGTGCTCGTTGCAAACATGGTTCTCGAAACTTTATATGAATCCCTTACATTTTAAGGACAAATAAATATCAATAAAAAATTTGTAGTCATAATATACAAATTATTAGAAACATGAAAGTAGTGTTATTTATATCTATAATTTTTTATCCCATTATGCATCAGGTGTACCTATCATGTTTCCCATAGGATCCTAGCCAAGTCAAGTTTTTTTCCCTCATCAACCTCATCCAAAGACTCCGGTTTGCTTTCAAACTATCTTATTTATTTTAAAATTATCTATAGTCATTTTGATCCCAACCATCTTATCGAACCTTTTAATCACATTAACCCATCCAGAAACTACTTATCAGGCTATTACCAGCTTCAACTTCATTAGTGCATATATCAATAAATATCTCTAACGTTTTCCCATTTCAAAACCTTTAGTGAAATGAAACACAAAGAAATCATATAAATTAATATAATCACTAGTTATCCATACAAATGGTAGAGGCTGTCCAGTACTCTTGTTTTTATGAAAATATATAGTTTAGACCAATTCTTTATAGACTGAACTAAGGTAGCAGTTAATCTACTGGTACTGCAAAGGAATCATACAGCTGTTTAAACAATCTACGACATGTAAAATCCCATATATAAGGTCTCTCAGGCTACTAATATCGAATACCTCATGCATGCAACCGAAAGAACCTGATTGCTGATTAAAGTTTTTAGCAAATAAAAACATCCCTTTACTTGTTAAAGCTGAAGTAATTGTAAATTTTCAATCATAAGAATGACACCATATTAATTGCAAGCTAACAAGGATGGTGATGGTTCATCATAGGATAGTGCAACAGCACAGCAACAAAGACACCTTCAAGCAGGCAAGCACGGTTTCCTTGACCCTAGCCAAAGTCAAGAGCTCTACAAAGTCTATATCAACTCTTTTATTTGATACGTGAAAATAGAAAAGAAAGGAAACCATTTGGAGTTCAGTAACATGGTCACTCTATCACGGGTGAGCAGAGACGTCACTGTTTTTAGAAAGTGATGTAAGAATTATGTAGCTCATATGATTAATTTAAAGTATTTATTTATTTAAATAATTTAATAAATTATTTAAATGTTAAAAATATTATTGATTATGAAAGATATAACTCTTAAGAAAAGATACAATTTTTCATGAAGATGTACAATTCTTTATGAACAAATGTATTTATATCTTATGAAAAAATGCGTAGGTATAACTTTTATGAAGAGTTGTATAACTCTTCATGAACAGATGTGTTTATATCTTATAAAAAGATGTGTAGGTATAACTTTTATGAAAAGGTACAACTCTTCATGAATAGATGTGTCTGTATCTTATGAAAGGATGTGTACCTTGATGGAAGGTACCTATTCATTATTTATAACATAAGAGTTTGGTTTTCTCTTCATTATTTATTTTTTATCCATCAAAGAAAAGATTATAGAGGGTATAGAGGAAAAAACTTAGATTCACTTTCTTCTTCAAACTTTCACCTTAGTGATTTTCTTCAAATTATAGTAATAGATCAAGGTATGTTTTTAACTATCCTAAAGTAAGATTACTGAGAATTAATAGTTAAAAATGAAGGCAATCTTCAAAGATAAAGCGTAAATAGGAGGAATACGGATGATTGCAATATGATCTCGGAGAAATGTCATGGTTCGTTTTTCCGATCCCATGATTTAAATCTTGTGCGTTCTTTTCCTTTCCTTTCCTTCCCTTTTCTACGGTTGTTTAGATAAATTCCTTAAACCAGAGTTCTCCCACGAGGAAAATCTTAACAGAGAGCCAAGAACGTACATAAAAAATTTTGTGGGAAATCAAAGTCCCATACAACATCACCAAAGAAGAAATTTACTTTGAAAAAATAGGATGGAAAAATCATCAAACAGAAGTGAAATGGATGGACAAACCCTAAAATACACATTTAAATCAATCACGGAAATCAGAAAAGAGAAAAGGGAGAAGACGAAGGCAATGCATTGCTAGAGATCGATTTGCATATGCCAGAAATTCTTTCTTGATCGATTTGAGAACTATTTGATGGGAAAAAAAAATTATTAAAAGAGAAACATCTTTCGGATATATGCCGAGTAGAGGTTCCGAGGGAAAAGCTCTAAATTTTTTTTTTCCCCCACTTATGAAGAGGTTAGGAATCTGCTTTAAAAATTTTGCTAAACTAATCATCATCTTTCGAAACAGCTGGTGACCCTTCAAAAGGCATTTCTGGTTGCTCCTAGTGCAATCCCGAATGAGGCCTTAATAAATTTAGATCTTCCATTCCTTGCTAAGTTGTTATAAGAAGTGTAATGCTGGGCTTTGATCTTTGTGGCCGATTTGAAACCCAGTTTAAATATATTGAGATCATATACAAATGAAACATGTTGCCGATGGGATGGGTATATGTAAGCCTGGCCTAAAAATTACATGGCCAGACCAACTTTTTTTTTTTTTTTGGCCCATAGGACTGGGTTGGGCCTCACCTAAAAATTTAACTATAAATATATATATATATATATATATATATAGGGTTGGGCTTGGGTTGATAGATTTTTACCGAGCAGACTTGAGTCGGCCATATCTAACTAGTGTTCGAGCTAGGTCTAACTTGGCCCAATGCCTCGGGCTCTTTTTTTTACCTTTAGCTTGACCCAAGCTTGGCCCAATCTCACCCATGCCTACCCCTAGTTGCCGATGAGTATTAAGGCTGAGCCAGATCAGGTCGAGCCATACCCTAACCCAAGCTTAACTTGAAACTGTTTTTCGGGCTTTGAGTCGAGATCAGACCTGAATTTTTTTCAAAAATTAGGCCCCAGCTTGGCTTGAGCTTGAGCCCGAGCACAAGCCCAGGCCCGACTTGAAACCAAATTCGACCAACCCATAATAATCCATTTGAGTTAAAATTGAAGAGAGTCAACTTTTCATTATTAAATGTTTGCATAAAATGAAGCAATATTTAAAATAATTTTATCTAATTACTTTATAAAAATTACTGTAATATAGATAGATATTATAACATAATATAAAATTTAGAATGTTCGTCGTATTTTAAGAATTTGAGATTATATTTGGATCATATTCGGAACTAATTAAGGGCTAATATTTTGAACATTCTTCAGGCTTAGGATCGAACTAAGCTCAAGTCAAGTAACAGTCCAAACTTAGCCTAAAATTTTTTTAAACTTTAATGTTAAGCTGAAATCTAATTCAAATTAGTTCGAACGTAAAGATTGGTCAGGTTCCACTTCCCATGCCAACGAGTACTGAAACTGAATACCTCTTTCCATCCTCCGTAATTCCATCGTATTTTCACGGTTGCTTGCGTTTCCAAATCATGTGGTCCCAACAGCCAAGAACTAATAAGGGTGAATTATGACCCCAAAGCACGTTGGATGGTACACGGTTTGGCATCCGATGGTCATCGTGGATCGTTGCGGCCCGGCGGTGGCCCAAGAATTCTGTGGACGTGTTAAAAGTCCAACCAGCAAACCAGGTTAATTCCACGGCGATGCGCTAAGGACTGGGAAATAGAAATAAAGGAGGACTAGGAAATAGAAATAAAGGAGGGGAGTCCGAAGAAGATCCGAAAGGCGGCATCGCCCGTTAAACAGCCATCCAGCGGAGGGCAGCGCAGCCGAGACCGGCGGAGACTTCTGTCGCCAGAGGTTAGATGGAAGCCTGGGCACCACCAACGCCGCCGGTACTCCTCGCTACTTTCTCCTCTCTCTCTCTCTCTTGAAATCCTATTCTTAAACCCCTCCCCACCTCTATCATTTCCTGGTCCCCGTCTTTCCGCCGCCCGGCACCGCCTCCTTCTCCTCTCCCGGATCTTGGGCTTGCCGCGGCGGTGGCGATCGGTGTACCTGGCGGATCCGGGGACTGCCGGCCGACGGATCGGAGGCGAGGACGAAAGTATACCATTCTCCTTCCATCCTCAACCCGCATCGGTTCGGCGGACTGGCCGTGATCTTATCGTCTCTGGTTGTAAGGGCTCATATCAAGATTCACGCACCCTTCTCCTTTCATCCTCCACCCCAATCGGGTCGACGGACTGGCCTGGGTCTTGTTGTCTCTACCTACTCTCGATTCACGCAAGATCCGCTCTGATGCCACCTATTTGCAATCCATGCCCATCTTGTAGCAGCTAAACTTCTCTGAAATCGTCCTTAAAAGAACAATTCCTTCAACAACCACCAATGCAATGCAATCTTGGTGTCATCAAGAAACAGTCTTGCAGGAAATCTGATTAACTTCTCATCTTCACCTGTTTTGTTGGAGTTATTGGTGTAGTTTCTTCTTGTCTGATTTTGTTCTATATTAGTCTTCTTGGCTTTGATACGAGCTTCACCTTATTGTTTCTGCTGTTTTATTCCCTTTATTAATTTATAATACCTACAGATTTAGACTCTGTGATTGGAATTTTGTATGGATATAGTTTTAGAATTTGATTCTTCTTCAATATAGATTCCATGCCTTTGATTGATTCTAGAAGTTAGTGGTTATCAAACTCCAAGTGGGGTAGTTCTGCAGCCTGAAGTCTACTTTGCAGCTGGTATTGGCGGTTATGGATATACCAAGTAAGTCTTTCTGAAATGAACTTTATAAATTTCACACTGCCTGTTGTCCACATATGTTTTATATATGTAGTTATGAATTTGGAAGTGTATGATGTCCATTTAGGGTCAAACCATGCTAACTCTTATTAGAGCTCAGCCACCTGGATTGTTTTGTTGTTGTGGTGAGTATGATGAGAAAAGAAAATTTAGGATGCACTGCATAAAATTTTTTAAGTAAGCAAAAGAAACCAATGATTTATTATGACTTTGTGTTGGCTAGTTTTAGAATGAGTAAAAGTTATGCCATCATGTCTTTCTTTAGTCTTAACACATTTTATTATGACTTTGTGTTGGCTAGTTTTAGAATGAGCTCGCTGGCCTTTGTCATGTTCTGATCATACACAATACCTATGCTATCTAGAAGCAAATCGCTGGCCCCATTCCTAAAAATGATAAAAATGATTGTATGCCATGTCGACCAGACTACAACTTCTTTATTTCAAGATCCACCAAGAATCTAATAACCCCAGTCCTTGTTTCCTAACTTCCATAGTCCTTCAGAAGTGGGGAAAGATATAGCATCTGCCTCAAGCAATGGGTCAAGAGGATTTGACAAGGATTTTTCACTTAAAATTGTTGCTATTTTGCCATGTCAGAAGAAACCCAGGAAAAGGCTGGACTAGAAGAATCAAGAATAGCATATTGGATCTTATCCATTGAACAATACCTTTTCAAAAGCTCCTGTCACATTGCTCTTTGCAGCCACAATCCATTTTTTTGATGAATAAGTATCAAAACTAATATATCTTGCTGACAAGTTCAGATAGAGATCATGACTTTTGACAAAATATTGGACAAGTTATATGAATGGAACAATCGAGTAGAAGTTTTTTTTTTTTTTGGGGGGGGGAGGGGTTGGGTGTCATGCCTTTGTGATATGACCTTCATTTCAATCTGTTCATGGAGACATCTATGGTAGCAAAGTATATGAAATGTATTCTACAATTAAGTGGGATGGAAGATCTCAAAAAGCACCTGAATCATATTCAAACAATGGCGTCTATTATATACTATGACATTGTCATGATGAAATACTTCTGATTGTTTTCCATTCTCCCTAGTAATAGAACAATCAACTTGTGGGACATCAGAATTCTTGTTTTGAGGGCACTTTTGTACAATGCATATCAAACAAGCAGTGATGAATCTTCAAGCTTGCAAACAAATGATTTGTGAAAAGCTGTTGTATTTTTATTGCATTTTAAGAGTTTAGTATTGTGAACCCATAATAGTGCCTTGGAAGGTAGTCTTAGCTCTGGTTTTTATTAGTTTGAAGGGGAACTTCAATCCCTGTGTATTCTTGCATGCCAGATTCACTTGCATACGCTGACAGACTCTCAGTGGTTAGAATAACTAATGAGATATATGCCGCCATCAAGATGAAACACACTCATTCGCAGTGATGGTTCAAGTGTGGAACCTCAAATGTGATGTCAGATGCATGGATTTGTAATTTGATGCGCAAATGATGAATGTGTTTCTCATTATTTCACATGGATAACCTTAAATTGTGTGCATCTTTTAATTTCTTATCTTGTAGGAGACTCGATCTGATTTTGAATATATATTTTTTCTCAAGGAATATGGTTTCTCATTTTTATTTCAGGTGGTTGTTCAAGGGATACCTCTGTTCTTGTTGTTGTGCTAGAAACTAGTGAAACATTTATCATTATCAGCTTGTCAACAAGGAATGACACCCAAATAATTTATGTTGACCCAACCACTGGTTCATTGTGTTATAGTGGGAAGATCGGACATGATCTTTTTAATACAGAGGAAGAGGCCTTAAACTATGTCACAAATGGATCAAAGTTTTTGTGTAAGAGTACTACATATGCCAAAGCTGTACTTGGTTATGCAGCACTGGGAAGTTCTGGATTGCTTCTAGTTGTGACAAGGCTCAATGCTACTATTCCTAATCTTCCTGGTGGTGGATGTGTATATACAGTGACAGAAAGTCGGTGGATCAAGATTCAACTTCAAAATCCTCAACCCCAAGGTAAAGGTGAACTGAAGAACATCGATGATTTGGCTGAGCTTGACATTGATGGAAAATACTACTTCTGTGAAACAAAGGACATTACCCGGCCCTTTCCAAGCCGTATGTCTTTCCAGAATCCAGATGATGAATTTGTCTGGAATGGTTGGTTTTCTAAGCCGTTTAAAGATATTGGGCTGCCAAAACATTGTGCCATTCTTCTGCAGGTATATGGACCTTCACTTTGTTATATCTCTGGACTATATCTATTGAAATAACTATGTTAAACCCACTGTCGTCACTCCTTGCTAAACTAAAAGTGAGAACTACAGTTTTTTGCCTGCTACATGTTTTTCCCCTCCGCCATTGCTTAATACGAACATATGAGACCTGCAACCATACGCTGCTTACATGTGGAATGATGGATCATTCAAAAACATAATCAAAACATTTGTTGAAATTTTACAAGTACATGTCCTGAAAATCAGCTAAGATTATGTAGCGTATGCCAAATTTTGTACAAAATGGGAAAAAAGTAACATAAGGTGATTTCAAACAACTATAACTGTATAGTCCAATTAGTAGCAAGGAATACAGTAGTACAGTGGGCATAAACTCACATATTCCATGCCAATGCATGCTAGTGTGTGCTGGAAGCTGGCACAGCAGGCCACTTATGCTGCTTGCGCTGAAATGACCTGGGTGCTGGTGGCACTTAAAATCTTGACTAGCTGTTTATGTGCTCAACTTGCATGAGGCAACTTATAATCTGTTTACTGTTTTCATATCAATGACCTCAGTGATGTGCTACTTTCAGGGATTTGCTGAGTGCCGAAATATTCAAAGCACAGGACAGCAAGGTGCAACAGTTGCTCTTATTGCACGCCGTAGTAGATTGCATCCTGGTACTCGTTATTTGGCCAGAGGACTTAATGCATGTTCCAGCACAGGTGATGCACACCTTTATTGCCAGATTATATGTTGTTTGGAATAATATTGAAAGGATTTGATACAATACATGCCAATTGCTCATAAATTTTGAATGAAGCAGCAGCATAGATCCTGCTGTTATAAAATGTCTGCTGCTTTGAAACTACTGATCTGCTTAAAGTATTTAATGCAGTTATGCTTGTCACTTAAGAATGACAACACAAGTGTGCATGTGCATGTAACATTTATTTCATGCTATTGTATTATGACAATATTCACAATATTGCAATATTTATTTTTAGGGGAAGGCATGGCCTTTGCTCTATTCTTCATTAATCAACTATATGCTATGCAATGTACAGTTTTATCATCTATATCCAATTATACTTCTTTCCATAATAGCCTGAGAAAACACAATAGGGTTAAAAACCCATAATAGAAGAGAGCTCCTAACAAACTACTTTCACAATAATACAAAACCCTATTCTTCGATCCATCTATTTACAGTAGTGTCTGCTAAATAGTATACTCACTCTTTCTATTCTACATTTTATTACTATTCCATTTCGAATAATCTTTTGTGAACTGAAACCTTTGTTGTTTTTTCTGTTAGCATGTTACTCTATAGAGCCGTTCACTATTTTATCTCTTCCAAAGAATCTTTGATCATTTCCAAATTTGCATTTAGCTACCCATTTGGAGGGAAAACAGTATCACATTTAAGGAGGCAATTCCCACTAGCCGCTAAGAGATCATTTAATCTGCAAACACCCAATGCCATCTTCACCATTCATACATTACATGCATTTGGACTTAGATGGAGGCCCCACTATTATAAAAATTTGAAATTTGGCCATTTTTCATCCACAACCCTTGAAATAGCCAAAGTTGGTGAGGGGATAGGAATTTTGCCCCAAACAAAAGTTGTCCATCCCTCCTATTTAGCTCTACTTCTAATCAAGCTCTCTCCAGATACTTCAGGAATATTTGGAAAATCAGTTCTCATGTTTGTTCATGAATTTTATGATCCATCTGAAACCTTATTCCACCACTTAGTGACTTTAAGCAAATGAATATGGTAGTGAACTCTAAATGAGAGATCATTCTTAACAAGGTTTTCACTTCGTGAAAGGTGAGGAATGTGGTAGAGAGTGGACCATCTGTAAAAATAGGGTAATTTCAAAAAATTTAGTATCAGAGGTGATGCCATGCATACTTTTAGAATGACTTTGTTATGTTGTACACTGGAAAGCTACTTACAGATACTTGTGATTGTTTACAAGTATGGTGCATAATATAATCTATGTACCTTCTTAAGCTTTTAATTAGTTAAACTACCCCTATAGGTGATCTACCAAAAAGAAATTTCTTTGATCTCCTGCTTGCCTTGCCATGTGTGATATAATTAATTTATTGTCATGATTTTTTAATAATCTCGGCTGTTTTCAACAAAACAACTGCTCATTATCAATATTGCAACCTTTTGTTTTGATGTTGACTTATTTGAAAGATGTACTCAAATCCAATAATCAAGGCTAATGTCCAAATGAATGGAAATGATTTTTTCCCCCTTGATAGGTTAATATCCTGTTTACCAAAGTTACAGTTGAATTGCCTGTGTGTGCAAGGCATGCCATCTGGTTGTGAGTTATACTTTTTCTTCTTTTTCTGTTGCCACATTTTGTTTCCTCTGTTGAAGCCAATCTGCATGCTAATAATTTATGGCAGTTGATCTCATGTTAGATGGGTTCCGTTCCTGTTGGGTTCTTACTGCATATACATATAACAGGAAATGAAGTGGAGTGTGAGCAGCTTGTATGGGTTCCTAGGAGGGCTGGGCAGAACATCCCATTTAGCTCATACATCTGGCGACGGGGAACTATTCCAATCTGGTGGGGTGCAGAGTTAAAGCTCACCACGGAAGCTGAAATTTATGTTTCAGGTCAGGATCCTTACAAAGGAAGTTCCCAATACTACAAGAGATTGAGTAGGAGATATGGTGCTCAAAATTCTGAACTAACTGCAGTCAGGCAAAAGAAAACTCCTTTGGTTCCTATTGTATGCATTAACTTACTTAGGTATGGGGAGGGAAAGCCAGAAACCATTTTGGTTGAACATTTTAAAGATTCCCTGAAGTATATTAGATCAACTGGAAAGCTTCCTCATACTTGGATTCAGTTGATAAATTATGACTGGCATGCCACTGTAAAATTACAAGGTGAGCAACGGACAATTGAGGGGCTCTGGAAACATCTCAAAGCACCAACAATGACCATTGGCTTTTGTGAAGGGAATTATTTTCCTTTCCGGCAGCAACTCAAGGAATGCAAAGGATTAGTTGTATGTAATGATGACTTTGAGGGTGGATTCTGCCTGACATCTCTCCAGAATGGGGTCATACGTTTCAATTGTGCAGATTCCTTGGATAGAACAAATGCTGCCAGCTTTTTTGGGGCTCTTCAAGTTTTTGTCGAACAATGTAGGCAGTTAGGACTCTCTCTTGATAGAGATGCAGTTTATGGATTTCCTTCAATGAATAGATATGCAGACTTTGGTAATTATGGTGGAAGCAGAGGTACTTTGCCTCCAGGATGGGAGGAACGTTTTGATTCCGTAACAGGAAAGCCTTTTTACATCGATCATAACACAAGGACTACCACCTGGGAGCCTCCACGCCAGGACAAGCCGTGGAAGAGATTTGATATGTCATTTGATCAATTCAAGGGTTCGACAATGTTAACTCCGATAAATCAACTGGCTGATCTTTTCCTGCTAGCAGGTGACATCCATGCAACTCTCTATACTGGCTCCAAAGCCATGCATAGTCATATTCTCAATATATTTAGCGATGAGGGTGGAAAGTTTAGTAAGTTCTCAGCAGCACAGAATAATGTTAAGATTACTGTGCTGAGAAAAATTCAAAATGTTCTTGTTGACAGTTCTCGTCAGAAGCAGCTGGAAATGTTTCTTGGATTGAGGCTCTTCAAGCATCTTCCTTCTGTCCCTGTTCATCCTCTGAAAGTAGGTATAACTACTTAATTTGCTGTAGTTTGTTTTTTCACATTTTATTATGTCCATTTGATATGTTTGTTTTCACCCGCCCTTTTGTCTTGTATACTAATTAAATGAATGTGATATGTACTGGGTATATCATTACTAATGCTAATTACCATCATCTTCATGGTAGAACTCAAATAACTGATTAGTGCATGAAGAAAGTAGTAGATTATGGAAAATAGTTGTAAGGTGCATGTGAGACCACCATCAAAACTCTCTTCATTGGTTTGAGTATTTGTTGCTATTATTAGTCCCTAAACTTTAGCAAATTCTAATATACTTCTCATCTAGTGTTGCATGGACATGGATGCAAGAATCAGATTCTTATGCATATTCAAGTGTCTGACTTGGCAGGACGAAAAAAAAAGAAATACAAGGTTACGCACGCACGCACCTTTAATATTGTTTGTTTAAACACTTTAAGTAAATATTGAAAAGATATTGTTTGATATGGTCTTTCAATATCCACGTTTCTTATTCAAATTCCGAATTAACTTAAGGATACAATGAAAATAACATCTTTCAAGTTATTTCAATACCTACATCACTGGCCAATCATTCAAAAGAATGATTGGCCAGTGATGTATCTGGCTGGATATGTATTTGACATGGATTTTTGGAGCAAGAAACGAGTGTTCAATTAACATAGTTCTCATAATATTTTCTTGAAGATTAAGAAAATGACCACCATTCTAGAGAACCAATTTGGCTTATGCTAGGATGGCCAAAATTAGAGGCCATTTCTTTCCTAGGCAAATAATAGCTGATCAAGAGGAGACATAGTCTACACGTCGTGCTGCTAGTTTGGAAGCTGCTTAAAAAATACTATGAAATGTAACTTGCTGGACATTGAGAAGCATAATTGTTCTAAAAGTTGCATTAAAAACTATAAGGATATGAATGAAGTACTTATTGTGAAAAATAGATTTTTAGTCATGGTTGTCCTCAAGTAATGTCGATGCTGAGTATCTGTTAGCACTTTTTGCTGGTGAACTTAATGTTGACATGGGAGGTACCATGGCATATCAAAATGTTAATTAAATAGATGAAAATCTACTATATTATAATGAAAAGTCCTGAGGTTAGCCATGTGAAACTAGACTCCAGAAGTGAAGCTTTATGAGATTCATGTTCTAAATATACATGGTTCCTTAGATATGATATTTCTTTTCTTTTTTTTTTTTTTTAAATGTTTGTATCTATCTCTCTCCTGAATATGATATGGTACCTTTTCCTTCTCTGCATGTCCAAAATACTAATAGGTTTGAAAGCTAAAATGACATGGAGGGAAAGCTTGGTAGGATCATGATGTTAGTTTAATATGACCAAAATATACTGTAATATATGCAAACTGAAAACAAAAACAATAAATTAGTGTGCTGTCGATATTGGTCGCCAAAGACGGTAGAATGTTCCTTGTTTTTCCTTAAATAAGAAATTCAAAGATATGAATGGAGATAATCTACTAAGATTTGGATTGAGTGGATCAAGTTTAGAGGTGCTTCTCTAGTGTTTTGCAATTAATACTTCTGTAGGACGGTTTGGCAATAAATAGAGTCTTGCTCTCGTCCAAGTACCAGAGTACATAATCCTTGGTAGTTATGTGATTGAACTAGGATGGAGGATGCTTTCTATTGTAACTACACAAGAATGGGGCATTGCTGTAATATCCTTTAAATTACAACTACTTCATTCTATAGAACTCTAGTTGGGTCAATGTAGATGCAAAAGAAATTGAGTTTGCTGAATTTGAAATTAAGTGGCCCAAATATGGAGCACTGGAAGCCAGAATTTAAGTATTGGTGCATACCAGTGCAAAATGACTATACCAGTACTGGCAAGTATTGGTAGTCAGCCCCTGTGTATGGCACTTAATGGACATAAGGTTTACACCTTTCTATTATGGTGGTAGCACTGGTAGACACGTCATCTGTCATTATGACATCATACTGGTAAAGAATTGCCAGTTGGTTCTTCAACTCTTAACTAGTAGTTTAGATATTTGCTCAGGCTTAATGCTTTCGGTCTAGCTTAGAGTTCTGATGTTTTCCAGTGTTTGTAATTTTGTAATTTGTATAATTGTTTTGATGGGACCGCCAAAGGCCTGTTGCCCCTGGGAATTGAGGTAAGCTCACCTTTAATTAGAAACAGTGACAGAGTTAGTAGGTGTGGTACTAAGCCAACATTTATCATTTTGGTCAGCCTAGTCGATGCATAAAGAAAAAACTGCACTATTGTTTGTTTTGATCAAACCAGTCAACCAAATTGTTTTTAAAACAATTAATCTGTATGATACAGTATCCATATGCTTGCCAGTGCTGATATAACTGATTAGCCAGAATCATTTTGACTAAACTACTCAACCTTATAGATTATGGTCTTACGCTTTTCAGTTCCTAGTAATATATTACATTAATCTGCTATGGTTTTGTTTTTGCAATTTGCTAAATTAAAAAAAGTTAAAATGAATGGTTTTACCAACAGATATAAAAAAATTGGGGGACCTCACACTGATAAATTTATTAATATTCAAAAGACAATATGAGAAGTGGAACTTTTGATCTATAATCTCTTGAGCCAATGAGCGAAAGGGGAGCACCCTTTGTGTGTGTGTGTGTGTGTGTTTTTGGGTGGGGGGAGGTGAGTTTGTATTTCTTCCTAGAACTAACCACTCACTTCCATTATACATTACTTATTCGACCTTAAAGACATTCTTTTTATCTTGTAAATTCTTCCTATAAGTATATATGGAAACCTAAAAGATCTGCTATCACCGATTTGATCTTTGTCACCTTTCCCTGTTTAACAATAACCTTCCACTTTTAATTGCATCATAACAATGCTGACTTGTTTTTCTTCTTAGTCAATGTACAGGTCCAACCATTTATTTTTTCCTTGATATCAAAATGTGACAAGTTGTCACATGAATTTAGCAATTCATTTGTTTCATACCGGTAAGGCATACCATGCCTTCATTATATACTACCCTCAATTGAAAGTTCCATATATGTTAGATTGATAGATCAATAGATTATCCTGGTTGTTGGACAAACAGTGACCTAACATGCAAGTTCGTGTTGCTCATCAAGCTAGAGTCCATAGGATAATATTGTGTATAATATTTTATCTCTCTTTTCTTCCAAGTTCCAATATAAGGAATCAGGCAATTCCTCTGCCAGCTTCTTGAAGTAACAACCAGCCAAAACATGCTTTATTCATCCATGAATAATTGCAACATTTATACTGAAAATGATTATGCATTGTGTGGAATACTTGCATTTGCAACTCTTTATTTATTAGCATGTTCTTGATGCCTTGCCTTATTGGACTTCTGAAGTTATGTATTTAGATTTTAAATGCGCCTGGTGGTTGCATACAGGTATTATCACGACCATCAGGGTGCTTCCTGAAACCAGTTCCAAGTATGATCCCAATTGCTAATGGTGATTCAAGCCTTCTTAGTTTTAAGAAAAAGGAGCTAGTATGGGTATGATATTTCTTTCAGTTGCTTGTTTTTTAATTTAATGCACTATTCACTATTATAGGCTTCTACTTAAGGTGGAGAGTTCTTTTCACAGGTCTGCCCACCAGCTGCAGATGTAGTTGAACTATTTATTTATCTTGGAGAACCTTCTCATGTTTGCCAGCTTCTTCTGACAGTCTCACATGGTGCAGAAGATTCTTCATACCCGGCAACTGTAGATGTTAGGACTGGATGCAGTTTAGATGATCTCAAACTTGTTCTTGAGGTTTGATCTTACTTCAACATGACCTTTCAACTCCCATGATACTGGAGTATCTATAGTACCTGCTATATATTCTGTCTACCATATCTTTCCTTCGAAACAGATATGTTAGAAAGGAACTTTAGTCAATTTATTTTGTTTTCTTATTTCTTTACAATTTTGATTCTTATTACCTTTTTTTAAAATGAATTCAATAACTGCTTCTGTGGTGTGGTACCTTTTATAGATTGCAGCATCCTAGAAACTTTAGCATGCTGAGTTTGGAACTTAAAATCATGTTTTCTTTACTTCACCACGTGATCGACCCAAGCTCGATTCTTGGTCTTTATATGAATCTGCGCATCAGCTGAGGCTGCAACATGATTTTATTAATTATTTTATGTGAATTTTACTAGACACATTTCTCATAATCAGATAATTTACTGGAAACTAAGATTGAAGTGATATAAAAGATATATGAAAATAGACTTCCTGTGACAAATAGGCCTCATCTGTTCACTTATTTTGTCAAGGAATACATTCCTGTGCGAGTGCGATCTTTTCCAAATATTTTCTTGAAATTTCTTACATCTTTTTGTAGGTCTTCACTTTGATTTTTGTGGCCTTCACTCAAATATAAGGTCTGTTTTCCTAGTGAGGCCTTGTCCTTGTTCTACACAACTAAATTATCTCTTTAATCACTGTATTGATATGGTTGCTTGGTTTATTCTGATGTACTCATGTTTAACTAGTCTTTCAGCTTCTGAGTATTCATAGTTGCACTATTCATGCGAGGGTCTTGTCAATAAGTTCACGTGAAAGATTGATGCTTGTAGACATTTTTTTTTTTTTTTTTGAAACCAAATGTTTGAATCTTGTAGTAAATTATTGAAAAATGAAAAGCAACATTGATGGGCCACGTCTCTTAGTGTTGCTTGCTCTTTGACAGATGCCATCGCTCCTTTCGTTATGTTACTTCTTCTAACATTTATGATGGATGCCAACTCAGATACTGCTTATTGTAGTGTTTAGGCTTTAATCGGTTTCATTAGAGGTGTTGCATAGATTTCTTTTTTCTTGGTTAGAGGGAGAGAAAGAATGGGTGAGTTTATATTTTTCTCTTCTTGTATGATAATGAGCTCTCTATATCATCTAAACTAGAAATTTTAACAACTTTTGACTTACACTCTTCATTACGAGGTAAGATTTTGAGATTTCCCTAGCAAAAGCCTAGAAAGGCTTTCATTTAAGATGCCAATTGAATAAAGTGCAGTTGTTTCTTCTTCCATACCTAATGCCTTCTATGTGTACCTTCAAAAGATTTGTTGGGCAATCTTATCTGTGAGACCTACGCCTTTCAATTTTTTTTTTTTTAATATTGGTTCAGAGTTGTGCCATGTTCACTGCAACCATATCATGGCTAATGCTAGTGAATTATTATTTTTATTATTATATATGTATTTGTATTTACTTTGTGCTTGGCTACGCTTTATGATACAAAATATTAAACAGTTAGAAAATTACATGTATATAAGACGAATGTGATTAGAATGTTGTAATGAATGTGTGGTAAGATAGGAAAAGATAGAATAAGAAATGAAATCATTTATCAAAGGTGAAGGCGGCACCAATTGAGGATGAATTGAGGGAAGGATGACTTAGATGGTTTGGACATTTGCAATGCAAACCTAGAGATGCATCGATGCGAAGGAGTGACTTGATACATATAATAAAAAAAAAGATGCAGAGATAGACCAAAAATTATATGGGAGGAAGGGATAAAGAAAGATTTAAAATATTTGCATCTTATAGAAAATACGACTCAAAATCGAGTAGAATGAAGGAAAAAGATTCATGTAGCCAACCCCAACTAGTTTGGGATTAAGGCTTTGTTATTATTGTTTGTTTGTTCTTGTATTTACTTTATGAGTTTGCTGGTATGAATCACCTCCGTCCTTAGTGAGTTGCAACTTGTTAATGATGTAGAATTATCTTTACTACATTCATCACTTCATCATATATTCAACCAAGTTGTTACGTTGAAAGTTTGAGACTAAATTGTAAATATTTGAGAAATTATCATATATTTGTGAAAGGATGCATCTTGTTTATTGCTCTAGATACTTAGGTAGTTATTACAAACTCTCTCAACCTATTTAACATGGACAAAACAGAAGTGATTTAACCGGCATCCTTCTCTAGACTCTGTTAGTATCTTTTTTTTTTTTGGTTATTACAAATGAGACATCTGATACAAGAGAAAGCAAAATGCCCCCACAATGTGGGAAGTAAATAGAAAAAAAAAAACTATCACCTTATTTAAGAGTAAGCAAAATGCGCCCACAATGTGGGAGATAAATAGAAAAAAACCAGTCCTAAGATACAAAATAAAAAAGAGAGTATTTCATATTATCGAGATGCAAGAAAACTTCTTACTGAATTAAAGTAAATTAGGGTTTAAATAAAAGCAACAAAAATGTTAGGATAATTGTGGTCTCAAATTAGATTGGGGTTGTGTACTTTGTTAAGTTTAATTAATGAGATTAATTGTGAGGATAAGTTAGATTATTATTTTATATTTGGTTGGTTTGAACTAAATTTGCTTATACATATTAAGATTTCTTATTTGAATTTAGTTTAAATTTTGCTAATCAGATTAATTATCTGGTTAGGTTAGATTGGGATTGTATGTTTTGTTGGACAGGTTATGCTTGGTTACATCTAACCCAAACAACTTCAAGTCAATTCCCTATTGAAGAGAGGCTAGGATTCAAATAAGAGGATGAATTCTCCTATTTTACTTTGTTTATCGTTGAACTTTCGATAGCTAGTATTAAGCAAAGTAATGAAGGAATTTAGGCTCGTGTTGGAGGAATGACTATTTTTTCTCCTAATTGTTTTTCCTTTTCCTTGAATTTTGGGATGGGGTGCCTCGTTCCTATCCATTTTGGATTGAATTGAATTTATATTTTATTACTTAAATTAATTGCTAGGTTAGGTTTGATTGAGATTTTATGTTTTGTTGGTTGGGTTATGTTTGCTTAGATCTAAACCAAACAACTTTAAGTCAATTCCCTGTTTATGAGATGCTAGGGATAAGAGGAAGAATAAATTTTGTCCTATTTTATTTTGTTTATCTTTGAATTTTTGATCACTAGTATTAAACAAAGGAATAGAGGGAGTCAGGTTCAAGTTGAAGGAATGGCAGTTTTTCTCCTAATTCCTTTGCCTTTTCTTTGAATTTTGGGATAGATATTTCTCCCTCCTATCCATTCAACATGCATGGATAAAGGATGTGCATAGCTTGATAAACTCCATCTTTTCATTTCTCTCTCTATGCCATCTTTTCTTTCTCCATTTGTTTATTGCTTCTTAGTTCTCATTTGCTATTTTCTTAGAAAAGTTTTCTAGTGGGATGGGAAAAGAGCATGGGAAATTCAATACCACCTCCACCATGGTATTTATTTTTTGGTAGAAAAAGGAAAAAAGTGTGTGGGCCCCACACACAATTTTCACTTTCACTCTCTCTTTCAACCAAATGTGCGAAAATGAGGGTAGAAAAGTTTTTCACCCCTGTTTTCCCCCAACCAAATGTCTCCTTACTTCTTTAATGATTATGTTCTTCCATCTGCAGAAATTTAGTACGTGATTATGCAAGATTGATTTCATTATCTCCATAGATAGGTATGTGAATAGTTGCTAGGATAATGTCATGCAAGATTAATTTAATAATCTCAACAGAAATATTTTGCAGTTGCTAATTAGCTCTGCTAAATTAAATTGAACATACTGTCTCCAATAGTTAATTGGTATAAATATGTTCTTTTGGACAAAAGGTAGGGGGAATCTTCTTACATTGTCTTCTCGTATATCTGATCATGAGAAAATACATAAACAAAGGTCAGATGCCCAAATAAAAAAAATATTTGTGGAATAGAATGGAGACCCACTTAATCTCCACTATTATATTCTTTGAAACTGCCAAGCTGGTACATGGTTTACTCCATGTACTCATTTGGAAAAAAATATATATATCACAGTTCACTGATCTCCAAGATCCTCTAAATTCAGCGGGATAACTAGTCTGTTGCTACATACCATTCATTTGTGATGCCCCTATTTGAAGGGATAACAAGTAGCACTTTCTTACCCATGACCTAGAAACTTCATAGAAAAAATGATAGGAATTTTGAGTTGTAAATTTCATGTTTGCCTGAAATCTGGATATGAAAGTTCTTGAGCAATTCTTATTACTAGGTATTGAGATTTCCTCACTTCAGATGTCCATTCTAGAGTATCAATTCATCTTGGTCATGTACATGGGAAATTGGTTGTTATATCCATTAAGGTACCAGTAGGGTACCATGGTTCAATATTGCACAAAGACTGAATAGGTATTGGGGGAACTGATTGGTTCTGTTATTTCATATAGGAATCTGCATTACTCGGTTTTGGGTGATACAATAATCGGACATGAGAAGAGAGTCTCCTGTGCTTGTGTGGCACAAGAGCTATTCCATACCATATTGGATGTACCATTTTGTACTGGTTAGTTACTAATAAGGTTTGAAGTCTTGGAAGGATGAGAGCATCCCAGCCTCCTCATCCCATTCTTATGGGAACATGGAAGTAGGACAAGGGTGAGACACCGGAACCTAACCATGCTAGGAAAAAAGAAGAAAGAGGAAAGAAAGAAAAGAAGGGAAAGAGGAAAAAAAAGAGAGGAAGAGAAAAAGAAAAGAAAGAAGGGAAGAAAAAGAAGGAAGAAGGGAAATAAAGAAGAATAAAAAGGAAAGAAAGAAAGACAAGAAAGAAGCAAGGAAAGAAAGAAAGAAAAGAAATAAAGGAAAAAGGAGGAGGGAGAGACAAGGGTGCCGAGATGTTCTATTGGGATGGCCATTAGGATAGTGAGGCATTTTGTTTTGCAGAGAAACTAGGATACCCTCATCTCATGGAATTTAAAACCTTGGTGCAATGAACCTTGACTATAGGTTGAACATTTACATGAGGTGAAGAAATGGTGGGTGCGACCCATTATGATGGTGTGACCATGGTCATAAAGTGAAATATGCATAATTGTTTGCTAATTGGCATTGTTGAGAATGGGATCTAAACGGGAAACCTACATCAAAGCACGAACAAACTATACCCAATATTGATGTAGTACATATTAGATGTTGCATCAAAAATTTACTATTTTGAGGATTATAACATATCTTGAGCTTTGTCTTTGAGCTGGCCCTAGTTAGTATTAAATGAACACCATCTTTTGTTTGTGGCCATGTGCACTTTATGTTGCTTCTTAAGGGTTAGTAACTCTTAAGTTATTCTTGTTGCTTCACCTGTGACAGGATCAACTTTTCTTTCCATTCCTGCACCCACCTCTTTTTGTATTAATCCTTTGCTTAGGGATCGCCCCTGGGTTCAGTTGGTTTTGCTCCTGTGGGCTGGTGTTGAGGCTCCTACAGACAACTTGGTTTGTCCTCTAGCTCCCTATTAGCTTGCTGTGAAATCGACCTGAAGCTAGCATCAGAGCATGACTGGTGAGCAGCAAATTTCATCTCTCTTATTCTTCTTTTTTAATACACCATGATTACTGAGCTGATGGTCCATCCATAAAGTGGATGAATTGAGGTTGCTCCATCTTTCTCTCCCTTTGTTTTTATGAATTCTTGAGTTCTTGGTGACCTTACTATCTGTAAGTTAACCAAGTTGTCAAACTGTTTGATTCTTATTCCTGCTCCCTCTTGTTTATGAGATAGAAGATGGAAGGGCATTAGGCAGGAAAAAAGATATGGCTTATCATCACGTCATTGACTGGCAGTCCTTTCCAGTGCTTTACATGCATTGCAGGCTAGAGCATCCATGTGTGACCATTTAGTTCCTGTGGTGGTTTGTTACAGGTTCTTTAGGAGTTTTTGAGTTTGGAAAGCATCATAGAGCAACATTTTCCCCATAAGGGGAGTATCACAGAGTGCTCAGAAATTAGATCTCTCTAATGTGCTAGAACTGTTTAAATTCCCAAATGCATTCACTTTTTAGTTGTAGATGATCATCCTAGATATATTTGGATATTTCAAATATAAGCGAGAATTATCTTAAATTGCCTCCAGACTTTCGTGGCTATCACTGCTATCCAACTCTTCGCTAAGCCTCCTTACTCTCTTTTGTGGATGAGTATATTACCTGAGTAGGCATTTTATGCTTCATCATTGCAACTTGCAAGTTGTAATCCTCCCATGTAAATTGTTGTCATAACTTTTCTTCTTTGCACCTGTGTTCCACATTCAACTTAAATGTAAATAGCAATTGCTTATGTGTGTAATAAATGAAATTAATTGATTGACCTCTAGTCAGTTCAATGGTCCAGCTAAGCACTCATAAAGGTATGATATTTATTTTGTTGGCAGTATATATTGATTGAACCTGGATTCAATTTGATGCCACGTAATTTATTTTGGCAATATATAGTGATGGTACTTGGATTCAATATTGTGCCATGCAACAATTATTATTATTTTTTTATCGCTAAGACATTTTATATATGGTCAAGATTATTTTTCCAAATTCCATTTTATTCTAGTATCTAATTCTTCACTCCTCTTTTATTGTATGTGACTTAGTTCTCTTTATGAATGCTCACTATCATGAAAAGAGTGCCATAGGGCTGATGGCATTGAGTTTTCTGTGTTCCTTTCAACCTGAGCATGCAACTCTTTTATTGTTGTAGGGTGCATGTATACCACAGTGCCCAAATGGGACGAATCTTTCAATTACCCTAGCAGGAAAAATCGATCCAGAGGATTTAGCTGTGACTGGTCAAAGTGCTCGCTTGCATGCTCAAGAAAGTTCCGATCTTCCTTTGCTCTATGACTTTGAAGAATTGGAGGGAGAATTGAACTTTCTCACTCGTGTTGTTGCACTTACTTTCTATCCTTCTGTTCCTGGAAGAATGCCTCTGACTCTTGGCGAGGTACAGTGTTGATATTGAAACTTGTGGAATTGGGCAGTTGAAGTTAGCGAAAACTGAATATTCATTTATTTCTTTAGATGTTGTCCTTGATTACATTGACCTTAATTGAAATGTTACATTATTTTAGATATTTCTCATTACTACAGAGGGTTGCTTGTCGGGTACTTATTTCAATGGAATGCAATATATTATGGTTTCTTTTTGTTTTTAATTATTTTGAGTTAAGTTTATTGAAAGATTGAATTATAAGCTATAATTGGTGATAAAGTATGATGTGGTATGATGGTGAACTTACTGGTTTTGTTTTTATTCAACTTTTGGCTAATTTTGTCAAATGTTATGCTTGCCTTCTTATTTTTTATAAAATCTTAAGAATGTAGAAACTACCTTTTATTGGAAACCATCTTTTGCCTTGTTTGGCTTTATAGTTTGATTGGGCAACCTTTTAGTTGGTGAAAATACTATCCTTTGACTACTGGATTTTGTTTCTCAATGTCCATTGCCACTTTTAACATTATTTTTTTCTTTTTTCACATATTGGTAACATAAAATTGTTTTATCAGCAAAAAATTTGTTTCAAGATTATGGGCTTGTTTTGGCATTCTTTTTCCCAATTCTTTCAAAATATATACAAACCTTGTGCTGTTGATATCTTATTGTGGGAACTTAAAATATGTAACTAAAAAGGTGGGTCGCTTGCTCAATAGATAACTTTCTTAGTTTCATGGCAACACCTCTTGCCCAAAGTTGCTTGGCAGAAACCTGGAACCAAATCAGAGGGTTGACATTATGTTTGATAGACGGCTACAAAATATTTTGTTGTTTGAGGGATCATACCTTGATCTAAGCCAATCATATAGATGGGAAAGTGCTTGTTAGTTAAGGTAATGCACTGACCACTACTTTGTTCTCTTCTGTGAATGATTATTACTTCTAAAAATGATTTCCTGCTAAGGAAGATGTGTTGATGTTGTTAGGAACATAGTATAACTAGAGTCTGGTTTGTTTGTTTTAATTTTTTTTTTTTTTAAATTTCTGTTCTGCTTGCTAGATGAATCATTGCATGATGATTGAATTCATTATATGTTTTCTTAATCATTTTATTTTATAAATGGCTTTCTAGCTAGTTGGTTCACTTTAAGTAATCATTATGTCTAAGTATGAGTCTTTTACAGATTGAAGTGCTTGGTGTTTCTCTTCCTTGGATGAATATATTTACTAATAATGGATCTGGTGCGAAATTCATTGAGCTTCTCCAAGAAAAACATAAGCAAAGTAGCACTGCTCAACGTGGTTCAGATGTAAATGACTGTATAAATCCTTTTCTATGTGACTCATCCCCCAATTATAATCAGAATGAATCGTCAATCAATGGAGGTGGTCATCCGCTAGCTAAAGCAAGTGCTGTCAACTATGTCGTAGACCTTCTTACTGGCGATCTGGTGTCAACAGCTCAACCAGAGGTTTCATGTGTAACAGAAAATACTGGTTTGAGTGATGGGGGCTTAGCAGATTTCTTTGACACTTCTGGTGATGATAACTTTTCACCAGCTGCTTCTGATATGCACAATCAGTCACGAAATAAAAATGTTAGAGAGTACAGTGGCACTGAACAATACATAAATTTTTACAAATCCCTCTGTGGATCTAATAAGGTAATGGTTACTTTAAACTTTTGCTATCTGATGTGGCCATTATGCTTGTATTTGCTATCTATTCCTAGATTTTATATCATTATTATTGTTATTATTTTTTCATTCTGAATACATATTATGTAGTCATGTTGTTTTGTTGTTCAGGTGACTTGTCTTCATTTATTTAAGTTGTCCAATCTACTTCTTTGTCTGTCTTTTCATGCTTGTATTGATCTGCTTTAAACCTTGAATCATTCTTTTAGATCTTGGTATCTAGCTCAGCTGATCCATCATTTTCTTGCACATTGGAAATATCAAATTATATACTTGTATGGTAATCATGAGTGTTGACTGTGTTTCTCTACCCAGCCTAAATAGATTATAACTTGTTCAACCTGGCCCACTTGCTCCAATCCAACATGTTTGCACCTGTCTTGACCTAACCTGATGTAGCCTGTCTGGACCTGACCCAACCCAAGAATGTTAGACTCAACCATGGCCAACGTAACCCAGCTCAGCTGGACTTGTCCAAAGCCACCTGAGGCGACATTCAAACATTCAAAATTAACTCCAAATGCACGAGAACTGTAGTCAAGTTCCATTGATTTGTGTTAAAAGAAACACTTTGTAGAGCCACAGTTCACTGAAGTGCAGTTCATCAAACTAAACTTCTGGTGCTTCCTTGTCTTGCTTCAAAAAGAACATGCTCCAAATGTTGCATGTATGTTCTTAAAAGGGTTGATAGTAGCACAGAGAACAGATAAGAATCTTGTTTCTGCTTTTCTTTTCTTGGACCCATAGTAACATTATTCATTAAATATTTCAAAATTCTTGATTTATTTGTTGTCTGCATTTCAAGCAAATTATCCTGCAATTAGTTCATTGCTTCACAAAACAAATAAGTCCCAAGATTATGAGTAAATCATAAATTTTTGAATTAATTAGGATCTATTGAGATGTGTATTCATGGAGCGGACATATAAAATGATCCGAAGTTGCTCAGAGGCTTTTGGTGCTGGGGATGTATTGGGATGGCAGAGGGGTGGGGTATAGCAAGAGGTGTTCGGGACTTGGGGAAACTGAAAAGGATATAAGTTTGTGGACTCACACACTCAGTCACCCCACCAAGCAAACATCATCTCTGAGATCTTGAAATAATGGGAATTTCATAGTCCTCTATTTTCTGTTGAAAAGCTTGATTTTTTTTTTTTTTCAAAAAACAGAATCCCCAAGTTCTTGGAATCTCTCAGCAATTCAGCAATAAAGTCCTGGGATTTTGACATATTAGTTCTTTCTCAGCCCAATGCCAACAAAGTCCTCTTTTTTATATAACGACATTAAGAGCTAATCATAAATGAGACATAGTAGTCCCTGTCGTCTGATCAGTAACTTGTTGATTCTTTATATTTAAATGGTAATTATAAGCTTAATCTATACCATCATTATAATCTAAAAAAAAGGAAAGAAGAGATGCGGACCATGGCAGTTTGTATTTTTATAGCTTGAAAAAATTGCATTATATTTGTTATATAACAAAGATTTGAAGGGAGTTAATCTTTAAGTGAAAAATAAGGACTCTTTTATCCCATTTATAATAAACTATGTTCTTAATAAGTTTTCATGTAAAAAAAGGACCATTATAGAAAAGAAACTAATCCGTCAAGATCCCACAAACAGTCAACAGCGAACTACTATTGATAGAAAAGAGAAATCACAACACCTTTTTCTTATTCTCCTTTCTGTTCTATTTCATATACAACTACAAGCGATTTTTACTTATTACGTATATGAACATATGATTAGAATTTTATTTTTATATTTTTATTATTTTCAATTTTCTGAATTTCTCCTGAACTCTTGTTGAATTTGCCCCCTTTTTTTTCCAAATTTTGGGATTTCTAACACTGCCAAATTGTTCCTGAATGCTGAACTTCTGCCTATGCTTGGACCTGCTTATGCTTCCAAACCACTTTTCATTAAGCATTATCCATCCCTTCCATATTTCATTAAAAAAAAAACCTTTTGTTCTTTAAAATTTTTCTTTTTAGGATCTACATATGAAATTTTTCTAAGACCCAAATGCACCATCCTCTCTGCAACAACAAATTATAATTTATTATTAAATATTTTACTACCTTAATAATATTTGGTATAACTTTATAGGCAGATGAACTGCAGGTAACCATGCTTCTTTCTTTCTTTATTTTCTTGTTCCTTTTCTTTTTTTTTTCTTTAATTCTTTTTTTTTGAAGTTTACTGCTTCTACATTTAGGCTTGCTCAAGATCAAGGATTTAAATTCTTGAGATATTGGCTAGTGTATACCTCATTAGCCAGAAATGAGTACCTGGCACCCCCTTGAGATCAATGTGTGGGATAACCTGCCCCGAACTGAACACATACTGCTTGATACTGAGCTTAAGGGGGGTTTTTGCAACTGTCTTTTCTGCTTAAAGCTGTGCCAACTGGTGCCTTGTGTTGGTATGGTGAACCATATTGGCCAATGATCCCTACAACCCCTTACCTCAATTTTTAAAACCATGCTCATGATTTAAGATACTCAAGGAGATCAACTGACTTCATTAGAATGACTGAGGAGGATTATGGAGATGCATCTTGTTTTGCATGTAGATTGGACAATCATTGTCTTTTTTGTTTATAGCTTTGTACACCATGCGCTGCTGTATATCATGTCTTGCCACAGACTCTGGAAAAACATCACTGAGACATGCGTCTATGGTTTTTAGTTTAAAGAGTTAAACTTGTCAGATTTTAATTACGGTATAACTATTTATGGAAAACATATTTTTGGTAGAACTGGTGACAGTTTTTAATTCATAATTCAATTGCATCTTAATGCACCATTTTTAGGGGAGGGAATTGGACTTTGTACAAGCCATGAACCTCGAAATTCAACGCCTTCGCCTGAATCTTTCCGCTGCAGAAAGAGATAGAGCTCTATTATCAATCAGCATTGATCCTGCAACAATAGATCCAAATCGCTTGCTTGATGATTCCTACATGGTAAGATTATGCAACTATGCCAATAGCCTAGCATCATTGGGGCAGGCTGCACGTGAAGATCAAATTAATGCTTCCATCGGGCTTGAAACTACAGATGAAAATGTTATAGATTTTTGGAATATTAATGAATTTGGAGAAACCTGCTGTGGTGCCATGTGCGAAATTCGTGCTGAAAAGCAACTATCTTCAAAAGCTTCTTCCAGTATTTCTTCTACTGGAAGCTCACCGTTGCTTCTGGTTTGTTCTCAATGTGGAAGAAAAGCTTGCAAAGTTTGCTGTGCTGGGAAGGGAGCTAATTTACTAGTTAGCAATGATTATAAAGACATGAGAATCTACAACAGTTTATCAAGCCAGAGTGGTTCTAATCATGGAGAACAGAATGAGGGGACTTGTGGTAGTCAGTCAGCTCTTGCAGATGGAGTTATCTGTAAAGTATGCTGTAATGAAGCTATTCTTCATGCTTTGTTTGTGGACTATGTCAGGGTCTTGAGTAGCTTGAGGAGAAGAGCACGTGCAGATGATGCAGCACAGAAGGCCCTGGATCAAGTTGTTGGACACGAAGTAGACAGAATATCTAATTCCTGGCAAGGTGTAGATATGGGCAAGAGGCAGTTAAAGAGGCTACTTAAGGGAGCTGAATCCCTTGCTGAATTCCCTTATGCAAGCTTCTTACATTCGGTAATCCCTCAATATCTGATTTCTGTAGATGTGAATTATTAATGTGGATTTCCTCAATTTTTTGTTAGAGATGATTTATGATAGTTCAATTCCACCACATGCAAGGATGTCGTGGTAGTAGTTTCCAAATATAATGTGGGCATAACATTCCAGTAAGAATTATATGAAAGAAGAATTCAGGGATTCTTATCATCTGAATTTCATCATATATAATGTTTACATATTATTTTGCATTGGTGAACTTGCTAAGATTTTTGCATTATGTGTTTATATAATGTTAAACAATTAGTTGTAACTTAAGTTTCTCAACCTAATGCAAAATTTGCAATGAGTTAAATTCAAATATACTATAATGTTCTTTTCTTTCTCCTGGACTTTTTCAGTCATCCAATTTGAAAGAGTGAATTTGATGTAGATGATATTATATATCCACTTTTGAACATAATTTAAGATTATGCTTCTTAGCAGTTATTCAAATCTTGGTGGGATGGTTTCCAAGATGGCCACGATGTCTCGTCCAAGAGAGATTTCGGACTGATCTTGATCATTCCATGTCGTTCTGTCTTGATCATAATACATTATAGTGTTTTAAATATATCTAATTTATCATAAAGATATAATTTTTAAAGTTTAAATATGTTTAAAAATTGAATAAAACATTAAAACTTTACAAATAATTTTTTTTAAAGAAAAAAAGTATTCCAAACAAGAGTACTCGAATGCATGACCGGATCGGGGACCAAGATAGAAGGAGACATAGGGTGTCTCGTCTCATGAAAAAATCGGGATACCTTTGTCCCTCAAGATTTGAAACCTTCCTTTTTAGACCATGGTCTAATCCTGTATTAGTATGTTGTAAATTATTGATGTTTTGTATGTAGCTTACTTCATGGTAAATAGGTATTTACCATTTGTGTTTAAATTATTAATGTAGCATTTGATACTATCAGTGGTTAAATTCAATGAAAAAGGCATTTTTATTAGGAAAATTGCACTTTGACCCCTTAAGTTTCCATGAGAAACGCTTAGCTTCCAAAACTTTAAAAGTGTGAATTAGCCTACAGATGTTATTTTATTGTGATAGTGTGTTCTAGCTGTCCATCTGCCTGCTGATGTTGTTAACAGGCAGACATGAAAGACCAAAAGACTCTTAGTGGCATCAAGAGACTTGTCTAATGTGCCCAATAACTGTTTTAGGGAAAAACCAGCTTTCAAGGTACAAATCGGATGGCTTAGCATTTGATTTTACTCTAAAATATTTATGGGCACTTAGGTTTGCAATATTGATATTGAATCTTGCATTGATACAGTGTTGGCATGCTTGGTATGAGGGTTGGTTCGGCATATTGATACTCAATATTGCCTCTCTTATAGAGAATCGGTTCTGTGCAAGTATGCTATGCATTGATGCGATGAACCTTGGTGGGTGAATTAAACAAGTCTTCCAATATCATTAACTAGAGGTATTTTGGTCTTTTATGTCCGCCCTTTAACAACATTAAGGGGCCGGTGGACAACTGGATTACATTGACACAATAAAATAACTATTGGGGACTAATTAACACTTTATAAAATTTTTGTGGTGGCTGAGTTTTTGTCATGGAAACTTGAGGGGGTCAAAATGTATTTTCTTCCTTTTTATCATCTGGCTACTAATAGTGGTTAGGAATCTGGTTAAACCCCTCTTTTACTTCACCGCCATACTTCCTCCTTCCCTCCCTTTGTCTCAAAATTGCTCTTAGAGAAGTCCAATATGTTCCATTTTCATGTTTTTATTTCTTGATTCACGATCCATTCTAGTTAGGCTATTCATAACTAATATCTTTAAGGTTGGAGTTGCATATGATTAAAGCCTTAGGCTGAAACGAAATAAGAGGGAGTAAAAGTATCTTAACCCAGTTATTCCATCCTTTTTCAGCTCCTCATTGGAGCATTTGGGTTAAACCACTTTTCTTAAGGGGCAAACGGGAATATGTGAAAAGTTGGTAAACAAGCTTTTACCTTCCAAACCCATTTACCCCACTTAACCTGGGAATAAATCATTTCACCATGTATGATAGAGTAATTTATTCTAGAATAAAACAAACTTAACACATTTACTCTGAGCTAACTTATTCTGCCTCCAAATGCAGCCTTAAGGTTTAATGCATTGGTTGCCTCCATGCCTAGGTCTTCAAATTGGTTGCAAAATGTAATTCCTTGTAATTTAACAAGTGTAGTCTTTTCAAGTTTAGCTGGTCCTAACCCATTTTGAGCTTTTCATTTTTATTTATTTGATGTCCATGTTGTTGATCTACATTGGTAATTTGTCCTTCTTATTTTCTTGAAGTCTCTCTTCATTGTAGTCACACAGCGGCAACTATGGTTAAAAAGATTAGATTGATGCATTTGCGAAGAGTTTTATTATTATGTTACTAACACATGATTAGTTAGCTAC
This sequence comes from Metroxylon sagu, assembly GCA_017589505.3. NCBI lineage: Eukaryota > Viridiplantae > Streptophyta > Magnoliopsida > Arecales > Arecaceae > Metroxylon > Metroxylon sagu. The sequence continues at coordinate 1,076,964 of JACVBY030000617.1, forward strand.
CAAGGAGTGGCTCTAGGATCCAGGGGAATGCAGGCGCTTTTGCTGCTGTCCCAAAGTTTCCTACAAAGATATTTCTTTGTCAAATCACCTTCATAATGTTTTATTCTATTCGTGCCTTTGATGGTTCTTATTCTTATGGATGGAACTACTATTCTTGTTTTCAGTTGATGTGTGCAACACATAAGGTATTTCTCCAGCTACATATATGGGTGTATGATGACTCTATGAGCTGATTAAGACCTTACTAAATTTGTGCAGAGCAGAAGGCACCGATTAAAGCATAACGGGATTTTGAAGTTTTGAGAAATCATGATCCTTGAAGACCTAGAATCCTTCACAAAACATAATATAGTGATGTAGATAGGTGTGATTCTTAAAGTAATGCTAGATCCTTTGGCCCTAAAACCAGGCTTTCACCAGCCCAAAATTTGAATTACTTTGTAGATTTTGGCAAGAGTAGGTCAATGTCGATGAAACACTATTTTAACAGTTAAGCAATAATACAATATAAAGAAAGACATAAATTAATAAAATTCAATTACAAGTTATGAAAATGATGAATTTGAAGATAACAGTTAGTAAGGACTACCAAGAAAATGTTTTGGGTCTTGCCTTTAGCATGCATAGGCTAGCCCTATAAGTTCATATCTGTGTGCCCAGATAGCTGAAATTTTCTTAAATCTCCAAACAATCCTTGTTTGTATAAGATGCCAATGACATATAATTGCTAATACAAGTTTATATCAGGAAGATGCTTTTGTTCTTTCTTTCCTTTTCTTAGGGCAAAATCCCCTAGAGAAAGTTTGACATTTTTCAGTTGGAAAAGCTAGCAATCCAAGGCCAAATAAGGCGAGTTTGCTAGGCTCATTGTTTCAACATGTGGAAACCAGAGCACGTATCTTTTGAACTTTGATTGTGAATCAAAGTAATGTGGTGTCACTTATTCCTCATGGTAGTTGTAACTTGGGCCCTGTATGATGCAACTTATTGGATCATCTAGACTATTTCTCAAAATTTTGCGAATATATGAAAAATGTAACCCGATTATTACTTCTAAATTTAAAAATCTGTGCTTAAACATGCAAGAGTAGTTGATTTATAATGTCTGCAACTTGTTCATTTGTATTCTCTATGGATCCCACTCCATGTCACTTGTTTTGCATAATATGAGGGCAATCAGATTGCAAGCTCTGAATTGCTCTGAATTTGAATTTTGAAACTTACCTTGGATCTAAGGTTTCTGGCTTGTGGGTTCCTTGCTGCTGGATTGAAATGGAAAAAGATTTCAAAGCTAGGAAGCCACATCTAGCTATCTCACACGTAAAAATGAGAAGGCCTTTCTGTTTCCTGTTATTTTTTTTCTCAGATATGGGACTTAAAACCAATGCTCTCTCTCCCCTTTCTCCCCTTGCCTCACTGGCTTCACAAAGACCAGCTAGCTTTTTCGATCCCTTTATGTTATTTATATTCCATAGTTTTCCTAGTCTAACTCTGCCCCTTCTCTTTCACTGTCATCTCCTCTACACTTGACATAGGCAACTTCCTGTCCCATCACATGCTTTATTGTCTTTCCATATTCAAACCGTAAGCCCACCTCCATTGCAAATTCAAACCAAGCTTGGATTCTGGGAATCTTGAGGAGCCTCCTCTCTCTCTCTCTCTCTCTCTCTCTCTCTCTACCATGGCTTGCAGTAGCTGTAGCAGAAAAACTGGAACAATCTTCTCTTTTCTCTCCCCTTCAGTGGCCTTGCTTGAAATTTCCGAACAGCATTACTTGAGACACGGAAGGAGAAAGTGGTGGTCAAGTAGCTAGGCTCCAGAGATGCTAAATGCTCATGGGGGGAGGGTTGGGAGCAGTGACTAGAGAGAGGAGAAGAAAGGGAATGACAAGATAGGGACACATGAAAGGCAAGGGAAACAAGAACTGTTGTCCTATACTTCTTTCTTAACCAGGGGGAGGAAAGAGAAGATTTACTCTCATGATTAACCAACCTGGGGTGGTAATACAGTGTGGGAAAGTTAAGCATTGTACCTTAGCTTTCCTCTATTTTTAACCAACTTAATGAAATCATATGCAAGTTAAATTTTAGTGTTCATTCAGAGCGGTGAAAAATGTTTATCTAACAAGTTTTTCCCCTTCATTTCTGTATCATATGTCATGTTGTATGATCATAAAAAGTTGGGACAAGATTATGTCTTCGTCTTCTTCTTGACAGTCCCCTCTATGCAGAACATTTTAAACCTCTGATATTCTACCTGAATGTCATTTCTGTGCTTATTGCATGGTTTGTGTAATATCATTTCTGAATAACTGTCAAGATATATAGTGGACAATTTCATCTTGTATTATGACTAGCTTGAAAAATCAAAACTATTTTATTTTTTTACTCCTTCATCAGCATTATTTTGTTTCATGTGCTTTGCAGGTGGATACAGTTGCAGGCTCTGAACCATTATATTCATTACTTGCACCACTTGGCATGGGAGAACAACATGGTTATTGGAGAGCTCCCCCTAGTCTCTCTACTGTGGAATTTTCAATTGTTCTTGGAAGTCTATCTGATGTTTTGGGGGTTGCCATACTTGTCAGTTCATGTGGTTGGTCAACATCTGATAGCCCTGTTGTATGATCCTAACTGAGCTCTTCTCACTGGTGTTGCATAATTTTATATTTCATTTTGCTGCAATGCTTCAGATGATATTAACAAACATAAACTAGTGCTTTTGGAATAGCTTAAATTTTATTATAGGCATGCTTTTGGCTATTAGCTTTGAAGTATAATATTCTAGAATAATGTATAGGATTGAATTTGCATTCACTAAAAATTAATATTATGGAAATTGGCTCTTACAAACTCCAATATCATTTTCTATTTGTAATAGTATAACTTCGACAGGTGTAAATAGTAAATAAGTTATGCTGCAAAATTTGAGTGGTGAGTTAAGCACACACAAAAGAAAAGATAAGCTAAACAAAGCTTTACTTATTAATGATTAGTGATTCTCTAATTCTAGTCATTGTCATTATAGCTTATGTTAATACCACAAAAAGAAAGAATCCTTTTTTATGTTTGGTAGGATTTATTGTTTACAAGGGTGTTGCACTCTTTATTTCGAAGTTACTTGTACCTCACGACATAGATAACCTAGAAAGAGGAGTGCAGATCTGTAAGGGGCTGTTTGACAAGAGCATAAGACTTGGAATAGCCAGATATTATTTGCAAACTTGGCATAGGCTTGGAAAAGGCTATGCCCAATCAAATTTTCTTATGCTCCTTTTTGTTTACAACTTTGCGTAGCTATTTCCTGCTGTGCTTCAGGTAATGACTCATACCACATGGTGGAATGGAGCACATTGACCCAGCCAACTCCAATTGTGTACCATGTGTTGGTACAAGGGGTAATGCCATATTGTACTGGTAAGCTACTAGTACAGGACCCAATACTAGGACTTAAAACATTGATTCCTTGGTCAATTTGGAACAGCCTTATGTCCATCCTATTCTTTATGCTAGTTTCTTATGCTTGTTTGGATGATTCCCTTCAATTTAGTTTTATATTTGATGTAATATGATAATCAACATCACAATTATAACATTGATATATTACTAAGATTTTAGAAATATCTTTATATATTGTGTGTTTATTAGTAGGAAAATATTATTATAATTTCTATATTTACAATGCAATTATGTTGTATGTAATTAAAAAAAATAATATATGTTAAAAGCTGTACAAGTGCAATGTGTTATTAATATCTCATTATTTTAATATATTATATTGATAATATTATTTATTTTTATATTATTTGTAATTCTATACAATAAAATTATAGTATCAAATATTATTTTAGTATGATAATCAGTATATGATCATAATATCATTATTACAGAAAATATTGAATATATTAGAAATATCTTTATATACAATACTATATGTTTAATAATAAATGGCGTATTGTTATAACATCTACATTTACCATATGTGCATTATTATACCATTTATTTATAATGGAACACATATAGTGTATACCTTAAGATATGTTTAATATATTAGCCATATTTCTGTAATAGGCTATATTGAAATTACATTATTATCATATTATACTTGTATTTTACATGTCATTGTTGAAAATGTAAAATTAAAATAATATATGAGCATACGATGTTATAAAATGGAATACATATATATATATATTATTATAATAAATTAAGTAATTTTAATTTATAATAAGATTATATTACATTATTGTCCAGTATATTGTATTGTACTGTGAAATGTTATTATATTTACATTTCATATTAGTTCCAGTAATTCTTTAGTATTAATATTGTAATATAAAATATAATATCAGAAGCCAAGGTCAGTTTTGTTAATTCAGAAGAAAACCTAGCAGCTTATTCTAACTTTTCAGCCTATTCTAGGAAATCAACCATACCGTCTCAGGCTGTACCATCTAGGCATAATATTGATAGCTAAACAAATTGTGGTATAAAAATTTGGTAATTGGTAAAGCTATGCCACCTCGCATTACTTTTTATTTCCATTTGTTTTTATGCTCCTACCAAAGAGGCCTAAGATCATTAAAATTTTGCTAAACTTGGTCATGTTAGGCAAAGACTCAGTTGGCTATTTCTAAATATTTGTTTTTCTTATATACTTGCATTTTTTTTATTTTAATGCATACATTGTAAGAATTAAAGCACATACACAAGTTCTGAAGACTTATATTACCTTTCACGTGCAGACAAATGTCTTGAGCTAGTCATGGATAAATATTAGTCCAATATAGACTTTTTGCTGTTACACCTGTATTTATTAGCAGTGCCACTCTTAAAGTTATGCTTACTTTTTACCTCCATAATTTTTTATATGTATTTTGCAGGAAGTTTAATTTTCTTTCTTAATCCATCACTCTTTTAACAATTTGCTTTGTTGGGCAATTTTCAACTTTTTTGTTCACCTTTTCTCTTTTGGGTTCCTGCCATTTTTTCCCTCTTAGTGATGTCTTTATGTTGTGTGCTAATGAATTTGTGGTCAGTACAGGTCGAAATATGGGCAAGCAATAAAATACACAGAGATGAGGGCTCATTCATGGGAAAATGGGACGTAAAATCACTCATATCATCGTCCCCACAACTTTATGGGCCAGAAAAATCTGGTACAGAGAATGAGATCCCAAGGCACTTGAAATTTCACTTCCGCAATCCTGTTCGATGCCGCATTATTTGGATGACATTGACCCTTCCGCAACGTGCTTCTAATTCAATGAACTTGGAAGAAGAATATAATCTTCTTTCTTTGGATGAAAATCCCTTCGCAAAACCTGAAACCCCTGAATTTTTTGGTGGAACAGACACAAATGCTCCATGCATCCATGCAAAACGGATTGTGGTTTTGGGCAATTCTGTGGGAAACATGTCAGATCAGGATGCACCACAATTGCCTGAAATGATGAAAATTAGAAGTTTCTTGGATAGATCTCCACAATTGAGTCGATTTAGAGTAAACTCCTGCTTTTGACATGAATGTGCTTTTCTGTATGTCAAATTTGGTCGTCTGTCCCTGATTGTGTCTCCTAATTCTTTTCAGGTTCCAGTTGAAGCTGAAAGGTTAACAAATAATGATCTTGTCCTTGAGCAGTTTTTATCACCTACCGTTCCTGGATTAGCAGGATTCCGTCTGGATGCTTTAAATGTGATAAAACCACGAATTACTCATTCGCCCTCTTCTTTGGATGTGGATTTATGGGAATCCTCATTGACCTGTTTAGAAGACAGACACATATCGCCAGCAGTTTTATATATCCAAGTTTCTGCTGTTCAGGTACCTTGAAACTAATAATTATATCAACACAATTATTACATTTTGTTTTCGTTTCTAAATATCTATCTTTGCTGTAAATTCCCAATCTAACTTCCTTTATTAGAACTTTAATTTAGTATTTTGTATTGTTAGATGATTCCAGCATATCATGAGTTTATCAACGAAGCATCTTGGATAACCCACCAAACTGGATTTGATTAAAATATCAACCTTTTTATTATAAACCACCTGAACTAGGTCAGTTAAAACATAGGTTTGTTCGAATCTTTCCAGTTCTCTAATATGATTTTATTTGACAAAAACTTTTGGTTGTGAATTGTGATTGGTATTGGGATCATGGAATCGAGCTTAACTCTTCATCGATGTGTTGAGCCTCCAAATCCAAATAATTCCTCTTCTTTGTCCATGGCACCCACTGCCTCCACCCTCAAGGTCCAGTGCTGGTGCCTAATCCTTCTTTCTCCCCCACTCAGCCACCGCCCCCCACTCCTGACTCCTAAAACTCATTCAAGCCAATTTCTATTTTTTGATTTAAAAAATTCTTATGCTGCATTTTTTTTTCTTGGATACTTCTATTTACTAATTTATCCAGGGTTTTGGTTTAATTTTTTTGTATCTTTTGCATAATTTTTTTTTTGACATCTCTTGAACTTTTTCCCAACTAGTTTGTTAAGCAATTTTTGGTGGAGCATTGATACATTGCTTCCTATGGTGGAAAAGATGACTTCATGTTTTGGAGTTTGGATGGTTTCAAAAGGCAATGGGAAGGATATGAGTTTTTCTAATAGTTACATCTTAGTTCTGGATTAATATTATCATGTTATGCATTATAATAAGCTGATTATAAAAAGTGCTAAAAATTATTAGAAAGAAAAGTTTAGAGAATTTTTTGGTATTATTTACAAAATTATGTAATTTTAATTTTTTATGAAAAATAATTTGACTTTGTGTTTATGATGACACGATGACATTATGTTCCATTACTGATCTGTGGAATCATGACACAATCACTTTTCTGGTTCGGTGAGTTGGTCTGGGTTTTAAAACATTTTTCAGATATTTGATTTTCCTATGGAGATAATGGACAGGTGTGGAAATGACCTAAGGGTTGTAGCATAAAGAGATGATGTATTTGGGCTTTTGGCTTTTCTCTTACCAAAAAGATGATGTATTTGGGCTTTTGGCTTTTCTCTTACCAAAAAGAATAGAGAGAAAAATGCTTTCATATCATCATTTATCTGTAAAACAAGCAAAACCCACGTCAAAGTTGCCTACTTGCCTCTTTGATTTGAATTATAATTCTTGATGAAACGTGGCTTTTGCTTCAATGATAGATGATGCTTTTAAGCAAAGAGGCAACCGTGCATATATGATTACTTGTTTAATTATGATCGGTAGATAGCTGAGAAGCCTTGATTCTTATAGCAGATTATAGTCAGGTAGTAGTATTGTAAGATCTACTTTGATGAGATAAAAACAGAAATTATAGCTGATTCTGATGAGTCAATTTTATTCTTTTTTTGAGGCTAAACATGTACAACTACTTATTTTACGAACCTTTATAAAGTCAGTGATTTGCTAACAATTTTTCAGTTGTTGGAGGTTTTATTATTGTCCACTGCGATGATCGTAAGCGGCATTTTTCCTGCAGGCACTTCTAATTAAATCTCTGATGCTTTTTGTTTTTATTTTTAATACAGGAACCAAGAAACTATGTTAGTGTAGGTGAATATCGTTTACCGGAAGTGAAAGCAGGGACAGCTCTTTACTTCGATTTTCCACGGCCAATACAGGCCCGAATGGTTATTTTTAGACTACTTGGAGATGTTTCTGCCTTTGCAGACGATATTGCTGAACAGGACAACTCAAATTTTAGAGCTCTTCCATTGGCTGCAGGCTTGTCTTTGTCAAACAGGATCAAATTATACCATTACGTGGAACCATGAGCTTGGTAAATTGGCCAGTCTATCTGCAGTTTGACTGTAAACTGTTCAGAGAACTGAAGAATATTCTTTGCATAGAAACCCTTCATGATTTAGCTCTCGTTGTTGTAGAGCGCATTGTATGTAATTTATAAACATTTTAATAATTGCATTTTATTGGACCCATAATTTCTGCTCGTGTGAAAATCTACATGAAGACCACAAACTGCATGCATCCAACACTTTCCTTAGGCTTTTTTGTCACGTTTGCCTCTGATATCTATTCCTTGAGTCAAAATCCCCTACTACTTTTTGTAACTTTTTTTTCACGTGGCCAAACTATCTCAACTCTTTCCCGCGCTGCAATTGTCCAAGGTGAGGTGAAGCGCAGCGCTTGCTACCCATGAAAAGTCCGATGGCATCCTCTTCCTTCCATTCACCTTCCACGGCCCTCACCCCCGTCCTCCCCAGTTACAAGCCATAGATCCTGTTCCAGGCGAAGATCTTGTTCCGTTCACAAAATTGGAGCCCCTTCCATCTCAGATTGCGTCCTGGTCTCGAGGGTCTAATGGTGCTCTCTGGGGTTCTGGGTCTCGCCACCATTTAACCAAGCGGGGGAAGGACTCGGGTCGGACTCTTCATGGGAAGCCTTCTCTAAGTCGCAATATTCCCAGCTCTACCCGCGCCAAGCCTTATTTCAGTGAACTGGTGTCTAGGCCTGGAAGAGGTAAAGCATGAATGCATGGCAAGGGTCAGCGGGAGACTGGAGGCGAGGGACGAAGGAGGGAGGAACTAGCTTATGGGCATAAATTGCTAGAACGATGGCGGATTAGAAAATTGAAAAACTATGAAGTCAGTTTGAGAAGGTTGTTCACCCTGAGAATAATGATGGATTAAAATAAGCTAGGGCTGAATGACGATTGGTTCTTATTAAAAAAAAAAAAAGGCTATCGGGAGAAAATTAGGGCTAGGCTTTCTCACAAATTCACTTAACAATAGATGGCAAGAGGTGGTGGAAGATTTATCATACTACTATCTGAAGATCAATATCCGAAGGTCATAATGATCATTCTTTACCCAATTTTGCAATTATAAGGATTTATTTTTCGTTAGAGATTTTCTCTTACAAATCTCTAGGTCCATTTACATCCAATAGTATCTTCTCTTAAACTCTTTTAATAATTCTTTGAGTTATCTGGTTATATTGAAAGCTAAGGCTACATGTACTTAAAAATTAAGATTTAAGTTTTATGTATATACGAAAACATATCCTTTTTAAGTTTGTGAATTTTAAGATTATACGAATTAAGACTCAAGCCATACATGAATATGAAAATATATCCATATGAATTTTATGATAAATTCTAACATAATAGATGACAACAAAGATCAAGAACATACGTTTTTTATCAATTGCTAATTGCCGTGGCAAACTGGCAAAGGCAGTAGATATGCAGCATCCGGTTGATTTCAGTATTTAAGGTTTGAATAGAAGAGGAAAAAAAAAAGCCAAACCCATACAGGATTCTGTTTTGCATGCATGCAGACCAAAAAGAACTAATTCAATCACCTTCAATAAATAGTTAAAATTTCACTCATTGATGTACTGGGAAGATGCTTGGCTTGATGATAACAGTTTAGAGATAAGAAGCTGCCTGTTTGTATTGATCTCATGGGAGCGCACATGGTTTGATAAATAACCCCACAAAGCAATATTATTTTCCTTATTTTTCTGCCCTCCAAGTTCCTCAAAGTAAGAAGAATCGGAGGAAAAGGAATTCAGTTGGTCGAAGAAGCTTCTTACCCAACCAAATCGCGAGCCTTTGGAATGATGATGTCGAAGTTGCTTAGCGTCCACTCAGCCTCTTCGTCACTGCCAACATAGATTTCCGTGCCAACATCAAGCGATGGCCAGAGTCTCTTGGCCGGAGGTGTGCCTGGATCCTGCACCCAAAGGACAGACAAGAAACCAACTCGCTGGTCATCTAGTTAGCTCATTTCAATTTTCTCAGAAGAAAACAATTAATTCCTTTCCTCCACTACAGGATGCTCCATCTTCCCTCCGTTTCAGAGAGACTAAAAAAAACAAAGAGGGAACCACTAAAACTGGAACTGCACTTATTATTTACAATTTAATACTAAATTATAAAGTTTAAAGAAATTTCGAGATTATAACCAGTCATCTTACTCTTTAATCAATGTGCAGCATATATGCTTTGTATAACTCCAGGACGGTTGCTATTTTAAAATTTAAACCATAACGATGGCCGAGGGAAATTAACAGACCTGGTAGAAGTAGAGGGACTGAGACATCCTCCCAACGTCGAGCTCCCAGGTCCTGGGATCCCCCACCCATCCCTCCCCCTTCTTGGTGGGATAACCGTAGGCTCCCCACACGGGGTGGGGCAGTATCTGGAGGATCTCCTGAGGCTGCGGATTGCTGTAGGGGTCGCTGGAGATGGTGGGCTGCTCGGCGTGCCTGGCATTCCCCGGCGAGCGGTACAGATGGTAGGCGGAGTAGGGGAAGTTGGCCCTGTCGGTCCGGTGCACTCGAGTGCCGTTAGGAAAGGTGTGGTAAGGGGGGCACTCATGGATGGCCTCCGGTTTGCACCATGCATCTGTCTCTGGGTTTAGTATCATCTCGCTGTAACGGGTGACGTCCGTCATCACGTCGCCGTCGCAGGGGGCGCCGTTGTTCTTCCAACAGCTGCCCATGTCCATCAAGTAGAACTGGCTCCGTGGACCCCCACCCTTCTTAACGTCCAGTGCGATCCTCACCTTGAAGTTAGGAGACTCTGGTATCTAGATTCATGTTCGTTTTTTGAGCGCTTAGAATGATGTTAAGTCGATATCGTTCCATTAGATAGATGATAAAAATGCGTTGCAAAAGAGTTTTGATCTTTTGGCGAAGTTGCAAAAGATCATGGAATGGGCTTGTAAATATAAAATTTTGAAGGGGCACCAGGATAATATAATAGCAATATATAAATGACAGACACCGAAGATAGCAAAATTAATCGATAATTTATAGATTCCACGGATGGTAACATGAATACTCTGGGACTAATATTTTGGTAGTCTGTCAAATAGCGAATTAGCGAACAGCCTGTGTACGGATTTAAGTCAGGGCGATGTAAAACAGAGAGTTCTCTAAGAAGGAATTTACAAGAGGAGAGTTTTGGGGAATGTTATAGCTGACGGATATTATTGGTGCTAGGTCACATCGTTGTGACGCAATTAAATGCAGATAGGCCTAGAGGAAAACTCTTCAGGTCAAAAGAATTCATCAATTTTCGCAGCAACATAGTGATGAAGGCTTTCTTCGTAATTCGGACTTCTAGAGCTCCAGAAAGCAGCATCAGAGAACTTTGACCGCGGGTAACTTGGCAGAGAGGAACTAGCCTCTTGTTGAAGTTGCCATTTACCCCCTGCACTCGTTTCAGAAGATCTTTTTCTGTTTACTGGATGTCAATTTAATTGTTGAAGTGGTTGCCTTTCGTTTTAAAAGTAGTTAAGGGCATGTGTGGACGAAGATTAATTTAAGGAAGGGAAGAGAAAAGAAAGCGAATAGTTTTATCAATGCTTGTTTAATAAAAGAATAGTTTTACCAATGCTTGTTTGACAAGAAGAAACATAGAAAAGGAAAAAGAAGAAGAGTAGAAGTTACTTAATCACTTTCATTGATTCTCAGTAAATTAAATTTCTTTACTTTAAATTTAAAAATAAAGTATGAAAGGAGAATAAGTTTATAATTTTTATCTTATTTTTTTAATTTTTTTTATAAATTAATTTTAATTTCTTAAATAGTAAAGATATGTTTGTGATTTTATAAACATAATTTATCTTCCTCTTTCTTCTATCCCTCTATCTAAACAATATGAATTTAATTTATCCTACTTTTTTTTCTTCTCTTTCATCAAATAAGAAGAAGATAACATAATTCCCCTTTGCTTCCTTTCTCTTCCTTTCTCTCCCTCACCCTTCATCCTTCTCTTCTTCTCCCTCTAAACATCCAAACAGGCCCTAAAGGTAATGTGGGGGCTGAAGATTACGATAGCCTGTTGGGATGAGAGGAAAAGAGGGGAAAAAAAAAAAAAAAAAAATGCAAACAATGACTTGCGAAATACAATAAAAAGAGAAACAGGAGAATCTTTCATGCTTTGGACGGTGGAGTGGTGTGCCTAGTCAAAGAAGTTGACTTTTCAAGCTCTAGTGGGCATCCTTGGAGCCTAGAGGGTTTGAGAAATACAACTCATTCCTTAAGAAGATGCGTTTGTCATGACGTTAATGTCCAACTACCCCTTTGATTATATTACCAGACAGGTCGACAGGAATCTATCCTTTTCTCCAACAACAGCATCAACATTAATAGCAAAAAATGACAGAAATTTCTAAATAATTCAGAAAATATTTTGAACATAGTTTTATGAACGAATGGATCAAGAACATAAGAGAGAGATTGTGGATTGCTCACCATCTTGGTCATTCCCCTGGTGGGATAGTGATAACCCCCAGAGAAGCCCTTTGTAGCATCGGATCGCAAGTAAAGCATGAGCCACGGATACTTCTTGGAGGTCTTCAGCACATGGTGGAAGGCCCATCCACCCTTGCCCACCTCTTTCTCCCACGTCACCGAGTAGTAAGAGATGTTACGACTGGATTCAGCGAGATTAGCATCGAGCTCATACGACCCAAAGAGCCTCCCCCTCAGAGTATTCCCATCCAAGGCCGTATAGTTGTGGAACACCAGCGGTTGGTTCATGCACCCATATCCGAAGCACGGGAACCTGATCTGCTGCCCCGGAAGCGGTCCGACCGGCCTGCCGTTCTCCGGGCAAAGCGCGGCAGTCGTGTCTAGATTGCCGTTCTTGAGCATGATCATCCAGAACTGCCATGGACTTGGCTGGTCATCTACCTCGCATTTGCTCCCCAAGTAGAGCTCCTTCTCGACGGCGTAGAGGTCGACGTTTGAAATATTCCTTCGCTGCGCTCCGGGGAATGGATTGCCGACGCCGAGCTTGTTGTCTTGTTCGGTCACCCTGTGGACTACATTACTGCTTCCATCTGCGAACAAAAATTGATGGGAAGATAATCCAATGGATACAAGGGAGACCAGGTGGCGGTATTGGCAAGTAAAAGGACAGGAGTTAATTTGATTAGAAGAAGAAGAAGAAGAAGAAGAGAAAGGCAGACCCAGGTCGAAGCAATCGGCGACTCGGGGGCTGCCCATACGGGGGGCTTCTGCTCCAACCTCGTTGCAGAAGTTCCAGGCCTCCAAAGCTACCCTCAATCCATCTCTTCTCATCCCTGGATCTCCCACTGCCGAAACGTAGTCTTCGCTGCCTTCCACAAGAAAAAGACAGCTGGGAGAAGCCAGCAGTAACAGAAGAAAGGAGGCACATTCCGATCTTCCCATCGGAGGCACGGTTTGCAAAATTCTCTTCCTCAACGAGAGGAATAAATTGTTAGATTTCAGGAATGCATATCTAAATTTTAAATATTAAATAATAATCAAGACCAGATATTATACCTGTTTGTGCTATCTTTGAATTTTTTTTGCAAGAGACAAAACCTTCGATCCTTGAAAAAGTACTCAGCAAAAGTGCTAAAGGCTCAATTTTTCTCTACCTTCTTGTTTTTCTCAATGCAAATGGATTGGGCGTGCATATCAAGAGAAGAGCAACCTAGCTTTTATAATAAAGTCCTATTAAGTACTTCCATTATATATTACTATTAAGTTTTATAGCCATAGAAATTGCTTGGTATTGTCTTCCACTAAAACGTGTACATAAGTTCAGACCGCATAGATGGCATACTAACAATGGGTCTAATCACGTATGTAACATTGGACTAAATTTATTAGTCTATAAATTTATCATTAAAAATTAATAATATCCTATAAATAGGAATGTTTTAACAAAATCAATTTGTATTTATATGTTGGGACTTCAGGATTGCTTGTAAGATATTTTCTTTTCTCAATTAATTATAGACAAGGTTAGGTGGTCACCCTCCATCATAGGACTCATTCATTAGGGACATTATGAATTACCACGAGCCTATAGGATTCTTCCTTTCCCTTCATAGACAAGAGTATCGTAGAAGAAGATAATTGGACTCCTTTGCACATAAAACATTATGATACGCTATGAGGTATTTTTAGCAGTGTTTTTACTTGGATAAATTACTTATCATTGTTGAACATGATTATTAAGTTGTCAATTAAGTCTACCAATAAAATTGCAAGATAAGTCTAGCAATGAAGTTGCCAATTAAACATGTTGACCAAGATTATTAAGTTAACAATTTAATCTACTAATGAAGTTGCTTATTGAGTCTTTAATGCATGTACATTTCCTATGCTGACCAAGCCAAAGAAGTTGTCAATTAAGTTTGTTATGCTACATATACTTATTTTCTTTTTTTGGAGGAAAATATATACTTGTATTTTAAAATTTAAATTTTTACATTTTGAATTTATAATAGAAATGCAATATATTATAAATATAAGATCATCTATCACACATGTTAAGTGAGAGAGAAAGAATCCAATACAATGGTCCTACGTGGTATCAAAGCTTCCAATAGCCTAATCAACATTCCCATTCAAGATTACTCATATATCTCACACCACATCTTCTCAAACCACTCTTTCTTCTTTTCAAATTTATTCGATGGCATCCTTCACCTTTGATGTTATTCCTTTGGAGGGCATTCCTCCATTTAAATTTCAATTAAAGTAGGGTAACTTTCTGCTATAAGCACTCATCCAACCATTCTTTATTGGTCACAAATAATGAGGTTAAGTTAATGGCAGCATACCACGCATTTTAGCCACTCTCTTGTGAATGTGATGGCAAAGTCGAATAGATTCCCAATCCAACTTTTGAGTCTTGGGTTACCAATTATCAAAATGCATTAGGCTAGCTACTCAACTCAATATCTGATTTGATTCACACCCAAATAGTGGGCGTACATTATGCAAGAGATGCATGGGTGATGCTTGAGAAAATCTTCGTAATTCAAAATGAAGCCCATTTTAGTAACCTACATTATGAGTTGTAACATTCAAGAAAAGGTTTCATTTTTATAGTAAAATATTGGGATCGTGTAAGTCTCTTATCTATAGTCTTGCTGCAATTAGTCACCCTGTTCCAAATTATAATAAACTTCATCAATTGCTCTTGTATGGACTTGACCTTGTCTATGAAAGCTTTATCACAATAATCCTTGCGACTAGTGCTGCAACATCAATTGATGAACTTTAGAGTGTGCTACTACAATAGGAAGCCCATTTGAAGCACCTCATTGCTCAATCTCCAATTGATATTTTTTCTTCTATGCACTATTCACAAGCATGTAAGTCAGGAATCACAATCAACTTTTTCAGTCATAAAACACATCTATGCAATCTGATGATACTGTCCCACCTAAAACTAGTCTTGTGGCAATACATATAGTTGATGCTCTAACGATGGTGAGCAAATAACTTCAATCTATTGTCAAGTGTGCCAAAAATTTGATGACAATCATTAAAGTATACTTAAAAATAAGTATACTACTTACCTAAGATCTCAACTGGATACCAGATTCGAGCGCCTCTCATCACATGACATCTGATCTAGCCAATTTGATCATTCAGAACCCCTACAACACAAATGATCAAGTGACAATTAGAGATGGAATGCATTTGCCTATCAAAATCTTTGGTAGCTCTATCATTGCTGCATCTTCTCAATTATTTTGATTAAATAACATCTTGCATGTTCCATCCATGACCAAAGTTCTTCTTTTAGTTTCTTAATTTACTCGAGATAACCATTGTTATTTGGATTTTATTCTAGTTTTTTCTTTGTTAAGGACAACCTCATAGGCCACATCTTCCTTCGAGGTTTGCATAAAGACGAAATCTATTGCCTTATCAATAATGGGTTGACAAGTTGCCACCTACCGCATTTCTAGCTATATCTATTATTAATCAACCAATTGGGCGTCAATGTCTCAGGCATGCTACCATGCTAATTGTTGATAAAGTACTCAAACTTTCTTCTATTTATGCTAATAAAGCTTATGATTCCTCTATTTCCACTCCTTGTTAATTAAGCAAAAGCCATGTATTATCCTTTTTGTACTTCTAAATTCCTTACCTCATGTCCTCTTGACAACTAGATATATGGATGTATAGGGTCTATCATTTATACTATCACATTCAGGGAACCATTATTATATTCATTTGATGGATGATTTTAGCAAGTTTTTATGATTTTATCTCTCAACAAATCATTTGAATGTTAATAAATTTTTTTGTACGTTCTATATACATGTGAAAAATATTCTAAAATCAAAAATTAAATTTCTTCAATCTGATGGTACTAGAGAATTTTTTTTCCCACCAATTTCAAGTGGAATTAAAAGAAAATGGCATTTGCCACTGCATTTCTTGCTTGCTTTACTCCCTAACAAAATGAGGTCGTCGAATGCAAGCTCCATCATATTGTTGAAATCGATCTTGCTCTCCTTATTTAATTAGGTATTCCTCCAAAATTTTAGGATGCAACCTTTGAAATTATTGTTTTATTATCAGCATACTTCCTTCTTGTACTCATAATTATTCATCTTCATGGAAAGTACTCTTTCTTACAAAACTAGATTATTCTTTCTTTTATGAATATGGCTCACTTTGCTTCCCACGCTTAAGGCCCTATGCAAAATATGAATGTGGCAGAAGATAGCATCTAACAGATCCAATCGATTTTGGTAGGAAAACCTCTCACTGAAAGAAGATCAAAGAGGAACTATGAATTTACCTTGTCAAAAGCTTTCTTAAAGTCCAGCTTGTGAAGCACCCCCTATAGCTTCATTCTTTTGCAATAGACTATTAATTCATGAGCACTTAGAAAATTTTTAATGAGGGATCTATCTTTGATAAAAGCAAATTGAGAATCATCAATTAGTAGGGGAAGATGCTTTCTCAATTTGACAATCAAAATTTCCATGATAATCTTATTCAGACTGTTCAACAAGCATATAGGATGTATGTCCCTCAGACTTAGGTCTCTTTTCCTTTTAGGAATAAGAGACACATAGAAATAGTTTAACCTATTCAGCTTCAAAGAATAACTAAGCCCCAAAACCACTGAAAGAATAGAAGTAGGAATCCACCTGAGCTGGAGGCTTTATGATGTAGGTAAACGGAAGGAGGATAACTATTGGTCTCGCATCAGCTCCTTGAGGGTCTTCGATTTAGTATCTTTGACCATCTTGTAGAAAGTTGTGGCCTTACACCACTCAAGTTAGGAACAATTTCAAACTAGAAAAATAGAATAACCTCTCATAATTTTATTACTCAAATCATTCTATGTTTCAATAGAGTATACTAAAGACTTATTTATTGAGCAAAACTGATCTAATAGAAGTTTGACTAGAATTAGACCTCCTAATCAAATAAGACCAAAATACTTTCAAAAATAATAGAATAGAATCATTGACTAATTCGATACCGACAAAAATAAGACTCCTAAAAAAGAATAAAATAGAACTCATAAAGATAGTAAAATAAGTCTCTTATAGAGATTAGGTAAAAAATAAAATTCCTAAGAAGGTTCATGATGAAATTTCCTTACAAGCCATAATTTTTTTATTTTTACTTTTTTAGACTGCATCACCTTAGAACTGCATAGGTTAAATATAACATGCTTAACCTCCTTTAGGGATAAATCAGCACATAGCTTTGATAGATCCAACAATTGCTGACCATAAAGCATCTCCCTATTGATGGAAATAGTCAACGAATACGATGATCTAAAGATGCCACTAAAGTGAGAGTGAATGCCTCTTAAAATATCTTCTTGATTAATGAGTTCTTACCCTCATTGATAATATAGCAAATTAAGTTCCTTCTCTTCTTGCCACTAGCAATCTTATGAAAAAAAGGATGTATTTTGATGACCTTCTTGTAACTAAGTAATTCTGGATCTCTACAGCCAATACCGTTCCTCCTTAACATAAATGTCTTTTAAGGATACATGAAAAGCTCTTCTTGTGTTAAGCTCTGATGACGCTAAATCAGCCACTTCTTCCTTGTTATCGACAAGATCAATGTCATGCAAAATCTTCTCCTTCACCATCCAATCAACAGTCCTCTTCCTACCAGCCCAACATTTTAGAGTAGATCTCAACTTTTTTAGGTTGGACACCCAGGCAGTAACTGAATTGACAACTCCATGAATAGATTTTCAATGTTCGGTCACCACATCCACCAAATCATGTTCTTTAGTCTACCATATTTTAAATCTGAATACTCTATTCATAAAAAAATTTAACTTACTCTCCAGACCGATGGGACAATGATCTGAGGAAAAATTGATTGATTAGAACTTTTTGAACAGAGACAGGGAAGGTGTCATCACATTCAGTTGAAATGAGAAATCTATCTAATTGTGACAAGGATGCCTTCTCTCTGTGATAGCTCCAAGTAAAGTTCTTCCCTTTCAACTCCAAATCCATCAATCCGAGATCAATAATAAAATCTTGAAACAGTAAACTGTCAAGAATAAGTTGAAGGTTTCCTCTTCTATCATTCAGATTTTTAGTAATTTGAAATCTCTACCAAGAAGCGATGGCCCTGAGAACTCTTTTCTTATGTCTTTTAGCTCCTAGAAAAGAAGCAGACCTCAAAGATCTTTCGCTCGGATCATATGTAGTTGAAACTATGATAGCACAATTAATCTTCTCGCATAACAATTCAACCGTTAGACAGTATTCCTTAGCCAAGACTATCCGCAGAGGGGGAAAAAAAGAGAGAGAACTCCATCTAATCAAGATTCCATCGGACAAACCAATCACATCCAAATAAGACCAAACAGAAGGGAAGGAGATGAAGAAACAATTTTAGATTCCTGCATCTTGACAATTTTGCATTTTGAACAAGGGATGAAGTCTCTAATAGAACGCGCACCCATTCCTCTTACATTCCAAGAGACAATAAGCATGGTTGAAATCAGAGTTAAATCACAGCTACTAAGCAAAAGCAAGAGAAAGATCAACACAAACACCTAATCAACTAAGTGACCAACTAAGAGATTATGAGGCTTGTGAAGCCTTCTCTTTTCCCAGGTTTGGAATCAGATTAACCACCCCTGCCTTCGAGAGTTCGAAACTACAGGACCTCCGCCATTGAATGAGGTGATCAGTTGAAAGGCCGTGCAGAGGAAGTGTTGAATCCCCTTGAGAGGCTGTAGAGCTAATTTTCTTGTTCGTTCTACGCATCAATTTTGCAGTAGCCACCTTAACCGAAGCCGCTGTTTGAGTCCTCTTGGCTTGCTTCTGTAGAGGGATATCTTGAGAATCAATCAGATCACTAGCCGTCGAACTGCTATCTTCTACACCAACAGCACCTCTCATTTCCAATTCCAACAAGGATCGGTCAGAGATATAAGGAGGTTTCAAGTCCACAGCAGCGGGGATCCAAGATTCATTTTCTTCCACCAATGGCGCATCTCCATATCGGAAGAACTTTGGCTGGGCTGGAGCAGGTCTTCGACTGAGCTAAGAGAACTAGTTGTGCTAGAGAGAGATTGTCCATTGAGCGTGCCAGAGAGAGAAGAAAAGAATGTATCACTTTGAGATGGGCAACAGTTGAAAATTTTTTTCTAGTAGCACTTACAAGGTGATAAACAATGGAGGTCTGGTTTCTACTTTTAAAAGATTCTTTATTGAAGTGTCCTTAATCTGTTAAAAGTTCTAATACTCTCATGGACTGATAAGATTTTGACGGGAGACAATCTCTCAATTCAATGCGCTTGGACCAGAAACATTTGGTCAGTAGGTGCTGCAAAGCTGGGTTGCTACAGTATCCCAATCTCCCAATCTGCCTATTGGATGGTTTTGACATTGAAAAATGTTCCCGAGGAGACAAGAAGAAAATGAGATGTCATGGCTGTTACCATAACTTGGTGCGTAAGGTTGGAAGGGAATGATCGAATCTTCAATGATCGCGGGATGGAGGAAGGTGCTCTGTTGGATAAAATATAGTTTCTTTTTCATTATTGGATGAGGCTATTGGATAAAATTTAGTTTCTTTTTCATGATTGGATGAGGCTAGTGACAAAAGAACAAGAAAGTAGTATTTTTCCACACTCGAGATATCTCTCTACCTCTTTCCTTTTTCCTTCTTGTGTTATTTCTTTGTTCTTCTTTTGAGAGGATGTATCTGAAAAGAAAAACAAAAAGAAACACTCGCCGCCCCTGATGTACCTGTTATCAAAGCTATCCTCTAAGGTCTCCCGTCCGTAATTGCGGTGTCTTTTAGTTGCAGTTCGCTTTCAGTGAGCATATTCTTTCACGCGCATTAATTTTCCAGCACGATATTTCTTCATCCTGTGAAGGTTACAGGAGGACAAGACAAAACACAAATCCATCCCCCGACGGTTTACCATCCTGTTATTTATAGAGTAGACTTCTTGCTAGTCCTGGTGTCCTCATTGTTAACACTGCCCATCAGTGAATGAGCAAGACAGTTGCAAGGTGGCATTACCTCTCAAGTAGGGAAGCATGATGACTTGCATATAAGGAGTCCTTAAATACTTGGAACTTAACAAGTTTATGGTCGGTAGTGCTTTGTGAAAGTGAAAATTTAGTATTCTTTCAAACAGGATGAATAGCCTCATGAATCTATGCCCTAGACCTGCATTGGCAAAGTACGCCAGGACCAGCTGGTGTTCATTGGACTTTGGAAACATATTTCTTGACACTACTGCTCATAAATTGGAACCTAGAGATCTGACCTGCTCTCTTAGTAAAGACTTGATAGACGACAAGAAAGAACTAGTACAGCCATTTTTTTCACCAATTGCTAGTTGCTGTGGTGAACTGGCAATGAAGGTAAGCAGCTACTAATCCATTCTAGAATTTTGGGTCCGTATCAGAAACAAAATAAAAGCCCATACAGGATTCGATTTTGCATGCTTGCAGAACGGGAAGCAATAATCCAACACATTTCAATGATATATAGTCAAAATTCCACTTATTGGTACACTAAGAAGATGCTTGCCGGGATGATAAAAGTTAGAGATAAGAAACTGCCTGTTTGTCTTGATTTAATGGGAGCACACATGGTTGGATAAATAACCCCACCAAGCAATATCATTTTCCTTATTTTTCTTCCTTTTAGATTCCTCAAAGTGAAAAGAATCGGAGAGAAAGGAATTCAGTTGGTCGAAGGACGCTTCTCGCCTAACCTAACTAGTGAGCCTTCGGAGTCAAAGTTGTCGAAGTTGCTTGGCTTCCACTCAGCCACTTCATCAGTGGTAACGTAGATTTCTGTGCCCACCATCTGCATCTAAGAGGAATCCAAATCGCAAGCCTTGGGAATGATGATGTCGAAGTTGCTTAGCGTCCACTCAGCCTCTTCTTCGCTGCTAATGTAGATTTCCGTGCCAACATCAAAAGATGGCCACAGTCTCTTGGCCGGAGGTGTTCCTGGATCCTGCATCCAAGGGACAGCCAAGAAATCAACACGCGGGTCATCAAGTCAATTCATTTCAGTTTCCTCAGAAGAAAACAAATAATCCCGTTCAACCAAATGCAGGATGCTCTGCCTTCCCTCTGTTTCAGGGAGACCAAAAAAAAAAAAAATGGGAACCATTAAAACTGGAACGGCACTTACCATTTACCGTTTAATATTAAATTATAAAGTTTAAAGAAATTTAGAGATTATAACCAGTCATCTTACTCTTTAATCAAGGTGAAACATGTATGCTTTTTATAGCTCTATGACGGTTGCTATTTTAAAATTTAAACTATATCGATGGCCAACGGAAATAAACAGACCTGGTAGAAATAGAGGGACTGAGACATCCTCCCAACGTCGAGCTCCCAGGTCCTGGGATCCCCCAACCATCCCTCCCCCTTCTTGGTGGGATAACCGTAGGCCCCCCACACGGGGTGGGGCAGTATCTGGAGGATCTCCTGAGGTTGCGGGTTGCTGTAGGAGTCGCAGTAGGTGGTGGGTTGCTCGGCGTGCTTGGCATTCCCCGGCGAGCAGTACACATGGTAGGCGGAGTAGGGGAAGTTGGCCCTGTCGGTCCGGTGCACTCGAGTGCCGTTAGGAAAGGTGTGGTAAGGGGGGCACTCATGGATGGCCTCCGGTTTGCACCATGCATCTGTCTCTGGATTCAGTATCATCTCGCTGTAACGGGTGACGTCCGTCATCACGTCGCCGTCGCAGGGGTCGCCGTTGTTCTTCCAACAGCTGCCCATGTCCATCAAATAGAACTGGCTCTTTGGACCCCCACCCTTCTTAATGTCCAGTGTGATCCTCGCCTTGAAGTTAGGAGACTCTGGTACCTACATTCGCGTTCATTTTTTGAGTGCTTAGAATCATGTTAAATTGATATTTTTCCCATTGATTGATGATAAAGATGCATTATATGGAGTCTGAATTTTTGGGGAAGCTGTCAAAAGATCATGGAATGTGCTTGCAAATTTAAAATCTTGAAGGAGCACTAAGATGATAGAATGGCAATGTATAAACGACAGACGACCAAAGATTTTAAAATTAATCAATAATTTATAGATTCCACGAATAGTTATATGTGTGGTCGACTAATATTTAGGTAGTGCATCAAATTGTGAATTGGTGAACAGTATATGTACGGATTAATGTCTGGCCAATGCAAAACTGATAGATCTCTAAGAAGTAATTTTCAAGAGGAGAACGTTGCGGAATATTATAGCTGACAGATATTCTGGCAAATTGGACTTCAAGAGCTCCAGCAATGGCAGAAACCCTTTCATTACTAGCATCAAAGAGAGAACTTTTGACTGCCGATAACCTGGCAAAAAGGAACTAGCCTCGTACTGAAGCTGCTTTTTTGCGCCCTTCACTCGTCTCAGGAGATCTTCATCTGTTCATTGGATGCCACTTTAATTGCTAAAGCGGTTTGTTCTCATTTTAAAAGTAATTAAAGGTAAAATGGAGGCTGAAGACCATGCTAGCCTGTTGGAATCAGAGGAAAAGACAAAAAAATTGCAAACAATGGCTTGGGAAATATAATATAAAAGAGAAACAGGAGAACCTTTCACGCACTGGATGGTGGTGTGGAGTGGCTAGTGAAAGAAGTTGACTTTTTCAATATAAAAGAGAAAGATAGATCATTTCTTGAGAAGATGTTTTTCTTTTGATGTTAACATGCAACAACTCCATTATCTCTGATTTTGAATAAATTTTCGTGGGGTCTCCATCACTTTCCCCCCAAAAAAAAAAAAAAAAAAAAAATTTCAATCCAACTATTCCTTTAATTAAATTAGCAGAGGAGATCTGTCTTTTCTTCAACAACAGAATCATCATCAATGGCAAAAAAGACTGAAATGTCTCAATAATTCAGAAAATATTTTGAAAATAGTTTTATGAACGAATAGATCAAGAACGTAAGAGCGAGATTGGAGTAGATTGCTTACTATCTTGGTCATTCCCCTGGTGGGATAGTGATAACCTCCAGAGAACCCCTTTGTAGCATCGGATCGCAAGTAAAGCATGAGCCAGGGATACTTCTTGGAGGTCTTGAGCACATGGTGGAAGGCCCATCCACCCTTGCCCACTTCCTTCTCCCATGTCACCGAGTAGTAAGAGATTTTATTACTAGATTCAGCGAGATTGACATCGATCTCATACGACCCAAAGAGCCTCCCCCTAAGAGTATTCCCATCCAAGGCCGTATAGTTATGGAACACCAGCGGCTGGTTCATGCACCCATCTCCGAAGCACGGGAACCTTCTCGGCTGCGGAAACGGCCCGATCGGCCTGCCATTCTCCGGGCAAAGCGCGGCGGTCGTGTCTAGGTTGCCGTTCTTGAGCATGATCATCCAGAACTGCCATGGACTTGGCTGGTCATCTACCTCGCATTTGCTCCCCAAGTAGATCTCCTTCTCGACGGCGTAGAGATCGACGTTTGAAATATTCTTTAGCTGCGCTCCGGGGAATGGATCGCCGAAGCCGAGCTTGTTGTCTCGTTCGGTCACCTTGTGGACTACGTTGCTCCTTCCATCTGTGAACAAAAAATTGATGGGAGGATAATCCGATGGATACAAGGGAGACCACGTGGCGGTGTTGGCAAGGAAAGGAAGCGAAGTTAATCAAATTAAAAGAAGCACAGAAAGACGGACTCAGGTCGAAGCAATCGGCGACTCGGGGGCTGCCCATGTGGGGGGCTTCTGCTCCAACCTCGTTGCAGAAGTTCCAGGCCTCCCAAGCTACCCTCAATCCATCTCTTCTCATCCCTGGATCTCCCACTGCTGATGCATATTCTTCTCTGGCTTCCACAAGAAAAGGACGGCTGGCAGAAGAAGCCAACAGTAACAGAAGAAAGGAGGCACATTCCGATCTCCCCATCGAAGGCACAGTAACAAAATTCTCTTGCTCGCGGAGAGGAATAAATAGTTAGATTTTAGGAATGGTGGAGGATAATTCAGGTATGATTTCTTGCGAGGTGTTGATGTTATCTCTTCGTAAGAATTGGTTTTTAATCAAAATAGCTCTTTATCTTCTGAGTGGGAGGAATAATTTTTTAACAAAAAGCGGCTGGAATTAGGTAAAATCCTTTATCTGAGATTGGATGGAATCCTTTATTATTAACATATTGAAGCTTTAATTTCACATAAATCTTCTATCCATATTGCTAAACAAGAGGTACGCAAAGCTCTTTAAAAAAAAAAGAAAAAACATATATCACATCTATATGTTTTATTGGATTAAATTTATCAACCAAAACCTAAAGTCATACAAAAAATAATAATAATAATAATAGTAGCTTATAAATAAAAAATTTCCGACATAAAGGAAATTAATTGATAGTTACATGTTGGGACTTTGTGGTTGATTGTAAGACAGTTAGCTTTTCTCAGTTAATTATGGACTGGTGAGCTGGTTGCCTACATTGGACTCGTTCATTAGAAGTTTATTTATTCTGGTTGAAGATATTTTCGAGATTCACCGGCCGTTGATTGGGCCTTCGTCTTGTCGCCAGACCGCGTTGTTAGACCACGTCGATCTATTTCACGTGAAACGCTGCGATCTATTTGACTCCAAGAGCACCACGACAGAGGGCTGGGACAGAGGCAACCCGTGACGCGTTTAACAGTGTTTTTACTTGGATTAATCATGAATCATGTATCATGTGTTTTGTCATTCGTTATCCAACCTTTTTTTTAGTGGAAATTTCTTGGGCCACTCATCTTGTCCTGAAAGGAAGAAGGCGCTGCTTTACAAAAAAGAGAATGAATAAATAAATCATCAACAATATCAAAAAATAAATAAAAAAAAGAATAGACAGGCTTGGGAGTCCTGTATACATGGGATGAGAGGAGGAGAGAGGCGCCGAGAGCTTAAATCCACTGCATCCTTTTTAAAGGTTTAAATCATAGAAGGATCATTTTAATTTTTGATTAAACTATATTTTCAATTTTTAAATTTAAAAATATATTATTTTAATTTTTAAATTTTAAAAAATTAAAAAATTATTTTTAAACTTTATTTTTTTAATTTATATTTGATTCTTACCGATAATTTCTTTCCTTCTTTCTGGCCCTCACTGTTCGCCCCCTTCTCTTCCTCCGCCCCTCCTTCCCGTATGGGAAGAGAGAAGCGGGCAATGGGGAGTGATGGTAGGGCTTTGAGGGGGGGAAGGGTGCGGGTGGGAAGAGAGAAGGGCGACAGAAGAAGGCGGAGAAGGAAAGAGTCGCCGAGCAATGGTGGTGCAGAAGGAAAAGAAAAAAAAAGGGAAAGAGAAGAAGTGCACACGTAACTTTTGTTCACGTAAGCTAATTAAGTTAGCAAAATTTTAACGACATTATTTTATTTTAATAATAGGAATCAAATAGTAATAAAAAATGAAGTTTGAAAATAATTTTATAACCTTTTAAAATTCAGACATTAAAATGACACGTTTCTTAAGTTGAATGGTTAAAAATATTGTTTAATCTATTTTTTATTATATATATTTTTTAAATAATGAGCAAAGATACATGCGAGCGATAAGATTAAGGGCAAATAGTTAAATCTAATGTCATCCAAGAAGAATTTACTAATGGCAAAACAAAGTACAACTGTGTAGCATCCACATCTCACATCCAAGTTCTTAACTTGCTGAACGATACAACATGGAACACTGGGGAGCCTAGTTGAACAGTGATGACTCCAAAACTCAATGCAAGAGATTTGGAGCTAGCGTTCCTTGCCAGAAGTTCATTCTTTGCAGATTTGAGAAACTGAGAATTCTTCCAACAATGTGAAAATAACCGGAAACCTAGGAAGGCATATGTTTGATATCCCAGCCCAATAATATATAATCGAAATCCAAATAAGTTTTCTACCGCTGAATAACAAATTTCCTTCCAAGGCCCGTAAAAGTTCAATTTGTCAATGCGGGTGATATGTCGCTGCTCTTTAGAGTTTCCCGAGAAGGCCATAGAAACTGCTTATGTGATATCCCCTCCTTTTCAGAAGCCTCCAGACAGATTTTTTTTAAAAAAAAAAAACACTCGCCCTGACGCCGGCCTCTTTCCTTCACCGACACCCGTATCTGCTGTCGCGTCCACCGCCTTCGCCTCTCCTCCATTCCCTCTTCCTCCTCGCTGCCGGCCTCCTTTCCTACCCCTCTGCCATCCTCAAGGTCATCAGAGCATGGTAAACTTTTTTTTTTTCCTCTGTTAATCGGCTACATGGGTTCTGGTCGATGGGTTGGAGAAGACAATGGCTTCTCGGACTATTGATAAAGCCATGGTGTTGGCTGCAGTGACTGGGGACCGGTTCACTGGGAAGACATCAAGCCTTCTCTGTTTGGCTGAAAATGGGTTTGAGCCAATTAGGTTAATGGGTTTGGGCTTCTTTTAAACGTAAATGTTGGGGTGCTAAAATAATTTTTTGGGCTTCGAGGTGATAAAGAATGTGTTAGCAGAGGTATTTTCGTAAATATAATTAAATGATAAAAATTAATAATATTAAAAAATAATTAAATAATGATTAAAAATGGTTACGTAAGGTTAGTAGTAAGTTAGAGAGGTAAAATGATCATTTTGAATTATGGGTTAGAGGGATAAAATGTTAATTTTTTAATTAATGAATTTAGATGAATTAATTATTTATGTTGAATTATAGGTGATCATTATCTTATTTATTTCTTCAAATAAAAATATGTGATATCATGGGTATGAGTTATTTATCCATTATGTTGTATTAATTATTATGTCATCCAATATTGGATTATTTTTGGGGTGTTACAATATTTTCTTCTTATAATGCGGCGTTTTCTTTGCACGCTACAAGCTAGTCAGTATTTATATTTGAGCTATTTATATTCGAGCCGTTGCACAATACAAGCTATTATCTACCCCGAGTCGCTTTACAAGTTAATCAAAATTTATCTTCGAGTGTTACAAGTTAAACAGAATCTACTTTCAAATCGGATCGAGTCGCTACAAGTTAGACAGAATCTACTTTCAAATCGGATCGGCTCTAATATCATTTGTAATGCTCTAAATTCATCTGTTGGTTCAATTAACTTATTAGCGCATTAGCGGGTAATGCTCTAAATCCATCTGTTGGTTCAATTAACTTATTAGCGGGTAATGCTTTAAATTCATCTATTGGTTCAATTAACTCATTAAATACTTTTTCTCATACAATGCGAGACTATTTTTTGGGTATTATATTAATCCTGAATAATATTACATGAATCTCATAGCAGCAACAATAAGAATTTGAAACAAATTCAGTTTATACTCTTTCGGAAGCAACAATTTAAACAACTTGGCAGGTTTTGAAAAATTTCAGCTTCTCTCTCAATTGATATTCTGCATCTCCTTAAAAGCTGTCAAGTAGCTAACAGATGTCTGCTTTCTAATTAAATGGATGGCTCACAGCGTCCTCTATGCTAATTAACTTGGTAGCAACTGACCAATACGAAGAGCCAAAAAAAAAAAAAAAAAAGATATTAATTAACTTGCATGCTTAGTGAGAATAAGCAAAATACAATGTAACACACACAAATAATATCTTTGGATGCTGTTTTACATAACCTTATTAACAGAAGCAACAAATCACTTCTGAATTGTTTTCAGACTGCTACAACCATCTCCTATCACGAAGAGCTCGCATGAAGTGCAACAAGCGAAGCATATGCTCCACCAGCGATCTCCATCAGTGTCTCATGCTGTCCTTGCTCAGCAATGACACCGTTCTTCACGACTGCAATTACATCAGCTCCCTTAATTGTTGATAACCGATGAGCTACAACGATGGTCGTCCTTCCAACCATCACTCTATCCAGAGCTTCTTGGACAACTCGCTCAGATTCTGCATCCAAAGCGCTCGTTGCTTCATCAAGCAGAAGAATTCTAGGGTCCCTGAGGATTGCCCTTGCGATTGCTATGCGTTGCTTCTGCCCACCTGATAGCTGTACCCCTCTTTCCCCAACATTAGTCTCATATCCTTGGGGAAGACTTGATATGAACCTATGGGCATTTGCTGCTTCAGCAACTGCAATGATCTCCTCTTCAGGTACCTCCCCTTGCCTTCCATAAGCTATGTTGGCACGGATTGTATCATTGAATAGCACAGGTTCTTGTCCTACCAACCCCATCTGTTGTCTCAGCCAATTAATTTTGAACTTTTGAATTTTCACTCCATCTAACAAGATTGTGCCGCTGTCAGGGTCATAGAACCTTTCTAGTAGACCAATAACAGTGGATTTTCCGCTGCCACTTTCTCCAACAAGTGCAACACTCTGTGCAAGAAACTTAAAAAGGTAAGCATCGAGATAGGGATACCCACAAACAATACTAGTAATAAAAAAGAGTAACAGAAACTTATTATGAATGATCAACATGGGACATGAAATCATCTGAGTGGTTTTCAGAAATGCTGTTGGGTTCTAAAGAATCAGCTGATATTTATGTGAGTTTTAAAGAAATGCTGTTTGTTTCGGTTTTGCAATTCACAAAACTTATAGGTGAAGTGGGAGCAAAATCTTATGACATGGTGGTGGGCCTGATAGCGAGTGTTTTAGGGGAGTCTAGAAGGAGAGGAATGCGATGGGTGTTTCATGGACAGAGGCACATTAGTTTTCAAATTATTCACAAAGGGAAGAGGTGGCTCAGGGAGATGTCTTGGGTGGCAAAATGGTAGGAATTTTTTTTTTTTCTCTCTGTCTCTCTCTTTTTGAGGAAAGCAAGACAATAGGCTCAAAAACCATTGAGGGGGGCTTTATTTCTTTTCTTCTTTTTTTTTTTCCATTAAAAAATCCCATTCAGGCTCAAAAAGTTCTGTTTTCTTCTGATTCAAAACTCTCTTTGCCATTGGAGAATTACGGTGCTTTAATTAATGTAAGTCTAATTGAATACCTTTCCAGAGGGAATTTTCAAGCATAAGTCTTTAAAGATCTGGACATGTGGACGAGTAGGATACTTGAAGCTGACATTCTGGAAATCAATCTCTCCCTTCACAACGTTTAACACTATGCCCTCGCTGCTGCTTGAATCAATCTTGGACTTCCGATCAAGAAGTGCAAAAATAGAAGCAGCTGAATCCTTGGCTTTATTGGCATCTGGACCCATTGCACTTGACTGTGAGACTCCGTGGGCTGCCATTGTTAAAGCAAAGACGACCTGCCATTTAAAAAGCAGTATGTGAAGGCAAAGTAACTTCCTAAGGAAGTAACTTCCTAAGGACAACCAAGGACAACAATAAGAAAAACCATGCCACTGACCCTAAATATATCGGTAAAAGCTGCATTCCCTTTTTGTACAAAAATTGCTCCAACATAGAAGCAGGTAGCGTAGGCGCAAAAGAGAGTCAGGAATGAGAAACCGAAACCTGAGCCACTTATAATTCCTCGTCGGACTCCATTTTTCACAGGAGCTTCACATTTCTTTTGATAAGTATCCATAATCCTATTCTCTGCACAGTAAGAAGCGATGGTACGAATATTGCTGACTGCATCATTTGCCACTTGACTTGCTTCTTCATACATTACCTGCAACCAATCTTACATTCACTTGATTGGTTTCTCATTCAAATCCATTTTTTAAGGCAAATTGTCAAGGAAGCACACGAATAGAATCAGGCAATACCTTGGCATCTGCACTGAATCCCGTGAGGAACTTCATCTGAGCATATGCTTGCAAACTCATTAAAGGTAACAGGGCTAGGACGATGCATGCAAGTTTCCAATTTGCTATCATCGCTATCACAAGCCCTGCGATGGCAGTTGCCAAGTTATGAACAATTAATGACAAGTAATCCCCTACAAGACTTCGGATTGTTGAAGCATCTGTTGATAGTCTTGCCCCTATTGCCCCACTGAGGAGAAAAGAAGACCGCAAATGGTTAAAAAAGTGATACCAATGTTTGAGGCAATAATGTGCAATGTTTGTGTGGGAACAAGTCTGAGATTTAAACATGACTACGAGAATGACAGAAGAGAAAATTCTAAGAACCTGGAATTTGGAGGCTCATCAAACCAGCTGATCTCTTGGTGCACCACCTTCTCAAATGACAGGGAGCGTATACGCTCAATCAACTTCCCACCTGCCACTCCAAAGAAAAAATGTTGTACTGGCATAATAAGGAGAGAAAAGCCTCCCAAAAGTACGAATATCAGTGCCCAAAATACAGCTTCTTTACGGAGTTTATCTGGCGGCTTATAGAATATCTCGATGGCAGATGAGAGTAACAGTCCAAACACTGGTAAAACCAGTCCATTACCAGCTGCAGCAATGGATCCTACTAAAAGAACTGGCATCTCTGGCTTGTTCAGATAGGCCAGCCGTCTGATAGATACTTGCTTTCTCACATTGTCACCTTCGACTTCTTTTTCCTTGAATTCATCTTCTGTAGGGCCACCCTCCTGGAAAGTGAAAGAATGCCTTCTGCTCCCGCCATGCGAGGAAGCTCTACCGATGGATTCCGTTGAGGAAATCCGATGACTTCCAGATTTTAATGAAGACTTTGCAGCATCAAAACTTGAAAGTAACTGTCCTGAGTCCTCTGAAGATGCTATCTCGTCTTGTTTATTAGACTCTTGCAGGCGTATGAGTTGAGAATATGCCCCATCAGGGTCTTTGATCAACTCTGAATGTGAACCTGCTTCACAAAACATATATCGCACCAGTTTTAGTGTTGAAGTTAAGTGTGCTTAGTTGTGTCTTTCTTTTTTCTTTTTGACTTTTGCTCATTATAATGAATTAGAATCAATGGGGAGAGAGAGAGAGAGAGTTGCTTAGCACTTAACCTTGTTCTACTAATTTTCCTCGATGCACAACCGATATTGTATCGGCATTTTTCACAGTGGTCAAGCGATGGGCAACAATAATTGTGGTCCTATCTATCATGATCCTCGTTAAAGCATCTTGAACTATTTTCTCAGATTCGGCATCCAGTGCACTCGTTGCTTCGTCTAGAAGTAAGATTTTGGGGTTCTTCAAAATTGCTCTAGCAATTGCAATTCTCTGTTTTTGCCCACCAGAGAGTTGGGTTCCATGCTCGCCAACCATCGTATCAAGTCCCTGCAGGAGAAAACCATGTATCAAAACAACTAAACTTTTCAAACCATACTTGCCATAGCAATGATAGGATGAAATTAAATACGTAATTGAATGTGAAACCATGTGTCTTTACATCGGGCATCTTGTCAATGTACTTGGCAGCATTAGCGAGTTCAATTGCTTCCCTAATTTCTTCCAGGGTCGCACCTTCCTTTCCATAGGTAATGTTCTCTTTAATGGTGGTCATAAACAAGACTGGTTCTTGGCTAACAAGTCCAATTTTCTCCCTTATCCACCTGAGCCTCAATCTCTTCAGGTTGACGCCATCTATCAGCACTTCACCAACTTGAGGATCATAGAATCTCTCCACCAAACTAATCACCGTGGACTTTCCACTGCCACTTTCTCCAACTAGAGCCATAGTTGTGCCGCTTTGTACATGCAATGAGAAGCCATCAAATATCAACTGCTCAGGTCTTGCTGGATAGCAGAAGTAAACATCCTTTAGGTCAATGTCACCCTTGATATCTTCTAACACAATACCGCTCAAGATAGAGGCATCAATCTCAGGTTTTCGATTGATTGCCTCAAACATTTTATATGCAGCAGCTTTCCCTGCTCCAAATGCACTCACACATGGGGATGCCTGACCTAGTGCCCTGATGCAACACCAGTTTAAAGGATGATATAATTATAGGCATCAGTTTAAAAGACGAGATAATTATAGTTGGAGATTGGGCTGTCAAAAGGAATGAACAGATATACACAATTCTGAAACTATAGGTAGCAAACTGTGACTTACATTCCACCAGTCATAATAGACATTATAACATTAATGACAGCTCCCCCATTATAGCCATGCTCAATTATCAACTTGGAACCATACCATACAGCTAACCCATAGCTGCTGAACACAATAAATAGAGCAAAACCATATCCAAGGCCAGCAGCAGTTCCTTCTTGAACAACGGATTTGTATGCAGTTTTGATGAGCTTGTTGTACTTGTCAATGGCTTGCTTCTCACCAGTGAAGGAAACAACCTAGAATATGTGCAGAGAAAAAGGAATCAAACAAAACATTTAAAAACTGCACTTCTTTTTTTTTTTTTTTTTTGCACAAACTTGACTTATGACATATACGTCCACTTACAGTTCTGATGGATCCAACTGTTTGCTCAACCACGGTTCCTGCTTCAGAATATGCCGTTTGTCCACGGCTTGCGAGCTTGGACATCATTGTTGACAAGGCTCCAACAACAACGACAATAGGAGGAATACTTGACATCAGTACAAGTGCCAGAAGCCAGCCTGAAGTAAATGCTATAATAAATCCGCCAAAGAATGTTGCAATTAGTTGTATGAACTTCCCAACCTGCATTTAAAACAAAATATTCAATAAAGTGAAAATTTCAAGGAATTCATCTTATATGTAATGGACAGAGTTCTCATATTATTAAGGCAACTTTTGCACAGGCCTGGAAATTTTAACGTTTTTATGAGAAACCAACTAATTAATCTAAATAGCAATCGTCTTAATGCATTTTTTTTTTTTTAATAAATTTTGGAAAAGAATGAGTTCTACATCGAGTTTGAATTTTTTTGATGGTCATTCATGAATGCATGAAATTTTGCATTTCAAAACTGTTCGGGCTAAATTTCAATAAGATTCATTGAGAAATAAGCTATTATGCATAAAAATTCAGGTATCTTCCTTTCAATTCAAGTATTCGAAGACAGAAAAGGGTAACATGAACCCAACTCTCCCATGTTATGCAGAATGTATGTCAGAACTTATTTCTGATAAGATTAAAAATGTACATTAAGAGCTATTTATAAGCAAAGTTTAGTAAATTTTCACGATGTCAATAATATCTCACCTTTTCACCAATGGCATCTTGAATAAGTACGGTGTCCCCTGACATTCTTCCGATCACTTCCCCAGTTGTCGTTTCATTATCAAAATATGCAATATCCTGTCTCAATATGGTTTTGAGGTATAAACCACGAATTCGTGCTGCCTGCCTTTCTCCAGAAACCGTCCAGCACGACACCTCTGCCATGAATAGTTTGCAACGTTGAGGCCAAAATATGAAATCAAGATTTCATCCAACTATTTTAAAGCAGCATATAATGATTCTTAAAACATGTTGGCCAATCTGAAGCACATTTATCATTATAAACATAAGACCGCATCTCCTTTGAGGAAAATATGTTTACAAGCTAAGTATGAGAAAAGGAATCTATCAAACAGATATACTTGCCATTCACTTATTCTGACATCAAAGTCTAATAAATGGCACATGATTAATGGTGTCAAAGTATATCCGTTTAGAAGAGAATAATTTGATAATTGGAGATGGGCTACAAAATACAAAACAAAATCTCCTAGTAGAAATACTAAAAAAGATGGTGACTGACCACTCATAATGGCACAACAATAGAGTTTTTCGCTGATTAAAATGATATTGCAATATATATCTGTCTGTATATCTGTATGCATGATTAAAATGATTAAAATGATACACACCTACGATTGCACGCATGCATAGTTGGACACACAAACAGCAACAGTCCATGCAACATCAAATACAATCCTTCAATCTGGATAAAATAAATGGAAAAGCACAGATAATACTAAGTAGTTATACACTTACGTAGAAAAGAAGCAACACTTGCCACAGCACCTAAATAGACAAACTTGACAGCTACCTGAAACAGAATTACAACCCAATTCAGATCATGAAAGTCGTTCATCCATGAAAGCGAGAGCATGCTTCACAACATATGCAACATGACTAACTCAAAACAACAAATAGTAAGCAATAGTTACGTAAAAGTACCAAATATTTTCACTTTGGTGTTCCATTGGAAATCTCAATTAAAATATATATATATATATGTGTGTACGCAAGATGATTAAAAGAAAAGGAAAAAGAATAAGATCAAAATACGACACAACAAGTTTCAAAACTTCATGGGACGGCCGGACGATAATAAATTTCAAAAATACAAAACAATGGAAATGAATTTTCTCCGATCAGAGTAAAGATGAATCGGTCATCTTTCCTGGTAGGAAAATAGTTAAGACAGGATGCAACTTTAAGGAACAAAGAAATGGCTGATCAATGAAAAACTATAACAAATTTCGTAGGGGAACTGCTTTTCCCTTATTAAAAATAATAATTAAAAAAAAAACTAAGAATAACTGAGAGAATCAGACGAATACTTTCAATCTCATCGCAACCACTCTTTTTTCCGCTATTGATGGAAAGAAACAGAATACATTCTGCGTTCACAACACCGAAAAGTTGGAAGTAAGATTTCCTTTTTATTATTTATTTTAGCTTGCCGAACTTCCGTTCAGAAAATCAAGAAAGGCATGATCGAATTCTTCACCTGCTATATAAATATAGTTCTAATACCATATAAATCACACACATATACATATTTAGTAGTTCTAATACCATATAAATCACACACATATACATATATTGTATCTATATGGACATCAAGATCTCATAAAGAATTAAGAAAAAAAAAAAAAAAGGGCTATGTTTCGTAGTTCTAATATCATAGAAATCACACACATATACATATATTGTATCTATATGGACATCAAGATCTCATAAAGAATTGAGAAAAAAAAAAAAAAAAAGCTATGGCCACAAAAACAATGGGACAGGGCACCAACCTTGGAGACCTTCTCGACCACCATGGCCCTGTTGGCTACCCCAAACGCATTGATGACCTCGCCGAAAATGATGGCCATGATCGGCATCGATAACCCATTAAGGAGCGCTCCAATCGTGCCGAGTACCATCAACGCCGCATCTTTCTTGTCCGCAAATGAGAGTAGCTTGAAGAAGGACACGTTCTCATCTCCTTTCTTCCTCTCACCACCGCCATCTGTCGCCATATTTTCTCTTCTCGACTCCCCTGGACGTGGAGGTTATATTACACGCTCATGGGTCTCCCGCTTCTCCTGTGACATTCATCACAAAAAGAAAGAAATTAGGAAACAGACAAGAGACAAATAATAAGAATCAAAGAAGATGGCAAAAGAGTGCAATGGGTTAAATAATAATAATAATAATAATAATAATAATAATAATAATAATAATAATAATAATAATAATAATAATAATAATAATAATAATAATAATAATAATAATAATAATAAACCAAAGAGATTTGATATATCGGAAAACCTTGAAGTCATTTCTTCTACGTCCCCTCTCTATTTCTTTCCCTCGAAGGGATGGCACCGGGGGAGAGGAATGATTTCGCGTGGGATTTTCTTTGGAATACGAGGGGAAAGCGGGAGGATTTATAGAGCGGACGTAAAGACACGGGAGAGGGCGTGGGAAGAGGAGGAGGACACGTGGAGGAAATCCAGAGGAGCAGGGGAGGAGGCAAGGGTGGCGACTGGCGGGAAGAGAGAGGGGGGGGGGGCACGCACGTAAATCCCGGACGCCACGGCTTCCGGATTTCCCATCCCGGCGCCAGCTACGCCGGGCTCCCGCTTCTAGAAGACCCGGCCAACGTACCACGAACTTAAGCCAAAAATTCTTTCTGGATCTTAAGCGAAGCTAAACTCGTTGGATTTTCTCAATTTTCGTATTTAATTTAGAGGTTCAGTTTGTAAACTATGGTCATTCATGTTTTGCATGAACCATATAATGCATGCCATTTTGCATAAAACTGAAATCATGCCATGTTCCTTGAACTAAACCTCCTTCTCTATTTCAAGCATGAATAGGAGGGGATCCTGTCTTGAAATAAGTCATGTAACTTAAGAACAATGACAAATAAAGCCAATAGACAAACATGTCATACATGAGATACACTATAATAATTTTTCGTAATGAGATAGGTTTTGAAGAACTTTGTGCTACTAATTAGATGGGATGCGAGCATACTCGAGATCAAAATCCTCGAGAGGTACTGCTTGATCATTTCTACCAACTTAAAGCCTTTATTATGATTCGTTTTATGCAGAAATATCTCTCTTTTTGATACTTTACATTATTCTCATTACTAATCCTTTGTGTACCTTGGTGTTTCTAACTATCCATCGATTTTTGATTAATCCCCGGTATGATAATATATATAAGACAGTAGTAAAAACTCTATTCTTACTAAATAAACGTGACTCATCGGATATCCTACTATTTAGACAATGTAACACTAATATTATATGAATAGCACGCATAATTTTGCTTTTAATCCATGCCACCTATAAAATTTAGAAAAATCCAAATGTATATCTATGGAATCAAAAAAAAATATCCAAATACACTTGTAAATTTAGTTATTACTTAATTAGGAAACCCTTAATAAATGGTATTGTGACATCCTATTTTTTAAAACAAAATATCTATATAAAAAAATAATAAAATAAATTAGGTTAAAAGTTCAAATTCTTTTAGAACTTTTGAGCGTCCTATCTTTTCTTCACCGATGCCTTTCCTTTTTTATTTTTTTTTTCCATTTTTTCTCTTCCATCGTCGCTTTATATTTTACCATCGGCTATCATGTGATTCCATGGTCGCCCTCCTCTCCGACAAAGCTCAAGTGATAGATATGCTTCTTACTAAAAAACGGAGCTTGTAGGATTTCCCACTATTTAGGCAATGTAATATTAATATTACATTGATAACATGCATAATTTTTTTTCTTAATTCATGCCATCTATAGAATCTAGAAAAATTCAAATGTATTAGTTAATTTAGTTATTACTTAATTAGAAAACCTTAATAAATGGTATTGTGATATTCTGTTTTTTAAAACAGAGTATCTGTATAAAAAAAATAAAAAATAAAATAAAGAAAATAAATTAACTTAAAAGCTCAAACCCTTGCAGAACTTTTTGAGTGCCCTCTCTGCTGTCCTTTCCCCCACCGATGCCTTCCCTCTTTCTCCCTTTTCCTCCTCCACCATCGCCTCATACTTCGCCGTCGGCCATCGCCGTGATCCTGACGCCGTCGCCTTCCTCTCCAAGGAAACTCACCACTCACGGTCCCTTCTCTCCTCTCTTTTCTCTGTTCTTCCTCTTCTCGTCACCGCCCTTGTCGAGCTCCGACGCCGACCTCTCTCATCTCCGCCACCTGTGTCATTGCCGTCCCGAACATCCGGATCTCCTCCTTCTTCCACCCGACCAGCTCCTCCCTCTCTCTCTCTCTCATTTTTCATGGCTTCTTTTGTTAGAAATTTATGAAATTTTCTTTGTTAAAAACCATGACCTAAACAGGATCATTCATGTTAGATCACCAAGATAAAATTAAATATATAAGCGGAAGCATACCTGAATCCATATCGATTGATTATCCTCTATAGTCGAGCGGTTAGCCTTCCAAATCAACACGTCCACTTTAGAAAGAGTCCTTTAGTTTCTCTCAATGTTTTTTCTCTCTGATGATGGGATGTCAAAAAGAATGTCTTTGTTTGTGCGATCTTCTAGGGACCATAACCACTATGTATAAAGAAAACCTAATTTTATTTCTATTTTAGCCCATCATAAAAATAAAAATAATTTCTTGAGTCTCTACACATTAAAGGCCCACACCCTATCAGATACATTAAAGCCCAAATTACTGAATACTTAATCGATCACTTTTAATTAGGCTTAAATTTATTTGACAGCCCACAATACATAATTATTCACATATAAGCTCAACGTTGGATTAATGATCCAACAATCTTCCACTTGGGCTATATGTATAACCTTATAATTATGCCTTACCAGATATAACTGAATGAGCTCAAATTTGCTGTCATTACCGAAATGTATCTGCAACCAATCCGATCCATCAATCACACCAACATAGGATCGAAGTGGTCTTCATTACATCTATCGTAACTTAACCAATCAATGGTCACATATGCTGATACAATTGAATGACATGGATCATGGTGTGAATGTGTAGCATGAAAATTTCATGCAATGTGATCTTAACATGCCTATTTTCAATTGGTCCTCCCTTAAACCTTAATGAGATCAGATTATACTAAAATCAGAGTGTAAACAAACCAAAAAAAACTTTATTTCTGCAAAAATAACCTCAAAATATCCATAAACTGAAATAACTAAAAAAAAATGTCTACGCAAGCAAAATTATAAACTCCCACTAAAACTGAATATTTTCAAGTGATATGACACCCATACGAGCAGTATGCTCATAAAACGTTTTAGGTAGTAATCCCTTAGTAAGCGAATCCGCAATCATGGAGTTTGTTCCGATGTGTTCTATAAACAATTGTCCACTTTGAACTCTTTCTTTAACAATTAGGAACTTGATGTCGATATGCTTTGACTTCATTGAGCTCCTGTTGTTGTTGGAATATAGAACTGCTGACTTATTGTCACAAAATAATTTAAGTAGTCTTTTAACATCATCCACTATGCGTAGCCCTGTGACAAAATTTCGTAGCCATATTCCGTGATTAGACGCCTCATAACATGCTATAAATTTCTGCTGCCATGGTGGAAGATGCTATAAGTGACTGTTTAGCACTCTTCCAGGAGACTGCACCTCCAGCCAACAGATAGATATAGCTCGATGTAGATTTTATACTATCTTGGCATCCAGCAAAATCGAAGTCACTATACCTAATGATCTTAAGCTTATCCGACCTCCGATACATGAGCATGTAACCTTTTGTTCTCTGTAAGTACCGCAAGACCCGTTTAGCTGCTTTCCAATGGTCTATTCCTGGATTGCTTAAATATCTGCCCAACATTCCAGTAACGTACGCAATATCCAGACACATACAAACCTGAGCATACATCAAACTCCCTACTGCTGAGGCATAGGGAATCTTCTGTATTTCCTTCTTTTCAAAATCATTCTTACGGCATTGATTGAGACTAAACTTGTCTCCCTTAGCTACAGGGGTATCACCTGTTTTGCAATCCTGCATGCCATATCTTTTGAAAACCTTTTCGATATAGCTCTTTTGTGATAATTCGAGAATATCTCGAGAGCGATCCCGATGTATTTGTATGCCTAACACAAAAGAGGCATCACCAAGATCTTTCATCTCAAAATTTTTAGATAGAAATCTCTTGATTTCGTGTAATAAGCCTATATCCTTGCTGGCAAGCAAGATGTCATCGACATATAAAACCAGAAAAATATGTTTGCTTCCATAGAACTTATGGTATATACAGTCATTGATCAAATTCATCTCAAAACCGAATGAGATAATCACTTGATGAAACTTGAAATACCATTGTCGAGATGCTTGTTTGAGTCCAAAGATGGATTTCTTAAGTTTACAAACCATATTCTTTGGGTCTCCCGACACAAAGTTTTCTGATTGCACCATATAGATCGTCTTATCAATGTTACCATTGAGAAATGTCGTCTTCACATCCATCTGATGTAACTTAAGATTGAAATGCGCCACCAATGCCATTATAATCCTGAAAGAGTCTTTCGAATAAACTGAAGAGAAAGTCTCTTTATAGTCAATGCCTTCTCTTTGAGTAAAGCCCTTTGCGACAAGACGAGCTTTGTACCTTTCCACATCACCTTTCGAATCCCTCTTGGTCTTAAATATCCATTTGCAACCAATGGGTTTCGCACCTTTAGGTAATGGGACAAGATTCCAAATGTCATTATCCTTCATGGACTTAATCTCCTCATTCATGCCATTAATCCACTTGTGAGAGTTAGAACTTTTCATGGCTTGATGGAAGTTGATTGGATCATCTTCCATTATTCCAATGTCTACCTCATGCTCTTGGAGAAATACAATGTAGTCATCTGGTATTGCATTTCTCCTCTCTCTAGTGGATCTTCTTAATGGCATAGGTACTTGAGATGTTGG
Source organism: Metroxylon sagu (assembly GCA_017589505.3). NCBI lineage: Eukaryota > Viridiplantae > Streptophyta > Magnoliopsida > Arecales > Arecaceae > Metroxylon > Metroxylon sagu. The sequence goes on from JACVBY030000617.1 coordinate 1,117,082, forward strand.
AGCTTGTTCTTCTGAAACAATTTCTTGAATAGGAGGTTCTTCGACAGTGTCTTGATCTATTATGTCTTGAACAAGGTCAGGAATAGGATCCTGATCAATGCTAATGACATCTGTGGGAATATCAACATATTCCTCCTCAAAGACAAAGTCTCTAACTGTATCTCCCCTTGCAAGCTCAACATCCTCAAAGAATCGTGCATTTCCTGACTCGAAAATCGACTTACTTGTAGGATCATAAAACTTGTACCCCCTGTATCTTTCAGAGTATCCAATAAAATAGCAGCTCACCGTCCTTGAGTTCAGTTTCTTTTCATTAGGCCTATAAGGCCTTGCCTCAGCTGGACATCCCCAAGCATGTAAGTGCTTTAGACTAGGCTTCTTGCCCGTCTAGAGTTCATAAGGGGTTTTGGTAGTTGCTTTAGTTGGAACTCTGTTAAGGATATATGCTGCTGTCTTAAGTGCTTCTCCCCAAAGTGATTCTGATAAGTTAGAATGACTAATCATAGTTCTTACCATATCCTTGAGCGTTCTGTTTCGTCTTTCAGCAACACCATTCATAGTGGGCGACCTGGCATGGTGTACTGTAGGACAATACCGCATTCCTCTAGGAACTTAGCAAATGGTCCTGGACGTTCACCTAAACTATCATATCTGCCATAGTACTTTCCACAACGGTCAGATCTAATGCTTTTGATCCTTTTACTGAGTTGATTTTCAACTTCAGCCTTATAATTTTTTAGCACGTCCAGCGACTGTGACTTTTCATAAATAAGATATATGTAGCCATATCTGGAAAAATCGTCTATGAACGTTATAAAGTATTGTTGACAATTCCAAGCGATTGTAGGAAATGGGCCACAAATATCCGTATGTATAAGTTCTAAGACGTTCAGAGTCCTGTTGGCTTCAAATCTCCTTTTATTAGCTTGTTTTCCCTTTATACAATTAACACAAATATCAAAGTCTGTAAAATATAAGGAATCGAGAATTTTATCTGACACAAGTCTCTCTATTCTCTGTCTCGAAATATGATCTAATCTCTTGTGCCATAATACAATCGAATTCTCACTGGTTAATTTTCTCTTAGTACCTCGTGTACTTAAATGCAGGGATTCATTAAATGAAGTAATTATATCAATTGAATAAAGATTATCGTAACCTGACAAAGAACCGGAACCAACCAAATTTAAATCATGAAACAAACTAAATTTTCTATTTCCAAATGAACAAAAATAACCAGATTTGTCCAAAATAGAAATAGAAATCAAATTCCGTCTAAAAGATGGTACAATAAAAGTTTCATCAAGATCCAAATAAAATCCAGTCTTTAACAATAATCTAAATTTTTCTATTGCCTGAACTGGAACCGTTTTGCCATCACCCACATAGATGTATCTTTCAGCATCATTTGGCTTTCGGCAACTCAGGCAACCTTGCATAGATACACTGATGTGAGTTGTTATACCAGAATCTATCCACCATGTATGTCTAGGTACTGAAGTTAAATTAACCTCAGAACAAACCAAATTAAGAAGCATACCCTTCTTAGCACGCCATGCGTGATAATTAGTGCACTGCTTCTTCTTATGTCCTTCAGCTCCACAAAAAAAATAACTAGTGCCTTCCGAATCATTCGGTTTCTTTTGATGTTTCTTTTGAGGTACCGTATCTGCAGCTTTATCCTTCTTTCTTTTCTTTCCTTTGTCCTTAGAAGTTGAGGCCAGGTGAGCACACTCTGTCTTATCTTGCTTAAGCCTTTCCTCTTCCTGAACACAGTGTGAGATGAGCTCATTCAGAGACCAAGTCTCTTTCTAACAATTATAGCTCACTTTAACCTGGTTAAACTGTGCCGGAAGGTATATCAAAACCAGATAAACTAGCAAGTCTTCAGAGAGGTCAAGCTTAAGTGCTTTCAGCTTGGAAGTAAGATGAGACATCTCCAAGATGTACTCCCTGATATTGCCTTTCCCCTTATACCTCATTGAAATTAGACTTGTCAAGAGCATACCAATTTTAGCATTTTCGTTCTTGACAAATCTTTTTTCAATATCTTCAAGGAAAGCCTTAGCAGTAGTTATTGTTTCAGACATTGTGCCCCTGAATGCTTCTGAAATGGCCTTTTTCATGATCATCATACACATGCGATTTGATTTCTCCTACCTTTCTATGTCCCTCTTATCATCCGAGGTACTCTTATCCGTAAGAGGTGAAAGAGATTCAGTCCTTAACGCAAGGTCGAAATCCATGACTCCAAGAACTATCAAGAGATTTTCTTTCCAGGACTTGAAGTTTGAGCCATTCAGCATAGGAATTGAATTGATGTTGGTAGTAATGTTAGCAGGACTATAAGCTGGACAGAGAACAACAAAACAAACTCATATTAGTCTTAAAGCAAAAATAAATTCAAATAAAGGTAAATCCCATCCCAAAATATCAGACACTCATTAATATTTTATCTTTGGATAAAATAGTAACTTGTGAGTGATATTAATAGTAATCAAATACTGATGATAAGAACATATCGAATAATGAATCTATCTTTGAGCCGATTTATTATTCACATGTAAAACTAAATAACCATCACGCATTTATTACCATAAGTGCACATGCAATTATGTTAAATATTGATCTTCCTTTGGACCGATGGATATTTATATAAACTACATGCACATAACCTTTTATATTTTGAAATAAGATTAATTTCTACAAGAGATATCACTTTGGTGACATATTGTTTTAATTAATCCATCTCAAAATATATATAAACATACCAATATTTGAAGTTAAAGTTACACCAAAAAATTATCCTTAAACCCATTGATGCATCGATTAATCTGTAACCAGGTCAAGGCTGGTCGGATGAGCTAACCCTAGTCTTACCCCTGACCCGGTCCCTTAAAAAAAAAACTCTCTTTTTTTTTTTTTAAAGATCCAAAAATAAAAGAAAGAAACTGTGACGAATCACTTACCAATATATATATATATATATATATTAAAAAAATAAAAATAAAAAAAAGAAAGCAAAGAAACTATTACGAGTTACTTGCCAAAAAAAAAAGAAAATTGTTTGGCCGCAACGTCCCTTCATCAGTGCAAGTAGAGACCTGCGCCGATCTCCATTATGGTTGGCGGTGAAGAAACCGTCTGTCCTTTTTTTTTTTTAATGATGACCTGTACTTAATGTGCGGCCATAGATGTCATGGCCTGATGGCCGTGGCTCCTTCACCAGCGTGGTCTAATCGCCACGTCTGAAAAAAAAAAAAAAACTTAATGCCGGTGTTGGCGAAAACCGCCGGCAAGAGTCTGAAACTCGAATGGAAAGAAGAAGGAATATTTTGAATTCCTTCTTTCCATTTATTCTAAAAATAATAATAATAATAATAATTTATTCTGTAATTCAATCTCGATGATTCAACATGAAGGGGCTCTGAAACCACTTGTTAGAAATTTATCGAATTCCCTTTGGTGAAAACCATCACCCAAAATAACATGATCATTCATGTTGGATCACCAAGATAAAATTAAATATATAAGCGGAAGCATACCTGAGACAATATCGATTGATTATCCTCTATAGTCGAGCGGTTGGCCTTCCAGATCAACACGTCCACACTTTAGAGAGAGTCCTTTAGTTTCTCTCAATATTTTTTCTCTCTGATGATGGAATGTCAAAAAGAATATCTCTGTTGGTGCGATCTGAGGATCATGACCACTATATATATATAGAGAAAACCTAATTTTATTTCTATTTTAGCTCATCATAAAAATAAAAATAATTTCTTGAGTTTCTACGCATTAAAGGCCCACACCCTATCAGATACATTAAAGCTCAAATTACTGAATACTTAATCGATCACTTTTAATTAGGCTTAAATTCATTTAACAGTCCGCAATACATAATTATTCATATATAAGCTCAACGTTGGATTAATGATCCAACATCTTAATCCATGCATCATCGCCCCTCCTGTTTGGCTTCGACCGCCACATGCTTCTCCACCATCCGCGTTCCGCTACGGCCTCCTTCTCTATTCGTTCTCAGCTTACGTGCCTGATTCAATTAGCTTATTAAATCAAAATTATAAAGTCCAAAAATTTGAATGAAAATTAATTGATAAAATTTTGAGAAAAAATTAATTGGTAGCGGTAAACTTCAATCATAAATACCTAACACTTTTTTTTGTTTTTAGGGTATTACACTAGCCGCCCTGATCGGATCTTGGGCCTTCACCCCTCCAGCTCTTCCACCGACCGCGTCCTGCACATGGCCTCTCTTCTTTCTCTACGATCGTCGCCGCCGCAGCCGTGACACCCCTCCCTCTCCATCAAGCTTCAGCGCCGCCACCTGACTCTTCGGGCTCCATTGATCTCGGCGCTCACCCTCACCCTCTTTAGCTCGATGTCATAGCCGAAGCCATCCTTCGCCGTCGATCTTCTCTTCTCTCCCCGTTCCTCCTCCCTCCGCTGCTGCTGCCGTGGCCGTTCACCGTCTCCCTCCCCTCCCTCTACTCGCCGTCGGCCCCGGCTCCTTCCTCGCCGACTGCTGCCGCCATGGCCGTTCTCCGCCGCGCCTCTCCCTCCTCGCTGCCGGTTGCCACCGCTAGCACCACCGCCTCCCTCCTCCATACTCAGGGTAAAGCTCTCCCGTGTTATGGAATATTCGGCCGGGTGACGGAGGAGATGGGCTATTGGGCCAAGCATGGGATGGACCGGCTGGACTTAGTTGTGGGCTGGCCGGCTAGGCCGAGCATGGGTTGGCCTGTTGAGTCTTGGGCTAAGCCTCATTTAAATAATAAATGGATTGGGTGATTAGCTAATGGGTAATGGGCCAAGCAAGAATTAGTTTTATTTAATGTTGGGCTGAAAAAATAATTAATTAGGCTGGTTTGTTGGGTCATGGGTTAATTAAATTAATTCTTTAGTGATCCAATGAAGCTGAGGCTAATTGCTGGTTAGATTGATCATTAGTTAGTGATTATTTTATTTAAAAAATAATTATTATATACTTTGAGGTGATTAAGTGTAGGATAGCAAAGACATTCTTATAAATATAGCCAAGCTGGTGGAAATTGTAAAATTAGAAAATGATTAAATCTTGATTAAAAATAGTTAAGTAAGGATTAGTAGTCATTCAATTAGAGGGATAAAATAATTTTTTAAAAAATTTTAGGCTAGAGGGGTAAAATGGTAATTTCTCTAATTATGGATTTTGATGAATTAATTAATTGCTTATATTAAATTATAGGTGATCACTGCTTGATTTGGCTTGCATTGAAAAGATTATTGGAGTATCGATCTGAGCTAGGGTCTTATACTCTACTATTGTGTAATATGTCTTCATGACTTATATATTTTCATGACTTATATACCTGCATATATCATATTTATTGTTGGTTTTCTCTGCATGATTTGGAATGAGCTTTGTGGATTATTATGAATTTGCATATATATATATATATATGTGTGTGTGTATATGTGTATGTATATGTATATGTATGTATATATGTGTGTATATATATATACACACACATACACATATATATGCTATATGTTATTTTGTTATAAACGGTTTTTTGTTTAATTTGAGATTATAAGTTTTGGGCTTTCTGGATGTGATGTGGCATGGTCTTCTGGAGATGGTATGGGGTGGTTTGGTATTCTGGGATTGGTACGGGGTTGCTTGGTATTCTAGAGATGTGATGGTATGACTTGGTCTTCTGTATGTGGTATGGTTTATCTTGGTTGAGAGATATGGTGTGTATGATGGATATTGCTTGTACGTGGTACTAGTTCTGGCAAGGAGAATTGGTGCCCTTCCTTGCTTACATTGACGATACTAAAAAGGGGTAAGCTCGAGGAAGGCTGATGTAAAAAAAAAGTCATGGTGCAGGACCAACCTAGGTAAGAGAAGTATCATAAGGTTAGGTTGTTAACACGTAATACTAATGTTAGACTTACCAACAATAATGCCTCGTGATGCATGTTTGCTAAGAGAGGGGCTCAATTAGGGAATGCGTTGCAAGCGGGTGGAATGGGTGTATTACATACGAGTGAGAGCGACTTTCTTGATAATGTCATGCGTACGAATGCATGAATAGTTTTATTATGGTTATGGTTATATGAATGGTTTGGATGTGATGGTGGTTATCTTGATACTATAGTTCGTTTGGCTGTGGTTATGGGTATCTTGGTGTGGTTGTGGGTATTTAGGTGTATCTGGGTGTTGTTATTTTGATGCTGTGATATGGTTATCTTGCTTAGTGTAATTATCTGAATTTTGTTGGTTTGGTTGTGAGTATGGTTATTCGGATGATTTGGATAATTTCTTTATGGTATATGGATTTCATTGGCTTTTCGGACGGTTATATATATTATAATATCTTTTGTTCAAACTTATTTTGGCTATACTAAACTGTTTTATAGGCATATTGATGATGGTAAGTGCAGAGGTTCTATAGGGCTTTTTAGCTCATTCGTTTCTTTCTTTCCTTTTTGCAGTAGATAAGGAGGATGTTTACATGATAAATCTTTTTGCAGTAGATAAGGAGGATATTTACATGATAAATAAGATTTTGGGCCTTCTCATATTGAATAATTAAAAAGGAAGGTAAATGATTGATAACTTGATATGAAAAGTAATATATTTAAATTTTAGCTTTCAAAATTACATTATGCGTATATTGAGGCTTAGCAGGCCTTGCGTGCTTTTGAAATTCATTTTAAGAGTATGCTACTGTGTCACGGTTCAGGTTCAGGATCGAAATTCGCGATAGATATATGCATAGGCATTGATGATTCAAATTTTATAATAAAATGATATATATAAATATATTAATTTTATATTTGTAGAATTTTATTTTGTAGATGAAAATTTTAAAGTTATAATATTTTTTTTAACCACTTGCATTTCGAATCCAAAGTAGCATAAGATAAATATTATATATATATATATATATATATAATTTTTAAAAAATTAAAAGAAGTTTAATTGATTTGGATTTATAAGTTAAAAAATAAATACAAAATTCAATAAAATTATAAAAGTAAAAATATATATTTATTTTAAAAATTTTTACATTAATGTATTCAATGATAAATAATTTATATGTTTAAAATTTCTTCATTTTAAACTTAGAAAAAAGTTTATAATTTGCATGGACTAATAAAAATAAACTTTCAAGGATGGACAAGATCAAATATCTAAGAAGTTACTATATTTAATAAGTTAATATTGATGGTTGTCATATATCAATTCGATGGCTATGATTTTGATTGATTGCAGTGTTTGTTGAACGATATCTTTTATTTGAATGAGGTGAATTTTTATTTCTTTAGATTAAGAAAAGAAATTTAAAATCAATGTCCTATCACGACCCTTAATCAAATTTTTGAAAAAAAAAATCAAAAAAAAAATTCTCCTCAAAGATGTAAAGCCGTAAGCTTTGGTAGATGGACACATGACAAGGATCAAAACAAAGAATGGATGGTGCAAAAGAAGGAAACAATTTTAACAGTTTGCTGAAGAGAGGAAGCTTTTATGGAAATGATTGCAAGGGCAAAATGTATATGAGGTGCGGTTTAAGAAAAAAATAAAATAAATGCTATTTAATACATCCATCCATGCCGTGTAGAAGTGCTCTTGGCTTTATGAAAGGTTCCTCTCTGCTTTACTTAATGCTTAGATTTAAATTTTAAAGATAAAAATAAATTTTAAAAATAAAAAATATTATTTATAGATTAATTTTATAAATTTATTTATTATTTTATAAAATAATATAAAATATAAGAGATAGATTTGATTATATTCGAATGTAGTTAAGTCTAAATTTGATGCATTTTTCATCTTTGAATTTACATAATTTATAAATTTTAAAGATAAAAAAAAAGTAAAAAAAAAATGAATGGTTTCAAAATCAATGTAAATCTAAGGGTAGAAAAGTTGATCGAATTCTATATTTGGTCATATTTGAATGAAACCAAATTTACCTTAAAAGATAATTACTGTTTATTTTCTAGCTTATCTTTATTTTTTTAAAGATGACATATGTACTAAAACACAATGTATTTATACTATATCTAACTGGATTAATATATAATAAAATCTTTACATGTAAAAAAATCTTTAGTAAAAATAACTCCATCTAATCTAGATCCATGTAGAGTTAAGAAAGAGATAGAATTTTTTAATTTAAGAGATAAGAGTGTTTCTAAAAAAATATATAAAATTTAAAGAAGGAAGAGAGAGTTATATTAAAAATCGTTAATAGGGTAGGACACTTGCAAAGAAGTGAAAGGAAGAGTTACTTTTTAGCTAGAACAGGGGGTTGGGGATGTCTAGGTAAAGGTGAGAAGGCTACATTAAAAGTCATTAATAATAGGATTTGAGATGTGGAAGAAAAAATAAAAAAAAAAAAAAGGGGCTGAGAGAAGACTGTATTAAAAGCCATTAATAGGGTTGACACTTGGCAAAGGAGAGAATGAAGGGATTACCTTATGAGCTTTGCTGTTATATATTTATACTAAATCTAGATTGCTATGAGTTATTAATTGTCTAAATGGTATATATAACAAAAAATTTTAGTAGAAATAACTCTATCTAATGTAGAGTCGAGTTAAGAGAGGAACGATATTTTTAAATTAAGAGATAAAAGTATTTTTTCAAAAAAATAAAATAAAATAAAATAAGCTATATTAAAAATCATTAATAGGATTGAATACTTGGCAAAGAAGGCAAAGAAGGAAAGAAAAGGATTGTCTTCTCAATTTTACTATATTATATTAGATATTATATAATGTATCTATATTGAATCTAAGTGGATTGCCATAAGTCATTAGTTGTTTAAATTGTACATGTAACATAAATCTTTAGCAGGAACAACTTCATATAATTTAGAGTCATTGTAGAGTTAAAGAGAAAAATAGAATTTTTTTAATTTAAGAGATAAGAATGTTTTTCAAAAAAAAAAAACAAAGAAGGAAGACAAAGCTATATTAAAAAACATTAATAAGATTGAAGTGATATTAGAGAGGATTTTGGGAGATTTTAGAGAGGATTTAGTGCATTATGCGTGAATTCATGAGACATTGGGATTTTATGGAGGATTTAGGACGCTATGCATGAGTTCATGGTACATCATTGCTGAGACGTGATTATGTTGTAAGGCAGTTGTGCAATACATGAGGATCATTCCAAGTTGTTCTCGATTTTTAGGGTTTTTTTTTTTTTTTTTTCCTATGCCGTCGATTTGTTTTTCCTCTATCTTCTTGATTCTTGATTTTTTTTTTTTTTTTTTTTCTAGCATACTTTCTTTTTGTTTTGGGTCCTCTTGAACATTGTCTGTATTGCCTGTATTTTTTTTTTTTTTAAATTTTCATGTTGAGGTAATTATTTTTTATCCTCCTTAATTCTTAACTAAAAAGCCCAATGGTGCCTTTATCTACTTTTTAATTCTTTATTTTTCTCGCTCCACGAATCTTCCCAGCGTTTCTATTCCGATTTCCTTGCTCTCTGTTTCTTCTCAAATTCAAATAAGAAAAACTGATCTTAGCTAATCAAAATTTGGGTTTTTACCATCCAGTATGGTAAGAGTTGATTTTTCCATAGTTTCTATGTCAAACTAACTCTCTATTTCCTTGTCAAATCCAAATTTAAAAAAAAAAAAAAAAAAAAAAAACTGAAAAAGAATGAAATTTTATCTGCTCAAAATTTACGTTCTACCATCCACTGCAGCAAGGATTCCCACCCCCACCAAAATAACTCTAATATTATATCTACCAGCAACCAATTGCTGCTTCAAGATGGCATTCCAAAACCAGTCCAAGCCAATGCTTGAGTTAACAATTCTTTCTCATCCATATTCTATTAATTATTTTTTTTATATTATAAGTTAAAATAATTTTACAGTTATGTTTAATTGATCGGGAGATATTGATCAGATATAAACACTTTGTCCCGCGCACCGTGCTGTCTACTACGACTAGCATGTATTATATTCAGGATGTAATTCTTGGTGGGAGGTACAGGCGGAATGTTCCCGACCGTTGCCATAGCCATCGATCCATCAGTCGACTTCCTCTTTTTGGGATTCGTTTTCTAAACAAATAGAGGATGTTCCATCCGCAGGGAGAGGGATCATGGAAGCACGATTTCTATTTTACCTGGCATTCACTGCATCAAGAAATAGAGCCACTTCGCTCTCCTGAAACGACCATGAGTTGGCTAGCGTATCGTTTCTGGCTCGGAAATAAACCTAACTCTCTGGGTGTGATACGAAATATTAGGCTCGTTCCTCAGCCGTTTAGCTCAGCTCCATGCCACAACTGTAATCCCAAAGATGTGCCTGCTGAATTGAGATATGTCACTACTTAAATCATGTTGAAAATTGTTTAAGTGATTCAAAATTTTAAAGCTTGTAATGGATAGTTAACAAAGCATACATTTACTAAAATATAAATTTTAAGTTAAATATTATAAAACTTTTAGTATTCTTAATAGATAATTAATCATTTCTTCTTTGATGAATGCTAGGGTGTCGTGAAGAAACATGACGTCTCATCTCAACATGCAACGTATCTGATCAATCTTAATACGTGATGCATTTTATCAGACTTAATTTAATTTAACGAAGAAATGCATCTAAATAATGCATCTAAATGCGTTTGATCAGATGAATTAAATCTTAAAGGTACTTGGTGATTGGATGGATAATATGGATAGATACACTTAATTAGAGAATATCTTAGCATTTCTTCGTTCAAATAGGGGATGAGATCATCGTTCTCATCCATCTAAAAAATGGTTTTCACATTGTATTTTTTAAACAGGTAGAATTTTATTATAAAAGAAGCATCATTCATAGTACGCCTTGGACTGAATAATATTATTTTTAATTATTTATTTGTTTGAATGAGTGCATACCTGTTCAAGATAGATGCCAGATACGTTCAAAGCAACAGGCCCAATTTTGTCAAAAAAATAAAAATAAAAATAAAAAAAGCAACAAGAGAGAACTAAGATAGAGCTCACGATCGTTGAAAAGTTGTGAATCCCGGTTTCTCGTTATGGTTAAATACCCTCCCTATATTAATAAGCTTAATTTTATCAAGTTCTTTTTTGTTTTAGCCATGTATTAAATCAAATCTTATCACGAGATGAAAAACTCTGGCACTTAAACGAGACCTTAAATGATATTTGGCTGCATGAATAGCTCATCCATGAAATAAATTATATAAATTATATATATATAGATGTGTTTAAAGAAAAGTTATGAACGCGAAGAGAGAATTATTATCTAAGATGAAAAAAAATTTTAACCTTATTTTTCTAAATTTAGTTACAAAAAAAAGAGAAGAATAGCCAATGGGCTCTTAATTTTTTTTCATTCTTTACCAAAAAAAAGTTTTTCCATAATAGATCAGATGGTAAAAAAATTTTAGCATTAAAAATTTAAAATTATCCCTATTATATTTATATTATATTACATTATTATTATAACATATAACATAATATCATAAAATATAAATATATTAAGTGCATCATATTATAATATATAAAATAATATTATGTTAGATTATAATATTATATACATAAGGTAGACTTGGCTATATTCGAATGTAGTCAATTCTATGTCCGATCATCTCTCTCATCCTTTAATCCATGCAGTTTAAGAATCCTAAAGATAAAAAAAGATGGAGAGACTTTTGAATTCATTTGGATTTAGAAATAAAAAAAGATGACCGAATCTTAGACTTTGCTATATTTGAATATAACTAAATTTATTTCTTATATACATAATATAATATAGTACGACATATTACATTGTATTATATCATATTATAATAGATAAATTATGATATATTATATTATATTATTATATAATAATATATTATATTATATTATATTAATTTTCATGTCATCTTTATTTTAGTATAATCAAATAAATTATTTTTTGCTACAAATATTTTCATGGAAAAATGGACGTAGGAAAAAATTTTCTCCCCAAAACTTTTTTTAGAAAAATACCAACGGCAACTAGGAGAAATGTGACATCTTAAATTTTAGGGAAGTCTTTTCTTGCATCTCTCCCCTTCCCACATTTTGCATTCTAATTAAACGTGTCCATGAATAACCTGCTCTTTGCTTCCAAACAGAGATGCTTATAACCAAAAAATTAAGGGTGCGAGGAGAACTAACCCAAAGAAAATGGAGCATTTAACCAAAGCAAGATTGATCCGAAGCGGCGAATAAAGAAAAACACCTAAAAGTATCCTAATTTCCTAGGGATTACGATAACGACTGCTGCCCCAACCATCGCAGATTCTTCTCTTCCCTTCACTCTCAGTTACATGTGATGTTTTCATGGATCGCTTGTTGAGGCTTCCAAACAGGCACTGAATTCCCATCAGATAGAGGGTGAGAGCAAATTGAGGGGTCACCGAAGGTCCAAGAACCGATCTCCAAAATTTCAAATAGGTTACTCGATTGAGAAGGTGATTTACATCGTCCTTGGAATATTGGGATAATTGGGTTTGACAAGTTTGACAAGTTTCTTGATCCATCTGGATTCTTGATGTAAACTATCATTTTATCAATTCCCAGTTGAACATTATAATTCTCACTTTAAGATAGTTAAAGATATACCTTGATCCATTGATCTAATTTGAAAAAGATCACTATAATAAAAGTTTGAAGAAGAAAATAAATCTGAGCTTCTCCTTTGTAGACTCTCTATAAACTTTAATATATTTTTTCTCATAGATAGAAATAATACTAGTAACTGGATGGAAAAAGAATCAGACTCTTATTTTATAGACAATAAATAGGTACCTTTCATCAAGGTACATATCCTTTCATAAGATATATACATATCTATTTACGAAGAGTTATACCTCTTTATAAGAGTTTATACCTACACATTCTTTCATAAAATACTGACACATATATTCATAAAGAGTTGTACCTCTTTATAAGAGTTATACCTTTTCATAGCCAATAATATTTTTAACATTCAAATAATTTATTAAATTATTTAAATAAATAAATATTTTAAATTAATCATATGGGCCACATAATACTTACACTTGATGCATTCTCATAAGCGCATTATTTATCTTTTGAAAAGCAAATTGCCGTTTATCGTTGCTCTAAGTGATGACCATTATATGCTTCGTCAATAGTTGATTGAATATTTTTGGCATTACATTGATGGTTGCCCGTGATTATAATTAAAAATATTAGAAATAATGGTGCAAGTGATTATAATTAGAAATATTAGAAATAATGGAACAGTTTAATCAACTCAGGCGGCTAACATTTGGAAAATAATACTAATCATTGATAGAATATTTTGAAACCTTTTATTTTCCACAGTAGCATGGAGAGTTGAAATTGAAATATTCTTGAACCATCTCAATATCAACAAGCTTAAGACCTTTAGACCAACTAAATTTTATTTCTCATGACAAGATGGTAGCACAAAAACAGTCGCATGAATTGAAGATTATGCTATCTCCTGTACATAATCAGCAAGCAGAAGTAAGTTAACGCATAGACACGTCTTATTTAAACTTTGGGGGTGCAAGTGGGGTGGGATAAGATTAGCCCAACCCAACCCGCTGGAACTTTTCTTGGCCCAGTCCCGGCCTTATCCAGTTTCAGCCCGTCTATATGAAACCGTACCAATCTCCTCCCAGAAAATTGCATCCAGGCCCAGTACACCGAACCTGAGACAGCTTTGTGAACTGATCGATAAATAGTTATGGTATTTAGTAAGATTTAATCAAATTGGAATGGGCGGGTCAAAAGGGGTTGGCAAACGAGCGAGTTCGTTGTGAGCTAGCTTGAGTTCAGCTCCTCAAATTATAAAAAGAAAAAGAGTCGGCTAGAGCAAGGGCTAGCTCCCTTGAGCTTGGCTCACACTAGTTTGAAATATTACTATATCGATTTTTTTATATTTCATTTTTTATTTCATTTATTGTTACTTATATAAATAATAGATAATATAATTATTTATTGTAACTTAACATAAATTATGCAGAATAGGTTATATTATAATTATAAAATTAATATATAATATTATTATAATTATGAAGGTAAATTTCTTAAATAACCTTAAATTCTCACTGGCTCTTTTAAACGTTCTTTTCATAAACAACAAAAGCTTATCTTGAAATTAAATGAGCAAGCTTATATCTGGTTTAATATCAACTGAGTTGATCTAAAGTTAGGTTTGCCTTGGCTCGCGTTTGATTTGTTTACTCTCCTAAAAGCCAACTAAAGTCTATGCGATTAGATGATAGAGAATTATACCATTCAATTGAAATCTATATTATGTTATCATTAAATGATAAATGACAAGGAAAATATACTATTTTAGATTTATGACTAGAATATCTTTAATTCTCCTCCTTCAAAACATCATTTTTTTTTTTAAAAAGACACATAATTGCATCTTTATTTATTTGCCTCTATTTTTTATCTACATAATCCATCTTTCATATCCTAAATGAGTGAACTCTACAATCAAAAAGATACATATTCTTTACCAATCTCTTATGTGCATCTCAAATTTATTGGATTCCTTTTAAAGTTTAAAAATAAAAAAATAATATATTTTATCTAATCAACACAATTGATGTCTTTTATTTCTTAATTCTCTAAACCTTGTTTATTAATTTTATTTTTTAACTTCACTACTGAAAAGTATTTCTATAGTTTCATAATTAAGTAATAATCTTAATCTAATCATGGTTGATGCATATACATTTTAGATGTATATACTACATAAGTTTTTTACCATTTAAGTTTCATGATATATAACACATCATACGTGCATGCACAAACAAACAAATAGATAGATGGATGATAGAAAACATACATCAACCCTATACATATATACATACATATTTAGAGAGAGATAAACTTGATCATATTCGAATGAAGTTAAGCTTAAATTTGATCACCTTTCTCATCCTTAAATTTACATGGTTTATGGATTTCAAGGATAAAAAAGTAGGATAATTCTGAAATTTATGAATTACATGAATTTAAGGATGAAGAAAATAATTAAATTTAAATTTAGTTATATTTAGATATAATTAAATATATATATATAAGTCCTGTCCTGGCCCTGCATATTGGGCCTTAAAATTTTTTCGTGCTCGCCCTATGACTGGACGCCCCTAAGTCCCAACCAACGAGGCTCGTTTCTCTTCTCCAATCGAATCAGCCGAAAGCAAAGAAGGGCAAGCTCAGCAAAAGCAAAATCACCAAATATTAAAAAGAAAAGTGAAAGAAAGCAAAAGTGCCTCGCGGAGCGCACAGAACCTCAGTGACGCTTTATCTCCTTTGCTTCTTTCTTTAACTCTCCCCATGCTTCCACCCATACCAAAAACTTCTCCCGCAATGGGCTCCCTCCCCTTCTCATTCCTCACCACCGCCATTCTCCTCTCCATCTTAATCTCCCTCTCCTCCGCCCAGTCCCACCTCTGCCGCACCTCCTGCGGCGCCATCCCCATCCACTACCCCTTCGGTATCGACGAAGGCTGCGGCAGCCCCTACTACCGCAGCATGCTCGTCTGCACCAACTCCTCCCGTCTCCTCCTCCGCACCCCCTCCGGCACCTACCCCATCGCCGCCATCGACTACGCCGATCCCCACCTCCTCGTCACCGACCCCTCCATGTGGAGTTGCCCCCCCAACAACAATTTCTACGACGACGAGGACGACGAGAATGCCGCTTTCCGCCGCCCGGTCACTCCCTTCAGCCTCGACACCAGCACTCGCTTCTCGCTCTCCCCCAAGAATGACTACCTCTTCTTCAACTGCAGCCAGGACTCGGTCATCATCCAGCCGAAGCCAAGCTTCTGCGAGCGGTTCCCCGACCGCTGCGACTCGGCCTGCGACAGCGCCGGGTATCTGTGCCGCAACTTGCCGGAGTGTCCGAATGCTCTAGCGGAGACGGGGACCAGCTGCTGCTCTTACTATCCGAAGGCTTCCGAGTCGCTGAGGCTGATGCTGAAGCACTGTGCTTCTTATACCAGCGTGTATTGGAGGACGGTAGGGGCAAGCTTTCCGCCGTATGATCAGGTGCCGGAGTATGGGATCCGGGTGGATTTCGAGATCCCGGTCACGACTCGGTGCCTCCAGTGCCGAGAGAGGGCGAGGGGTGGGGGAACCTGTGGGTTCGACCCGGCGTCGCGGAATTTTCTGTGTCTCTGTGATGAAGGGAATGTCACGACTTATTGTGCAGGTTAGTCTCTCGCTTGTGATATATTTTCGATCCGCGTATATTGTTTCATAATCGTGCAACAAGATTACGTTGATTTTAAAGGTTTTACGAGAAGTGCATTAAAGATTTCCAAACAATAACACGAATTGACTGCAATGATGTTAGAATTAGGGAAACTGAGAAATGTGATCTCTCTAGCATTTGGGAATATATATATATATATATAAAAGAGTAAAGCAAGTTATAAAGATACATATGCTTCTTCCAAGGAATCAATGCGTTTTTCTTTTTTTCTCCTGCCACAGCTTCAGAATCTTTTGACATCATCTCTGGAGAGAAAACATTTGCTTCGTACGTTACATTTCATGTGCAATGATTTATCGATGCACTGATTTGTTAAATAACCATAGCAGAATCATTTCACTAACCAAATAATTCACATTAAAAATAAAAAAAAAAAATTATACCTAGAGAAAAAATTTTAAAAAAAAGATGGATAACACCCCTAAAAATCAAGTTACAAAGAATGCCTTGATCATCATTCTGTAAGCCGATCAAAACCGACGTTATGCCTTATGACTGAAGCAGCACTATGTTTGAGATATGCGGCATGATAGCAGACGGTTGCAATGGAAAATTTTAATCGGATCCTTTGGCATGAAGACAAATTGATCTTTAGTTTTATATTGCTCCTGTAGTGGTTCTGCCTTGGATAGTTTGCTCCCATCGATTTAATTATACCCAATACTAGGTTCTGGCACTATTTTTAGGCTTATGGTTGACCAACAAATCATGGTTTCAGTCAGTCGTGTTCTAAATCATCATGTTTAATACAGCAGACAAATTTCTAATTCCTCAAAATTTACACCAAAATTAAATGACCACCGATATTTTTAGCTATCTTTTTTTTTTTTTTTCTTTTTTTATTTGATAAGAGATTATCAGCTTATTCAATAAATAAACTAGACCTATCACTTTATTTAATAATACATGAAACTTATGTCACATTTTCATTCCAATATAGTTTATGATGGTTTGGATGGTTTTCTTTTTACAAAAGACAATTTCTTATTATTTTTATATACGACTTGTTAGGTCACCAGTAATCGAGTAAATTAAATTAAGAACACATTACTAGCTAGATTCGCTCATTTTGTACTAACCGTGTTTTTAATGCTATGTATGCGTGCACTACGGGCAGACGGTAGCTTTTCAAGGCATAAAGCATCGGCTGGAGTCATCGCCGGTGAGGAATCCTTTGTGCGCCCAGACATCATATTCACTTTTTTATTTACGAGTTCACAATTTTCACGCTATATTTTGATGTCACTCCAGGAACTACTCTGTTTTCAGTGGGTGGGGCTGTGGGTATTGGAGCTCTCGTATGGTATCTGAGGAAGATGAGAACAAACAAGGTAGTGACATGTGGGGTTCAGAGCAACGAAAACAGGCTCTTTTGATGATTTCTTTTCCCTTTTTAATATATTTGATATTTGGAGTGATAAAATGTAATGGACTGGTGCTTGGCCATAAACGTGTTTGGATGCTTGAAAGCAACTCAAGACGGTGTTTTTTCATACTTTATTATAAAAATATGATACCTTAATTTTTGATTTGTTTGGGATCTCAAGCTCCAAGGCTTTACACATCATAGTCCTAATTAAGCTGATTGTTTCGACGTGAATGCCGAGGCAAGCTACATAAGTCTAAATGATAGAATATAAAGATCCCTGGGGTCAAATTAGTAGCCAGCGGGTCAGATCCTGGGAGTACAAAACATTGCCAGCGTCCCCTGTCCGAGCCAAACTGAAGCTGGATTTATTCTTAGCTTGTGCGTCGGCTACGACCGCTGAATGACAGCCATCCACAATTTATTTTAAAATAAAATATAAATATAAATTTTATAATTTAAATATTATCAAATTTAATATTTATAATTTTAAATATTATATTTAACTACTATATGCTTTAATTTTTATCAAATTAAATTTATGTAATTTAATAGCTGCACTTAACTATCATGTATTTTAAAATGTTATCCAATTATATTCTTATGGTTTAAAATATTACACTTAAATGTTCATATATTTTAAACCTAATCAAACTTACATTTAAGTATAATTTGATAAAATTCAAAATATATATTAACTAATTATATCATTTAAAGTGGTAGAGATATAACTCGATAATACTTAAACTATATATTATCAATATGATTTTTTTCTTTTATATATATATTTTATCTTTACTTTACAACATACAATACAAAGCGTCATTCATGCATGCGGCTCATCAGATAAATTCAACAATCCACGCACCACACCAAGCAATGGGAGATATCATGGAATTGAAATCTCACTTATATATCTGAATAATATCATCGTATGTATTTATTCCATTATTTAGCCAATATATTGCGGTAGTTACATGCACGAAATAACAAATATGGGTAGCCTTATACATTTACGTCCATATATATGAGAAGAGTATATGGGCAGCCTTATACATTTACGTCCATATATTTGAGAAGAGTATATGGTATGCATCATAGATACGCTTGCAACTCGAAGCCAAACGATAAACTAAGCATAGCTGCAGAGCCCGTAGTTGCAGAAGCCGCCAGTCTTGCACTTGTTGCTGCATGCCCCGCAGTTCCTGAGGTCATACAGCACGTTGACGCATCGGCCGTTGCAGCATGTCTGCCCGTATCCGCACCTCCTCCCGCACCACCCGCAGTTCTGGCTGTCAGTCGTCACGTTCACACATTTCTTCTTGCAGCAGTCCGGGCCTGGGCTTCCGCTGGCATGGCATACCCTCGGGTATTTATCGCATCTCACGGAGGCTCTCGGGTTGTATTGGGCCAGCAGACGACCCACCCCCCTTGCCGATGACGAGACGCCTTCGGAAGAGAGGGGATCGTTGAAAGCTAATGCGTCGGTTAAGTGTTCCTCCTCCTCATTGGAAGTCATCGCTGAGGCAAAGGAGGTGGCCATGGCCAAGGCCATGGCTAATGCCATGATGAGTAAAACCCGAGCCATCATCTTCGTCGGAAGACAAGGTGAATGAGGGAGAAGAAGCGGAAGAGGTGGTGGAGTGGCAAGAAGAGGTTGGACGGGGAAATAATAAGAGAAGAACGGGTTGGTGATGGCAGAAGTTAGAGGGATGTGATGAGTATTTATAGCATGAAGGGGACCTGGCTGGAGGGAGGGTTAAACGTGATGGTTAGACTGAGATTCAAAACAGTGGCTGCTTTTTTCCAAGACTTTTCAGCAATTCAGTTCGTTCAAGTAATATGGAAGTTAGGCCTGCCAACGGAATGAGATGCGAATAGCCAATTTCATCAACAATGCATGAATACAGACAATAATCGCATTCCACCGTTTGATCTATCAGCCAGCCTGTGGATTTCTTTAGCGAATACTGATAACGAAGTGTTCGCAACCTGGTTATGGTGGTTGGCTGCCAACATTAGGTGTCCTCATGGACTTACGGATAAGAGAGCCAGCTAGCGTTGATTTAAGTCTAACACGGCCGGTTATTTCGTCTTTTGGATCACTACTATCACATGAAATGCATCAGTTCGTTTGTTTACAGCCCTTAGTTTTAAAGGATCGAAGCTGATAGTCATTACAGCGGTATTGGTTTAAAAACCTCGAACTTTGATATTCCCATGCGAAGTATGATCAATTTTATGTGAATTAATTAACAGTAGAATCAAAATCAGAGGGCATTGAGTCAAGTATAACACTTGTCCAGAAAGCTAATTTGTATATCTGCGTGTATGTTCACATTTATGCAAGCATGTATATATGGACGCACATACTTTCATAAAAGTAAGCAAACAATAAACAAAAATGAGCCATAGATAAACAACTCTAATATAAAAATCTATGAAGATGATCTTGGGTCTATAGGATGCTAGGCCTGCTCTACATGCAATCGACAGAGGTTTTGGATTCAAACCAGATATCTGATGGTATTCTCACTATAATTCTCAAAATAAAAGTATAATCAAATTAAAGCTAATGAAAGATTTCAAATTCAAGAACATTTGACAACCTCTTCATGATTCCTCCGCTCCCTTGTTTTGCAGAAAACAAAAGGAAAAAAAAAAAAAGAATATTTACTAAGATAGTTATAACGAGATACCATTCGATGCCTTTTCACATTATCTTGAGTAACAACATGCAAGGCACAAGCAAAGTGTAACCTTTAATGGTCGGTCATTAGGACATTAAAAAAAAAAAAAAAAAAGGCAATTCTAATAAGAAATAATGAGTAATACTACTATAGTAATGGTGATATTTTCGAAGACAATAACATGTAATTTTCTAAGAAAAAATTATGATTAATTCGACAAAATCATGGCACGTGTTGTTACATTACATTTTGGATGAATAAGCTTTTATATATAAAGAGAGAGCATGTTGGGTTAGGCTATACTCATATGTAGCTAAGTTTAGATTTAGTCATTCTTTCCATCTTTGAATCCATAATGATCATGGGTTCCAAAAGTAAAAAAGATGGGATGACTTCGAGGTGCATATGGATCCAAGGATGAAAGGACGATCGAATTTGGGATTTGATTACATGCGAGTATAGTGAAGTTTAACTCTCTTATTATAGAGTTCGACTTGGCTACACTCGCATATAATTAAGCTCAAATTCGATCATCCTTTTCATCCTTAAATTCACATGAATTACAGATCTCAAAAATAAAGTAAATTTGAGATTCATGTAAATCAAAAGGTGAAAAGAACAACTAGACCTGAAACTTGGCTACATACGAGTGAAGCTTAGTTCAACTTCATATATATAATAAATTAATATAATAAATAGTAACCATTTTTTTTGCTGTGAGAAAATAAAGTAACAACCATAATTTTTGTTACACACATGCATGCACGTATAAAAAGGCTGTTATATAATGGTATCATAGCTAAATATAAATTATCAGTTATATACTTGTTTTATAGGGTGTTTCCAAACTTAGTTTTAGCTGCCACAGTTTTTGTAGCAGTCTTCCTTTCAAATTATATTAATAACCGTTAAGAAGTCATTTTCTCAAATTCAAGAATCAAGTGTTTTAAAAAGGTCGGGTGGTCTAGCTTGGACGATGGCATGCATGGGTAGACCATCCATCAATCACTCGCTTTCAGGTCAATAATTTAGCTTGGGAACTCAGCAATCCATCTCAAAGATTTGGTTGACGTCGACCAGTTATCATATTCGGTAGCGGAGCACTAGCATGCTAGAGTTTACGACTGTGGAAATCAATAACATTTCCCATGTGCATGTTCACACAAGTGCAATGGAAAATTCAAAGTTGTTTTCTCTGCAAAAAAAGTTTCAACAGCAACAAAAATGCACCAGCTTGTTGAAGACCCATGGCCACCTAAATCCACATCCTCTGATGTGTCCGACTGTCATGCTGTGTAAACTTGGGGTGTTATGAAGTGTGCATTAAAATATTGGTTCACAAGGAAACTGAGGCAGGAGTGGCGTGGCATCATAAAGAATGTACTGATTACCCATCTAAACTGAAGCCCACCAATCATATGGTACGCAATTACGACTTTAGCTAAAATCTACTGGCAAAACGTGTGGAATCATGAGCTCACAAATAGTGGCACGTAGCCTAAGATACATGGAAGAACAGCAGATCAGTTTATTCTTTATCAGAAAGTCAAACATTGAAATGAGGCAACGGTCAAAGACAATGAAGAAAGAACTACTTGTATGTTAGTGCTTTCCCAACGGAATGCACCGAATTCTTGACCCACTTTTACGTATTCAACCATTAAAATACCGCAGCTTGCCGAAACAATAAACTAAGGTGGAGGAAGCTGAGTTCGGATGCTCTTTATTTTTTCCATGGGCTAGATTTTTATTTAATACTTTGTATGTTTTGTCTTTCTTTTTTGCAGAAATTATTTCTTTTTAAACAAATAACTCTATTTATATTTTCAATTTAATAGATGTTATCGATGAAAAAGGTGTTTGATTTTTTTTCTAGTCATATTTATTCAATTATATATCTAAAATTTCTATTATTTTTAGATACTTTTACTTTACTATTTATATACCTTGCATGAAACTCATATTCAATTTTAAAAATAATTTTATCTATATTTAGAATTTTTTTAGTGTTTATTGGAAAACTATTAGAAGTATGCTTTGAGTTTCCTATGATGTTTAATTTTTAATTTTATTTCATAATATGATATATTTTTATTATATATTGCAAATTATATTTGTTACTCTAATTATTTATTTTATTTTAATTATTTTTATTATTATATTGCTTATGATAATCTAGATTTTAATTTTGTTGTTATTTGTTATTTTTATTATTTTTATTTGATATGTCATTCTTTACTCAAAATCATGATATTTATCTAGGTTTTACTATGGTACTCTTTAATATATTATTCTTTACTCAAAATCATGATATTTATCTAAGTTTTGCTATGGTGCTCTGTAATATATTATTCTTTACTCAAAATCATGATATTTATTTGGGTTTTGCTATGGTATTTTTTAATATATTATTCTTTACTCAAAATCATGATATTTATCTAGGTTTTGCTATGGTACTCTTTATTTTTTAAAAAAAATACCAATAAAATAGAATTATTAATATGGTGAAAAGATTTTTTAGTTATTTTAATTTTCATAACTGATAATCAACTAAATCAGTAAAAGCATATATTCTCTTCCTCGCTCTGAAGCCACCCCCTTCAAGAGCTATCGTCTTCTCCGTCATAATCGGCTAAACTGGTAGAAGTGTAGACCCTCAAGGAGCTACCGTCTCCTCTACTAATGTCGTTGTCTTCTTCAAAGTTGTCTTCTTCAAAGTTATCATCTTTTACGTTTTCATAGTTGCATCTTCTTCGTTTCCCTATCAAAGCTATCGTCTCCTTTGTGACCCTACCATAGTAACGACCTCCGCAGCAACCTCACCGTGGCAATGCTGCTGTCTCCTCTGCGTCTTACCACATTGTGAGTTGTCATCTTCTCTATTTTCATAGTGTAGTTATTATCTTCTCTATTTTTCTGTTGAAGCCACCATCTCCTCTATGGGCCCACCACAGTAGCGACCTTCATAAAAGGCTAGCAGTAAGCGCAAATCGGCCGCTGTCTCTTCTGCTTCCATACCGCATCATGGCCCTATTATGGTAGCGATTTCTACCAGAGCCCCCCATGTGCAAAGGGAGAATGAAGCGCACTGCTGAACACTACATTAGCCCGCTCAATTTTTTCAGTGCACCAGCCATTCACATATATAGTTAAAACCAGTTGCTAGTAAAATACCTACATTCTTTAAAATAAAATTTAATGATTGATATTTTTGATATTTAAAAAATAAAGAAATACTATAGCAAAACACTATTTATTTGTTATTATATTATTTTTTTTATTTTAAACCAGTTGCTAGTAAAATACCTATATTCTTTAAAATAAAATTGAATGATTGATATTTTTGATATTTAAAAAATAAAGAAATACTATAGCAAAACACTATTTATTTGTTATTATATTATTTTTTTTATTTTAAAATAAATGAAATGAAGGAAATAGTAACTTCACTAGGAAAATTGAGGAGATGATAAAGACAATAGTGGCAGTGAAGGCAATGGCTCCAAGGGCAGCCTCAAAGCAGGGAAAGGATCTACACTTCTATCAATTTAGCCGGTCACAGAAATTAGATAGCCAAAAGATCCTTCACCATACCAATGATTTGGATTTGTTCATATTTTTTTAAAAATAATAAAGATGTATTGTAATAAAACCCTATTTTTATTATATATTTCAAATTATATTTCTTACTCCAATTATTTATTTTATTTTAATTATTTTATTTTATATTGCCTATGATAATCTAGCTTTTATTATATATTGTTATTTGATATTTTTATTATATTTATTTGATACTTCATTCTTTGCTCAAAATTATGATATTTATTTGCTATTATGCTATTTTATATTTTTTATTTCAAAATATACATCAGGCTTACATTTAGACTAGTAAAAACAAACATACAAGTACATGAAAAAAAAAGGTATATTATATAGGTCTATACATATATGTTAAATTAATATAAAATAAATTGATAATGATTTTAGATCTCTATGGTTTGCATTTTTGAATTCAAGAGGTTTAGTTGTCAATTATATATTGGAGCCACTAATGATTGCATAAAGCCAAAAATGATATAGGATATACATATGTGTGTGTAAATGTATGTATCATCAACTTTAACCATTATTATTATGCAATACATAGAAAAGAAATATATCTTACTAGTTTAAGCACATAAAAAAGAGGTGTCATGATCACTCCCAAAAATGCTTCTTTCTCTTGACAAAAATATGTGCCTTATAGCTTTGAAATATTAGTGCTCCATACTTTAATAAATACAACCTTTTTTAATTACGATTCTCAACTAAGAAAAGGTGCAAATCAAAATGGGGAGAACTCTTGTTAAATTACTAATCTCCATCCGTGATGCACAAGGATAGAGAATGTTAACCTTCAAAGGCTAAAGCCTTCCATATTTGACCTTAGTATAATTGATGAAAATATTTTTTTTATCAAATGAAAGATTTCAATCATTCATAGTTTACGAAGAGCTAATATAATCAATAGGAAATATATTTTTTAATCAAATAAAAATTTTCAACTAGAAACATCTTAGTCATCTTCATCCTTTCATCTATAAATATATTAATTTTCTTTTATTATTTGCAATAAAATATTCTCCTTTTGATTCAAATTATACTATTTTTCTTTAATAAAGAGGATCAAGGAAGGGAAAAGAGGATTAGGAAGAGGACATCAAAAAAAGTGAGATAAATTCTATTACATACAAATTCTTATTTTGCTAATGTCATATATTTATTCTTTATGATAATGCATTTAATTGGCTTACAAACTGAAAAACTACTTGCAAAATTATATATTCAATTTAGCTCTTTTATGGGTTGTTTAAAAATTATTTATGCTTCACTTGCAATGGCTAGCTTGGATGGTTTAGAATTAGTTGGCAAAGACGAGGTAGAATTAACGTAGAAGTGGAGAATTGGTTCCTCCTACTCTAAAAAAAAGAAAAAAAAAATATATGTTTCTTTAGTTTTAGTTTAAAACTAGCTCAACCAAGTTGGTTATGAAGCCGGATCCAAGATATCCATGATTAGCCTAATTTATTTTCAGTCCTTTTTTGATCATTAAAAAAAGTGATGATCTGCAGAAAGTAGCCTTACTGGCTTTAATCAGAAAATATCATTATTAGCAGCAAAGATTTTTTTTTTTCATCAATCTTTTTTCCAAGCACATGGGTATAATTCCTATTCGTATTGAAGAAGCAGTAGCCACTCTCTTCAAGAATTACTAGGATACGATTCTATGGCATCCAGGCTGCTCGATCCCCTGAGTCTCACCAATCTGGCATGTACCTAGAATAAGATTCACAACATGTTCTACTGCTAGAAGTCGTGATACCTTTCAGACCAGCAGATCTCTTCACCATATCTTCCATATTGCAATCAAGTTATCAAATTTATTCAGTGCTATGACAACGGACAATTAATGTACCTAACTTTATTTTCTGGTATCCAGTTTTCTGGCCATGAATTATAAAAAAAAAATAATAAAGCTATGCAGCGAAGAAAAAGCCAAAAATTTACGACTATACTGCTAGTGATTTGGTCGTACATGCACGCAGGCTATTGACTTCTCAGCCGGCTCCAGCGGTGCGCAGGAAATCAAGAAAACTGGAACCACGTGCGGAGGGTCCAATACCCGTGCGAGTTTGCCTGCCAAGTCCGCATGCAAACAACTAAACTTTACTGGCCGTGGACCATTTCGAGTTTGTAATTAAGGTTGCGACCCACCAATCCGTCAATTAAAAGAATTCCCAGCAGCAGGCTGGATGATCCCCTCGATACACCTCTAGTAGCTAGCTGGTCCTTGACATTCCGCTAGGAGGCCTAACTTCCGTATTACTTGAATGAAATGAATTCCAAAAGCATTAAAATAACGCGACATCGGCGTGGAATTCCAAACCAAACTTCCGGTCAGCTCCACTTTCATCCAAATATCCTCCCCTATAAAAGGCCACCGTGCGCCACCCTCTCCCTCCATCCAAGCCTTCTCATTTCTCCTCTCAAGTCCAGCGACGTAGAGCCTTTACCTCTCCTTCTCCCCTCCTCTTCATCCACCATTAGGAACGATGGCAAGGCTATTCTTCATCATGGCATTAGCCATGGCTTTGGCCACCACTCTCGCCTTGGCAACTACTAATACAAATGAGGAACGCGCGACCACAGCACTGTCTTCCGATGAAGTCTCTTCGGAAGAAGAATCATCCCCGGTTATAGGAAGGAGCCGTTTCCTCGCCCAGTACAGTCCCAGAGCCACGATGACATGCGAGAGGTTCCCCAGGATTTGCCGCGCCGAAGGAAGCCCCGGCCCGGACTGCTGCAAGAAGAAGTGCGTGGACGTGAGCAACGACAACCTCAACTGCGGGCAATGTGGGCTGAAGTGCAAATATGGAACGACATGCTGTGATGGCAGGTGCGTTAACGCGATGTTCGACGCCAAGAACTGCGGGAGTTGCAAGAATAAGTGCAAGAAGGGAAGCTTCTGCTCGCAGGGGCTCTGCAGCTACGCTTGATTAGAAGTTTCCTTTGTGGTGATTATTTAACATTATGTGTGAGGATACAGAGCTAAGATTCATATTTGTTATGGGGGCATTTCTTTCTTTCTTTCTTTCTTCAATTTCGTTTTTTGCTAACTTTGTTGGGGTATAATTGATCATACTTGTTAAGCGAGGAAATAACAATGGCTAATGCCATCAAGCTGCATTCATTTTTCGGAATAAATTTTAAGACATTCTATTAATATATTGCCTTGTCTGAGCTGTTTCAAAGTCCTTTGCGGCTCTAAATTAAATCCTTTTTTTTAATAGTGGGCAGCACGGGATGTGTCAGATAACTTTTGCGAAAGGTTGGAGGTTCCACCATTAGAGTGGATGCATATGTTTTTGGTTCGGCCTATGCGTGGCTTGTTTCTAGGAGGATAGCCCTTTAATATCCTGTTAAGCCGCTCTAAGCTACAAGTTGAACGAACAAATAAACTAACGTAGCTTTGAGATTCCAAGCCAACCAAAAAAAATTACAAGTTGAAACCAGTTGGTGCTGTGCTCTATTCAGGTTGGTTCAACTTGCTCCACGTTATCTTTGCTCGTGCATCGTGTCATGCTACTGAAGAGAAGGATGCCCGGTACACCAAAATATGGGGGGGATTAAGTGGTCATTGAATTATCAGTCTTTTGATAACAAGATAAATCTTGTGAATGAACGTCTACGTGGAGAAAGAAGAAGAATAACAACGGATTTTATGATGATTTTAAAGGCGGCAATTTTTTTTATCGTGGGATGGGATTAGAGGAGGAAGTAGTAGATGATTGGATGCATGGGTGGAGAAAAAATTTCAAGAAATTTTTATAGTATAATATATTACATATATATAACTCACAATGTAAGCTGTATAAAAAAATTAATAAGAGTCTCATTATCATGGCTTTTATGCAAACTTAAATCATGATTGTAACTTACAATTATGCCTTGAATTATTTTAGAAAATAAAAATTCTAAATTTAAATTTTTGAAATTGATTTTTAAATTCTCAAAGCTTGATTATGAAGCATTCGAGAAAATTAAAATTCTCAAATTTTGATTAAATTGATTTGCAATCAAAATTCAAACTTTGAAATTTCAAATTTAAGTTTTAAATTTTAAAATTTTAAAATTTTAATTTAGCTCAGTTTTCTTATTACTTTTCTTCAATCTATACTAAAGAATGATGTGAAAGTCAAGTTTAGAATAGAAATTGAAATATATCCATGGCAATATTATGAATTTTTTAAATTTTTAAATTTTCAAATTTGATTTTAATTTTTTAAATCTTGATTCAGATCGATGAGGGAATTAGAATGGTCCAATCTTGGTAAGCTTGATTTTCTTGTTAAAAAACATGAAGCTATTCTTATCTTCTTCTTCTTCTCCTTTTTCTTTTTCTTTTTTTTGTATTTGCTTTGACCCCTTTCTCTTTCTTTTCTTACGATGTTTGGAGGGCTAATCACGCACTCCATCTCACTCATGAAACATGTTGGCTCAGCACGATCAATACCATTGGTGCCACTCATTCTAATTCTGATTTTGCCTGAATTTTAAATCATAAGAATTTAAAATCTAAATTTTTCATTCAAGATTACAAATTCATTCTAAGTGGTTGTGTAACACCTTAAACCCATCTATTAGTCCAATTAACCCATTAGTGGATCAAAATCATATGGCTCAAAAACTTAAGTGAAAAATAATAGGTAACAAGTGTACTTGAGTTATAAGTATATAATACTTTTTTTCTCATCTAATATGAGATTAAATTTGAATATCATGGGTTATAACTAACACACCTCCTTTTTATTATCTTCTCGCGGATCGCTACTATAGTGCCAACGGAGATAAATCAATCTCTATATTTATATTTTCGATCACTTCTTACTAAATGTTATCACAGAATCTTTCTGATATTTTTGATGAAATAAATTTTTTTTTCTCAATATAAATATGATTTTGTAGATATTTTTTTGCTATTTTTGATGTACCTATCTAAACATTTCTTATTTAAGTTTTTGATTTTGATTTTTCTTTTAACGGCTCTGGTTTTGACTGTGATTATTGGATGCCAAACCCAGCGGACATTAAGGCTTGGGGATGCCAAGAGGAGAGACGCGACTTTCCCATCGTTGGAACGCTGGGGCATGATGCTGTTGGTGATCTCTTGGCGTCCAAATCTCATTTGAATCCTTTAGTCAGGTCCAGGGATACCACCGCCCCTTCTTGCCAACCCGTCTTCTGCTGCATCGCGTTGATCAGACGCAATATCTGCCGCTAGAAAGGCTTATCATGTCGCGATCGAGACGACAAATTGTGTGATTATGGTTGTCTAAGGAGTCACGAACTCTAAAATCAGACTTCTCTCCAATGCTTGGGCAATGTTCGATAGAATACCGAAAAGGAATTCCTTCTCTTAAGCTGCCATGATTTTGGGCATAATAAGAAGCATCGGGCCAAGGCTTTTGCGCTGTTAAAATCAACGTTAGAGGAAGCTGAATCCAGCGCATATGAATGAGCTTGTTTTTACCATTTAGTTTGCTTTAAATCGACTTGCAATCAACAATGGATTACCTTTCGCGTGGAAGTAAGGAAAGGTTGGGATCACTCTGATGATAGAAAATTTTTTTTAAAAAAAAAATTAAAGAAGTTGAGTTTTTAAATAATTTTAATTCCTAATTTCATGCGTGCATCATGCTTTGTTTTCTATTGGAGTTGTTTGTTTTCTTCCTATGGGTGTGGGGGCCTGTAGTTTCCTTCATTCATCATCTCAATGAATAGCGTGGACGTCCCTAATAAAAGAAATGGTATTCTCCCGTTGACGCCCCTTGCGTCAACGGAGAATTCTCACGTTAGGCGAATGCATGAACGGGATGGGCTATCGTGATTTTTTTTTTTTTTTTTTAATTTTAAATTTCAAAAACCGTACTAAATCTGGACTATTGATGAGATGGGCTTAACGGGTTAAACTAATTGAACCGATTGCAACCCGGTCAGAGAGGGGGGAGAAAGGAGAGAGTAGATGGAGAAGAGAAAGATGAGTTTAGCGCAAACATCCGTATGGTGGATTCAAATTCAATTTTCTATCTTTTTTTTTTTAACTCTCAAATTTGTTAAATCTACTGCATCAGCCATTGCCATCTCGCACCATGTACGGAGCTTAACGGGTGCTATTTGATTATGTTCCATCCCATCCTTGCCATTCATTGTCTATCCCACAGTTTCCATTGCATTTTTTATTTTATATCAGAAAACATGATAAAATTTGCCTTAAATCATTGATTGAAAAGAACTTCATGTTGTCCTATGAGGTTCAATGGATATACACAAAATAGTGATTCATCAAAGGCACCATTCTTGTTTTCCTGGATGGGATTTGCAGTAATGAACTCAAGTTTAGATTAGCAATTGGTTAAGGAAACAGAGGAATGTGGCATGGGAGAAAGTGGGAGAGCTAGCTAGCATTGAAGGCAGCGGAACATAGAAAACATAGAAAAGTTGAGGAGGGAGCTGGTAGTGAAGCGGAAGATGGTAAGTCTATAAGGCAGAAAGTCCCATGCATAAGGGTGGCAATTCGCATGGCTATGTGAATTTAACTCAATTAATTAATCACATCAAAAATTTTAATACAAATATAATCTTAAATTTATTTTGTATTATAATCATACTGACATAATATAATTATAATATGAACTCATTCATTAAAGGTGAAACTAAATCTATTTATTTTGCTTTGAATTTAAGTAGTGCCGGATGAGGACACCCTTAGGGATGGAGGCTTCACTTTTTCTATTCTCCTTCGCTCTAAATAACGGAGATATTTTAGAAAAGATAAAGAAATTTTAAGACTGTTTTGATGGTCACGTGAGTGAAAATCTGATTAACAAAGATGAATGAAAAACTCTGATTGCAATGAACATTAGGTTGAAGTCGAAAGGTAAATTTCCACTTTATTAGATGGTCTCAAGTTCACCGAAACGGCGAAATATATATAATTATTATGTATTACATATACACCACCAACACCAACGTTTTGAGTTTATATAGAGCTTAATAAGAAGCAATCGTACAAGCAAGTTTATTACTTTAAGAACGGATGGATGATCATGCTTTACAGGCATCGGTTTTAAGCGTAATCGCATAATCCGTAGAAGCAGCGGTTCTTGCACCTGTTGAAGCACTTGCCACAGTGTCGCTTGTCGAAGACCAAGTCCACGCACTTCCCGCCGCAGCACGATTCTGTGAACTTGCAGACCTTGCCGCACATGCCGCAGTTGGAGACGTCGGTGTCCGTGTCGACGCATTGGCTGCTGCAGCAGGTTGATGCTGGGCTCTCGGCACTCACACAGACGGACGGATCCGTGCCGCATCTCTTTCCCGTTGGATCCCTCGCCGCCAGGAAACGGCTCCTCCTCGGTGACCCCAGCTTAAATTCTTCACTTCCCGCTATGTCTCCTATGGCTTCCATGGTGCCGGCCGAAGCTAAGGCTATTGCCATGAGGAAGACGAAGGCTTGCCTCATGGCGGCCAGAAGGGTGAGAACTCTCAAATTGGGCAGGCGGGTTGGCTGTGGCAGGGGCTGGGGCTGGGTCTGGGTCTGGGCTGGAGGTGGGGTGTTGGGAAATCTTGGAAGGGGGTATGCGACCTTATACGAGAATGGACCAGGAGTCAGATGACTTGCATGGTTGAGTTCTTTAGCAAAAGGTTAGGTTACGTATCAAGTCAAAGGAGGGAGTGTAGCTTGGAAGCATTGTAATTGCAAGTTAGCTGCCTCCAGCTGCCAGGCGGCTACGTCGGCCATGGGCTGGATTCTATTTGACTGCTCACATGCATGCACGCTTGATGGCCTTAAAACGCGTAACGTTGTAGTAGTATATACAGAAGGTCAAGGTTGGCGGAAACGTGATTCGAATGCAAGCAAACGGCTCCTAGGAAAGCGTTTTCGCTTCACAGTCTTCTTTTTCAATTTGTGAGAATTGAACCGGCCGGTTTTTCATTGGCACAAACGGGTTCGGTTCCGTTCAGTGACTCGCTTTTGTAGTGAGGTGGGTTTGTCTGGTCTTTATTTTATTTTCTTTGAATCCAAGTTACAAAATTTTTAGTACCACCACTTGTCCCTTTTTCCAGTTCATGGTTACTTAAAAGGATGTCGATGATTATGTTGAAAGAAAAATGGAAGGTTGATTAGAAAGAGAGAAAGTTTAGCCGGCAAATGAGGAGGTAGGATACATGCGATTGATTTATGAAGGGAAAAAGAAAAACGTAGACCTAATTTGTTTAGTCCCTGAACGGGGGAGCCATGTGTCTCGGATCTCGTTCTCACTCGTGCAAACAGATCACCCGTAAAGGGGCCGGGGAAACCATAATGAGAGATTGACCAGCAATTTGCGGTGCTTTTTGGTTTTGAATGACATCTCCCAAAGAAGAAGTTTATTATTTAGATGTTGTTATCTTTATCAGACTAAGAATTCGTAGCTGAATTCAATCACAAATATATAAAGTTCATTTACAATATCTTTTAGTCTTCGTTAGTTATAAATTGAATAACAACATGAGGCCTCACCTAAAAAATTAATCAAAAAATTACTATTTGAGTTCCTTAAACTTATATAAATACTTAAAATTTTTACAATATATAATCAATATAGGATTAAACACTTGCTAACATGTATTCTCATATTTTTTTTTAGATATTTCCTTATCAGAGACCCTTTTAAAATTAAAAAAAAAAATGTTGCTTGATCTTCTAGATTCATGTAATTAAGCTTTCACAGGAAACTAATTCAATGTTTTCACATATGAGATGGAAATGTGCTTGGTGTCTCTTGATGTCTTATACAGTACAATAGTTGTTCAAAAAAAAGGCTTATTAATATACATATATAAAGGGATGACTGCAAAGGAAATTAAGAATTTTAAGATAATGGACAACATGAGCCAAGCTTATGTGCCTTCTACCAAATGTTTTGAAAATATCTTTAAAAATAAGCATATGCCCATGTAATGCACAATGTAAATAATAAGAATTAAAAAATATGATTTTTTTAATTTTAAAAATATTAATTTTAAATTTTAAAAATATTAATTTTAAATTAAAAGTAAGAAAAAGATCAATAAAATACATGTATTGGATAAAAATATTTTTAAATTTAAAAAAGTGTAATTGATTTGAAACTATAAATTAAAAAATAGATAGAATTAGTTTTTAAAAAAATAGAATTTAATCATAGAGATCTTTTTGAAAGCTGATAAAATTCAAATAAAAATAAAACTATTTGATAAAATTAAAAAAATTCTAAACTATAAAATCTCTAACAAATTAGGATTGTGTAAAACACTCTCTAATAATAGACAATTCTTGATTTTTGAGGTTATGAGATTTGATAGCTCCATGCAAGGATCCTACTCTTCTCATTCTACTAGAAATGGATCATAATTTATAAATAATGATTTTATCAAACAATAATATCAACTTTTACTATGCTGAATAATTTTTTTATTTAAGAAATGAAAATACCAATCACACTCAACAAATTTCCATAGGAAGTAATTTTGTCAAATATATTTTTTCTATTTTATCAAAATTAAATAGGATATCACGTTTAGGCTAGTAACGACCGTTATTTACATCTTCGTAGACGAGTAACGGAGTTAATGGATTCCCCTCCCTACCATGCTCGCAGACAATCAAGCTTTTAATTCCCCACCTCTTCACTCTCATCCGCTGCTCAGCACTGCTTACCACGAACCTCTAAATAAAGAATAAATAAATGAATAAATAAAGCTGAAAAATCATGGAATAAATGGAAGGAAAAAAAAAAAAAAAACTCTTGACTGGTTGGCCCCGTTTTCTCCTTTCATCTTTAAAAAGAAAAGAAAAAAAAGAAGACCTCTCAAGTTGCTCCTGAACCGTGCATGAAATCTGAGGTGTATACGAAGCATATGGTATACCTTTTCTACCCTCCAATACTTTCTTGGATTGACTTTATAAGTTATTGAATGCAACGTTGCATGGCTCTATGGATGGAAACATCACGTTAGTAAATGCAATATTATTATACATGGCACACTTTGGCCCTATGGATGAGAACATCTTGGCTTATATATATATATATATATATATGTTAGATTTGTGATAAAAATTAGGATACCATAAAGTGCTATTCACGAATGATAATAAAAAAGATGTACGTGGAACTAAGTGTAAAGTATAAGCTACCATATGAGTGTACTTGTAGAAAGTTAGTCGTGGGTGTACGCACAGTGTGGATGCATATTGATTCTAATTTGAGACTTACGCCACCTAACATCCATCATGCACGTTAACCAAAGTCAGCCAATATATATATATATATATATATTTATTACAGTTCTTTTGTTTGAATTTAAGTTGGCGTTCCGTATATAATAATATAATATTATCAAAAATTTTATACTTTTATTAGCCTTACACTTGATAATCAAGTAATTAGAATCCAAGATTATCATATTTGATTTGCTTTAATAATATTAACTAAAATTCCTAAGAATGTAAGATTTTATATTACCATATTTTTAAATTTTATTATATTTTTTTTATCTTTTAAGTAGTTGTCTTTTTTTTTTTCCTTCAAATATAAAATGTTTCAATAAAAGGTAAGGATTCTATGTAAAATCATTTTAAAAATATTATATATTTAAATATTATGAATATTTAATTTATATTATATATTATATTATTTAAATATTAAATAAATATTTATAATATAAAAATATTAAATATATATTATAAATTATTTAAATATGATAATTTAATATGCAAGAAGGTCAAAAATATTAATAAGTTTAAATTTAATATTTATATAGTATTATATAAATATATAATAATATTATTTAAAATATTAAATATTATGTTAATATTAAATTTATATTAATATAATATTTTTAATATTAAATATAATATTAATTATTTAAAAATATTAATTATATATTAAATATGTTATCATACTAAATATTATTAAATATTTATATATAAGTTAAGAGTATAATTTAAGATTACCAAACTTTAGTAATCTTGAATATTTATTTTTCAAAAGATAATCAGATTATCCTAATTTGTCATAATCTTAGATTATTAGAATTAAATATCACTACCTTTGTTACTATGTCTAATTGCTAAATATACTCACCTGCATGATAATTTTAGATTATTAAGATGGATTATCATTATCCAAATAGCGCTTTAAGATATTTAAAAGACCTTGCTAAGGATATAAATCTTGATCTAGTTAGCAGTCACATGAAATGCACATTAAAAAGATAAATTAATACTAAAAAAGTCAAGAAATTGGAGGATTGGAGGATAAGAGCGAGGCAGCATGTATTAAAAAATAATATCCATGTTTGCATTGTTTTAAGATTTAGAAAAGTCCAACTACTGGTTGGGTATATGGATGAGAGATAATTAAAGTAAATATATATATATATATATATAGTCCAATTGATATAGGATGTCGTAGGAGACGGAGGAGCATAAGAAAATAGAAACATATAGGGATTATATATTTAATTTTTTAATTATTTTTGAACAATTCATAACAAAAGAAATTAAGAATTTCTAATCATGAAATTTATAGATGGAGTCTCAAACAGCATATTCCTCTCCCATTTAATAATATAATATAAATTATTGAAGTTGATTTTAATTAGTTTGAAGAGCTGAGTATTTCATGATCTTCATGGTTTTAGTGGGACAACTACTTTGCTTCTACGTTGACAGCATGTATTAAAAATAATAAAACACACATACACGCATGCATATATATAATATATATATATAATAATTATTTTGAACCACCTTAGGTTTTACTAAGAACTATTTAAAAAATTTATGCTCACATAATTATGCTCATAGATACATTTGCTTTTAGTTTGATGGTCCGGCAAAAACCTTAATCCAATGCATGAATACTAAAACACACCCAAAGATAAATATTCGATGCCTGTCTTCAAAAGCCATCATCCTTGAAAAACCTATTGAATCCTCTTTTAGATGTCATCACGTATAATTAAACACAACTAACCTTTTATAATATTTGAAATATTACACTTTTCTTGTACCTTAAAAAATACACCGCTAATTTAAAGTAAGTGCAAGATGTAGGTGTTTTTTTTTTTTTAATTTCTGGTCAAAAAATAAAAAATCAATCTCACTCGATAACTTGAAGATAATAATTGTATAATCATTTCAATAATAGCTTTTTAATATCAATAACAACCTCACTCAGAAATTATTATTACATCAATCCTTCTTGATCTCACTAAACGTCTAAATATAACCTGACAGGCCTAGGATAAAAAAGAGTGCTCAACATTCTGATACTGGTAACATGGTTGAGTGGCCATGTAAAAGTTGGTGATACTTTTGGAGTTTATCAATGCACATAAAAAGTTTATCGGACATGTCAAGGCTCATTAAAACCATGTCATCTAATTTTATTTAATATCAGCAGTAAATTTCATAATTAATCATCATTTTCACCTTTGGATCTATACGGATCTTAAAGCCATTTCATCTTTTCTACCTTTTGTATTTTTAAATTTTATAATTCGTATGGATCGAAAGACGAAAGAAACAATCGGATATAGACTTGACCACATATTAGTGTAACCAAATCGAACTCTCTCTCCATATACGTACATATACATGTATGTATATATATATTGATTGTAAGGTTGAAAAGGTTTAATACAGAAAATTAACTATATTTTTATGTCACATGTAAAAATAAATAAATAATAACTAACTTTTAAATATTATTATTGATTTTTAAATATTACTTAAGTGCATAAGTAAAGTATTGATATATGAGGCATCAAAAATTTGAAATTAAGATCGGAAATGGGCTTAGGTTTTTAAAATTTTGGACCAAGCTTAAAGGCCTAAAATATTGATCTTTAATCAGAGTCAAATCTAGCCCAAATTTAATCCCAAAGTCTTAAAACATGATGAATCTTTTAAATTTTATATTAGATTTTTTATTAATTATATAAGAATAACTAGCAGTTTTTTCTAAAGTGAATAGGTGTAATTATTTTAAATATTACTTATTTTTTTTTGTAAGGACTTAAATCTAAATATTAACTCTTTTAACTTAGTTTTTGACTCAAATTAGTTGCTGTGGGTCAGGCTAATTAGGTTTTGGGCTAGACCTGAGCATAATCTTGTATTGGGCTCGAGTCTAGAGTTTGAAATATGCTTTGAACTCTACATGTCTTGATGCTAAAAAAAAAAAAAAAAAAAAAATGTTGAAGTGAAGATGATTTGGGGCATGCCTTGATCCAACTCAACCTACTTCTCGTGTTACTCAAGTTGCAATGTTTCATTATTGAATGCATGCGAAGGGACTTACAAAGAAAAGTAAGAGTGTAAAGAAAAGAGAGAGTAAAAGAAGATTACTATCGATGAGAAGGTTTTTTTCTGTTTTTTAAATATACTTATATGCTACTCAAGCTTATCATGACTATAATAACTATTTTTTAGGTTCAATCATCATGCTTTTTTTTATAATTATTTTTTTAGAAACAAATCTCAACCTCGACCGTCTAACTCATCATACAATTGACCTTTTTGCTATTATACAATGCTCTTAAAATTGTAATTATTTACAACATTATCTTCACCATCATCACCTCTAATGATGAAAAGTTTTATTTCATTTAATTTCTATCAACTTTTTTTTTAAAAAAAAATTCTATTTTTAATTAATAGTTTCAAATGAATTATTTTTTAAAATTTAGAAATATTTTTATTTAATATATATTTTATTTATCTTAGGGCTCTTTTGATTGGGGATGTTGCGATCTATAGAAAATTATTATATTTTAAAATTTTAATTTAATAATGTCAACTTGAAAAAATAACCCACCAGCGTTGCTCATGTGCTTAGTATCTAAATATTTTGAAAGGCCAAGTCACGTGTGAAATGTTGGCCATTTTGACCATTGGATCCCACAAATTCTGAGGCGGCTATCTTTTTTTCATTGTTACTCTTCATGGTTCAAGACTTTCATCACCAATCCAGTACCAACCGGCCCGATCTCGTCGAAAGATCAAGCATCGCAGCATCCCCAGCTCCCACGTGCCTCTCACGTGACCATTTTGCAGGCGTTCCCTGGGAAGCTAGCTTGTTTCGCGAGGCATCCCCCTCCCCGAGGAGAGGCCGCGAGAGAGCCTTGTCACCCCAAATCCCTCTCGCCCTCTCCTTTACGTGGTTCCAAGTCAGACTTCGGCCAGTCTCGTGCGTCCGGCGATCTTCGCGGCGGCGCAGGGAAAGAAATCGCGGGAGACGATCTCGGCGGCGAGATGACTGCCCCGGCGACGGCACTCGGGTCGGTGCTCTCCCGGGTGCAGCAGGCGTCGGAAAGGTCCGGCAGGCTGGCGGATCGGATCAGGGTGGTGGCAGTCAGCAAGACCAAGCCCGTCTCCCTCATCCACGAGGTCTACGACGCCGGCCACCGCTGCTTCGGCGAGAACTACGTCCAGGAGATCGTCGAAAAGGCTCCTCAGGTCCCTCTCTTCTTCGCCCTCCGCGTCTCTTTTTCCTTCAGACCTTTTTATTTCGCTCCGTTCGTTTCACTGTGAAAATTTCTAGTCGTCTTGCAATAATACGATGATTTAATTTGTCAAGTTAGTAATTTAATCACCCGTAGATGAGATAAAGTTGGAATCGAATTGATTTGATGATATGTAGCACTATGAGAATGGAATAAAACGTGGGAATTTGGCTAGAACACTTGGTATGGAGTTTCTGTATAAAAATATGGGCCCTAAAAGGGCAATCTTTTTATTAATTCGATTACCTTGTTGAGTTCTTAGTGGAGAATGGACTAGTTGATTGAGGCTTTAGTTGCATTTTTGTGTAAGTGTTATTTGGAAAGATGTAGAGAAGGTAAAGTTTGCACTTCTAGAAGGGCAAATGGACTTCTCCTTGGTAGAAAACGAACTCTTCTTTTTTTTTTTCGTCACTGGCTCACAATTGGTGACTTTGCTGAAGTTGTCTCCGTAGCGCGGGTTATGTTAGGGCTTGACACCTGAGAATTAATATATTGGAAGGGTACATGTCCATGAGATGTATTTTTTGTCTATAATTCAATATTCTCAGTCTTGTATAAAAACTTGATATTCTGATGCAAATTGGTTGGGAAGTTGGCTTCCCATATTCCTTCAGTGTCATATGCTGAAGTTATATACTTTAATGTGTTGTCCAATTCTTTTCGCTCTACTTGGCTTTAATTTTGTGTTTGACCAATACTACTGAACTATCTCCATATTTAATAAAATATTTGATGCTTTAGTTGCCATGTTCTTCTTGCCGGTTCATGTGTCCCACTTAAAAGTGGCTCATATGCCAATATAAGGAAAGACAAGAAAATAGTATTTGAATGAAACATGTAACACAATACTTCTGCAGAAATAACACTTGCTGCAGAATTGCGATTAATTATTCTCCTTTTTCAGCTTCCTGCAGATATTGAATGGCATTTCATTGGACATCTGCAAAGCAACAAAGTCAAATCTCTTCTTGGTATTCTTCTACTGCACTTGAGTTCGAACTGGTTTAATTATCACAGCCTCACCTTATGAAAGTCAAAAGACCAAACTTTCATGTTGCAACTTGAATCAAGAAAAACTATCATTTATTTGCCAGCTCAATTTCAACTTTTGGCTGTTATTTCTGATTCTCTTTTAAATGTCGTTGTTTGTTGTTGTTGTATAATGTTAGTTTGTTTTCATAGGTCTAACTGTTATTCCTTTAGTAATTCTGACTCACACATTATCACTCATGTCATAATGGTTTTGGTTTATTACTGTGAATGCTAATTTAATCAGGGAACTTGCTTTTGTCTCTCTGATACTCTTTTATTTCTTACAATGAAATGGATAACAATCTTATGTAGTCAAAAGGCTTATGCTAAAATAAATTGGTAGTATTCTATTTTTGGAGTTGTTTCCAAATACAATATTATTTTACCTTTTATCTTTTATGTAAGGTAAATAATACACTCAGGAAAAATCCATACAAAGTGGAAGTAGAACATTGTCTCCCAAAAGTAATTAGCAGATCTAACAAGAAGATGGCATCCCTAAGATAATTGTACATTTATACTTCAGATGCTAAGCTCAAACTAGCAGCCTGTCATGATACAAGGCTAAGGCAAGAGATCCAGACAGCTCCCTGGAAAGTGATCTTTCAAATCTCAGATCCAATCAGCATACCTAGGCCTAGTGTTCACACAGATTCTCCTTTGGATAGATAATCACAGGGCAAGCATTCTTGGCTAGGTTGCACTTCTCTGTAAACTGGTTATCAAAGACCCTAGAGTTTCTTGCTTGCCACAGAATATGCACAGGTATCAAAAAACCTATCTGCTTGTGTGCAATTCATGCATGGATCTGTTTTCCTTTGACTGAAAGAAATTTAGATGCCAAGCAGCCCTTTCCATTGTACCTGAGTTAACAAAATTACTTGACTTGTAGGCAGAATTGTTGGAATACTTGGATAATTCAGGTGGGCTCTAATCAAAGTAGCAAACGGTTAGATTACAAGCACAGATGCATCTTATCGATCTTTCAACATAAATTCATATAACAGCATCAGTCTGCATAAGCAAAGGTCTGTCCATATTGATCAGATAGGAAGAGTGGAAGAGGGTACAGGATCGTGTTAGTTGGGCAGATATGATTTGGATAGGCCAGATGAGGTAGTGTATGAGTGATAGGAAGAGAGATGGAGTGGATGTGTGCTGATCCTTTCTGATCCAGCTGGAAAATTCTGCTGTGCATGGAGGTGTTGAGACAAGGGACTGAGAAAGAGAAAGGGAAAGCACAAGAACAAAGTGAGTAAATCTTTTCGGACGGTCATCTGGAGAGTAGTGCATATCGCTGAATCTGTTAATGGATAGATATTTCGTATCATACTCAGGAAAGTAATCCTCATTTAACCACTAGTTGTTTTCTCCTAAAGAAGGCAACTTTGACAGTTTGAAATAACAAAACTCCCTCATGTTAATACAACAACAATAAAGTCTTAGTCCCAAATTAGTTAGAGAAACTCCCTCATTTTAATACAGTTTAAAAATTTTCCTTCATACATAGTTAAAGAAAAGTTAATCTTTTCTATATGTTTAAAAATGCTATATTTCGCCTTCAAGTTTTATTGCATATATAGACTGATAGTATGGTTGACTCACCATCCTGGCTCTTTGTTCCAGGAGTTTGCACCTGTACACTTTCTATGGTTTTCCAGATTTTATTTTCTGATTAAAACTTTTAAGTTGTTTGTTTCACCATCTGCATGGGGATCAAGTATTATGTTCACTTTGCAGTTCCTTATGAATTTGTGTCTTCTTCTTGTTATTCAACATTCAAGCATTCACTTTTTAATTTGCAATCCAAGAGCTGTTAATGCATGTCAATTTTTTCAATGATTTTTTAAATGGTTATTAACTTGATTGATTGTTATTCATAATGCAGCTGGTGTCCCTAATCTTGAGATGGTTGAGAGTTTAGATGATGAGAAGGTAAATATTCAATACCATGACAAGTTTCTCAATGCAATCAAATCATTGGTCTCCAAAGCAACTTTTAGCAATAATTTCCATTTTCCCCTTTTTATCTTTCTTCTGGTGGTGTGGGGTTTGAGGATAAATTTACAGAAAACAAGTTCTGTGTAGGCTTTTGTTTCTAGGGGAAAAATTTTACATTGGATTGTGACTGATCCCTACTTATTTTAAGTCATCAGTGATTTATAATATTAGTTGGGTTTCAAGGCCTACATTTAGTTTGCAAGGTTCATGTAGCATGATATTTAATGATAATGTTAAATTATTTTGGGAGGTTAACTGGAAGCTACAAGTTTTTCCTGGAAACAAAGATTATGTTGGATCATCAGGCACCATCAACTAGTCAGCACAATTTTTTGGGAAGGAAAAAGGTGGTCCAAATGGTGGTTTCATGTATTGTGCACAATTCAATGTTTCCCAGGGTGGAGGATTAAAAACCTTTAAAAAAGAAGTTTCTAAGAGTGTCAGACATCACAATGCAGGCTCGTGTCCTCCCAAGCTTGTCTGTTATAGTGACTAGCTGTGGACTATTACAGATTTGCCTTGGCTTGTAGTCAAGTGTACTGCATTAACAACAATTGTCGCTTTTCCTGAAGAGATGTCTGGCCATATTTTCCTTGAAAACTGGCATGGTGTAAAGTCCATCTCAGTCTATCTCTTCTTCTATCTTGAAAACTGGCAGTGTAAAGCCTATCTCTTGATAACAAGTTTATCAACACAAATATATGTTGATTGACAATATAAATCAGCACACTTCATAGTGTACAACTGTGCATGTTTAACTGCATATTAGTGTATGGGAAGATTATAGCTGTTGTCCACTTCGTGATAAATATTCTTGCCGATATTTGCTGATTAGTTGAGACAGAATATTAACTTGAAGGTTATGCACGAAGCTGTAAACCGTATCTGTTTTTCCAGGTTGAATGAAACATTAGTCAGCATTGCAGCCAAAATTCTTCTGAGTTACTATTATTAAATAATGCATCTGAATATTTGCTTTACAGATTGCCAATAATCTTGACCGTGCAGTAGCTAATTTGGGAAGGAAGCCCCTGAAGGTTCTGATCCAAGTAAACACCAGTGGAGAAGAGTGTGAGTAGCCAAAAAAAAAAATCACCCTATGT
Source organism: Metroxylon sagu (assembly GCA_017589505.3). NCBI lineage: Eukaryota > Viridiplantae > Streptophyta > Magnoliopsida > Arecales > Arecaceae > Metroxylon > Metroxylon sagu. The sequence continues at coordinate 1,159,722 of JACVBY030000617.1, forward strand.
ATTTATGATTGCAAAATCAACTCATTTTTCTTTTGATGACACCATTATTTTGAATTTTTTTATTGACTAGTCTGGTACTTGCTTTTAGTGTAATTTCTTTTGCATACTTTGTAATTGTACGGGCTTTTCTGTTTCTTTCTAAACCTTTCACTTTCTACTGTCTAACTGCTATTCTGGGTCCTCAAATCCGAAAGACAAGTGCAAATATGAAATAATTTTGTCAAATTGAAATCTTTAAAGATGACAGTGAGTGCAAAGCTTTATTAAGCTCCAGGAGATATTCTATTGCTATCTTAGTCATGTTTTCTAATTGAAAGAGTTCAATTAGGTGGCTCTCTGCTTTTCATAATGATAATAGGAATTCTGGCTTGTCATTAAAAGATTTTCTACTTATTTGCAGCAAAATCTGGTGTAGAACCGTCAGGTTGCATAGAATTAGCCAAGCATATCAAATTTAGCTGCCCAAATCTTATTTTTTCTGGCTTAATGACAATTGGAATGTTGGATTACTCCTCAACTCCAGAAAATTTCAAGGTAATGTTACTAGACCAGCGGACAGTTTCACACTATATTTTGCATATTTTACTAATGCTTGGTCCTGTATATTGGAAGAGCAGACTTTGTCAATTTGCAGAGCGGAGGTGTGCAAGGAGCTTGGAATACCAGAGGAGCAGTGCGAGCTATCCATGGGCATGTCTGCGGATTTTGAGCAAGCAGTAAGGAATTATGAATTCTCACTATTCTGCTAGAGGCTTGGGCTCAGCTGTTCCATTAAATTTGCAGTCTATTCTGCTTGAGATTCTGGGTCCTGGGGTGACAGAAAGTTGGAACTCACATGCCTTGAGGACGCCAATCATTAGCAGATAAAGGTTTTATCATGTCCGACATCAGACAGCTGAGCTCAAGCCCAAGCCTATATAATGGAGTAGGAAAAAATATTAATATTTTCTGTTAAAACTGGGTCTGTGCAGATTGAAATGGGCAGTACCAATGTTAGGATTGGATCCACTATTTTTGGAGCCAGGGAATACCCAAAGAAGGATAAGGGTCAGTAAACTCAAAATGTTTTGCTCATGATATATATGTGCATGATTTAATAATGATGCATGGAGGATCTAAAGTGTCAGTGTTGATTTAAAATTGTTGTCCTGTACAAGCATCTTCAGCTGACAGGAGGAAATTTTTAACTCCATGATCATGTTCTCTGAATCCTGGAGTATACCTGTTGGTGGGTATGCTGTAAATTATGAGAGTTTTGCACTAAATGACCGTCTTAATTTGTTCACATTACTTTATGGGTGGTTAAAATCAGAGTTCCACAGAAAATTCTCAATGAAAGTTTTGCTTGTCATTATGGATTCTGCCACATGTAGTTACTGTAAATGAATGTTGTATACAAGATGAGGGCATAATGTATTGCAAAGGATGAAATTTAGGTGTAGTTTATTATATATTTGCTTACTTAAAAGGGAACCCAAGCTCAACCATTTCTCTTGGCAATGGATACGTCAAGTATTTCTCACTTTATGTTGGCAAATATGTTGCTAATTAAATAAGATTATTGTATGCGTATCGCTTTTTAACTGAAAAACCGACAATAGACACATCTTTTTTGACAGCAGTATTATAATTTATAGCATCATTACATAGAGGTGCTTAGCAGTAGGGTTCAAACGTGCTCCAACTTAGATCTTGTTGGTATGGCATAGTTTTGATATACAGTTTTTAAAAGATGATGTTTAACAACTCCATCTACATTGGGGGGGGGGTGTGCTTCTTGAGGGGAAGGCGGAAGAGGGATTGAGATTTGCGTAAGACAAATATTACATGCTGATGCAGCAGCATATCAAAATCTACAGTTTTAATGAATCTTGATGCGGGTTGAAGAGGTGTTGCATAGGACCATCACATGGTCAAAAGAGATGCCTGCACCTTGTAGACGGGATAAATGTACCAAAAATAAGATTCTCGAAATGGGCATGCACTGTCACTGAATTTTGGTTTGCATGACACAATCTCTTGCCTCTTTGTTTCGACTCTCAATTATACTATTTGTGAGCTTCAGTTGTAGTCTGAGTGAGGTGGGGCTGAGCATAGGATAAAGTTTGAAAGGGGCGAGCTAGCAAGAGAGCTTAGGGTTCTAACTTGAGTGGAGCGGAATAGGTATAGATGATGGGGAGTATCTCTCCCAGCTTATAGAAGTTTGCCGAAAAAGTTGGAAAACTCGAATCACACTCTAAACGTTTGCGGAGTCGCTCAAGTCATTTGCTGTATCTAAAAAAAGAGAGATAAAACCCATAAAAAAATGATTTACGGATCATTTATACGTGTAAAAAACCCACCCAAGATTATCGTTAAATTCTTCGCTTCTAAAGCTTGTTCTTGCTGCTTTATTTCATGAGTTCATATTTCATAAGTTCCTGATGTGTGATCTCATACAGACTCAGGTCTTGCTTTAGCATCAGTGCGTATTAAGTTTTGGGATGCGAATCAAAGGTTTTCTTAGTGCCAACTTGAACCACACAGTGCTTATCCCACCCTCACATGACAGGAAAATAAATTTGGCTCCAAAAAAAAATTTGGTTGCTGGGTGGTGATTTGACTTTGATTGCAAGTCTGTACATTTATCAAGGCGAGGCATGTTAAATATTGTGCTTTTAAACCATAGTTTCAAATCCAACGCTGAGTCTGGGTTTGGTCAGGTTGGATGATAATTACCTTTTTCCTTTTTATGGTGCGGATCCGGTGGACTTTTGTTGAACGTTTGGTTCCAAAAAAACGACGGGCACCTTGGCCCGGGTTAAGCCGGTCTGAACTGCACGCTCGCTAGTCTCGGCAGTCTTATTATTATTATTATTATTATTATTATTAAACGGCCAGGAAAGCGGCTTTTTCTCCCCTCTTTCATAAACCGCTTCCCTCCCACTGCCCTCCTCCCCCCTCCTAACGACCCATCTCCTCCTCCCTTCTGAAAACCGCGTCTCGCCTTCCTTTGGGCAATCTCCTCTCAAGAACCCGAGGAGGAGCAGCGCCAGAGCTCTATCCGCTCGGCAACGGAAGTGGAGATGCTGCTCCTTGGCCCAGAAGCAGCACCCGAAGTGAAGAAGAAGCCGCATCGCCGCTCCCCAACCAATAAATCGGAGCCCAATGTCGACCCCGTTGGGCTCCTTTCCAGGAAAGGCATCTCCAACCGGGCCTTCGCTGAGCTCCTCCGTGGACGGTACTCCCCTCCTAAACTATACGACCAAGAACCTAATTTTTTTTTGTTTGTTTTACAAGGCTTAGCCTTTTCTTGATGTTGTTTTCAGGCGTAAGGTTTACGAGGACCGAAAACTCGAGTTGTTTCCCGTTTTTCAGATTTGAAGGAGGCATCTGCTGGGTGGGTTTATTATGAATCTTGGTTATCGATTTTATTCTGCAAGAAATTGTGGTGGTGTTTTCTACTGTGTTTTATTAAAGCTTGGGAGGTGTGGTCTAAGGCGGCTTGTTCTTGGATTGAACAGTATGAGATGTTAGGGATGCATCAGCACAGGGAGCATCGGGTGGATTACATGGAGTGGCCCTAGGTACTTCTCATTCTCTGCTTCGTTTTCGTTTCTTTTTTATCCCCTGCCTCGGGGAACTTTCAAATTCTTGAATCTGGTTGGATAGATCGATTAGTTGTGCGTTTGAAGTTTAATCGTTTTGCAACATATTCCTGTTGAGATTGTGCCTTGGTACAACACTTGATTGTAATTTAAAATTAAATTCATATGTCCTGGTTTCAGGAAGTATTGATACCTAATAATGGTAAAACGTCTTCCTGTATTTCTTTCTGGTAGTAGGATCTTGTGCTGTCAATTATGGCTTGCTTTCAGGTGGTTTTATATCATACTAAACTCAAACTTACTGAACTGTTTGCATTTATTTCAATTACATATTAGATCTTTTTGAGTTGGAACTGCTTTGCAAGAACGTATGCATAAATTGCAGCAAGTCTTTAACATGATCACATGGCACAACCAATTGAGAACACCAAATTGATTGTATTTCCAAATATTTTATTAATTTAAAGATCTTTGGACCTTTTCTGTATGGTTTACTTGGATTACAAAGTACAGGAATTAAATTCAATGTCAGACCTTGTGTTAGTTAAACCAAAATTATACGGATTAATATGAATATTTCGCAGTTGGTGGGTTAAAAGATCCAATACAAGTAACTGACTACTTTAATGATTTTAATACAATTAAAACCATGGAAAATCTGCAAGTCCATAACTTCTACTCAAATAAAAGCTAAATATGAAGTAATATTAACAAACTCTTGAATGTGGTTATATTTGAGCTGAGCATGTGGAAAGAACCAAGTATGCACTTGCTGTCAATTGTTATGTGCATGTTACAATCTAGTACAAAGTGTCCTTACATTGTGTATATGCATGTTAGTATTTGCATTATGCATGAGGTACTTCCTTGACCCTCTTTTTTCTGGGTAATATAGGAGGCCAGAGGCGTCAAGAACAGTTAAAAACAATACCAGCACAATCTAAAGTTACAAAAAGAGATAAGAAATGGGGGAGAACAGGAGAGGGATATTCATGATAGTAGCCAGATCCTGTGAGCCAATCAGCACACTGATTCCTTTCCCCAAAGGCATAACTGACATGCAGTAGCGGTAAGGAAGCTTTGAGATTACAAATGTCAACCAGAAGGGGATGAGTTTCAATGTGATGAGATGGTCCTTTAGTAATCCAATGTATAATAGTTTGAGGAGCCTCCTTCAAGCCATAAAATTTATGGATGTAATTTGTGCACAGTGAGCATGATACCCTCCCACTCTGCCAGCAGTTCAGCAAGGATAATAGAGGTGGAGTGGAAGGATCCAGCTCCAGCATAGATGACCTGTCCATAACAGTTGCTGATTATGAAGCCACATCCAGCCATATGACCACGAAATAAACCATCAAAGTTCACCTTATTAACTCCTTGAGGAGGGGGGTCCCAACAAATTGATACATAGCTCTACTGATGGGTTGCAATTGCAACTGTCCATTTGTATTCAGCAATATGACATTTCAGAGCTACCTGTCAAACTCTGCCTTTTCGTCTTCAACACGGGGATTCATGAAGTTGGCTATGGGACTATCTTATTTCCAAGAGATGTACCATTACAAATTCTTCCCATTATTGACCCAATGTCTCATTAAGTTTTGAGTGCCAAAAAGGATGACCATTGTCATTAAGCCATGTGCAATACATAGGCTTTCGCACTGATTTTAAAAAATAAAGAATGAATCACAAAAACATAAATAAACATACATATGCTAAAATATATATACATACTAAAGGATACCATGCTACTACCCCTAACAACTAATATGATTTCTCTCAGCATTTCTTCATCTAGGTCTACTTTGCCTGTTATCTATTCAATATTTGTAGGATTCATCATAATTTTGTTGTCTTTTGTTGGCAAACAGTTGGCAAACCTCTGTTCAACCTTTGATGTTGATAATGCTTTAGCATGTAGTGCTCAAGATTCATGATGTTTTATTCTTTTGTAGCAACCTTCTCAAGAGATTGTTGCAGATGCGATCTTTAAATGTTGTATGGTCATCAAGTACCTCTGGCATTATAAGGTTATAAAAGCTTTATTTTGTTGAATAGATCAGCACACTATGGATCATGGAGACAAATTGAATAGAAAATAAGCATAGAAACACCAAGGGTGGATAAAAGAGCAGGTGTAAAGTAAAAGAAACATGGTTTATACCACAAATCTAATCCTTAATATATGAGATATTGCATATGAATGTATTTTTGTATACAGTACTTTCATTTATATTTTAGATTTTCTTGGATGACCTGGGATTAGTCAGCATCCCTGATTAAGCTTGATAATTTTATCTTCTTTTTCAGAACATGATGAGGCTGGATGAAAATAAACAAATACTTTCAAGATGTCTGTCAAACGTTCACCAAGTGAATGACTCTAGTATGGTATGGTGTTTTATGATTTCTATTGATTTTACTATTATGGTTACCCATCAAAAGACATTTTCTAAGCATTGATCATCAGCTGGAATTAGGTCCTTGTGATTCTTGTCGTTGAGATATTGATTCGTCAAATAGGGGCTTTGCATGAGAAGTGATTATATGAGAAATGAGCTATCATGGCTAGCTTGCAACATAAATTTTAGCAGTGCCTTGATGGTAGGACCAATAAAGGTTTGATATGAAGGAGTTGATGATGCAAAGGTAACTGTAGGATGCCTCCAGTGTTGTTCTGAGAAGGGGAAAAAAATTCGAGTATGAGAGTTTGGAACTTGAGGAGGTTTTATGGTTAATTCACCATCTCATCATTAAATTGCAGACCACATATTACTTAGAGCACTCCGGCCTGATGATTATGAGCTAGGTAGAATGCCAATGGTGCACATATCGATTCCATATATGGGTTAATATATGACATTGTATTCTTGATTGTTGTGAATAGTGTCACACACATGTATTCTATAGCATGCTAAGTGCATGGCACAATACATTATGATATGCCCTACCATGTGCGGAATAATATGCCCTACCAACACATTTTGTAAATCCTTGTTACAAATTTCTACCAACGTGAAAGGTAAGATGCTTGCGTATATTATAATTTTGTACCTATTATAACATATATAAAATGTAGGCCTGGAAACAGATTGGATGTATGCACCTTGATATCTGTATCCACCTTTGTACGGTAGATATAAATATGAATATGCATATTAAGTGAATCCTAAAATTAATATACATATTTAGTCTAAATGGATACAGATGTAGATTGGATATCACCCTAAATACAGAGTAGATCGGAAACAAAATTTGATAAAGATAATATTATTTTAAGGAAAAGATAGAGGATGTTACCCTCTCCCCTTCTTTTTTGCATGACCTTAGGATTTCTTCTTTTTTTAAAAAAAAAATATATTACATGCTGACTACTCTAACATCTCTTAGTATGGATGATGAACAACTCATGAGGTTTCTTGTGTTGGTATTGGTTCTTAAGTAATCCTAGCTTATTGTTCACCCCCACCCAAGAAATAGCAATAATTAACATAGAAGCATTTAATTGAGCATCCCTCGCAAAGTATTTCTTTCTCCAAATGACAGAATTCAGGAAATCTGATTGGAGGTTGTTGTACACCCAAATGCAGTCAAAGCACATTTTAAATTCCTATGGAAAATGAACATTTGATGAAGATAGGGTCTAGTGATTCAGCAGGTTCATTACAGAACAGACCTCCTCCAAGATATTTTCTAAGCCTTCCATTGAGATATTCTCTAGTGTTGAGCTTCCAAAGAGAGCAGGCGTGACTGTACTTGATTCCCCTTTTATTTAGGAATTGATAGAAAGAAACCATGCAGAAGGTTCCCTCACTATCATCTTTCTACGATGGCTGGTAAGGTTCTGATTTAAGGCGATCAGCCAAAAGAATAGATAGCGTACCGAGTTCTTCCCATCCGATTCCAATGAAGTAGGAGGGAGCTTTAGGTTCCATCGAGCTGCCTTCCTGTCAAAGAAAAAAGAAACAGTGCCTGATCCTTTCCAACATAACTGATACAAGGTAGGGAAGAGGGATCCAAGAGGGATTCTGCGTGGCCAGTAGTCATTTCCAGAAGAGAGTGCGAAGGCTGTTACTAACCTCATGAGAAGTTTTGTTCTAGATGGGAGGGAGGGAGTTAGTCACATCTCACCAGAGGCTTGTCCACTTCCTTCTAGGCTTCCGGCATGTGGAAAACTATACTCTTTTGCGATGTATCCGGTGCATTGTTCCCCCCAAGGACCCAGATCGTTCCTATTATATCTCCGACCCCATTTTGCCAAAAGGGATTGGTTCGTCAAACTAATGTCTCTCAGCCCTTGACCACCTTCCTCTTTTTCCATGTAATTGTTCTGTAATTAGTTTTACAAGAGATCTATGAAACCGATCCTATGTAACCTCCCCATGAAGGACGATGGTAAATAGACATGAAGTATTGTTGCAGTGCAGTTGGAATGGCATTGACCAATATGAGCCTGTCTCTAAAGGAGAGGAGTTTGCTTTTCTAAGAAGACAATTTAGATTCGACCTTTTGTATCAATGGCATCCAATCTGATTTGGAGACTTTACGAACAGTCAAAGGTAATCCAGGGTAGGTAAGAGGGAGTGGGTTAAGTTTGCCCTTCAGCCATTTTGCGCACCTTTCAGCTTCACTGGCATTTTTCTCAGAAAAAGTAACAGAGCTCTTTTGAAAGTTAATACATAATCTAGAGATTAGCTTGAAATTGTATGGATTATTTTCAGGAGTGGAGGCTCGAGACAAATAAAGAGATGGAAGGAGGGTGGGACGGAAAGGGGACACAGGCCGGTGAGCTCCAAATTCTTAAATTCTAGTGAAATAAAGAGATGGAAGGAGGTAAGATGTAAAGGGGACACGTGTCAGTGCGCACCAAATCCTTATATTCTAGTGAAAGAGATGGAAGGAGGGTGGGATGGCAAGGGGATGCTAATGTCACTTTTTAAGTCGTAGCGTTATGACTTTTGACGGGCCATCCTTCGCTTTCGCTGACGAGAGTTTGCGTGCTGGGTCCTCCCAAGCGGTAGGGAAAATCCAGTGGATTTCGAATTATGACTTTTTATATCTGATTATAATCACGAATTAATGGATGATCGTATCGTTATACATATTTATTAAAATAATTAAATAAATAATTAATATAAAAGAAATATAAATTTGTTGACATTTTTAAATTGACTCTCAAATGCATCAATGATAGCGTGAACGGTAGAGCATTTTCTAACCGGTTTGCAGGCATGCTTTTACAAGAGAGAGAGAAAGAGTGAAAGGAGTATAAAGAATTTTTCTAATGGGACTCTCTAACACCCAAGCTGAAGTGAGAAAGAAAATCTAGAGCTCTTGATGTTGGAGTTCCAAGGTTTTGGAACTTAGGCTTTAGCTTCTACTCAAGCTTGATATACCTATAAGAGATTTAGGGCTACTTTTAATAAACATTGGAAATAGTTCTTCTGATTTGATATATTCAATGATGAATAGTTGGATGTGCTTGGATCTCCGGATAAAGCGATGTCATTAGTCGAAATTTTGATTTTCTTATTTAGTAGGACACATATCGCCATCAAGTCAGTCACTATATGTAATTTTCTAGTTGTTTACCACATGTCGCTATTAAGTTAGTTTGTGAGTTTATACCACATCATTTGGCCCCCTTTTGGAGTTGAGCTTAAATTCCTATTCAAGTCAGGAAAATAGCTCGATTAGATTATAGTCAATTTATTTTGAGCTTCTTTTGCATGACTTGTAGCTTGATCATATCTGATATAAGTTGGCTTAAACTGAATTCAATGATGCTTATGAGCATTGGTCGGTCTAACTTGATCTTTTTTCTATTTCTTTACGGTATAAAAACTTTCTTCAAAATGTCGAAGTGTTTTAGGTTGTTTTAGCAATTGAGACCAATTGAATGATCTCTAATCTTCGAGCCTTTGTAGCTTTGTTCGACTCAAGAACTGCTTCGGTACGCTTTGTAGGCAATTAGTTTGATTTGCTCTGATCGACTCTATGAATGACTGACTTAATCTGTTCTGATAAGCTGTTTAAGCGATCAGCATGATTTACTTTGCTCCCAATGAGATTTTTCAGAAGCAATGGTCTTAAATCATTCTCTACACCAATGTATAATCAGCAAAGCTTTCTCCAAAGTCTTAGGTTCCAACCCAAAAAACTTAGAGAAGACATAGAGGAGCATTTGAAGTTCACACAGATGACCTATAGAAGATGACTAGAAATCCTTGAGTAGATCAGAGCAACAAAGGTCTAGAGACCAGGGATTAGTCTAGCAATGGCACACCACAACATTGAGTTTGGTTAAACTTCAAACTAACCAATGCCTAGAGCATTATTGAAGTCAATTCAAGTTATCCTAAATATGATACAAATAAATCACTACAGACAAGCAAAAGAAGCTCAAAATAAATCGATCACAATTCAATCAAGCTATTTTTATGACTTGAACATAGATTTAAGTTAAATCCTAAGTAAGGGACAAATGATGTAATATGAGTTGGCAAGTCAATCTGATGGCGATATGTAGTGGACAATCAGAGGATCACACATAATGGCTAAACTGAGAATTGATAGCGATATATGTCCTTTTAAATAAGGAAGTTCTAATTAGGAAAGACTTCTACCAATGGCAATACCTAATCTAAAATTTGAGATCATTCAAGTTGTCCACCATTGAATGGACCAATTTAAGAAGGATTCTTCTAAGCGCTTATAAAAGAAGCTCTAAGCCTCTTAAGTAAACTAAGTTTGAGCTTAAGCTTAAAATTCTAGAACTCGAACCTAAAGAGCTCTAGGTCTTTTATCTCTTTCGTGGACTGAGTGTTAAGGGGTCTTCCTAAAGAAATTCTTCTTGTCCTAAAGAAATTTTTCTTCTCTCTCTTACTAGAGCCCATTCATAAGCTAGTTAGCAAGTGCTTTGCCATCCGAGCTACCATTCTTAGGTCAATTGGTGTTTGAAAGTCAGTTTTGAATGCCAATAGAATTCATATTTTCTAGCAAATGTTAACGGCTAATGCTATATTGAGTAAATAATTAATCCTAAAAATTTAAGTTGATAAGAGAAAGATTAATAATATATAAATATTTTTTCCCCCAAAAGAATGATCTAGATCCACGATGGCCTGCAAAGGGGTAAAGGGGAGAAAACAGCCATTCACTTCATCAAATCAAAAGATCAGCATTCTTTATGAAATTAAGCACACTATCGGTTCTTTCCCCATCTTCAAAAGATGAGTCAATGTTAATGTATTGCGGGAAAGGGAAGGCTGCTGCGGAGATGTTAATTTTCTCTCTTGATGAAAATAGAGAGTTTCTACCATCGGCCATGGCTTTAGAGAGAGGATTCTCGTAAAAAAATATTGAAAGAGGAAAGGTAAAAAGAAAGATAGAGGTGAGGGTATCTCACCAATAAGAGGGGTTTTTTTCACCTAATCAGGCGAGAAGAGTAGGTATCTTACCAAGAAGAAGGGAAGCAGTCCGTTTTATTTAAAATTCCTACGTTATTCATCAATTTCTGCTATCCCATATGATAAATGGTCTATCCATGTTAGCGATCCCATCCATCCATGCCATCTGGGTACAAATATCATATTCCTTTCATATATCGTTCAGCTATTTGTACTTTAGAGGCATTTCGTAACCAAGATGTGATTTTAGATCATATGTTAATCTTTATCTTTTATTCATCTTTTTCTTGATGATATAAAATAATCATATTTAGTATATTATATTCAACTGATCAAAGATCTATAGATATTTATAACTATTTGGTATGCTATAAAAATTTAAAATAACTAATCATATAATATTAAAATTATTTTTTATATATTTTACAAATATCAGGATGATTTATTATTATTTCATATTATTGATTATTATAAAATTTAGATTAAATTATAATATTATTTTATAATATATTAGAATGAAAATAATATTAAGAATTTTTTATATGTACGAGAGGCATTTTGATCCCTAAATCTCAAATTATAATCATTGTCTGGGTTGATTTTGAATATTCGATCTCCAAGATAGGTACAAGATCATTGATTCCAGCGATATGGAAGATTCGAAATATTGTCATGTAGAATCATCAAGGTACAATCAAATATGGTGATTTCATCATCTTCATCTAGACCGTCGATGAACTTGGATGGATCATCCATACCAAACGCTTGTTAAAGGTAGGGCTAGAAGAGAGCTTGGGTTGTCCCGCAATTCATTAGGATGATCCAATTTCATATTGGGTTTAAACATAAAATTAGTTCGAAACAAAATTCAAGACCGTCATGTATTGTTACTCAGCCTAGGCTCCATGTAGATCTAGCTTGATTCTTGAGCCTAAAAAAGACTTCAAACATTGGCCTTTTGATCTTGCTCGAATCCAAACCCAGTCTTAAAAAATGATGGGTCTTTTAAATTTTTTATTAGAGTTGCATCTATAATGTGAAAATAGCTCTTGATGATAAGCTTTTTTTTAAAAAAAATAAAAAATTAATTTATTTAATATCTTTATCTTACTCATTAACTCTTTAATGATTAGGTGTAATAGTTTTAAATGTTATTTATTTTTACGTAAGCAATAAAAAAATAAAAGGACCTCAGCCCAGCCCAAAGTGGTAAAATTTTAGGCCAGGCTCTCTCTGGTTGGGGCAGATTCCACTTGTCTTGGCCCATATCAGCGCTACATGAAGGGTCCATCAATGACTACAGTGGACGATGGGTGATTTAGGATCTATCTGGGACACATGTAGCTAACCCAACGGCTGTTGGACGAAGCACGTGAGGTGGAGGACGACTACGTGTAGGAGCCAGGACGGGTTTGGAAAAGACCTCCAGCCTTTCGACCAGGCCAGATTTATAGGCGAGACGTAATCTCTCTGGGCAAAGTGCGGATAGCGTCAAGGGAAGGAGGACGATGGCACGACACATTCCATGTCCATGTCCTCGTTTTAAGAATCATGGGTTGTAGTAAGACCGTTACAGCTGCCGGTCAAACGTACGGAGAAGCCGCTTATGAGAAGCCACGTCATTTCCATGTCGGGCGAGCAAAACGTACGGTCCTGCCAAGCCTTCTCAAAGTTTGAAATAACTAGAAATCTCTTACCCACGAAGGAAAAAAAAAATCTACGAAACAGGATTTTAAGAAAAAAAAAAAAACTACGAACCGGTTTTACATTAGCGAAAATTAATAACATTCTTGCCTGGGTCCACTTAGCGAAGATAAAAGGAAATTGAGATGCGATGTTTCCCACATTGACGGTGACCAAGTAATTAGAACTGGAGCTATCATAAGATATTTAACAAAAGAATAGCTATTGGTGTGCATGTCAAAAATTGCAAGGCATTTTGGCTCTTGAACATTTGCAAGGCATCTATGGCCATATTCTCTCTCCCTCTAGTTCGCAAGGCAAAAATGCCACCCTAAATTAGAATCGTTCGAAAGTCGTTAAGTGCACACGGAAAATTTTTTAGGTTGGTCAATACTAACATGGTAACTTAACCACTCTGGCAATATCTCCCTAATATGCACCAATCCAATTAATGCAATGTTGTATAATGAAATTTGGATGCGTCGGAAAACTCCAGCTTAGCATCAATTTCAGAATTTGATGAAGAAAATGGTATTCTTTTTTCACAAATGTCTTCAATCATAGAATTTGATATCTCATTTAAAAATATTAACAGCATAGCTATAACTCTTCCCTACTTCAAAAACTTATTGATATACTTGGCCGGAGAGGAATCTGATAGTCACTGGTTATACCGAAGTAGGATTCATAATAATAACAACAACAATATCAATTATAATTAAATAGTTGTTTAAAAATAAACATTTTGATATTTAAAGAAAAAAATCATAAATTTTCAAAAGTACTGCATTCATTGTTGAATTAGAAAAAAACAGTTTTAATAAGTTGACTACATGTATGACTGGTTCCCAAATTGTAAGTGGATATGAGCCAAAACACAAATCATAAAAATCTAGGTTAGACAATCATACTCTATTCGAAGGTTCTCATAAATTGGAGCCTGATTTGTCTTAAGTCATATCTTCAAGATTCCTTTGAGCCTTTGTGTTTGATTTACTTCGTGTTCAAATAATGCTTTACTGTTTTTAATGACATTATGGATGCTTTGTAGCAATGCTCTGTCTTTGAGGGCTGCTTGGTTGTTTGTGATTTTTTCTGAAACACATAATCATAAAACAGGATAATTTATAAAGCAAGTTTTGTGAAAACGCTAAGGAGACTTATTTTTCATGAATTCTTTCTCAGATTTCATGATTTGTTAGTTTTGACATTTTTTCAATTTAAAAAAAAAGAACAACTTTTGCAAAACTCATTCATTTTATTTTATTTTCTATAAACCAGTTTTAGTTAGGTTTAATAATCAAACAACTTCTTTGTTGAAGACTAATTGGGCTTTAGGTTGTCGTGCACGCGACATCACTGGCTACAACATTACCCAACCTAACTCGGACCACACCCTTTTAAGCCAGGCCCAATTCAGACTTTCTGAAACCAGCAGTCAGATAAGGATGGCCTAACTAGATTTGATTTATATGGTTCAGTCTTACTTTTATAGAAGATCATGCACTTAAATCCTCTAAATTACTAATTAATGTTTGATGTCATACTACAACAAGCCTTAAGAAATGTTGATTTTGTTGCCTAGATCCTGATGGTGTGTTTGCCAGGACCTCTAGACGTTAGAAAACCTTCCAGACTTGTATATGACACAACACGAAATAGCGTACGGCTCTAACGGAAATCATCCTACTGACAACTGGGAATAGAAAGATCATCCAGAACTTGAACTGGACACTAATGGGCATGAAAAACTGGATGACAGGATAGCTGTTAAGGGCTGAAAACAAACTGGAAGTCATCCAAACCTATCTATTTTCATTTTCGAAATTTGCTAGATATGAAAATATATATGTACATCAATGTCACCTTAGATTTTGATTCCATTTGTATAATTAACTTTTTTTTTTTTATTAAGCTTAAATCATTCAATGAATTTTATTTATATATTCATATTGCTTGTGATCTCTGAATCATTTTGTTATATGCTCCAACCAAGTAGATATTGAAAAAATCTGAGTTATAATCTAGTTATCTAAAGAAAAAGAAGATCACTTGTTTTATGCATGCATGTACGTGTATGTGCATGTATATATATGAGTCCACTTTACATTTGATTGAGCCATTGTACTGAGTCAAGATCAGGCTCCAATTGCAAGCATCATTGGTAGATCCAATGGGATCTAGGCCAACTTTTTATGGTGCTAGTGGGTCAGACCCAAATCCAATGAACCATGCATGTCCAACCTGATCCAAACATGACCCTTTGTCGGAAGTTCAGCTTCATGCATCTAGCTTGGTCCCAGTTCAAAATCTCAAAATCTCAACAGCAGGTACCATATAGCATCAATGAAATTAGTTACACCCAACCCAATTTAATCCAAATAGAACCGATCTGCCTGACGAAAAAATGCTCCAAAATGCATGGTTTAGTCCCTTTAAATTAGACATCACAGGAAAAGGGTAGTCCAATTCAGGTCAGATTCAGGTCAAGGTTTATCTAGACACAACCTGACTCGCCGACAGCCCTGACATTGCCATCTAATTTTAAATAATATTGTCCATCTAAAATATATGACCTGACTTAGCTTACTCATACGTACTTATGGAGCTGCATGTTGCGTGTACGGAGACAGCAAGTCCTTCCCACTGAGAATTAATTAAGCAAGAAGGCACGTTCCTTGTATTGCCATCGTAAAGGAGCTGGCTGGCTCTGAATGGTTTGTAATTATGCTGGTAGGGTGTGCCTTTCACGAGGCTTTCAGGCCTCTATCAAATCAGCCTACATCACCCTACAAAACATAGAAAGAAAAGAAGAGTGGATTCCGTCGGTGGCCATTTCATGGTGGACATCTGTGCACGCTTTCTCCAAGTCCACATCGATTTAGAATAAAGATTCAGCTTAGCATCTTCCTATCCTGTCACAAACACAGGAAGTCCCCTGCTTCTTTTATTCCCAGCCCAAACTTCCTTGTGGCATTAGTTCTTAATATGCAAAACTACAGCGTAAAATGGATGGTGCAAGACAGAACGCCAATCCAGTGACATGACTTGCGGCACCTTTCTGCGTCCAAATTGATTCAAAATAAGATCAGCCCTGCATCCTTTTATGCATCTTTACACTAGAGGATGTGAAATATCTTATTTAATCCCAGCCCAAACTCTCTCAGGACGTGAGCACATAAATTATTTAGATCATGATAAAGTGCACCGCGTGAGCCTGGACCCCAACCTAGCCCCGGAAGAAATCCAGTGGTGTCACCATCACTGGTAACGTTATGCGAGAGAAATGGGTCGGTGAGGTGGATGATATTCTTTAGGAAAAGTGGCTGCGATAATAATAATGCTTCGAGGCCAAAGGGCAGCACACGTAAAATAAGTGGCATCGTTAGCGAGTCGCTGTCCTGCGCCAAATAGGGAGCCCGCACCGGTTCTCTTTGGCAAGGGTCCATCCAGACGTCCAAAGAGAGAAGGATGGCATGGAGATGGATCGATGGGCCAGGGAACGGCCTGTAGCTTGTAGCTAAGGGGTTCATCTTCGTTGCATTATAGTTTTCTTTTGGATGGAATAAGACCTCCCAACAAGAGATCCCTCGTGGGGTCTTCTTGTCCACAGCCCGCATGTGTATTTATCAAGCGCGGCCAGTGAGTGCTGTGGCTTTCTTTAGTGGACGATGGCCAAGGGGTCAAGAAGGCTGGCTCTGGGGTTCCTGCTACTGCCTCTGCTCTATGCTGCCATCATTCGTTCCAATGTCGCCCCTCCCCATCTCTGTAATCCTCTCTAAGCTTTATAACAACTTCTTTCTTTCTAGTGTTAGCTGTGTGCAATTTGTCGTTAGTCTGTGTCAGGAATCTCTTTGAAGTTGATTGAGCTGATATGAGTGTATATCTCTGATTTGGTTTTTTTCTTTTTTGTTTTGGTTATTCAGGGAAGTTGCAATTATCCCATTGGCCCAACAGTCTCAGACTGATCGGAAGAAGCGCCACAAGTGCTGAGGATGTGGAGTTCGCAAGGTTTCTTCTGCTGAGGCTAGTACGAGGTTTTCCTTCAAACTACTCTCTTTTCCTGTGATCAAATAAGATACAACCTCATTATATAGGACTGGTTTCTTCTCAAAGAACATTATATAGGACGATATATGCCATAAATCTTTCACGAGAAAGCCGTTTATAGACTGGGCTGCAGGCACGTGTTTTCAGTGAAGAACATCTCACAAAGTTTTCACCTGACTCTTTTAGTCAAAAGAACTGATGAACCGATTCCAGTAGGAAAGCATTCGTTTAGGAAGCAAAGAAGCAACTATGTCAGCTTTCCTAAATGCTGAAAAGCTTTATTAGTTCATTACTGTCACATAGGCAGCGGACGCGCGCACACACATACCCTTTGTACTACGGATTAGCCAACATCGTGGAGAACATAAGAGCCCCCGTCCTTCGAATAATTGTGACTCAGAATTCATATATTCCCTCTCCTTTGAAAAGAATCCATATATTCTCCTCTTGGAGAGGCTGCATTTGGCATCCAGAGTCATCTGATCTTCAAATTTGTTCTGCTGGACCGGCAGACAGCCATTTCACAGCTGAAGCCATGATCACGTACCCCTGAATCCTAACCTTTGCTTCTAAAATCAAATTCATGATTGACAACCTTCATCATTCCATCACAGCAGGCAAAATAACTAGGATTAACAGAAAGATGGCGTGCTGCTAAGTGGGGGCATCCATTTGAGGAGGATATTATTTGTGGTTGAACTTGGCCTAGCAAGCGTGGTCACCACGTCTTATTAGTGCTACCAAAAAGTGATCCACGCTCTAATAATTCCTCCAAACAGAAGGATACCTTTAGCCCATGGCCCTCTGCACATCCATACAGCTGGACTCCACTTTCAGCCTAGAATAAATTCTACCTCAACAACGTCTTGCTTAACAAGTCGGTCCACAAAGCTATCCATCAAACGTCCGCTTGTTCGCATGGTTGCATATACGTACCATCCAATGGCAGCCAAGACGACAAACAGAGCCAGATGATTCTGGAATCCAAGAAGAAGCTCTTTGAGCTAGAGGGCAAGGGCAAGATGATCTTGGTCCAAATGAAAACGGTTTACTGTTGAAATCATTTTATGTTATATTGTGTGAGCTTGGAATTAGTCATATGGGGCCCTGGGTAGCAGCACTAGATGTTTCTATTTTGGTGTTTGATGTCCCCAATTTCGCATGTGTGAGCAATGATCACTGACACGTCCATCGAACGTGTCAGTTATCATAGCCTTCTTAATATATTTAGTATAGCTTTTATTGACATATAGCAACGTTGCAAGCATTTAAATCTCACTTGGAATAATCTCGCTTGGAATAACCTCACGTAGAATGGACTTGTTAAGCTAATAATATCAATCTTCAAAGGACTCCACCACCAGGAGTCAACTTGTGGTGCATAAAGTGCGGGCTACAAGCTGGAGTGGTACCCTATCTTTGTTATAGTGTTGTCCTGTTGCTCGGCACCTGACCTAACGTAGAATAGAAACTCGGAATCCAATCCAGTTATAAAGAAGTGGTGGCGGATTCGAGTGCTTGGGACCGACCCCATCACCGTGGATCGGATTCGACCCATGAGATAGGCCTAGGGGCTCAAAGTCACCAAAAGAGAAATTATGTAATCCTGACCGTTCAATGTGGGAATTTGTGGCAGATGCTTGTCTATGATTTGCATCCCATCGTTGATCGCCACTGAGTTCTCCAAGAGGACCACCACATGTGTGGTGGATCCCGTGATGTTTCCTCTCTGTCAACCAACGTTAGAGACGACACCATTCATCAACGTTAAACACAATCCGAACGGATGGTGGTGCACTGGGCCCACCTCCCGTGAGAGATCCTGCATGGAGTTTCCGGCACGAGTTGTGTACTCGAGCTTAGAGTCGGTGTTTATCCTAGCATCTTTATTTTTTGATGATCATGATCTATCATGTGGCACATGGATCAGGCTAATAGATCAAGCGTACGAAGAACGTCTCCATAATGGCACAAAGGCACAAGGTGGATGTACTAGTATATTGTTGTTTTTTCACTCCACATGTGCAAGTGGGCGAATTCTGGTGATCCACAATTGACTCGACCAAACCCTCTTAGTAATTTCTCTCAAGAGAAATGTAATTCCTATCCTTATAAATAGAACTCTGGTGCTCATTCTTGGCTCATTTTTTGTCCTTTGACTTGGCCGTCGGAGACTTGAATGGTGCTAGCCTTCACGCTAAGGATTAATCATTACCATCACATGTCGCATGGTACTTTCCACTTCAGAGAGTTGTAGATTGAAATGTATGATTCTTTCCGTCTACGCTCATTTCTTATTTTATTTTGTGAGCAATGTTATTTTGCACAAAATTCTCACGTAGATTTAAAAAATAAAATATAGAAAATCACAGTAGGAAATACCATGGCTCTATTTCCTGTGATAACATGTCACTGCTAGAAAGATGAGCAGCAAAAGTGTTGATACCCATGTCAACGTGTGAGACCAACCATATAAAATCCTTTATGTCTAGATATAATATGTTCATCTTTGTATTTTTCTTTTTCCAATAATATTTTTGACATATGTATGATTGTCGGATGAGAGTTGCGTTATACTTCATCATATATATTAGATCACTCAAGGTAATTCAAATAGATGCTTTAGACTCACAAACATAGATGGTCAGTCATATATATATATATATATATATATATATATATATAGAAAGAGAGAGGGAATAGACTTGGCTACATTCAAATGTAGCTAAGTCTATCCCTTCCCTTCTTTTTATAGTTATATGTAGCTATGTAGCTACTAAGTTAAGGATCTAGTCATCTTTTTATCTTTAAATTTATACGGATTGTGAGTTGCTTTATCTTTTTTATCTTTTTTTATTATTGAGATTCTTGAATTATGCGAATCTAAAGGTAAAAAGATAATCGGATCTAATCTTGACTATATTCGAATATAGCTAAATTCAAGATCTGATCATTTTTTTCATTCTTAAATTTACATAAATTCAAGTTCAAAATTCGATCACTTCTTTTATTCTTAAATTTTATTTGAATTTTAAAATTATCTTTATCTTTTTTATCATTTCATTCTTTTTATTCTTGAGATTTATTAATGGTATGAATGTAAAAATAAAAAGATGATGAATCTAAATTTGATTATATTTAAATATAATCAAATCTATCTTCAAATACAATCATTCGAGGCTATTCGAAGGTTTCCTTTCACTATTTTTTTCTCCTTTTTAAAAAGAAAAATAAGTTTCAACTCGTTCTTTTGACTTTCGCATGCCACAACTAAATTGTACCAGAGTTAACGCAGGAAAATCACGAAAAGAACTGAGCCAGAATGGCATATCCTGCATATCTGATCCCGAGTCCGACCTCTGCGTCACTACAGACGCCGTGAGGATATCCCCCGCCACCTCCTCCTCCCCCGCCACCGTCTATCTCACCGCCGGTCAGCGACTCCCCCTCGGCTTCGACCCCTTCGTCGTCCGTCCCTATCCCCGTAAGACCGATTCCTTCGCCATGCAGCGAACGGCCCCCGTCCACCTCCTCGCCGACCACCCCAATCCCCCGCACTGCGATGTCACCCACCCCTTCCCCGCCGTCCTGTTCTCCACCGGAGGCTTCGCCGGAAACTTCTTCCACGACGTCAACGACGTCCTCATCCCCCTTTTCCTCACCGCCGGCCACCTCCGTTCCCGCGCCCAACTCGTCGTCGCCGACTTCGAACCTTGGTGGACCCAGAAGTACCGCCGCGTTCTCTTCCACCTCTCCTCCGCTGCCGACTTCGCCGTCGCCTCCTCTCCCTCGACCCCCGTCGAGCCGAAAGTCCATTGCTTCCCGGCGGCAGTGGTGGGCCTCAAGTACCACGGCAACCTCCTCTGCAACGCCTCCGACGCCCCCGGCGGCGTCTCCACCCTCGACTTCCAGCGCTTCCTCCACGGCGCCCTCGGCCTCAAAGAAGAGCACGTTGCGGCGGCGGAGAGGCCGGTGCTGGTGCTCGTCTCACGGCGAAGGTCGCGGGCGCTGCTGAACGAAGACGGGGTAGTGGCGCTGGCGAGGGAGGTGGGGTTCGAGGTGGAGGTGGCGGCGCCGGCGAGGATGGCGAGAGTGGGGGAGTTCGCTGGGGTGGTGAACGGGTGCGGGGTGCTGATGGGGGTGCACGGAGCGGGCCTGGCCAACCTGATGTTCTTGCCGGCGGGGGCGGTGGTGGTCCAGGTGGTGCCGTGGGGGCTGGACTGGGCGGCGAGGGCGTACTACGCTGGTCCGGTGCGGAGGATGGGGCTGCACTACGTTGACTACCACATGGCAGTGGAGGAGAGCACGCTGTACGATAAATACCCCAAGGATCATCCGGTGCTCGTCGATCCGTGGTCGGTACACCGGCAAGGATACAACGTAAGCCGACCAATATACATTGATGGGCAGAACTTGACGCTGAATCTGGTGAGGTTCAGGGAGACGCTGTTGCAGGCGATGCAGCTGCTCCCCCGGCCGACCCGTCGTCGGTGAAGCCGGATGATTACTAATTTACCACCAAGCAAAGACGGTCAAAGTTAAGTTGACTGTGTTACCAAGAACCAAACCACATTTATTTGTTGTAATTAAAACATTGTGTATTACGTGTCATGCCATGCATAGCTCAAGGAAAGCAATTTCCGATTTGTCATGAATAAGAATGACAAATCGAAGCCTGAGTTCTTCGGGTGAAAGTATAATTCTGATGATTTTTCGAGCGAGAGTTGACAATTGGGTGAAAATATGCTCGCATAGCTTTTTTTGATAATGGAGTAGAGGTGTTCGGCGAAATCCTTTTTGCTCATGGTTGTCCTTGCAAGTTTGTCTCACCAATTATTAATGAGTGGTGGTGGTGGTGGTGGTGGGTAAACTATTTGATTGGTTTAAACGGCATGCGGAGGTGCGTCGCGTATCATGTTGTCCAGTACCATCTCATCGGTGGGACCCTCCACCATGGACAATGGGCGATTTAGTTTACTAGCCGCATCTAATTATTTCACGAAACAGGGTCTACGATGCACAAAACCAGAGCCTATTGGCTCTGTACTTCAGCAGCTTTATCGGGACGGTTCTTGGCGGTCCACAGAACGATGAATATTAGCGAAATGTGAGATGTTGGTGGCTTAAAACTCAATCAAAGTATACATTTCAAGCTTGCAAAATGTGAGATGTGAGAGGAGAGAATGCTGGTTTCGGTTCCATAAGATAAGATATCTGGAGGAGATAAGAAGGGTGTGATTCCACAATTTTCCAGACCACGGACGATTCCACTTGTCGAATCTGCTTTGTCTTCGTGTGCGCGTGTGGATGATGTAGGTAGATGACGAGTCGCTGGAGAACTTCAATTATAAATCAAGAAAGATAGCGGTGGACTTGGACTTAAAAAGGAAAAGAAGAAGAAAAGCATAATTGATTCACAATCTCTCATTTGATTACCGTTTAATAATGAACGCCACCACACTATGATTCATTTGAGTTTTAATTCTTGCTTCAATTTGATTACCTGTGATGCATATATTTATTTTTTTATTTTTTTATTTTTCTCTCTCATATCCCATCATAGATAGAAAGAAGGAAGATTATTGGTGCTTTTAATTAGGATGGAGTTCAGGTTTGAGGACTGGCCCATGAATCCGGGCTCAAAATCTTTTACATTTGCATTAATAGAACCAGATATATTTAAAAGCAAGCGCCATCCATTACGTGAATATCAAATTCCACTGATGGTGAATTCTTGCTTTTGAGGTAGACCAATCAATCACGCCCAATTATCAATTGATTTGCAAGGGCCATCTAACAAATCTTCTCGGAAGATGGTTTGCTTCCTTAGCCCTTCTTTTTACGAGAAATCAATCCATAAGATTCCTTTCTGTCCTTTTCTTTATTAAGGAGAAACTTCTTGGAAAAACATCCATTTTTATCAGCCTCAATGACCTCTGATCGATAAGCTGCTCGTTTTGTCAGATTTCCCTGTCGATCCTCCAAACACAACGAGCAGATGGCCTTTGAAAACTTGGCTCGTTATGTTCCTCGTGAGCCATTTGTGCGTCGCTCGGGCCCTTGTGGGCTGTATGCAAACCATAGCGCCACTGGGCCTTCAACCCCATTACTTTCTTTGCCTACGCTGATTTGATAAGCCCATGAAGCTTTGGGCTGGTGATGATTTTGTTCCTGTTTGCTTGCTTGCTTGCTTCTTCCATCCATTTTCTGTCAAACTGCCTGATGTTGCTTTGAGATTGGTTCATGATCTTTGCAGGGACACGAAGGTTGTGATTGGACAAGACTCAGGATTGGGACCTTGGGCCATAATTGCATAAACTGAATTTGATTATAGATTGGAGATTGCTCTATCGATCATATCTATATGCTTGGTAATCAAACGTTTTAGATCCAATTCTTAGCCAATCATTCATTATCCATGGTGAAGATTTAAACTAGGCTGATGGGTGTATGTCTATATATGTATGTATATTAGTAAAGCTGGGTTTGATATGACCTAGTTTTATCAGAAAGTTAAGAAGGCTAACATTAACTCACTTCATGAGAGTTTGTTGGAAAAATGAGTCAATTTTTTGCCACTTCTAGTAGTTATGCCCTTATATCTTGTTGAATTATTAGTCATACATGATTGTCATAGGCATGCCGATTTGGATATAAATACAACACATGTTATGTAAAGCAATAGATCGTAAGAGAACCATTAGCTGATGGGTTAGTCTTATTGTGCTAACTTGCTATGCCAAGTTTGGATAGTTAATCATTATAATGTCTTAGGTTTATGTCCGATTACATATACACATGTTAATTTAAATCAAATATATTATTCTATTTGACTAGTTTATTAAGAAAATGGCTGATAAGTTTTATTAGGGTAGGTTTACAGTAAAATTTGAATGAGTTTTATAAAAATAGTTGTTTGATCCTTTTTTTTTTTGTTAAAATTTGCTTCACCAGAGTAAACAAGTCGTAGAGCCTAAGTTTTATGAAAAATATCTTCTGATGCCTTTTTAGAAAACTTGTTTTGCAAAAAAATAAAGTTTTGTAACCCTCCATTCTCAAAACATTCATGAATAACCAAATGGCTCCTAAATCTGTTACATGTGTTCATTTTGGAATTAAAACCAAGGATTTTAGCTAAAATCTAGGTGAAAGACTTAAACCTACTTTTTTGGTACCAACCTCTAAAGGCTTGCGAGTAGGCACCATCAAAATGTGTTACATGTGTTAAATCATATTATGTGTTCAGCAAATAATTAAGTCAAATTGTATTAAAAATTATAATCTATTAACTAGATGAAATAGGTTTGGCTTAGGCCATAGCGATGACCAAGTTAACCCACATCTAAGGTCTCTTAGTTATTACTGGGATAATGAATTCATGCTCAAATACCTTCAACCTTGGCATGACAAAAAAAGAAAAATTATGAATCCTACTGACTTTCAAAATTGACTTTGAATGTCAACTAATATAAAGATGAAAACTTATACGATAGAGTACTTACAATCAATCTAAAACCATACTTCTGTAAGAGAGAGAAAGAAAAGGAGAAGAGGTCTAAAGATTTTCTTCCAAAAGCCTTTCCATGCTCAAAACATTTTAGAAGAAGAAGAAGGCTTAATTCTTTCGAATGGAATTCTTAGGATTTTTTTAATGTGTGTTACGCATGAAGAATTAAACTTCTTTTATAGAGATATAAAAAGTTTCTCTAATCTGATTTACTCAATGATGAATAATTAAAGAGGCTTAGACCCGGAAGAGAATGGCATCATTAGTGAAAGTCCTTTTGTGTACAGAACTTTTGTCTTTGAAAGCGTACATATCACCTTCAAGCTGCCTATCACGTATTGCCTTCTGGTCAAGTACTACATGTCGCTTTCTGATTGACTTAACCACATCAGGTAAATTGTAAGTAGTCCACTTCTAACTGAATTTGTCTGGAACTACAGAGGAGCCCCGGCACCTACGCTTTTGAGGGGTGAAGTGTATCCTCGCCCAATTAATAGGATCTACATTTTCAAGCAACTGCTCCTGTGATCATTCCACGTATCACAATTTGTGCTTCAGATTTTGTGTATCTAAAATGAAGGTGAATCCATTGGATGATATAATGAACTCAATCAATTGCCAAACATCTACCAAGAATACACGGTAAAACCAGGACCTTCCTATTTGTGCCTTTGCTCTTCTTCCGTATGTTTCAGCTGTTTTAAATCTTAGCATTTTAGATTAAGCTACATCTCATGCATCAATTCACAAACTTGGCTATGTAGATATTATATAGATAGTTTTATACTAGAGATTTATCCGTGGAAATAATTGGATTAACTGTACTAACCTAATTTATTTGTTTGACATATAATTGTTAGAATTACAAATAAAGTTCATGTTACAAATTTTAGATACAAGGATCAGATAGAGAGAGCAAATAAATCTTCTCTTATTTACTTTCATATTTTTATGCGACTTAGAAATCAAGCAGTACCTATTTGTTTTTCTGGGGCGATGCTTTGCGTAGAAACAGAGCACCCTCACCCATGGCCACTGATTTCCACCGAAAACACTCAACCTCCAACCTTTGCTGCCACGCTAATGGGCCTACTGGCATCCTGGTCGTTGTACGGATCATAACTATCCGAAAACCACCCAAGAATCACCTCCCTCTGCTGCTCCAAATAGACACCAGCGCCCCTTTCGAGCTCATCCCTATCCTTTCTTTTTTTTCTTTTTTTTTTTTCCTTCCACTCTCCTTCTCTCCCTCTTGCTTTCCTCTTCTTGGCCTACCGCCGACGTAGAGCTCGGCCCTGTTCTGCTACATTCTTGGCCGGAGCCCTGCTACCATTGTACCCTGTCTTTGCGGCTGAATCAGGTGCCGATTACTAGGCAAAGCTCAATCGCCGTCGTGCTCTTCTTGCTGTAGCCGGCGACCAAAGCAGCTGCGGTCTCCATCGCAGGTCGCCACCGCATTAGCTTTGGCTCCCCAACCGTCGAACTCCGTGGCTGCAGCTGCCCCTTTTTTTTATTTTTTCCCGGCAATCAAGTAACATTCTTCTTCTATTTGGTCTGGTAATCGAGTCTCTAACCGGACTCTCTTCCAGCTGGCCCCCAAGCCCGTCCATTGTCAGGCATCGTTGACTGGTCATGCTCCCTCGCACCGATAGTCACCGCCGTCACCTGCGATCGAAGCCAGACTCTAGGTAGTCGAGGTGGAGGGGCATTTTGGTAATCGGGATTTCTTTCTTGAACTCGTGGGGTCCTGTGAAGACGACGACTCGACGTCATCTTGGTTAACTCAGTTAACCCAGCCCTAGCAAGACAAGGCTGACCCAATTCGAGCTAGACCCAAGCCCAAAGGGTTTACGTCCGACTGATTTAACCTCAGATGGAACGTAATTCAATCAAATCTTAATCAAATTTATTTGATTCGAGCCACATTAGACCCACCAATTCAAGTCTAGATCGAGCCAAACTACGTCAAATCAGACCCAATTGAGATCTAGATCGAATCAATTAACTCAAATTAAACTTAACCAAACCCTAATTAACTTAATTAAGCCTTAATTAGACCCTAACTGGTTTAATTGAAGCCTAATTGGATGCATATTAGCCTAATGGAACTCTAACTAGAGGAGTCCTAACATAATTTAGCCCTAAATAGAGAAGTATTAGCCTAATTAGACCTTAATTGATTTGATCTAAGCTTAGACTAATCTTAATGATTAGAACATAACCCAATTGATTGTATTAAACCATAATTTGATTTTAATTGGCCTAATTAAGCTACGATGAGTTCAAATCTAATTCTAATTACTTAGATCTCAATTTGATTAGATCTAAATAGAGTTTTAAGATGATTCTATCCGAGCAATCTACCTAAATTGAGGATTAGTTGAATGACAAATGATAAATTTGAGATTAATCATTATAGGTGATCATGCATTGCGACTGAGCAGGAGCTTTAGCGTACGGATTAGTGCATCAATATTCATACCAAGAAATTTTGGTGGATTTGTGGATTTGCAAGTAGAGGTAAGAACTTTATTTATATTTTTATAAATATATAGAAACTTTATTTACACTTTTGTGCATCTATAAGATCCTTATCTATACATTTATGAGATATAGATGGTTTTCTTATATATATTTTTGATAGCATATGTTCTGATTTTATACCTATCTTTTTATCAGCATGTTTTGACTATACATGGATACGACTTATGTTTAAGCTATGATAGCATAATTTTAGGCTACATATATATATAAGTCTCTTATATTATGATAGTATGACTTGATGATGTGCAATTGGAAATTTTTTTATATATTCAAATGTTAAAAGATATGGTAGGGTAGATTGACAAAAAAGGCATGTGGACTAGTTATGGAAATGCAGTGAGGTGACATTGGTGGTAGGACCTATGGTTGGATAAGGACCAGTGTAGAACCAATCTTGGCCTATGACGATGACTAAACTAGTTTTTGACACTTGGCATAGTTGGCTGATAATGAGTATGGCATTAGTTTTAGCCCAACTTGGCTTATGGCTGAATGAAGATCGGTATAGAACTAGTTTTGGTCATAAATAGTGTTTGGATTAGGTTATAACACATGGCCCTAGTGTGAGAATAAACTTTAGCATGAGATGATAATCAAGTTAGGTTTATGCATATGAAATATTAGTATGGTTGGATCATCAGTATGTATCTTTAAAGTACACCAATAGTACTAATACAGTTGGATTGTCAATACTATTAATATTGATGTTATAGGATATGATATTGTGGTAATATAGTCCAATACCGTAGATAACAAAGATAAAATTATTAACGAATATTTTTTATATTTGATGCATGATTTTATAGCTTGATGTTTTGTAATATGATTTATTTTATTATATATTATTTTAGTATTATATAAATATTTACTGTATAGCCATATTTATGTTGTAAGGATTCTTATTGAGCTGTAAGTTTACATCATATTTATTATATCTTTTTATAAGGCTTGAGTATTTAGTTGCAGAATAAGATTTAGGTTTGGTTAAGAGAGAAATATTGAGTGTGTGTATATATGTAATTATATTCCAATAAATGTACAAACATATATTATTTTAAGGATATTATAATATTTATTTATTTGATATTATAATTTGGATTGTATGTGAAGATGGCAAATAGCGAGTCCGAGGCCTAAGGTCCCGTAAACAATTTCGCACAATATAATAGACCACGTTGCAGTTATCACGCTCCCGATAATTTCTTGAGCGCGACCATCCTTTCATGGTAGATGTAAAGCCCTTACCCAAGGAGATAACGTAACCAAACATTTCCGATGCGTGCGTGGGAGAATAGATCCGATAATATCTCTAGTAATTGTAAGCCACCCGCTGGTTCTCCCATGTACCCATCTGTCAGAAAGGTCGGCCAACGACTGGGCACCAAGCGGCATTTTAGTGTCAAATCCCCGTCACAGTACCCAATCGAAAAAAAATATCAACTGAGAAGAAAAAGAATGTTACCGTCTCTACCGCACCGTTATTCATATCCACAAGCGCCACAGCGTCCAAGAGCCAACACCACAGGCGCCAAACGTCGCAGCGTCCGATAGCCAACACTCCAGGCGCCAAGATAATCGCGGTTCTATCATATTTTAGGAAAGACGCATTATATTATATATTTACTCTAATATAAGATCCAGTTTTTCTATCATTTTTACTCGGAAAAGGAATTAGAATTAAATTTTTATTGAATTAAAAATAGTTTAGATAATAATACTTTCTGTTTTTTCATAGTTGTCCGTTATTTACCATCATACCTTTGTCACATGCGCTAAATAATTTTGAATTAAAAAAAAAAAAGATAAATGTTGACTTAATTGATCGTAGTAATGATCAATAACAGCTTTCCTTGGCTTGATGATAACAGAAAAAGGCCGCTTGCGAAACCTAAAACACAACACTAACTAAAATTTTATCTATTTACTCTGTCCTGATTTCTTGACCAGCTTGGTAACGTTCGCGGACTCGTCGTCGCAGACGAACTCATCGTAGCGGTAAAAAATCTCGGCCACGAGGAGGCACGCCGTCTCCACCACGTAGTCCTTGGCCGCGCACTGCTTGTTCGCCGGCGTCGGTGTGCCGGTCTCCGGCCCATTGGACCAGAACAAATATTTAAGCAGCTCCTCGGCCCCGGTCCGGCACGAACTCCTCCGGCCGGTCGAACACCACTGGATCGCGCATCGCCAGCGGCTGGTACCCGCACAGCAGCTCCCCCTTCTCCACCCGGTACGAGGACTCATGGGATTTTAGCTCGAACCCGGTCCGTGCCCGCCCGTACTGCGGCGGGACCGGCGGATTGAGCCGGAGCACCTCGTAGACCGTCGATCGGACCAGCTTCATCTCCCGAACCGCTTCAAAGCTCAGCGCGCTCTCACCTCTTCTTTCCATCACTCTCCTCACTTCATCTCTTAGCTTCTCCTTTAATCCCGTCTTGTCTCTCCCTACGGTGGTTATGAGCGAGGGTAGGAAGACCGAGAAGCCGCCGAAGGCGTTGAATCCGAGGACGAACAGGATGTTGTGGATGGCCTCCTCTTTGCTGAGCCCGTAGTCTTTCTTCGCTCTCTGGATGACTTCTTGTCCGCCTTTTTCGACGAAGTTGTAGAGCTTCTGGTAGTCGCCGCCGACGAGAAAGAAGGGGAAAGGGAATGAGTGGAGAAGGAGCTCTTCTAAAGGCTGAGGAATGACCCCAACCTTGGTAGTTGGAAGAAGCTGGAGAGCGAGCCACTTGTCGAGCATGGAAAAGCCTAGCTCGCCGACGTCCGGCGACGCCGACGGGTCGGCGCCGACAAGACTGATGGAAAGGAAAGAAAAGATGCATTTTTGTAAAGGGACGAAGAAGCCGGCAGAGCCGTTCTTGGCGACGTCGGCTTCGATGGCGGCGAGCATGAGGTCGAGGTTGCGGAGGAACTCGGAGACCCAGACTTTGGCGCTGGACCTGAGGAGGTCGAGGCAGAAGGACTTGATGCGGGTGTGGCCGGGCTCGGACGGGTCGAGGTAGACGACGACGCGGGTGTTGCTGGTGAAGTCGAGGCTAGGCATGTAGTCGCCGACGAGGACGTCGCGCTTATCGACGAGGAAGGAGTCGAAGAGGGCGGAGAAGGAGGAGCAGTCGAGGAGGGCGACGACACGGGGGTCGACGCCGATGAAGAAGGGGAAGGTCGGGGGCAAGTTGGTGCGGAAGACAGTGCTCTTGTGGGTGGCCTTGCGGCTTCGGAAGAAGGTCTCGGGGCCTTGGAACCAGAAGTAGTCTAGGCGGTCCTTGAGAGGGCCGAGAAGAGGAAGACCGTAGCTGCCGGGAATGGGGCGGGTGGGGAGCGGGCTGGTGGCAGTGGAAGAGCATAACGGCCATATCATCATCGATGTGGTGCTTATCATAATGGCCCTCTTCTTCTTCTTCTTCCAGCTACTTATCTTCAGCTTCTCCTCCGCGTTGGGCTTAAATCTTGCAGTAGGTCACAGCAGTGGCAGTACTCTGCTTTCTCTTTTTTTTTTTTTTTTTTGGTCCAATGCTTACTTGTCTTGCCGAAAGGAGACATGTGGCTGGACGGAGATGTCGGAGGGCAGGCTTGCCATTGAGCGAGGCCATTGTGGTACGATTGGATGATGACTTGCTACAGATAAGATGATAGATTAGACGTGGGAAGAATACTGAAATGATAACACGTGGCAGACACATAACGGACGATTAAAATTTAATGCATAGTAGCCGTTCATATTACCACAAACTAGGGTTTTGCTGGACCAGTAAAGTTACAATGAACATCAAAGTATCTATCCCTACGTAGGATACATGAAATCCAGTTTGGCGCTCATTTGGATACCATTGAAATACATCATAAATATAACAATATTCGTTTGATTATATAAAAATATAATCCAATTTTGCTGGGCCACTGGGGTTAAAATGAGCATCAAATTATCTAGGATATATATAAAATCCAGTTTGGCATTCATTTGGATACCATTGAGATGCATCATACATATAACAATATTTCTTTGATAATAAAGTATGATTATATTTTTGATACTTCTTTCCTTGTTTAGAAAATTTAACTTTAGGACTGATTTAGTTGCGATCAAATGATCATCTACATCCCCTTTAAGATTTAGCTCCTTGAATTAGGAGTTGATGGCTATATAATTTATAATTTCATGCTTATGTCACGAGGGATAACATAAGTTAAAGATGTATATAAGTTAGAGGTATGCATAAAATAAAATAAAATATAAACATATTTAAAATCTTACTAGAAAATAAAAATTTAAGAAGAAATTACTAGGCTAACTTTTAAAAATATTAGTCAAATAAAGAGCAAAGAATTAATCTTCATTTCAATTTAGCTGATTTATACTTTACTCTTCTAATTACCATAACTTGTTGACCAAAGGATGTTAAGTCACAATGAGAAAACCACTCTAAGGTAGCATTTGTTTCACACTTAGGGTTAAAAGTGAGTCCAAGCTAGCCTCAGGCCCATGAAGCCTGATTAATTTTCGATCGGGGTTTTTCGAACTTCAAGCCGGGTCTACGCTCAAAATTGAAGCCCATATTAATTTCAGAACAGACTAAATAAATGACTAGCCCGACCTAAAACCAAGTCCAATTCAGACCCGATTATGAAGCCCAAAAATCAAGCCCAATTACGAAGTTCTTGATTGAATTGACTGAATTTTTATTTAATTTTAGTTTATATAAAATCGAATGCATATATTTACTATCTAAGCAAACAACAATTTTATATCAACAAAAGATATAAAAGATTAGGCATATATATTATCTATGCACTAAGTATAAATAAATATGCCCATAGAAAAAATATGAAACTAATGACATAAATACCTTTTATACACTAAGTATAAATAATTATGCAACATAAATAACATGCAAAATCAGGCATAAACTATATCTATGCATTAAGCATAAATAATTATGCTAATTAAAAAAATTCTTATAGAAAAAACACATAGTGTAGTACTTATACAGTCCATGCACTCTAAGCATAAATCATTATACCATATTTAGAAAATTTTTAATAATTTTTTTATAATTTTCTATGAATTTTTTTGATTTTTTCTGTAATGTCATGCTTTTTTATGATCTTTTATAATTTTTAGGTTTTTCTAATAATTTTGAAAACAGAAAAACAAAATCATAAGTGGCCTACCATGTTAGCATGGACCCCCGCCATGTTAGCATGAAAGTGTTATATCGACACACGCATATCATAATGCTATGTGAACAATCACATGAGTAGCCACGTCAGCTGAATCCATATAGTCAGATCAAAACATTATCACAATAATATGCCATGTGAATTACCACGCCATTCAGCATACATTAGCATGCTTTTGCACCATGTCAGCTTTGACACATGGCGAGCCATATCATCAAAGATTTGGATGGGGTCAGCACCACATCATCAGTCTTACTGCCACATAGGACCTTGAATACGTGGCAAGCCACGTTGGCATCCTGCCTTTTGTTTTTTTTTTTCTTAAGACTCTTCGAATTTTCAGATGAGTGCCATCCGTAAATTCTGAAGGGCACCCATAGCTGCCACATGTGCGGTGGCCGCCGAAGCCTTTTCCGGCCTCCCGCTACTAGGGGAGAGGCCCGACGGCTTCTCAGATGGCCAGTGAAGACGGTGTCGATCACTGTTTGGGGTCCGACGACCCCTTTCCTCCGATAGGAGAGGCGGCCCGAGCATCCCCCGTGGTCGATGGCCTGACGACTGTCGCGCGTCGCTACTCCGCTAGATACAATGTGCGACCAACCCCTCTACTCAAAGCGGAGGTTGGCGGCAAACACCTCAGCCCTGTCAGCAATTGTGACTGTGACCGAAAACCACAGATCGGTAAGCGCAGCTAGTAGCGGCAACGACTGAAGGCTATTCCGATGGGAAGGGGGAGAAAGAGCTCGACTTCCATGGCTTTGATACTAATTGAAGGAAAAAAACAGAGAACATACTTCCATTCAATAACGGAAGCAACGGGGATTGTCGGACGGGCAGAGGAGGCTATCAGAGTCTTCAAAGCATCACACCCCAAGCTGCAATGCCAGAGAGGGAATGAGGTACCGGAGTATCAGGGAGTGAGGAGGGGAAAGCTGCCTATTCCACCATCATAAACAAAATGCTTCTCTGTTTTACCCCAAACCGCACGAAGCAATCGTCGCCCATGGCCATCGTCTCATGGTGAGTAGTGGCCCAGTCCAAAATGGACCATGATCTGGCACCCAATGCCAGATCAACTAACAACAACAATTGTTGAACTGCAACAGAACTTTTAAATCAATGACATATAATTAACAAAGCATGCAAATATGAAGCAAATCCTCATATAATCTGTAGAACATGGATCAGTATTCCAGAAAGCAGTTTGAAAATATTTTTCCACTATCAAATCATGCACAAAAGAAATATATATATATATATATTAACAGCTTCTAGAAAGTAATTCGGTAGTGGACTTATATCATAATAAGCCCTTGACAAAAATAAGATATAATAAAATCTTGAAATCGATTATGATAGACTCCACTTCATTGTCAGATTTAAATCAACGTTGGACTGCAGCAAATGATCAGTAATTTGTGAGGAAGAAAGATGATAGACCATTGCATCGATGATGGAGCGGGGTGCCGTCCGACAGAATGGCTCTAGGGCCGACCTTGCCAGAAATGACAGAACCAGCTGTTGCTGGGTAGGTCAGGTAGAACATCGAGAGAATGACATAATACTACTTTCATTAGATGAACAAATGCAGACTTCAACGAAGAAGATGAAGCAAAAAGGAAGAAGTTTGGAGCCCCATTCTCTGCACTGACCGAGCTCCAGAAAGGGACCAGTGCAGTGAGCACAGCTTCTATTTCCATGGTGTCCCCTCTCCCTCCTCTCACATACCTTCGCCTAAACAGAACAGAAAATCCGCTGCGTGAGATCCTAAACATAAAAAGCTTGGAGTAGAGAAGGAAAGCCGAGGACCGAACAGTGATGGGAACACGGCAGGAAATTCACTTCTCGAGATCCTAAAGATATGCTTCGCTTGCGAAAAAAAAAAAAGAAAAAAGAAAAGGACTCCCTTAAGCCGACCGTGCCGCTGAGTTGCCTTTTCTTTTACAGCATTTAAAGCAGGCCTTGCTTGCTGAACCAAAATCAATCGGAAGCATAAGGGTGAGAAAAAGAAAAGAAAAAATAAAAAGGGCAGCCGTTTAATGCATGTTGCCACATGGCAATCAGAAGCAAGCGGAAGCCAGGAGACTCCTTTCAGCTTGTGCTTTAATGTATAGATAATAGATAACCTCTAATGCGAGAAGTTTCAATTTGGAAGAGGCTTTCATCAACGAAATCATTCTATTTTAAAAAAAATTATTTTATTTTTTAAAAAAAAATATTTTATTTTTAAAAAAATAATAAATTTATTTTAAAAAAATCATCAAAAATATTGTTTTATTCATGATGCAACTCATCCAAGTATTCATCACTAAATAAACCAATCCCATAAAAACTCTTTCAAGCGTTTATAAAAGTAGCTCTATACCTTTCTAGCAAACCAAACTCAACATATAAGCCATAATCTAAGCTTAAAAACCTAGAGCGCCCACCTAAAGAGATTTAGGCCTTCCGCTTTTTAGGTTGACTTCAGTGTCTAGTGTTTAAGAGTCCTTTAAAAAAATAAAAAATCTTTGAACCTCTTTAATTCTTCCTCTCTCTCTCTCTCTCTCTTACAGAAGCCTGTGCAAAGATTGGTCAAGGAGTCCTATACTATCCAAGTTATGACCTTTTCCATTGATTGGAATATAGAAGCTAGTTTTGAATCTTAATGAATTAGCCCCATCTATTAGAAATGAGTAAAAATACCCAACTATACTGCCCAAGGGAAGAGTTCAAAGAGTGAGCAATACCTAAGCAGACACTAGCCATGCTTAAATCGACTCCAAAAACTCTGCGGGAGATCCAAACAATATAGACCCTTCATCGACTACAGTAGCCACCCAAAAGTAATTCAACACCCTTCTGCAGCACATTGAGATGCTGACTAATTTAGTTCAAAACTTAGTTCCCCAAGGCTCCAACTTTAAAGACTAATCAAGAGCTAATCAAAGGAACCACCAAGTTTCTGGTAGTGATTGACTTCCACCAAAACTTGGTGAGAGGCCTTAAAACCCTCATAATCGATCAATCGAGGGTGGATGCTAGGATAGCCGACCTAAGGAGGCCCTCAAAATTGGCTATCAAGATTGAACAAGTATTGCAACCTAAAGACTCCTACGGTTAGCCAACATTAGATAGATAGTAGGTGGAGGAGATGGACTAAAAGATTAGGGCAATCATGCAATATGTCCAAGGCAGGAGGAGGGCAAACCTATCTCACAAGCTCAATCTCTCTAAGAAACCATCATTCATCAAAGAAGTAATAGCTGAACCTTTACCTCTGAAATTTAAGATGCCTTGATTTAATCTGTATAATGGGAATTTAAATCTCATCAACTATCTGAAGAGTTTTAAGACCCTCATGCTACTGTATAGTACTTCGAGCTTATCATGTTCTGAGTTTTTTTAGTAACTCCGAAGAAAGCAGCTCATATGTGACATTCGAGCTTCAAATCTGCCTCAATCAACTCTTTTAATCAATTAAGTCAGCAGTCATTAATCACTTCATCAATAACCAGAAGTATCAAAAAATTTCTATAAACTTAATGTCGGTCACGTAGAGGAAAGATGAGCTGCTAAGAGATTAGTAGCTTTTATGAGTAGCCTAAGAAACTTTAGATTTAGTTTCTTCTTAATAAAGCACCCATCGAATGATCTCACCAAGCTATTAGCTGGAGCTAAAGAGTATATCAAAGCCAAAGAAGCGCTTATGGCTCGAAAGAAAGATTATGGGTGGACTAAGAAAAGGTATAAAGAGAAGGATGACTAAAGGCCCAAAGAAAAACAAAAGAGATCCCATGGAATTCAAGAGACCTCACGCTGACCTAAAACTCCTTTAAGAATGTTTGAAAGATACACTCCTCTTAATACTACTTGGCATCAAATTTTGATGTAGATCAGCCATGAGGATCACATCTGCTAGCCTATAAAGTTGAGGACTAAACCCATCTAGAGAGATCGGAGCAAATACTACCAATTCCATAGAAATCATAGGTATGATATAAAGGAATGCCAACATGTAAAGGACCAGATTGAGGACCTCATATAGAAAAGATACCTTGGCCACTACATTTAGGGCCACTAATAGCTTAAGTAAGGTAGTTGAGAGGAGTCCAATCCAGAAGAAAGGCTTGATAATTGACCTACTTCC
This sequence comes from Metroxylon sagu, assembly GCA_017589505.3. Classification (NCBI taxonomy): domain Eukaryota; kingdom Viridiplantae; phylum Streptophyta; class Magnoliopsida; order Arecales; family Arecaceae; genus Metroxylon; species Metroxylon sagu. The sequence goes on from JACVBY030000617.1 coordinate 1,195,809, forward strand.
AATGTTATCACCATAATCCATGCTAAGCTCGTAGTAGGTTGGAGTATTTCTTTAGCTCAAAAGGCTTATGCACTATAAGTAAAAGCTCAGGAGCCCTCCATAAAAAAGACAAAGCCCGAAACTTCCTTGGCGAAGATCTAAAGGGGGTGTAGTCTCTTCATGATAATGCTCTAGTCATCTCGCCCCAAGTTAGTAAATAATGTGGCCCAAACAGCCCAACAAGAATCTTTCTATCAAAATTTGTACTACCAGATGGCCCAATAAGAGAATGGCCATGGAGGGGACCATACAGAATTAGATGTCGACTGGCTTTCTTTCCTTCATCTTAAGTCATGTATGTATTATAGCCTCTCCATTGCTGACAAATGCCATATCAAGGCATCCAAGATTTAGCTCATAGTTGTTTCAGCTAGCTAATAGTCTGAAATTATAATAGAGCTTATTTAATGGCGCTTATCGCCTCCTATAACTATTACAAATAAGAAAATAAAATAATCATATTAATTCTATTAAAAAGCCTTATTATTTTTGCCTTGTTGTTATTGAATAAAATATTGTAATAGTTTCAAATATTACTTTTTAAATTATTTTGGAGTTTGAAAAACTTGACAAAGAAGATAAATAGTAAAGGAGGCTATGAGTCAAATTTAAAAGGAATTGATTTCACTATGTGCAACTTTGATGTGCCTTATTTTCACCTACTTTTTATGAATTGGACAAAGGTGATGAAAAGGACTTTTGTTCTCCCTTATATTTTCATTGGTTATCAGAAAGACATAATTAAAATATAGAGAGAAAAATCTTTATTAAAAGCCTTATCATTCCTATCCTTCCCAACCTCTTGTGCCGTATCCAAAACTAGCTGCACACTGATCATAATAGCATCAACCTTTGACCATTCTCTTTTTTTCCCCAAAATCGAAAAAGTTCATTATTTTAATTTTCTTAATGCTTAATGTTCACGGTCCTAGAGATTATCTAGTGTTTATAATTAGCAGCAAATTCACTTGTTAAAAAGAACATGTTTGAACCATCAATCCGCACTGATTTGTTGTAAGAAATCTTTGAATTTCCTCATGAGATCATTAGCATGTATCTGGCAACTCAATAGTGTTATAAACATGACCAATCTAAAACATGTCAGACTTGAATCAAGGAGTGCCCTAAAATTCCTGTGCTAAATCCTACCTTCAAATCTCTGATAATTTTTTTTTTTAATAAAGAATAGATTGTATAACTCATTGGTTAGAAGCCTTGTCATAATCTTTACCATTAATAATGATGATGATAAAAAAAAAATTTATAATTAAATTAATTATATTAATAAATTAATAATAATAATAATATAGTTATCATTATCGTTATCAATAAATCGTTATCATTATGATTATCACCAATTGACCTTTTGGAACCTGTTGGAAGAGTAGTTTTTTTCTTGGAAGAATCCGTCAAAGTCGTGGAAAGATCGTGCTCGCCCCGGCTCTCCCGGCCGCATGTTAAAAGAGGGTTAGTGAGGAGAAAATTTTTAATTTGCAAGCATTCCAACACGCAAGCATGAGCCATCCACCATCCTCGACCCCCCCATGGCATGATCATTCTTGTGTAAATGACGCTGACAGGTGGGGAGGAGGACTGGGTCGTGGATCCTGCATGCTGCCGGATAGCACCGCCAACAAAATATTGATGGTGCAAGGGGAAGCTGCAGTATGAGCGCATGCATGCGCATGCGTTTGACTCCGTCGCGACTCATCCCATGGGACTACCAACTCGGGGGTAGGAAGTTGGTTTGCCAATCGCATGATTTCTGACATGAAATACTAATAAAATGATGGGGCTCATAGTTTGCTAATTTATTCTTTTAATTTTGAAATGAATGATTGGTTTAGGTGCAAGTGTATCAATCCATTCTCTCAGCTTTGTTTTTTTTTTTAAGAAGAAAAAAAAAAATTGGAGAAACGAAGCGCTTCCTCGTTAATTATTAAAATTTTAAAAATATAAAATAAATAAGAGTTAAGAGGATAGAAAAAGAAGAAGAGATAGAGATAGAGAAAATTTATAAAAAGGACAAACAATAAGAGAAGGATGAAGCTTTTCAACATTTAAAATTAATCTCCCGAAGCTTCTTGAACTAACAAAGATAAACGTCGAGATAAAAGCTGATGGCTTTATAACTTAGCTGCTGAAGAGTAAAAATTAGCCCACAACTAAAAGAAGTGGATGGCTTTGAACAGCACTGAGGAAGAAGATGACCTTTTTCTAAAAAAAAATTCTAACATTTCTTTCATTCCATACTTGCTAGCAGGTGGGTCTAGTTAACTAATTTCAAGCCTTGATGAATTTCCAAGGCTATGGCTTAAGATTCAAGGAAACTTTAATTGAGAGCCAGATCCTTTTAAAAAGGAGGCATCTCAAGAATAAATAATTGATTATTTCTATGTTAGCTCCATATAACAAGCAACCATTACTCACATGCTAGCCTTTTTTATGGAATAAGTCACCGGTGTAAAGTTTGTTTGTAAGCGCGAGCCGCAAGAATACTTTATACTTTATAGGGGTAGCCGCCTTTCATATTTCCTTATGGTAAGACCAAATTAGTCTCCCACTATTAAGAAATCTATAGAATGGATTAACTAAGAAGATTTCATTACTCATGAATTTCCAAATAGAAGTGTCAACAATTTTGAAAGGTTTGATAGGCTCAAACATCTCATAGAGAGAATACAACTAATTATTTTCCTCTCTAATTAGTGGTCCCATAAGCTTGATCTTCCACCGGAGAAATCTCCAATTCCATTGAGAAGCCACCCTCAAACAGTTTCATTTAGTAGTTCTTTCAAAAAAGTTACTAAAGAGATAAGCTAGCAGTGATAATCCCACCCAAGTGTCTTTCAAAAATTTAATATTTTGCTCATTCCCTAAGTTGAATGAAATGCTTCTTGATTTTTGCAATTGTCCTTTTACATCGGTGATAGGTGGATAGTTGATCGGCGGACTCTCATCCTCATCTTTCTTTCTCCACAGTAAAGATTACCAATTTCCTTCTTCCAAGGAGCTGAACCATCAATAAGTTTCCATGCCCATGTTGCAAGGAGAGAAGAATTGAAGATCTTAATATTTTTGATGCCTAGACCACCCTCCTTTTGATCTCTACAAACAAAGTCTCAATTTACTAGACAATTGAATCCATTAATTGAATCCATCCCATTCCATAGAAAAGATCTCCTCATTGGATTAATTCTGTTAATCGCCGACTTCGGCAATCTAAAAAGAGGCATATAATAAGAGGGAAGAGCAGAAAGTATCGCATTAATCAAAGTGAGCCTTCCTCCAATCGATAGGAATTTACCTTTCCAAAAAGCCAAACGGGCATCCATTCACTCTAAGAGTGACATCCGACATTTCTTAAGTAAGCTTTTATCATATAAAGGTAGACCCAAATAAGTAAAGAGAAAATATTCTTTTTTACAATTTAAAAGATTAATCAAAGCTATAGAATTTTCATCGGCCACATTGAAGCATATCAAACAGCTTTTGTGAAAATTAACTCTTAAACCAGCTGCATTTTCAATGCTAAAAAGATAGCTTTAACTGTCATTAAAGATTTTCTATCTACTGCACAAAAGAGGAGTATATCATCAGCAAACTGTAGAGTTTTAAAATTTGAGATACAAAGACACTACCAATTCCTTTTATCAATCCTATACTACCTGCTTGATTAAAAAGTCTAATAAGTATATATGTCACAAGAATGAATAGCCCAAGAGAAAGAGGGTCGCCTTTTCTTAAACCTTGTTTATAAGATATCCATTTGCCAGGCGAACCATTAATAAGGAGAGCAACTGAGGCCGAAGATAGCATAGAGCAAATCGACCCAATCCACAAGCTAAGAAAACCTCTAACCATTAGAAGTTTTATAAGGAAAGACTAATTTACTTTATCAAAAGCCTTTTCAAAATCAAGTTTGCAGAGAGCCCCTTGAAATTTAGATCTACTACAATAAGCCACAACCTCATGAGCACTTAGGAAGTTTTCAATGATGAATCTACCTTTGATATAGGTCAATTGGATCTCTTCTATAAGAAGGGGAAGAACTTTGCTTAAGCTTCCTACCAAAATTTTTGATATGATCTTATATAAATTGCTGAGAAAATTGATAGGGTGGAGGTCTCGAACACTAACTTCTCCATCCTAT